>JAOANR010000004.1:44404975-45137475 GCA_030278955.1 Hygrophila difformis
TTTTTTTGGAGCACAGAAAGTTCCCAATCCGGGCAAAAGATCATACACAAGTTAAGTGTTCCCATCCGACAATTAATTAGCACAAAACCCTGATCAAAAGAGTGCAGGATAATCTAATCTACACAACTATAATAGACTGTCTTGTCTCATCTCGTCATTGAGCACAAACCATAACCTTATGTCAAGTTAGCATCATCCGGACCATCTACTTTTGATTGCCTGTATATATATACCTAAACAACAAGCCCCATAGAATCAAAGAATCTAGCAATCTCTACATCCGGAAATCCACAATGCACACCACATTGTTTGCAAAGCAAGCAGCGATCTTGTTCCCTTCTCTGTTCCAGCATACTTCGAAGATCCCGCCCTTTCCTGTGTAGGTTCGTACGATCTTAGCTTCCTTCACTGACCATATGTGCATGCATCTATCCAGCGACCCACTGGCCAAATACTCGCCATTTGGGCTGAATGCAACAGAATAAACAGGCTCCCTGTGGCCATCCAGGTTCTGAATAAGGCTCCCGACCTCAACATCCCACAGCTTTATGGTTGAATCAAAGGAGGCACTTGCCACACCAGTGGCTTATTGGGGTTGCTGGTTCCCAGTCCCGTTGGACTCCATCTCACAGTGTATATCTCTTTGGTATGTTCCCTCAAATCTACCAAGCAGCCGTCCTGTTTCATACTCCATATCTTTGCAGTTGAATCATCAGAGCAGGAGGCCAGAAGGGTGCCTGTGGGATCCCACTTGATAGCATTAACTTCACCCTGATGCCCAGCAAAAGTTTTGAGTGGTCGATTCTCTCCAACTTTACAAACATATATCATGCTGTCAGTGGAACATGTAGCAAATGAAACATTGTTTCGCCAATCAACATCAAGGGCAGGAGCTGTGTGAAATTCAAATTGCTGCTTCCATTCGCCTGTCTTGACATCCCACACAATTGCAGTTTTATCAACACTTCCACTAAGAAGGAAATCCCCTTTCTTGTTCCACTTCAAAGAGAAAATCGGCCCTTTATGTCTATTTAATGTACTAATCAAATCTCCTTCACGACTCCATACCCTTGCTTGGCCATCATAAGAACCAGTGGCAAGTAGTGTACCCTCAGTATTCCAATCTAGAGTCGTCACATCCTTGCTTTTCTCAGTGGTTCTACCTTTGAAATGCCTCAATACAACACTGGGAGGCCCATTATCCATGGTGGAGCTACAGGATCCATCAATTGTCCAAATTCTGGCCGTAGAATCTCCAGAACCGGAAGCAAGGAGTGAACCAGTAGGATTCCATGCGCAAGCAAAAACCTCTGAAGTGTGGCCTTCCAAAGTAGAATTATAACATTGACTTGATGTTAATTAAATTAAATTAAATTAATTTTAATGTTTACTACAAAAATTATGGGCTAATTAATATTATTTTTTATACTAATTCGAAGTTATTTTGCAAAAAGAATATTTCAAAATTTTTTTAAAAAAAGTCAATTTAGATTTTTCTAAAACTCATATACGGTATAAAAAATTGAGAATGTCAAAATTTTCGGTATACAATAAGATTTTGGTATGGTAACGGTATATTTTTTTTTGATACTGTGGTATATTGTTACCATACCGAACTTCGGTATATAACACGATATCGGTATATCGGTATGTATCGAAGGTTCGGTATGCTGCCATATATCGCGATACTGGTATATCGGTATATACCGAACTTATCACTGCCTCACCCAATAAAATAAACCTGCAAACAAATATGAAATCAATGACGAGAAGAACAGACGAAGAACCGTGATCCATAGACCCCAAATTGCGATATCATTGGAGTAGCCAAGGAAGAGAATCCCAAATCGCATTCGTAAGAAGAATCCAAATCATCTCTCGCTCCAAGAAGAACCCAAATCGCATAAACCTGTTTACTTAAGAAGGAATGAGCTTCGGAATATTATGCAGGTTCGCTTAAAAATTTGGTAGATCTTTTACAAAGAATTATTCAGATGATTCAATGGGTATTATGAATTATGATGCTTTTGGAATTTGGGATGGGGTCGACATATGGGTTTATGTGGGGTGGCAACAAAAGGGCTAAGAGTTGAGTCTAAGGGTTCATCCACCATGGATGGATGAGGATTCGAGGAAAATAGTGAAATCTATATTAAATCATCCGAAAAAAACACCATTGGTCCCATAAGTTTCCCCAATTTCGATTTCAGTCCCATATTAATTTCATTAACACAATCAATCCATTATGTTTGCTAATTTTTGCATAATCCATCCCAAACCCTTTAATGACGCATTTCTGCTGACGTGGCACCGGATTAAGCAAACTTATGGGACCAATGGCGCCGCAATTAGCAACTTATGGGACCAATGGCGCCCCAATTAGCAAACTTACGCGGCGCCACGTCAGCAGAAATACGTCATTAAGGGGTTTGGGATGGATTATGCAAAAATTAACAAACATAATGGATTGATTGTGTTAATGAAATTAATATGGGACTGAAATCGAAATTGGGGAAACTTATGGGACCAATGGTATTTTTTTTCCTTAAATCATCTCAAAATTAGAGTAAATTTTGGGAAAGGGATTTGAAATCCATTCTTAAATCCTTTTACTAATCCAAACAAATGGAGAGATTTGTTATCCAAATCCATCCATTCAGACACGAGTACACGACATAAGGTTCTGAGAGTGAGAGGTGATTTGGGATTCTCTTCCTCGGCTACTACGATGATTCTTGGTCTGTTTCAGATTTGTTTGCAGGTTTATTTTATTGGGTCGGACAATGGTAATGAGTATGGGTAGATTTTACTTAAAAATGGACCTAGGGATCATTTAGCAATTTTTAGAAAGTTTTAATTTTCTATTAATTATTTTTTTTACCCCACTAACGGTTAAACTAATGATTTTTTGGTCAAAATTAACGGAGGGATGAAAAATGGGAAAAAAAGGTTAATCTGATGGGACCAAAAATGGAAAATTTCAAAGCATGGACCAAAAATAGGTGAGAGAATTTCTTATAGGACCAAAAGTGGATTTTTCCCATTAATAATTCAAGTTCGGTATAAGTAAAAACTCTAAAAGTTTGATATTTAAAAACTACTAATGGAGATGGAGGTTTGGTCAAGAGAACAGTCTATGGAAAGATGTAATCGACGCCAAGTACTATGATGGAGATGGAGGTTTGGTCAAGAGAACAGTCTATGGAAAGATGTAATCGACGCCAAGTACTATGGGAAGCTGTCGCCCTTGGTGCCGGAGCAAAGTTCTACAGGATCTGTCTGGGGTAGTATTTGCAAGGCATGGGGGGATTCTAGTCTGGCGGTAAATTGGAATCGTTCTAAAATTCTTGTGGGAAATGGTCTTAGGACACGGTTCTGGCTTGATAGGTGGGTAGACTGTGGTCGGTTGTTGAGGGATATGTTTCCCCGATTATATGCATTAGCTGTTAATAAGGAAGGGACGATTGCTGATTCAGGACAGTGGAGTGGGTTCGTGTGGGAATGGAACATAAAACTTCGTAGAGCTTTGTTTGACTGGGAAGTGGGGGTCTGGAATGAAATGATGGTGATTATTGAAGGAAGACCGACTAGTAAGTTTTTGGAAGACAGGGTGTGCTGGGTAGGGGAGGGGAGTGGGAGGTTCACTACAAGGTCATGTTGGTCATCTTCTATCCGAGGCGAGGTCTGTTTGAAGTGGCGAAATTTATGGAGAATCAATTGTCCTATGAAGGTTAAACTATTGTCTTGGAAAATTTTGCAAGGTGCCATTCCAGTCCGCGGTACTCTTGCCCTGAGGAATTGCATCCAGGCAACAAATGCATTTTGTCCGTTGTGTGAACAGGTAATAGAATCTGACGATCATATTTTTTGTCACTGTAAATTTGTTGGACCAATTTGGTATCAAGTAGTAGCATGGTTTGATATTGTCTGGGCAATCCATGGAAAAGTTAGTCAGTTGTTGTCATGGTGGCTTGAGTTTGAACCTAAGAGAAGTCAGTGGAGGGTGTGGAGGCTTACAGGTTTGGCTGTGATATGGTCTATCTGGAAATGGAGAAATGAATTGGTGTTCAAAGGGAAGCCTTTCAATAGCAAGGCTGTCGTGGATGAGGTTAGGTGGCGAGTCGGTTTATGGTGGAAAGCTGAAGAAGGTAATACGGTGTCAACCTTGGACTGCCTGGAAAATATTTTTCCTTTGGGAATGAGCAGTACGTTAAGTCCTGGAGTGAAGGTTCCTAGATTTGGGTTAGTGTGGGAACGTCCTAATATAGGGTGGTGGAAAATCAACACGGATGGGTCCTCAATGGGTAATCCCGGGCCGGCGGGGATTGGTGGTGTTATTAGGAATGATAAGGGGAACGTCATCTTCATTTTATCAGACCACATCGGCCTCACAGACTCGACAGAGGCCGAGCTTCTTGCGATTAACCGAGTATGTGGGGCATTGTTGCGAGACCAAGGATTCCCACTTCAAAGAATGGTGTTTGAATGTGACTCTTGCAATGTGGTAGGATGGATTAAGAATCCATCGACTGTTCCTTGGAGGCTTCACTCTTTGATGGCTACAATTATGCTGGTCTTTAATTTTGCTGGAGAAGTACAAATCCAACATATTCTCCGAGAACGAAACACCTTGGCTGATCACTGGGCGAGGCGTGGTGCTTCAGGAGCCGATATGGTTGAGGTGTGGTTGTAAATCTCATACACTGCCTTGATCAGAGTTTGTGATAGTGTTGCAGACCGAACAATTCGTACCATTTGAGTCGATGTATGGAGAACAGATTATAGCAGGAGGGGAAAATTCCAGTGGAGAGTTTGGGGCATTGGATTGATTGAAACTAACATATTACTTTTTTGTGAGTTTATCAGTTTCAGGTGGTGCTGCTGTTGCTTGTGGAGCGATGGATACCTTGGGTTAATAAAAATGATGATGCGGAGACTTCAAATTCTAAAGCTGCTATTTCAATATTCAGCGGTTGTTGGTTGATAGCTACAGGCACAAAGTCAAAATATTGTTGATGATTCTCACTCAAGGGGTGATTGAAGACTGAAGCTCATGGAAGGAATGACGATTTCCTGCAATATAAACATCAAGCCAACTGCTACTTTACCCGGTGGTGCTACTGCTGGAAAAGGGCTGCTGTGGCGTCCTAGAGAGACTAATGCTGCTGCTGCTGAGATGACATAAGGTTACAAAGTTGTTGCCCTGGCTTTCATGACGATGTTGTTCGTGTGATTGTTAGAGTTCCGAGTTGCTGCGGTCGTTTATAGAAGCTGCTGATACAATAATATTTGAGGATAAGGTCACTATCGGAGATACTCAGTGATCCCAAGGTGTAGTCTGTTGATGGCCAAAGACACGAGTTGTCTATAATTTTACTACATGGAATTGACACAAAGTCTAAGATGATTGAAAAGTTCCACCAAACAAAGCGATTGATAGTTGAAACTCGTGGGCGGTTGATGCTGTTATTGCAAATCATGCCAAGCCATTTGCCATTTCACCCGTGATGGTCGGGGATACTTTGGGGATTGCCAAATGCTTCAGGAGTGGAATGGCTCTAATGTTTCCATCAGGCTGCTGGAATTTAAAATAAAGAGGAGTTAAAATCGTGCATACATCTGGTTGCTGCTGCTGGTTGTGCCTCGCAAGGAAGGGTGATGACGCTTTTTAGCTGCTGCATTAATGCGTGTTAGGTCCATATTGCTGAAGAGGAAGAGGAAGCGGATGATACGCCTGTCACCCGGAAGAGGAAAATTGATTGTGGATGCTGGTTGTCCGCAGGGAGTGCTGCTATCTTTACTTGGTGTCTGATGCTGCTGGCCCAATATTGCTGCTCGCCACGATTACCTGGGAAAGCAAGGGTGAGTTGGAGCCTCTTAGAAACAGAAGTCCTTTGGAGCAAAGATTATATTCTGTCCAAATTAGGCAGAAAGGACGTTTCAGACACGGAATGTATAAAGCTTCGACCAAGTTAGACCGGTGAGATCTTGCCCTTTTAACTCTCGTCATTATATGTATTTGAGGGGTCATGTTGGCATTCGAGATCTTGGTTCAACCATTCATGTCTCTACTTGCATAAGTTTCTGTCCATTGCATCGAACTTTCCCCTTGGAACCTTGATTTCCCAGCCTTGTATACCACACCACAATAAGCTTCTTTCGATACCCGAACCTACAGCCTACTACCTACCATCACCACATAAAATTTCGTCCCTTGGGATATTGCGGAGAGTCTGTTTTTGTGCATATGGTAAATCCTTTCGTTGCTTGCAATCTTTGTTAGTCGGTAACTAATAGAGCTGAGAAGTCTGTACAATGGGTGATGAAAGGGAGTATGAGCGGCCGGTGCCTGTTTTGCTAGTTGTAATATTGGGGAAATAAATTTTTTGATTATGCTTTGGGTGGATGGGTATGTTCATTGGAAGGAGAATGTTGAAGAAAAAAAAAAAAAAAATAGCTTGAAAAAAAAAATAGCTTGAAAAAAAAAATATATTTTGTAAATTGAGTTTAGAAAAAGGGTGGTTGGGGGAGATTTATTAAGATACTGGGCTATTGTGTATAAGAGCAGCACCAGTGGGCAGAGTATGTTGTTAGAGAGTGTTTAAAGCTTGAGGGTAAGTTTTTCGGCTCTGTCGATCAATGTGGAGAATGTTATGGTATCTATCTCGCTTAGTCTTATGTTGTGCAACACGAATTGGATCATAGCATGTACATTTATAGACTGCTCCGCTTCTTCCTCTTAGTCGTCCGTTTGTCTGCTTACTCCCTAAGCTTTCTTCCCTTCGCTTTGGCTTCGCTCTTCTTTTCTGCTTGGCCTTTTGAAGTCGATGCAATGGTACCGGAATGACACTGCAGGGGAGATATGAGGTTTGGAACAAGTGAATGGAATGCCATCGCGACTTAGTACATGAGAGTACGATATGAGAGTATGCTTCAAAACGAGTGGTGGATCGAGCTTTAACGAAATGGGAAGGGCGTTTATGTTGCTGATTACATGCCTGGAAAGCTGATGCTTAAGAATCTTGCAGAGCATCTCTGTGCCATCTCGGTCAACTTGGTTGTTGTGGAGGAATAGGGGTCGGCTGTTGAGGATTAGTCTCTGAGTTTTGTTATGAAAATAGGTTGTTGATTTCTTGACCTGTGTATATTGTCTTGTTGCTATGGTGACATGGAAGTTGCTTGTGGTCACATGTAACTTGAATGCTTTGCCTTTATGCTTAAATAAACTACATTTCCCTCAAAAAAAAAGATCTCATTTACCTATATTATACTCTCTCCGTTCCTTTTTATTTGTCTTTTTAGAAATAAAAAAACATTCTAAAATAGTTATCACTTTACATATTTATCACATACTTTTTAAATATTACCCCTATATTATTATAAATATATTCCTAAAATACTGTGCATTCTCTCTCCACTCCAATTTTATTTTTTATTCCCAAAGAAAACACATAGGGGTAAAAGTAGAATATACAATAATGATTGCAATTCTTGGTAAATGTGTTTCTTGTTAAAACGACTGTATTAAGGAATTGAGGGAGTAACTTATCTATGATTAAAAATTGAAATCAACACGGATGAACAATAGCATTTCTTGCAATGTAGCAAAAAAAAAAAGGAATAAGTATAATGTATTGTTTTAAGGTTTGTTGGTTAGATGCTATTGAAATTATATAATGTTAATTTGATAATATATTATTTAATAATTTTATGTTTTTGTAAAATATTAGTATTAAAATAACATTGACTTGAGGTTAATTAAATTAAATTAAAAGAATTTTAATGTTTATTACAAAAATTATAGGCTAATTGATATTATTTTTTATACTAATTCGAAGTTATTTTGCAAACAGAATATTTTAAAATTTTAAAAAAAGTCACTTTAGATTCTTCTGAATCTGCATATACTGTATAAAAAAAAACAGAGAATGCCAAAATTTTCGGTATACCGTAAGATTTAGTTACGGTAACGGTATATATTTTTTTGATACAGTGGTATATTGTTACCATACCGAACTTCGTTATATAACACGATATCGGTATATCGGTATATATTGAAGGTTCGACATGCTGGTATATACCGCACGTATCGAAAAATATACCTAATTTATATAATTTTATATATATAACCCTATATATCGGCATTTCGGTATATAACAAATGTTTGATATATCGGTATACACCGCGGTACCGGTATATCAGTATGTACCAAATGTTCGGTACATACCGAACTTACCGGATAGCCAATTTGGTAACAATATGAAAAATATTTCATACGGAAATCTTCAGTGTACTAATCTTCGACATACCGAAGATTTCGGTACAGTATTAGTACGAAAATTTACAGTAAATTTCAATACGGTATATGGTATGCCGAGAAATTTTCGGTATACATTACCGACCCATAATCTCTAAGCTAATGTGGTACTTATTGTGTTATGTATTTAAGAAGAGTGAATGATCTTTTAGAATTTTTTTGAAAACTACTTTTTATAATAAAATATAATTCTATAATACTTGTTCCAAAATGATAGAGAAATGAATTACTCCTATTAAAAAATTATACTGAAAAGAATAATATAATATTGATTACTTCCTCCATGTTTTTGAATATGCTATATTCTATATGAAAAAAATAATGCGTAATTAATAAATAAATATATACTCCCTCTGTTTTTTTTTTTTAATCCTTTTCACTTTTCTGCATGCAAATCAATATATATTTTAAATCGTGAATAACTCAAATTTTATATTATTAAAAATTAAAAATTTAATATTCTAAAATTACTCGATTAGACAAATCTAACAAGATTTCACGTGACTATGTTTTATCTTATACTTCCTCCGTCTCATTTAAATTATTACGTTTGACTTTTTATATATAATTAAAAATATAATTAAGTGAGATCTTGTTAAATTCTTCTAATCTTGTAGTTTTAGAATACCAAATTTTTATAATTTTTTATTATATACAATTTAAATTATTAACCGACATAGGTGTCAGGTGGATCCGTAATAATTATAATGAGACAGACAGTATTATTCAATTAATAGTACTTCTACTAGGGTGAATTTATTAAAAATATCATTATAGTACTTATTTTCCTATATAGAAAAATAAGTTATTATAATTTATTATTTTAATCTTTTAATAATTTAGTGCCCCACTTGGTCACAAGTCCACGTTACCGGACTCGGCGATAAGTTATTATAATTTATTTTTTTAATCTTTTAATTTAATAATTTAATGCCCCACTTGGTCACAAGTCCACGTTACCGGACTCGGCGATAAGTTATTATTATTATTATAATTTATTATTTTAATCTTTTAATTTAATAATTTAATGCCACACTTGGTCACAAGTCCACGTTACCGGACTCGGCAAACCATTGAGCATGAACACCATTAATAAATTGAACGCAAAACATCTATGACTCCGATGTGGGATCTATATGACCGCACTAGTCTTCCTAATTGAGTCATAGTAGCTTCTTACTTCTTCCTCAGTCCTCACCAGTCAGTCACCAGGTTGCGTCTCCCTATTTTGTTCTTCCGCCGCTTCCAATTCATCATCTGTTCGATCAATTGGGAAGAAAGTTGCTTACCCAAAAAATTGTTACAATCCAATTCAATAATCACGTTTGAGATCGAAGCCAAGTTCCCAGCCATATTGCATGCCGATCATTACTCCCCAAGGGAAGGAGAGGACAAAGAACGGAAAACAAAGGAAGGAGAAGGAGAAGAAAGCTCAGCTCAGAGGACGGGATAAACTTTCTTCCCAATTGAACAGAGGGATTGGAAGCGGCGGAAGATCAAAATAGGGAGATGCAGGGGAAGTAAGAAGCTACTATAACTCAATTAGGAAGACTAGATCCCACATCGGAGTCATAGATGTTTTACGTTCCCTTTATTAATGATATTCATGCTCAGTGGTTTGCCGAGTCCGGTAACGTGGACTTGTGACCGAGTGGGGCATTAAATTATTAAATTAAAAGATTAAAATAATAAATTATAATTAACTTATTTTTCTATAAGTACTCCGCAAAGCTAAAGCTTCTCCGGCCTATAGGCTGCTCATCAAAAGTCCCATATCTGTCTAAGGTTGTTCTTGTAATCTCACGCGCAATTTTTTTTTTTTTTTTAGTTTCCCCCCTTTTATAAAGCATTAATTAATCCTTTCTTTAATGTGTAAAATGGAAGTTACATTTTGAACCTATTCTTTTTCTTCTCTAAAACATAATAAAAAATATAGTAACTCATTTAAGACACTATTTGATTGCGTAAGAATCCCCCGTTTTGTTTGATTGTTGGTGATTGGTTGTGTTTCTTCTTAACCTTTTCTTGGGAGGGAATTATGTGTTCCTAGATTGGATATAATCTGAATTTCCATTGCAGAAGAGAGTTTAGGACAAGGCTCCTGTTGCTGTTTGATGATCTGGGAGTTGGATTTCTGAGGCTTCAAGATTAAAATGTCAGTCGATCATGATAAATCAGAAGCCGGACATGACAGAGGTAAACAATATCTTCATTTTTGTTCCTACTTTTCTTGATAATTTTTTAGGTTATTATGCAATTGATGTTTGAATAACGCCATTTTGATATGTTAATCAACTGATGATCGCATTTAGGACGTCTATGTAAGAATGAATGATTGTTTCCTCTGAAACAGGCATTGAGATAACAGACAGGAAGGGTTTCAAACGTCGATTTTTTCTTTGTTTTTCATCGTCTGCATTCTTGAATCAGGTCATTGTCTCTCGGACCTCTTACAAATGGATAGCTTTTCATATTCGGATTCAGAGTTTAGCATTTCTTCTTCTTCCAGTAAGCAGCCTTTGGTTTTTGTTTTCCTAATTGCTGCAATAGAATGTGGACATTGGTATTCAAAATTATTGTTTTACATCATCTTCATTTTCTGCGAGTGAGGTCCTCAAAGGCGGCTCAAGGATTTGTTATCCGAAGAAGGCAATAGAACTTGTGCAGATTGTGGTGCGCCAGATCCCAAATGGGAGTAAGATCAGCCTTAGTTCCTCGACAAAGTCCTCGTTTTGACCCTTTCGTTTCTGATAGATGCTTGTTTCGATCTTTGTTGCTAACCAGATCATATACCACGGGCGCTTTCATTTGTATAAAATGTGCCGGTGTACACAGAAGCCTTGGAGTGCATATATCGAAGGTGCAGATATGATCCGGCGTTCCAGCGTACCATTTGGCACACAATCTAGTTTCTTGGATGGTTTTTTATCCGTCTTATGTTTAAATTTGTAGGTCTTATCAGTGAAGCTCGATGAATGGACTAATGAGCAAGTCGATACTTTGTTTGAAACCGGTGGGAACAACGCGATGAACTCAAAGTATGAGGCCTATATTCCCAGTAATATCAGCAAACCGAAACCAGACTCTTCTTCAGAATGTGTGTTGGCTTTATGGTTTTCGGTTGGAAGTTTTTATGAATGATTAGTGACAGCTTACTAATTGCAAGCCTATCTATTTGCTTCTTTTCTGAAATTTTTGGAGGAGAAACTATTTATTTGCGTCATAATGATTAAATATATTGCATGCATTGACTATGGACATGTTCAAAGTATTTGTTTTGTTCCTTGCCAAAGGCACTTCAGACATACTTTACTGGGTTCCAATTCAAGTAGCTTTACTGGTGTGTTTGGATGAGAAGATTTCAACAACTAAGTAGTTATATTTTTTTAAACCTTGACCACTTAAAGTAAACAACTTATTATCCTAATAAAACTTATCAGGCTCAATCCTTTGGAAGAAACAGATCTTGTTGTGAGAAACTTTGCAGCAGTTGGAAGTTCTCAGCCTAACAGACACGAATTAGTATCTGTAGTTACATGTGAACATGCTAATATTGCATCATGTGCTGGATATGCCATCTGAGCTCTTTTAATGCTAGTTGAAGCGACATTTTTCTTTCACGAGCCCCTTCATTTTGTTTAGATGAATACTAATAAGTTTGTTAATTCGTGTGTTTTTGTTATGCTGGTGATTTTATTGGATAATTTTGCTGTACGGACATTAATTCTTTGATCTATTGGATAATTTTGCTTTTATACAGTAATAATATTTTTATAATTTTGTTTTTATACAATAATAATATTTTTATTTGCTTTACCTCAACTCCAGATGATTATGACGACAGAGAGGAGGTTCTGCGACAATTTGATGTGAACATGGCTTATGGACCATGCTTAGGCATGGGCAGATTAGAGCGCAGAGAGCGTGCTAAAAACTTGGGGTTAAACCCTCCTGAGGAAATTGAAGGTCTATTCAAAGCAAGCCAAGCTAACCCTGTGTGTCTGTGGGATGGTCGTGTTTAGCATTAGTATTTGGTGCCTTCCAGCCTTTTGCATTGTGTGTTTTATTTGGGCACAATAGTTATATTAGCCTTTGATATAGTTACTTGGGCTCTGCGAGATGACTTGTCTTGCTACCATAACCATGTACCACCGGATTAATAGTTTCTCTCTTCTAAAACCTGGCGTTTTCTGTTGTTACCTTAACTATTATTGTCATTGAGGTTTCTACTTTATGTAAGCATGAGACTTGGTGGTGTAAATTAGGGCCCAACATGGAACTGTCAAAATGGGTTTGTCCAGTTCAGCTAGCCCGTCCTGCCTACACTAAATGGTGGGCTGGCTGAACAAATAGATGCCCGTTTAGAAGTAGTCCAAACCCGCCGTCATTCGGGCTAGCCCGTGGCTGGTGTGGGCTCGACTGAGGGCGAAGCTATTTTTTAAATTTTTTATTTTCTAAATTTTTTATAAAAACTTAAATAATACTTCATCGGTTCTTTTACTTTTCATACAGACTCACAGTACGCATAATTCAATATACATTTTGAACTATTAATAATAGGAAAAATCCACTTTTGGTCCCGTAAGAAATTATCTCACCCACTTTTGGTCCCATATTTGGAAGATTTCCGTTTGTGGTCCTATCAAATTAACTTTTTTTTTTCCATTTTTCATCCATCGGTTAATTTTGACCAAAAAATCATTAGTTTGACCGTTAGTGGAGTTAAAAAATAATTAATAAAAGATTAGAACTTTCTAATAATTGCTAAATAATCCTATATCTATTTTTACGTAAAATCTACCCATACCCATTATCACTGCCTTACCCAATAAAATAAACCTGAAAACAAATCTGAAATGAATGACGAGAAGAACAGAGAAAGAACCGTGATCCATAGACCCCAAATCGCGATATCATTGGAGTAGCCAAGGAAGAGAATCCCAAATCGCATTCGTAAGAAGAATCCAAATCATCTCTCGCTCCCAGAAGAACCCAAATCGCATAAACCTGTTTACTTAAGAAGGAATGAGCTTCGGAATATTATGCAGGTGCGCTTAAAAATTTGGTAGATCTTATACAAAGAATTATTCAGATGATTCAATGGGTATTATGAATTATCATGCTTTTGGAATTTGGGATGGGGTCGACATATGGGTTTATGTGGGGTGGCAACAAAAGGGCTAAGAGTTGAGTCTAAGGGTTCATCCACCATGGATGGATGAGGATTCGAGGAAAATAGTGAAATCTATATTAAATCATCTCAAAATTAGAGTAAATTTGGGAAAGGGATTTGAAATCCATTCTTAAATCCTTTTACTAATCCAAACAAATGGAGAGAGTTGTTATCCAAATCCATCCATTCAGACACGAGTACACGACATAAGGTTCTGGGAGTGAGAGGTGATTTGGATTCTTCTTAGGATGTGATTTGAGATTCTCTTCCTCGGCTACTCCGATGATTCTCGGTCTGTTCATTTCAGATTTGTTTGCAGGTTTATTTTATTGGGTCGGACAATGGTAATGAGTATGGGTAGATTTTACTTTAAAATGGACCTAGGGATCATTTAGCAATTTTTAGAAAGTTTTAATTTTCTATTAATTATTTTTTATCCCACTAACGGTTAAACTAACGATTTTTTTGGTCAAAATTAACGGAGGGATGAAAAATGGGAAAAAAAAAAGTTAATCTGATGGGACCAAAAATGGAAAATTTCAAATCATGGGACCAAAAATGGGTGAGAGAATTTCTTACAGGACCAAAAATGGATTTTTCCCATTAATAACTCAAGTTCGGTATAAGTAAAAATTCTAAAAGTTTAATATTTAAAAACTATAAGATAAGATTTCATTTACTTATATTTTACTCTCTCGTTCCTTTTTATTTGTCTTTTTAGAAATAAAAAAGCATTCTTAAATAGTTATCACTTTATATATTTATCTCATACTTTTCAAATATTACCCCTATATTATTATAAAATGTATTCCTAAAATACTGTGCATTCTCTCTTCACTCCAATTTTATTTTTTATTCCCAAAGAACACATAGGGGTAAAAGTGGAATACACAATAATGATTGCAATTCTTGGTAAATGTGTTTCTTGTTAAAACGACTAGTATTAAGGAATGGAGGGAGTAACTTATGTAACTATGATTAAAAATTGAAATCAACTCGGATGAACAGTAGCATTTCTTGCAATGTAGCAAAAAAAAAAAGGAATCAGTATAATGTATTAAAAACAAAAATTGTAGGCTAATTAATATTATTTTTTATACTAATTCGAAGTTATTTTGCAAACAGAATATTTTAAAATTTTTAAAAAAAGTCACTTTAGATTTTTCTAAAACTGCATATACCGCATAAAAAAAACAGAGAATGTCAAAATTTTCGGTATACCGTAAGATTTTGGTACGATAACAGTATATATTTTTTTGATACCGTGGTATATTGTTACCATACCGAACTTCGGTATATAACACGATATCGGTATATCGATATATATCGAAGGTTCGGCATGCTGGTATATATCGCAATAAATCGCGATATATACCGAACTTATCGAAAAATATACCTAATTTATATAATTATATATATATAACACTATATATCGGTATTTCGGTATATAACGAATCTTTGATATATCGGTATACACCGCGATACCGGTATATCAGTATGTACCGAATGTTCGGTACCGAATGTTAGGTACATACCGAACTTACCGGATAGTCAGTTTGGTAACAATATGAAAATATTTCATACGGAAATCTTCATTGTACTAATCTTCGACATACCGAAGATTTCGGTACAGTATTAGTACGAAAATTTACAGTAAATTTCAATACGGTATATGGTATGCCTAGAAATTTTCAATATACCTTACCGACCCATAATCTCTAAGCTAATGTGGTACTTATTGTGTTATGTGTTTAAGAAGAGTGAATGATCTTTTAGAATTTTTTTGAAAACTACTTTTTATAATAAAATGTAATTCTATAATACTTGTTCAAAACGATAGAGAAATGAATTACTTATTAAAAAATTATACTTGAAAAGAATAATATAATATTGATTACTTCCTCCGTGTTTTTGAATATGCTATATTCTATATGAAAAAAAACAATGCGTAATTAATAAATAAATATATACTCCCTCTGTTTTTCTTTTAATCCTTTTCACTTTTCCGCACGCAAATCAATATACATTTTAAATCGTGAATAACTCAAATTATATATAATTAAAAATAGAAAATTTGATATTCTAAAACTACTCGATTAGACAAATCTAACAAGATTTTACGTGACTATGTTTTATCTTATACTTCCTCCTTTTCGTTTAAATTATTACGTTTGACTTTTTATATATAATTAAAAATATAGTCAAGTGAGATCTTGTTAAATTCTTCTAATTTTGTAGTTTTAGAATACCAAATTTTTATAATTTTTTATTATATACAATTTAAGTTATTAACCGACATAGGTGTCAGATGGATCCGTAATAATTATAATGAGACGGACAGTATTATTCAATTAATAGTACTTCTACTACGGTGAACTTATTAAAAAACAGGAGTATAATTTATCATTATAGTACTTATTTTCCTATAGAGAAAAATAAGTTATTATAATTTATTATTTTAATTTTTAATTTAATAATTTAGTGCCCCACTTGGTCACAAGTCCACGTTACCGGACTCGGCGATAAGTTATTATAATTTATTTATTATTTTAATTTTTAATTTAATAATTTAGTGCCCCACTTGGTCACAAGTCCACGTTACCGGACTCGGCAAACTCTTAAGCATGAACACCATTAATAAAGGGAACGGAAAACATCTATGACTCCGATGTGGGATCTATGGATATGAGCGCACTAGTCTTCCTAATTGAGTCATAGTAGCTTCTTACTTCTTCCTCAGTCCTCACCAGTCAGTCACCAGGTATTTCCCCTGCGTCTCCCATTTTGTTCTTCCGCCGCTTCGAATTCATCTGTTCAATTGGGTAGAAAATTCTATTGTTCATGAATTGATCCCTATCCATATCCATTTTCTTGGGTTCATTCTCATATTGAACAAATCATCAATAATTGGTAACTACAGGTGATCATGTCATTTGAATGATTCTTGGCCCCAGCTAGCTACCTGTTTTGATTGCGTAAGAATCCCCCGTTTTGTTTGATTGTTGGCGATCGATTGTTTTTCTTCTTAACCTTTTCTGGGAGGGAATTGTATGTTCCTAGATTGGATATAATCTGAATTTCCATTGCAGAAGAGAGTTTAGGACAAGGCTCCTGTTGCTGTTTGATGATCTGGGAGTTGGATTTCTGAGGCTTCAAGATTAAAATGTCAGTCGATCATGATAAATCAGAAGCCGGACATGACAGAGGTAAACAATATCTTCATTTTTGTTCCTACTTTTCTTGATTCTTCTTCTATGTGCAAGAATTTTTAGGTTATTATGCAATTGATGTTTGAATAACGCCATTTTGATGTGTTAATCAACTGATGATCGCATTTAGGACGTCTATGTAAGAATGAATCATTGTTTTCCTCTGAATTTGGCATTGAGATAACAGATAGGAAGGGTTTGATTTCATCGTCTGCATTCTGTGAATCAGGTCATTGTCTCTTGGACCTCTTACAAATGGAAAGCTTTTCATATTCGGATTCAGAGTTTAGCATTTCTGCTTCTTCTTCCAGTAAGCAACCTTTGGTTTTTGTTTCCTGATTGCTGTCATGTCTTTGCAAAGACAATCTGCAATAGAATTTGGACATTGGGATGCAACATTATTGTTTTATATCATCTTCGTTTTCTGCGAGTGAGGTCCTCAAAGGCGGCTCAAGGATTTGTTATCCGAAGAAGGCAATAGAACTTGTGCAGATTGTGGTGCGCCAGATCCCAAATGGGTGTAAGATTAGCCTCAGTTCCTCGACAAAGTCCTCGTTCTGACCCTTTCGTTTCTGATACGTTCTTGTTTCGATCTTTGTTGCTAACCAGATCATATACCACAGGCGCTTTCATTTGTATAAAATGTTCCGGTGTACACAGAAGCCTTGGAGTGCATATATCGAAGGTGCAGATATGATCAAGCGCCCAGCGTACCATTTGGCACACGGTCTAGTTTCATCGATGGTTTTTATCCGTCTTATGTTTAAATTTGCAGGTCTTATCAGTGAAGCTCGATGAATGGACTAATGAGCAAGTCGATACTTTGGTTGAAACCGGTGGGAACAACGCGGTGAACTCAAAGTATGAGACTTATATTCCCAATAATTTCAGCAAACCGAAACCAGATTCTACTTCAGAAGAACGCAGCGATTTCATAAGGTAGAAAGAAAGAACAAGGACAACCTTATCTCAGACATTTTGTATGTCTTTATTATTTTCTCATCAATCAAATAAAAATAAATAAACGTATAAGCTCACATATCCTCCTCTGGCCTCTGGGAACTCATTCACATTCATAATTCAAATGATCATCAATATTCTCTAATGATCACCACCTCAATTGCTTGTCAATCCTGACGGCCTTCTTCATCATGATTCATGAATTGAATCCCTATCCATATCCATTTTTTTTTGGCTCATTCTCATATTGAACAAATCAATAATTGGTAACTGCAGGTGATCATGTCAGTAATAGCTTTTCATATTCGGATTCAGAGTTTAGCATTTCTGCTTCTTCTTCCAGTAAGCAACCTTTGGTTTTTGTTTTCCTGATGGCTGTCATGTCTTTGCAAAGACAATCTGCAATAGAATTTGGACATTGGGATGCAACATTATTGTTTTACATCATCTTTGTTTTCTGCGAGTGACAATCTGCAATATCGCGCCTCTGTTCTTGATGCAGTCGGTGAAGACACTGGCCATAAAGAATAACCTCAACCCCATTTGGATTGAATGCCTAATGTTTTCCATTCCAGAAAACATACCCCCTCTCAAGTTGGTAAGCATATCATCTTAACAATTTTAAGTTACACTGCATAAACATTAAACACAGACTGTAAGAGCCTTTATGCTTTCTTTTGGCAGCTTGTCTACGACAAGGACAAATTCACAATCGATGATTTTATGGGGAGTGCTGAGATCGACATTCAACCACTGCTGGCTGCAGCAAAGGCTTCAGAAATCTCCTCAATCAATGAGTCGACGCAGCTTGGGACATGGAAAGCAAGCAAAGAAAATACGCTCATGAAGGATGGCGTGATCACACTGGAAGATGGCAAGGTGAAACAAGAAATCTCCATCAAGTTGCAGAACGTGGAACGTGGGGTTTTAGAGATTGAGCTTGAATGCGTCCCTCTAACGCAATGATGTGCGTATGTTATATGTCTATACAAGATGTCACAAGCTGTGAACACACCAAATTTCACATAGCCAAGTTTTCTTCAAGAATGTGGCTGGGGTTGTGATGCGCGGTTGTATGGAATAGTCCGGGGGGACTGGCGCCAACCCCCATGGTTTATATGTATGATGTCGTGCTTGTATGATCTGTCACCATTTTTTTCTTATTATAATATGACTCTTCTAATATTAGTAGATTCTCTGTTTCAAACGTTAAAACTTCATCTGGTACAGGCATTCCAGAGAAAAGTGTCAAACTTATAGATTTTGCAGAAATTAGCTTTTCAATTTGTAACAAAGCTAAATTTTTTATTTGTTCTTCTGTCAGATGCAAATATGTTAAAACACTGATTAATGAATTCTTCCTTAAAAATAGATTAAATAAATTTGATTTTCCTTCTTTATACACCCCATTATTTTATTTATAATATTTTAACCGAAATAGTTAATTTATTGTAAACCAAATATTCACATAATAAGAATTTTCACAATTTTCTTAATAATTATAAATGTTTTGTATAATTTTTAATATAATAAAATATAAATAAGATTCATATTACTACCTCCGTATTCAAATATTGTTGACATTTGTAAATGTGCTACTATTCACATACAGACTTTAACTTAAAGTTTTATCATAGTTATACAAGTTAAAATATAGCCAAGTGAGATCTTGTTAGATTCGTCTCGTCGTGTAGTTTTTAAATATCGAACTTTTAGAATTTTTTACTTGTACTGAACTTGAACTTTTAGAATTTAAAATGTACACTGAACGGTGTGAAAGTGGGTCCATAAAGAATATTTGAATATAGAAGAAGTATTTATATACAATTAGAATGATATAAGTGCATATTAATTGTATAGTATAATATATATATAAATTGGAATTGGAAATTCTATATAAATTTAAACTTCAAAATCTTTCGAATTTTTTAAATTTTAAATTTCAAACCTTTTTAAAAGTGAACAATATTGTGGGGTACCGTCTAAATTGAAAATTCCTTATATTTCAAAATTGAAAATCCATAATGAATAAATAAATAAATAAGAAACTCTAGAATTAATAAAAATGAAAAAATCTATAAAAATTGAAAATTTGAAATGGAGACACCACATTAAATGTAAGATAGATTGTTCGGTAATAATATTTTTATAATTTTGCTTTTATACAGTAATAATATTTTTATTTGCTTTACATCAACTCCAGATGATTATGACGACAGACAGGAGGTTTTGCGACAATTTGACTTGAACATGGCTTATGGACCATGCTTAGGCATGGGCGGACTAGAGCGCTGGGAGCGTGCTAAAAACATGGGGGTTAAACCCTCCTGAGGAAATTGAAGGTCTACCCAAAGCAAGCCAAGTTAACCCTGTGTGTCTGTGGGATGGTCGTGTTTAGCATTAGTATTTGGTGCCTTCCAGCCTTTTGCTTTGTGTGTTTTATTTGGGCACCGTAGTTATATTAGCCTTTGATATAGTTACTTGGGCTCTGCGAGATGACTTGTCTTGCTACCATAACCATGTACCACCGGATTAATAGTTTCTCTCTTCTAAATCCTGGCGTTTTCTGTTGTTACCTTAACTATTATTGCCATTGGGGATTCTACTTTTTGTAAGCATGAGACTTGTGGTGTAAATTAGGGCCTAGCATGGAACTGTCAAAATGGGTTTGTCCAGTTCGGCTAGCCTGTCCTGCCCACACTAAATGGTGGGCTGGCTGAACAAATAGATGCCCGTTTAGAAGTAGTCCAAACCCGCCGCCATTCGGGCTAGCCCGTGGCTGGTGTGGGCTTGCCTGTGGGCCAAGCTATTTTTTAAATTTTTTATTTTTCTATTTTTTAAATTTGTTATAAAAGCTTAAATAATACTTCATCTGTTCTTTTATTGTTCATACAAACTCACAGTACGCACAGTCCAATATATAATTTGAACTATTAATAACTCAAGTTCGATACATGTAAAAATTTTAAAAGTTTGATATTTAAAAACTACAAGATAAGACGAATCTAACAAGATCTCATTTAGCTATATTTTAACTTAGATAACTATGATTAAAAATTGAAATCAACACAGATGAACAGTAGCATTTCTTGCAATGTAGCAAAAAAAAAAAAAAAAACGGAAAAAGTATAACGTATTGTTTTAAGGTTTGTTGGTTAGATGCTATTTGAAATTATATAATGTTAATTTGATAATATATTTTTTAATAATTTTATGCTTTTGTAAAATATTAGTATTAAAGAATTATAACATTGACTTGATGTTAATTAAATTAAATTAAATTAATTTTAA
The DNA here is from genome assembly GCA_030278955.1 of Hygrophila difformis. Lineage (NCBI taxonomy): Eukaryota > Viridiplantae > Streptophyta > Magnoliopsida > Lamiales > Acanthaceae > Hygrophila > Hygrophila difformis. Next base: position 44,425,926 of record JAOANR010000004.1, read on the forward strand.
TGTTTACTACAAAAATTATGGGCTAATTAATATTATTTTTTATACTAATTCGAAGTTATTTTGCAAAAAGAATATTTCAAAATTTTTTTAAAAAAAGTCAATTTAGATTTTTCTAAAACTCATATACGGTATAAAAAATTGAGAATGTCAAAATTTTCGGTATACAATAAGATTTTGGTATGGTAACGGTATATTTTTTTTTGATACTGTGGTATATTGTTACCATACCGAACTTCGGTATATAACACGATATCGGTATATCGGTATGTATCGAAGGTTCGGTATGCTGCCATATATCGCGATACTGGTATATCGGTATATACCGAACTTATCACTGCCTCACCCAATAAAATAAACCTGCAAACAAATATGAAATCAATGACGAGAAGAACAGACGAAGAACCGTGATCCATAGACCCCAAATTGCGATATCATTGGAGTAGCCAAGGAAGAGAATCCCAAATCGCATTCGTAAGAAGAATCCAAATCATCTCTCGCTCCAAGAAGAACCCAAATCGCATAAACCTGTTTACTTAAGAAGGAATGAGCTTCGGAATATTATGCAGGTTCGCTTAAAAATTTGGTAGATCTTTTACAAAGAATTATTCAGATGATTCAATGGGTATTATGAATTATGATGCTTTTGGAATTTGGGATGGGGTCGACATATGGGTTTATGTGGGGTGGCAACAAAAGGGCTAAGAGTTGAGTCTAAGGGTTCATCCACCATGGATGGATGAGGATTCGAGGAAAATAGTGAAATCTATATTAAATCATCCGAAAAAAAACACCATTGGTCCCATAAGTTTCCCCAATTTCGATTTCAGTCCCATATTAATTTCATTAACACAATCAATCCATTATGTTTGCTAATTTTTGCATAATCCATCCCAAACCCTTTAATGACGCATTTCTGCTGACGTGGCACCGGATTAAGCAAACTTATGGGACCAATGGCGCCGCAATTAGCAACTTATGGGACCAATGGCGCCCCAATTAGCAAACTTACGCGGCGCCACGTCAGCAGAAATACGTCATTAAGGGGTTTGGGATGGATTATGCAAAAATTAACAAACATAATGGATTGATTGTGTTAATGAAATTAATATGGGACTGAAATCGAAATTGGGGAAACTTATGGGACCAATGGTATTTTTTTTCCTTAAATCATCTCAAAATTAGAGTAAATTTTGGGAAAGGGATTTGAAATCCATTCTTAAATCCTTTTACTAATCCAAACAAATGGAGAGATTTGTTATCCAAATCCATCCATTCAGACACGAGTACACGACATAAGGTTCTGAGAGTGAGAGGTGATTTGGGATTCTCTTCCTCGGCTACTACGATGATTCTTGGTCTGTTTCAGATTTGTTTGCAGGTTTATTTTATTGGGTCGGACAATGGTAATGAGTATGGGTAGATTTTACTTAAAAATGGACCTAGGGATCATTTAGCAATTTTTAGAAAGTTTTAATTTTCTATTAATTATTTTTTTACCCCACTAACGGTTAAACTAATGATTTTTTGGTCAAAATTAACGGAGGGATGAAAAATGGGAAAAAAAGGTTAATCTGATGGGACCAAAAATGGAAAATTTCAAAGCATGGGACCAAAAATAGGTGAGAGAATTTCTTATAGGACCAAAAGTGGATTTTTCCCATTAATAATTCAAGTTCGGTATAAGTAAAAACTCTAAAAGTTTGATATTTAAAAACTACTAAGATAAGATCTCATTTACCAATATTATACTCTCTCCGTTCCTTTTTATTTGTCTTTTTAGAAATAAAAAAACATTCTAAAATAGTTATCACTTTACATATTTATCACATACTTTTTAAATATTTGTAACACCCCCAATTTTAAAACACCAAAATAAAGGGGATGTTACCGCCACATCTCTTGGATAAAATACTACACGCAAAATAAGCCAAGGGATGCTAAGGCTATAGAAAATAAACATAAGCGTTATTTCAAAACATGAAAGCATCATATTTAGTTCCAAAATAAATAATGTCGAGAACATCATAAATTTATTTAAAAAGGTTTTATTTGCAAAGAATGAAATAAGATGCAAGCTTGGATCCCAGCCCCCAATGTGCAGTGCTCATGCCTACTCACTTGCGAATCCTGAAAAGAGAAAAGAAAAACACACACACAACTCAGTATAAACTGGTAAGTTAACCCACGGTTCCATAAGGACAACACCAAAGAAAAGACATAACCGCAAAAATAATAGTTATGGTGAGTTAATATTGACGAGGACACTTTTTACCGCATAATCCGCAAAATTTGTCTAAACCTATAGCACCGGTGCCCTAACCTAGACCCGCAGGTGAGGTTAGGGGTTTAGACCCACAATACCGCATATTCAAAGGTTCGTCAACCTAGTTTCATTAAATTTGTGACAGAGGGGGCGAGTTTCGTCGCTGCAGACCCGTCACGGTCCTACCCCTCAACCGCATAATCCACATAATCCGCATAATGGCATCAACTCGTCAATACAACTTGCCCACATTAATATTTATACAGACATTACTATTTATACACCGCACCGAATAAGAGATCGTGCTTTTCAAAAATAGGATTATACAGGCGGTCAACCAAAACTATGCAAATTACTCAAATCCACATTTTAAAAAGGATTATACCTCGTACAATTATAATGGAAAAAACAATAGTCCTAACATGTACACAAAATTTATTTATTTATACTTAAAGACAGAGACCAACTTAAAGACAGAAACCAAATTAACATGTACAAGTAGACAGACATGGATCTATAACCCTACACTCATCTATTCATATTATACAACTATTTATATGCGTAATCATGAAATATATGTGTATATCCTGCACTCACTCATTGAATTTTCAGAAGGCACGACTAAATTTAAAACTAAATTCATTGCTACCTCGCAGATGTATTAATTCGCAACTTTACCACGACTTTCTGACACAAACCAAACTGCCAGTATAGAAAGACTATCTGGGCATTCAAAAGAAAGGACTTTTAGGAACAAGGTGAATCAACTTACAATCACTCTATTAGCAGAAGAAGGACGAACGAATTGCTACTGCTACTGGACAACGGTCGGCCACAGAACTCCCTTGGAAAAGACTGCTCAACTCCGCTCGGCTATGATGAGAATTTAGGGTTTCAAGTATTATGGCAGGATCTATTTATAAAGCTCTATTTTTCCTAGGGATCGGCAGTTTACTTAGCAAGATTTAGGGGGATTTGGTGACTTTGGATTAAGATTTGAGTCTAACAACTATCCACCTCTTCTCTATCTCACATCCCATCGGTTGGGATTGCTTTGATTTAAATCACTTTTAAATCTTATGTATATCTATTACTTACTAATTAATTTATATGTCTATTATCATTATTATTATTAATACTATTTTTTATCATTATTATTATTATGTATTATTTTAACCATTATTAATATTTTATAGGTATCACAATCTACCCTCCTTAGGAATCAACTTCGTCCTCGAAGTTGCTTATATCCCAACTATGAAAACAACTTAGATGACGACATTTCACGAACACTTTTAGAGGCTTAAGAAAAGACTAACCGGTAAGTTGGAGATGTCACATTCCCCCCTCCTTAAGCAATAGTCATGTCCTCATGACCATCCCCATTATCTTGAAACAACTCCGGATACCGTTGTCGCATATCCGCTTCTAGTTCCCAAGTGGCTTCCTCCACACCATGATTCGACCACGAGACCTTCACCATGCGAGTACTTCTATTCCGGGTGGAGCGAACTTTAGTGTCGAGGATCTTAATAGGTTTCTCTTCATACTTTAGATCCTCATCTAGTTCAATGATTTCCGGGCAGAGCACATGACTTGGATCATAAACATATCGCTTTAGTTGAGAAATGTGGAATACGTTATGCACTCTTGATAACTCCACTGGCAAAGCTAGTCGATATGCCAAATTACCAACTCGCTCCAATATCTCGTATGGTCCAATGTAACGTGGACTTAGTTTCCCACGTTTTCCAAACCTCATCACACCTTTCATTGGAGATATCTTTAGGAGGACCTTATCTCCTTCCTTAAATTCTCCATCTTGCCGCTTTCGATCGGCATAAGTTTTTTGGCGATCTTGCGCTGCTCTCATCTTCTGTTGGATAGTCTTGATTATGTTCACTGAATCCTCGAGCATTTGAGGTCCAAGGGTTACCATCTCCTTGTTCTCCGTCCAACACAAGGGACTTCGACACTTACGCCCATACAAGGCCTCAAATGGTGCCATGCCGATGCTAGTGTGGTAACTATTATTATAGGAGAACTCAATTAGAGGCAAGTGATTCTCCCAACTTCCTTTGAACTCGATCACACAAGCTCTCAACATGTCCTCTAGTGTTTGAATTGTCCTCTCCGTTTGGCCGTCCGTCATAGGATGAAATGCTGTGCTCATCTTAATCTTTGTGCCGAACGCCTCTTGTACCTTTGTCCAAAAATTAGACACAAAACGACTATCTCTATCAGAGATTATGTCGTGAGGTACTCCATGTCGTCGTACAACATTTTCGACATATGCTTTGGCCAATTGGTCCATACTCCACGTATCTTTCATCGGAATAAAAATTGCCGTCTTAGTTAATCGATCCACGATGACCCAAATTTTGTTCATCCCCTTTGGTGACCTTGGCAATCCCGATATGAAATCCATTGAGATACTTTCCCACTTCCAAGAAGGGATCTCTAATGGTTCCATCAACCCTAAAGGCTTCTTTCGTTCAGCCTTAACCTTTTGACAAGTTAGGCATCTCGCGACGAATTCCGCCACCTCACGTTTCATTCGTGGCCACCAATATACTTTCTTCAGGTCCTTGTAGAGCTTGTCGCCTCCCGGGTGTACCGAGTAGGGCGTGTTATGGCCTTCCTCCATGATTCGTCTCTTGAGCTCGCCACATTTATAAGGTATGCACCATCGCTCCTTGTAGCGAAGGCTACCATCTTCGTGTATCTTGAAATCAGTGGCCTTACCTTGCAACATCTTTTGCTTGATCCTATCGAGTTTCACATCTCCCGATTGTGCATCTCGGATCTCGTCAAATATTGTAGGTTGAATTGTCATTGAATTCAACACATTCACCACCGTTCCTTCACTTACCATATCGACATTAAGTCGTACAAGATCCATGTACAAGTCTGGTGGAATTATTAATGTGTTCGCCAGATGTTTGGACTTCCTACTGAGTGCGTCAGCGACAACATTTGCCTTTCCCTCATGATAGGCAATCTCCAAATCATAGTCCTTAATTAACTCCAACCACCTCCGTTGCCTCATATTTAACTCCTTCTGAGTAAATATGTACTTTAAGCTCTTGTGATCAGTGAAAATCTTGCACGTTCGTCCATACAAGTAATGCCGCCAAATTTTCAAGGCAAACACCACTGCGGCGAGTTCTAAATCGTGCGTAGGGTAATTTTCTTCATGCGGCCTCAATTGTCGGGAAGCATAAGCAATAACCTTCCGTTGTTGCATTAACACACATCCCAATCCTTGCTTGGATGCATCGCTGTAGACTTCGAAGTCTCCCTCTTCCGATGGCAAGGTTAGTACGGGAGCAGTTGTGAGGCGTTTCTTTAATTCTTGGAAAGAAGTCTTACATTCTTCAGTCCACTCATACTTCAAACCCTTCTTTAGCATTTGGGTCATTGGTCGGGCCACCTTCGAGAAGTCCTTTACGAACCTCCTGTAGTATCCCGCCAACCCAAGAAAACTACGAATCTCGCCTTGGTTTTTGGGTACCACCCAATCAGCTACCGCTGATATCTTGGCTGGGTCCACTGAAACTCCCTCCGCTGATACGATATGTCCCAAGAATGCCACTTTATCAAGCCAAAATTCACACTTTGCTAATTTAGCAAAAAGTTGGTGCTTCCTCAACAGTTCTAGCACTTGTTGCAGATGTTGTGCATGTTCTTCCTTATTCTTCGAGTACACTAGGATGTCGTCAATGAAGACAACTACACAACTATCTAAGAATTCTCGAAAGACACTGTTCATGAGTCCCATGAACGCAGCCGGCGCATTTGTCAGGCCAAATGACATGACCGTGAACTCGTAATGGCCATAGCGTGTTCGGAACGCTGTCTTGGGGATGTCTTTCTCCGCAATTCTCAATTGGTGATAGCCTGAACGAAGGTCTATCTTTGAGAACACCTTAGCTCCCCTCAATTGATCAAACAAATCTTCAATGCGAGGTAGAGGGTATTTGTTCTTAATCGTGACTTGGTTTAAGCCTCTGTAATCAATACAGAGTCGCATGCTTCCATCCTTCTTCTTCACGAATAGAACAGGTGCTCCCCATGGCGATGTGCTTGGCCTTATATAACCCTTCTTCAGTAGGTCCTCAAGTTGCTCTTTCAGTTCCTTCATCTCCGCAGGTGCCATTCGATAAGGGGCCTTTGAGATTGGTTCCGTTCCTGGAGCCAAGTCAATCGTGAAATCCACTTCTCGTGTAGGCGGCATGCCTGGAATGTCCTCCGGAAAGACATCCGGGTACTCCCTGACTATCGGTATCTTGTCTAACTCATCCCCTTGAGCTTCTAAATTGTGCAAGTAGCACGCATATAGTGGATATCCTTTACGTACTAATGCCCCCATTTTTAATGCAGATACCACCTTAACGCCAGGTTTTGGTGGGTTTATATAGTAGGCTATCCATCCCCCATCTAACCCTCTCAACGATATCTTACGCTTCCAACAGTTTATCTTTGCCTTATATTGTTCTAACCAATCCATACCCAAAATAAGGTCAAAATCTTGCAAATTGAACTCTACAAGGTTCGAAGGGAAAACTACGTCCATAATCACAAGTGGAACGTTTGAGTGTTGCCTCGTACACGGAATTACCTCGCCAGATGGTATTGAAATTCCTAACTTAATCGTCTCTGGGTTTGGCAGTTTCAACTTAGATGCTACTTTAATAGAGACAAAAGAACAACTTGCGCCAGAATCAAACAACACTTTAACAGGTACTGATGAAATTGTAAGTGTACCTGTCATAACTTCTCCTTGGTCAGGAAGATCGGCCTCATTTATCACGTTCAGTCTTCCATTTTGCCCATTCGGTACCTCTCGTTTCTCCCGGTTTCCATTCCGCTGCTGATGTGGACCTTGGTTAGTCCCACCATTGTTGTGCCTCCCTGGAACTCTTTGCTGCCCGACCTGATTCCGACCGAATTGTGTGGCGAAATCGACAAGATCATCCCGCTTTCGGATTTGGTCTGATCGAGTCATACACTGTTTAGCCACATGTCCTTCTCGCCCACATTTGTAACACGCTGTAGGACTGGGGCACTCTTTTACCAGATGCCTCCTATTACACTTTGGGCAAAGGGTTAGACCCCCTCCACGAGGTCCATTAACTTGATTCTGCATGCCTTGGTTTGGTTCACGCCCCTGCCGATAAGTGTTAGCACCCTCACGACTCCTTCCGAACCGCTGTTTCTTATCTTGAGATGGGCCACCTTGGGTGCGATTGGAGTCTCCAGTAACCCTTCGTTTGTACTGCTGCACCCTAGCCACTGTGACAGCACGATCATACACCTTCTGTAGGGAAGTAAACTGCTTTCCTCCAAATGATTCTCTGATGGCCAAATTAAGTCCCATTTCAAATTTTTGTGCCTTTGCTTGCTCCGTGGGCACTAAGTCTGTTGCAAACCGAAGTAGCTCCAAGAATTTAGCATGGTACTCTTGAACTGTAGAAGTACCCTGTCTAAGAGTTAAGAACTCCTCATACTTCGCTGTTTTGATACTCATCGGATAAAACCGATTTCTTAAGGCTTCCTTAAATTGGGTCCATGTTAACTGCTCATTATTCTCATAGGTACGCCACCATGCGTCAGCTTCTCCTCCCAAGTAATAGGTTGCAACATTCACCATTTGGCCTTCAGGACATTGAGTGGCCACTAGTAACTTGTCAAAGGTTCGAATCCATTCTTCCAATTGGCCCGGGTCCTCTTGACCTTCATAGGATGGTGGCCGGTATTGGGTCACCAAGCTTAAGTAGTTGATTTGAGGTGGTGCAGGTGGTGGTGCAGCGGCAGCAGCTGCAGCTTGGGCCTCTTCACGCTGTTGTTGGCGCTGGAATGCGGCTCCCAATGTTAGCAACATTTGCTCCATCGTCCTAAGCCTGTCGTTATCATTTTGTTGATTCGGGATTGGTGGGTTTGCACCTAAGGGCACTTGATTCCCAACATTCGGCGGATTTGCACCTAGGGGTACTTCGTTCACAACATTAGGTAGATTAGCACCAAGAGGTACCGCATTAGCGCCAGTAGCTTCCTCAGGGCGGTAGGCTCTTGGGCGTCCACGGGGTGCCATTCTGAAAGGTAATGTTAGATATGTAAGCATGTTCATAGGGGACTAAGGGAAAAGAGAGCTTACTTCTAAGGCAATTGTAATTGGAAAAAGTAGCAACAGTCCATCACATAAATTCAGTACATAGGTCGGCTGGCAGGTTTACATAGATTAAGTAATGCAACAGTCACCATTACAGGGCCACGTATATGGTACACCAATGCACTTGCAATGGTATTTTAAACACGAGTATCCTTCCACATTAAGTTCGGTAGCAGAATGGTGACTTTAAAAAAAAAAAAATTGAGCAGATTCCCTTGTCGGATTGGGATTTGAATATTATATGTCAGAAATAAGTTAAGGTAAGCAAACACTAGCTCCCATCTAAAATTCTGGCTTGTTACTGAGGTACACGAAATTGTGAGTAACAATCACATAATATTAAAATTATGAGTATTAGTCTAATCCATTAAACAAAGCTGCAACGAAGTCCAGCATGATATATAGGTAGCTGAGCTAATTCTGCTAACTGCTAAGGAAAATATACTAATATATAGTTGAGAGTTACAGGTTGTAAACTTATATATATTTGAGTTATATATATATATATTCTTAATAACCATCCTGTACAAATCTGAAATTTATTAACATGGTAAAATTTAATAATCCTGCTATCACTTAATAGGTAAAATTTTAATCATGATCTATACATCTATCCCATCTGAAGCTTTAAATATAGGGTGCAACCTATAAATTTATATTGCTGCTACATTAGCCATTTAGGACATTCTTAGTCATCAGGGTTGTTTTCTGCATTCCTCTTACTTGTATTATTTTACTCCCTCCATGACTTCGTAGTGCTTTTAGTATTAGAATTGCTACTTTTTGTCTACTGGGAAATATACAGTTGGAATCATAGTGGATGTGATCTGTCGCGGTTTCTTAAGGTCTTCCTGAACGTCATCCTTCCAGGTGATCCTCATTCAGAATGTTCTTACTTAAGATTATTTAATGCCCTGTCCTGCACTGAATGCACCTAACTATAATTTGACTATTACGTTAACTAGTTATTAAGTTTGTAATACTTCGCAAGGTGGACTACGTGTGTACATGATCTATATATATATATATTTACTAACCCTGCTATCATAAAAAAAAATTAAAAAAAGCGTTTAATCACAACCAGTGATATCAAGGTAACTATCTAAGATATCCACCATGCAGATTGAGGCGGCAGTTGGGGAGTTGGGTCGTGTTGTCGTATGTATATTTTTATGGTTGCTACATCTTCATCCAACAAGACCAGTGTATTACTACTAGATATGATTCACTGAAATAGATATAATCTATCCTATATACAAGGGAGGGGTACTTTACTGCATAAATAATATCAAGACAAGGATAAAGGAAAATGAGTTCTAATTTCCATTTTGGAACTGGCAACAACTGGCAGAGAACACAAAACATGGAAAAGGAGTTCAACACACGCTGACTAAGGAAATATACTAAGCAAAAGTAGAGCTATAAGTATATGTCTATATTTTTAAATCTTCAATATTCTTCATCTTCATTCTCGTCTACATCCTCGTCTACAGATATTGGGCTCGGAGTCCCATAGTTGATTGGACTGTATGGAGGGTTTGGACCAACTTGGTTCTCTAAGTTATTAATTGTTTCTTGCATTTGAGCCACTTGGTTCTCTAGGTTCTCAATGCGCTGGACTCCATGGGCTCTAAGATGATCCACATGCTCTAATTCGGACTCTAGGTGCCTGACTCGATGCCTATAGTAGTTGGCTTCTTGTTGAGCTTCCTTTAAAGCTTTTGTACACTCTAAATAAGCCTTAAGGAGATCCATCATAAGCTTTACATCGGCCATCTACACAATAACCAAATACCTCTAAGAGAAGGAAGGAGAAAAATATAATAAGGGTTGTAAAAAAATGCATGTAAGTGCTCGTGTTTCCCCACCCAAAATAATGCATGCAAGTTAAGAAAATATTTTACTTATATAATATGCCATTTTAAAAATAATATGCGAGTTAAAATGATATGCTAATTTTAAAATAATACTTAAAAATAGGAACCTTGGGGCTCTGATACCACTTTGTAACACCCCCAATTTTAAAACACCAAAATAAAGGGGATGTTACCGCCACATCTCTTGGATAAAATACTACACGCAAAATAAGCCAAGGGATGCTAAGGCTATAGAAAATAAACATAAGCGTTATTTCAAAACATGAAAGCATCATATTTAGTTCCAAAATAAATAATGTCGAGAACATCATAAATTTATTTAAAAAGGTTTTATTTGCAAAGAATGAAATAAGATGCAAGCTTGGATCCCAGCCCCCAATGTGCAGTGCTCATGCCTACTCACTTGCGAATCCTGAAAAGAGAAATGAAAAACACACACACAACTCAGTATAAACTGGTAAGTTAACCCACGGTTCCATAAGGACAACACCAAAGAAAAGACATAACCGCAAAAATAATAGTTATGGTGAGTTAATATTGACGAGGACACTTTTTACCGCATAATCCGCAAAATTTGTCTAAACCTATAGCACCGGTGCCCTAACCTAGACCCGCAGGTGAGGTTAGGGGTTTAGACCCACAATACCGCATATTCAAAGGTTCGTCAACCTAGTTTCATTAAATTTGTGACAGAGGGGGCGAGTTTCGTCGCTGCAGACCCGTCACGGTCCTACCCCTCAACCGCATAATCCACATAATCCGCATAATGGCATCAACTCGTCAATACAACTTGCCCACATTAATATTTATACAGACATTACTATTTATACACCGCACCGAATAAGAGATCGTGCTTTTCAAAAATAGGATTATACAGGCGGTCAACCAAAACTATGCAAATTACTCAAATCCACATTTTAAAAAGGATTATACCTCGTACAATTATAATGGAAAAAACAATAGTCCTAACATGTACACAAAATTTATTTATTTATACTTAAAGACAGAGACCAACTTAAAGACAGAAACCAAATTAACATGTACAAGTAGACAGACATGGATCTATAACCCTACACTCATCTATTCATATTATACAACTATTTATATGCGTAATCATGAAATATATGTGTATATCCTGCACTCACTCATTGAATTTTCAGAAGGCACGACTAAATTTAAAACTAAATTCATTGCTACCTCGCAGATGTATTAATTCGCAACTTTACCACGACTTTCTGACACAAACCAAACTGCCAGTATAGAAAGACTATCTGGGCATTCAAAAGAAAGGACTTTTAGGAACAAGGTGAATCAACTTACAATCACTCTATTAGCAGAAGAAGGACGAACGAATTGCTACTGCTACTGGACAACGGTCGGCCACAGAACTCCCTTGGAAAAGACTGCTCAACTCCGCTCGGCTATGATGAGAATTTAGGGTTTCAAGTATTATGGCAGGATCTATTTATAAAGCTCTATTTTTCCTAGGGATCGGCAGTTTACTTAGCAAGATTTAGGGGGATTTGGTGACTTTGGATTAAGATTTGAGTCTAACAACTATCCACCTCTTCTCTATCTCACATCCCATCGGTTGGGATTGCTTTGATTTAAATCACTTTTAAATCTTATGTATATCTATTACTTACTAATTAATTTATATGTCTATTATCATTATTATTATTAATACTATTTTTTATCATTATTATTATTATGTATTATTTTAACCATTATTAATATTTTATAGGTATCACAATATTACCCCTATATTATTATAAAATATATTCCTAAAATACTGTGCATTCTCTCTCCACTCCAATTTTATTTTTTATTCCCAAAGAAAACACATAGGGGTAAAAGTAGAATATACAATAATGATTGCAATTCTTGGTAAATGTGTTTCTTGTTAAAACGACTGTATTAAGGAATTGAGGGAGTAACTTATCTATGATTAAAAATTGAAATCAACACGGATGAACAATAGCATTTCTTGCAATGTAGCAAAAAAAAAGGAATAAGTATAATGTATTGTTTTAAGGTTTGTTGGTTAGATGCTATTGAAATTATATAATGTTAATTTGATAATATATTATTTAATAATTTTATGTTTTTGTAAAATATTTGTATTAAAATAACATTGACTTGAGGTTAATTAAATTAAATTAAAAGAATTTTAATGTTTATTACAAAAATTATAGGCTAATTGATATTATTTTTTATACTAATTCGAAGTTATTTTGCAAACAGAATATTTTAAAATTTTAAAAAAAGTCACTTTAGATTCTTCTGAATCTGCATATACTGTATAAAAAAAAAACAGAGAATGCCAAAATTTTCGGTATACCGTAAGATTTAGTTACGGTAACGGTATATATTTTTTTGATACAGTGGTATATTGTTACCATACCGAACTTCGTTATATAACACGATATCGGTATATCGGTATATATTGAAGGTTCGACATGCTGGTATATACCGCACTTATCGAAAAATATACCTAATTTATATAATTTTATATATATAACCCTATATATCGGCATTTCGGTATATAACAAATGTTTGATATATCGGTATACACCGCGGTACCGGTATATCAGTATGTACCAAATGTTCGGTACATACCGAACTTACCGGATAGCCAATTTGGTAACAATATGAAAAATATTTCATACGGAAATCTTCAGTGTACTAATCTTCGACATACCGAAGATTTCGGTACAGTATTAGTACGAAAATTTACAGTAAATTTCAATACGGTATATGGTATGCCGAGAAAATTTCGGTATACATTACCGACCCATAATCTCTAAGCTAATGTGGTACTTATTGTGTTATGTATTTAAGAAGAGTGAATGATCTTTTAGAATTTTTTTGAAAACTACTTTTTATAATAAAATATAATTCTATAATACTTGTTCCAAAATGATAGAGAAATGAATTACTCCTATTAAAAAATTATACTGAAAAGAATAATATAATATTGATTACTTCCTCCATGTTTTTGAATATGCTATATTCTATATGAAAAAAATAATGCGTAATTAATAAATAAATATATACTCCCTCTGTTTTTTTTTTTTTTAATCCTTTTCACTTTTCTGCATGCAAATCAATATATATTTTAAATCGTGAATAACTCAAATTTTATATTATTAAAAATTAAAAATTTAATATTCTAAAATTACTCGATTAGACAAATCTAACAAGATTTCACGTGACTATGTTTTATCTTATACTTCCTACGTCTCATTTAAATTATTACGTTTGACTTTTTATATATAATTAAAAATATAATTAAGTGAGATCTTGTTAAATTCTTCTAATCTTGTAGTTTTAGAATACCAAATTTTTATAATTTTTTATTATATACAATTTAAATTATTAACCGACATAGGTGTCAGGTGGATCCGTAATAATTATAATGAGACAGACAGTATTATTCAATTAATAGTACTTCTACTAGGGTGAATTTATTAAAAATATCATTATAGTACTTATTTTCCTATATAGAAAAATAAGTTATTATAATTTATTATTTTAATCTTTTAATAATTTAGTGCCCCACTTGGTCACAAGTCCACGTTACCGGACTCGGCGATAAGTTATTATAATTTATTTTTTTAATCTTTTAATTTAATAATTTAATGCCCCACTTGGTCACAAGTCCACGTTACCGGACTCGGCGATAAGTTATTATTATTATTATAATTTATTATTTTAATCTTTTAATTTAATAATTTAATGCCACACTTGGTCACAAGTCCACGTTACCGGACTCGGCAAACCATTGAGCATGAACACCATTAATAAATTGAACGCAAAACATCTATGACTCCGATGTGGGATCTATATGACCGCACTAGTCTTCCTAATTGAGTCATAGTAGCTTCTTACTTCTTCCTCAGTCCTCACCAGTCAGTCACCAGGTTGCGTCTCCCTATTTTGTTCTTCCGCCGCTTCCAATTCATCATCTGTTCGATCAATTGGGAAGAAAGTTGCTTACCCAAAAAATTGTTACAATCCAATTCAATAATCACGTTTGAGATCGAAGCCAAGTTCCCAGCCATATTGCATGCCGATCATTACTCCCCAAGGGAAGGAGAGGACAAAGAACGGAAAACAAAGGAAGGAGAAGGAGAAGAAAGCTCAGCTCAGAGGACGGGATAAACTTTCTTCCCAATTGAACAGAGGGATTGGAAGCGGCGGAAGATCAAAATAGGGAGATGCAGGGGAAGTAAGAAGCTACTATAACTCAATTAGGAAGACTAGATCCCACATCGGAGTCATAGATGTTTTACGTTCCCTTTATTAATGATATTCATGCTCAGTGGTTTGCCGAGTCCGGTAACGTGGACTTGTGACCGAGTGGGGCATTAAATTATTAAATTAAAAGATTAAAATAATAAATTATAATTAACTTATTTTTCTATAAGTACTCCGCAAAGCTAAAGCTTCTCCGGCCTATAGGCTGCTCATCAAAAGTCCCATATCTGTCTAAGGTTGTTCTTGTAATCTCACGCGCAATTTTTTTTTTTTTTTTTAGTTTCCCCCCTTTTATAAAGCATTAATTAATCCTTTCTTTAATGTGTAAAATGGAAGTTACATTTTGAACCTATTCTTTTTCTTCTCTAAAACATAATAAAAAATATAGTAACTCATTTAAGACACTATTTGATTGCGTAAGAATCCCCCGTTTTGTTTGATTGTTGGTGATTGGTTGTGTTTCTTCTTAACCTTTTCTTGGGAGGGAATTATGTGTTCCTAGATTGGATAAAATCTGAATTTCCATTGCAGAAGAGAGTTTAGGACAAGGCTCCTGTTGCTGTTTGATGATCTGGGAGTTGGATTTCTGAGGCTTCAAGATTAAAATGTCAGTCGATCATGATAAATCAGAAGCCGGACATGACAGAGGTAAACAATATCTTCATTTTTGTTCCTACTTTTCTTGATAATTTTTTAGGTTATTATGCAATTGATGTTTGAATAACGCCATTTTGATATGTTAATCAACTGATGATCGCATTTAGGACGTCTATGTAAGAATGAATGATTGTTTCCTCTGAATCAGGCATTGAGATAACAGACAGGAAGGGTTTCAAACGTCGATTTTTTCTTTGTTTTTCATCGTCTGCATTCTTGAATCAGGTCATTGTCTCTCGGACCTCTTACAAATGGATAGCTTTTCATATTCGGATTCAGAGTTTAGCATTTCTTCTTCTTCCAGTAAGCAGCCTTTGGTTTTTGTTTTCCTAATTGCTGCAATAGAATGTGGACATTGGTATTCAAAATTATTGTTTTACATCATCTTCATTTTCTGCGAGTGAGGTCCTCAAAGGCGGCTCAAGGATTTGTTATCCGAAGAAGGCAATAGAACTTGTGCAGATTGTGGTGCGCCAGATCCCAAATGGGAGTAAGATCAGCCTTAGTTCCTCGACAAAGTCCTCGTTTTGACCCTTTCGTTTCTGATAGATGCTTGTTTCGATCTTTGTTGCTAACCAGATCATATACCACGGGCGCTTTCATTTGTATAAAATGTGCCGGTGTACACAGAAGCCTTGGAGTGCATATATCGAAGGTGCAGATATGATCCGGCGTTCCAGCGTACCATTTGGCACACAATCTAGTTTCTTGGATGGTTTTTTATCCGTCTTATGTTTAAATTTGTAGGTCTTATCAGTGAAGCTCGATGAATGGACTAATGAGCAAGTCGATACTTTGTTTGAAATTGGTGGGAACAACGCGATGAACTCAAAGTATGAGGCCTATATTCCCAGTAATATCAGCAAACCGAAACCAGACTCTTCTTCAGAATGTGTGTTGGCTTTATGGTTTTCGGTTGGAAGTTTTTATGAATGATTAGTGACAGCTTACTAATTGCAAGCCTATCTATTTGCTTCTTTTCTGAAATTTTTGGAGGAGAAACTATTTATTTGCGTCATAATGATTAAATATATTGCATGCATTGACTATGGACATGTTCAAAGTATTTGTTTTGTTCCTTGCCAAAGGCACTTCAGACATACTTTACTGGGTTCCAATTCAAGTAGCTTTACTGGTGTGTTTGGATGAGAAGATTTCAACAACTAAGTAGTTATATTTTTTTAAACCCTGACCACTTAAAGTAAACAACTTATTATCCTAATAAAACTTATCAGGCTCAATCCTTTGGAAGAAACAGATCTTGTTGTGAGAAACTTTGCAGCAGTTGGAAGTTCTCAGCCTAACAGACACGAATTAGTATCAGTAGTTACATGTGAACATGCTAATATTGCATCATGTGCTGGATATGCCATCTGAGCTCTTTTAATGCTAGTTGAAGCGACATTTTTCTTTCACGAGCCCCTTCATTTTGTTTAGATGAATACTAATAAGTTTGTTAATTCGTGTGTTTTTGTTATGCTGGTGATTTTATTGGATAATTTTGCTGTACGGACATTAATTCTTTGATCTATTGGATAATTTTGCTTTTATACAGTAATAATATTTTTATAATTTTGTTTTTATACAATAATAATATTTTTATTTGCTTTACCTCAACTCCAGATGATTATGACGACAGAGAGGAGGTTCTGCGACAATTTGATGTGAACATGGCTTATGGACCATGCTTAGGCATGGGCAGATTAGAGCGCAGAGAGCGTGCTAAAAACTTGGGGTTAAACCCTCCTGAGGAAATTGAAGGTCTATTCAAAGCAAGCCAAGCTAACCCTGTGTGTCTGTGGGATGGTCGTGTTTAGCATTAGTATTTGGTGCCTTCCAGCCTTTTGCATTGTGTGTTTTATTTGGGCACAGTAGTTATATTAGCCTTTGATATAGTTACTTGGGCTCTGCGAGATGACTTGTCTTGCTACCATAACCATGTACCACCGGATTAATAGTTTCTCTCTTCTAAAACCTGGCGTTTTCTGTTGTTACCTTAACTATTATTGTCATTGAGGTTTCTACTTTTTGTAAGCATGAGACTTGGTGGTGTAAATTAGGGCCCAACATGGAACTGTCAAAATGGGTTTGTCCAGTTCAGCTAGCCCGTCCTGCCTACACTAAATGGTGGGCTGGCTGAACAAATAGATGCCCGTTTAGAAGTAGTCCAAACCCGCCGTCATTCGGGCTAGCCCGTGGCTGGTGTGGGCTCGACTGAGGGCGAAGCTATTTTTTAAATTTTTTATTTTCTAAATTTTTTATAAAAACTTAAATAATACTTCATCTGTTCTTTTACTTTTCATACAGACTCACAGTACGCATAATTCAATATACATTTTGAACTATTAATAATAGGAAAAATCCACTTTTGGTCCCGTAAGAAATTATCTCACCCACTTTTGGTCCCATATTTGGAAGATTTCCGTTTGTGGTCCTATCAAATTAACTTTTTTTTTTTCCATTTTTCATCCATCGGTTAATTTTGACCAAAAAATCATTAGTTTGACCGTTAGTGGAGTTAAAAAATAATTAATAAAAGATTAGAACTTTCTAATAATTGCTAAATAATCCTATATCTATTTTTACGTAAAATCTACCCATACCCATTATCACTGCCTTACCCAATAAAATAAACCTGAAAACAAATCTGAAATGAATGACAAGAAGAACAGAGAAAGAACCGTGATCCATAGACCCCAAATCGCGATATCATTGGAGTAGCCAAGGAAGAGAATCCCAAATCGCATTCGTAAGAAGAATCCAAATCATCTCTCGCTCCCAGAAGAACCCAAATCGCATAAACCTGTTTACTTAAGAAGGAATGAGCTTCGGAATATTATGCAGGTGCGCTTAAAAATTTGGTAGATCTTATACAAAGAATTATTCAGATGATTCAATGGGTATTATGAATTATCATGCTTTCGGAATTTGGGATGGGGTCGACATATGGGTTTATGTGGGGTGGCAACAAAAGGGCTAAGAGTTGAGTCTAAGGGTTCATCCACCATGGATGGATGAGGATTCGAGGAAAATAGTGAAATCTATATTAAATCATCTCAAAATTAGAGTAAATTTGGGAAAGGGATTTGAAATCCATTCTTAAATCCTTTTACTAATCCAAACAAATGGAGAGAGTTGTTATCCAAATCCATCCATTCAGACACGAGTACACGACATAAGGTTCTGGGAGTGAGAGGTGATTTGGATTCTTCTTAGGATGTGATTTGAGATTCTCTTCCTCGGCTACTCCGATGATTCTCGGTCTGTTCATTTCAGATTTGTTTGCAGGTTTATTTTATTGGGTCGGACAATGGTAATGAGTATGGGTAGATTTTACTTTAAAATGGACCTAGGGATCATTTAGCAATTTTTAGAAAGTTTTAATTTTCTATTAATTATTTTTTATCCCACTAACGGTTAAACTAACGATTTTTTTGGTCAAAATTAACGGAGGGATGAAAAATGGGAAAAAAAAAAGTTAATCTGATGGGACCAAAAATGGAAAATTTCAAATCATGGGACCAAAAATGGGTGAGAGAATTTCTTACAGGACCAAAAATGGATTTTTCCCATTAATAACTCAAGTTCGGTATAAGTAAAAATTCTAAAAGTTTAATATTTAAAAACTATAAGATAAGATTTCATTTACTTATATTTTACTCTCTCGTTCCTTTTTATTTGTCTTTTTAGAAATAAAAAAGCATTCTTAAATAGTTATCACTTTATATATTTATCTCATACTTTTCAAATATTACCCCTATATTATTATAAAATGTATTCCTAAAATACTGTGCATTCTCTCTTCACTCCAATTTTATTTTTTATTCCCAAAGAACACATAGGGGTAAAAGTGGAATACACAACAATGATTGCAATTCTTGGTAAATGTGTTTCTTGCTAAAACGACTAGTATTAAGGAATGGAGGGAGTAACTTATGTAACTATGATTAAAAATTGAAATCAACTCGGATGAACAGTAGCATTTCTTGCAATGTAGCAAAAAAAAAAAGGAATCAGTATAATGTATTAAAAACAAAAATTATAGGCTAATTAATATTATTTTTTATACTAATTCGAAGTTATTTTGCAAACAGAATATTTTAAAATTTTAAAAAAAAGTCACTTTAGATTTTTCTAAAACTGCATATACCGCATAAAAAAAACAGAGAATGTCAAAATTTTCGGTATACCGTAAGATTTTGGTACGATAACAGTATATATTTTTTTGATACCGTGGTATTGTTACCATACCGAACTTCGGTATATAACACGATATCGGTATATCGATATATATCGAAGGTTCGGCATGCTGGTATATACCGCAATAAATCGCGATATATACCGAACTTATCGAAAAATATACCTAATTTATATAATTATATATATATAACACTATATATCGGTATTTCGGTATATAACGAATGTTTGATATATCGGTATACACCGCGATACCGGTATATCAGTATGTACCGAATGTTCGGTACCGAATGTTAGGTACATACCGAACTTACCGGATAGTCAGTTTGGTAACAATATGAAAATATTTCATACGGAAATCTTCATTGTACTAATCTTCGACATACCGAAGATTTCGGTACAGTATTAGTACGAAAATTTACAGTAAATTTCAATACGGTATATGGTATGCCTAGAAATTTTCAATATACCTTACCGACCCATAATCTCTAAGCTAATGTGGTACTTATTGTGTTATGTGTTTAAGAAGAGTGAATGATCTTTTAGAATTTTTTTGAAAACTACTTTTTATAATAAAATGTAATTCTATAATACTTGTTCAAAACGATAGAGAAATGAATTACTTATTAAAAAATTATACTTGAAAAGAATAATATAATATTGATTACTTCCTCCGTGTTTTTGAATATGCTATATTCTATATGAAAAAAAACAATGCGTAATTAATAAATAAATATATACTCCCTCTGTTTTTCTTTTAATCCTTTTCACTTTTCCGCACGCAAATCAATATACATTTTAAATCGTGAATAACTCAAATTATATATAATTAAAAATAGAAAATTTGATATTCTAAAACTACTCGATTAGACAAATCTAACAAGATTTCACGTGACTATGTTTTATCTTATACTTCCTCCGTTTCGTTTAAATTATTACGTTTGACTTTTTATATATAATTAAAAATATAGTCAAGTGAGATCTTGTTAAATTCTTCTAATTTGTAGTTTTAGAATACCAAATTTTTATAATTTTTTATTATATACAATTTAAGTTATTAACCGACATAGGTGTCAGATGGATCCGTAATAATTATAATGAGACGGACAGTATTATTCAATTAATAGTACTTCTACTACGGTGAACTTATTAAAAAACAGGAGTATAATTTATCATTATAGTACTTATTTTCCTATAGAGAAAAATAAGTTATTATAATTTATTATTTTAATTTTTAATTTAATAATTTAGTGCCCCACTTGGTCACAAGTCCACGTTACCGGACTCGGCGATAAGTTATTATAATTTATTTATTATTTTAATTTTTAATTTAATAATTTAGTGCCCCACTTGGTCACAAGTCCACGTTACCGGACTCGGCAAACTCTTAAGCATGAACACCATTAATAAAGGGAACGGAAAACATCTATGACTCCGATGTGGGATCTATGGATATGAGCGCACTAGTCTTCCTAATTGAGTCATAGTAGCTTCTTACTTCTTCCTCAGTCCTCACCAGTCCCCTGCGTCTCCCATTTTGTTCTTCCGCCGCTTCGAATTCATCTGTTCAATTGGGTAGAAAATTCTATTGTTCATGAATTGATCCCTATCCATATCCATTTTCTTGGGTTCATTCTCATATTGAACAAATCATCAATAATTGGTAACTACAGGTGATCATGTCATTTGAATGATTCTTGGCCCCAGCTAGCTACCTGTTTTGATTGCGTAAGAATCCCCCGTTTTGTTTGATTGTTGGCGATCGATTGTTTTTCTTCTTAACCTTTTCTGGGAGGGAATTGTATGTTCCTAGATCGGATATAATCTGAATTTCCATTGCAGAAGAGAGTTTAGGACAAGGCTCCTGTTGCTGTTTGATGATCTGGGAGTTGGATTTCTGAGGCTTCAAGATTAAAATGTCAGTCGATCATGATAAATCAGAAGCCGGACATGACAGAGGTAAACAATATCTTCATTTTTGTTCCTACTTTTCTTGATTCTTCTTCTATGTGCAAGAATTTTTAGGTTATTATGCAATTGATGTTTGAATAACGCCATTTTGATGTGTTAATCAACTGATGATCGCATTTAGGACGTCTATGTAAGAATGAATCATTGTTTTCCTCTGAATTTGGCATTGAGATAACAGATAGGAAGGGTTTGATTTCATCGTCTGCATTCTGTGAATCAGGTCATTGTCTCTTGGACCTCTTACAAATGGATAGCTTTTCATATTCGGATTCAGAGTTTAGCATTTCTGCTTCTTCTTCCAGTAAGCAACCTTTGGTTTTTGTTTCCTGATTGCTGTCATGTCTTTGCAAAGACAATCTGCAATAGAATTTGGACATTGGGATGCAACATTATTGTTTTATATCATCTTCGTTTTCTGCGAGTGAGGTCCTCAAAGGCGGCTCAAGGATTTGTTATCCGAAGAAGGCAATAGAACTTGTGCAGATTGTGGTGCGCCAGATCCCAAATGGGTGTAAGATTAGCCTCAGTTCCTCGACAAAGTCCTCGTTCTGACCCTTTCGTTTCTGATACGTTCTTGTTTCGACCTTTGTTGCTAACCAGATCATATACCACAGGCGCTTTCATTTGTATAAAATGTTTCGGTGTACACAGAAGCCTTGGAGTGCATATATCGAAGGTGCAGATATGATCAAGCGCCCAGCGTACCATTTGGCACACGGTCTAGTTTCATCGATGGTTTTTATCCGTCTTATGTTTAAATTTGCAGGTCTTATCAGTGAAGCTCGATGAATGGACTAATGAGCAAGTCGATACTTTGGTTGAAACCGGTGGGAACAACGCGGTGAACTCAAAGTATGAGACTTATATTCCCAATAATTTCAGCAAACCGAAACCAGATTCTTCTTCAGAAGAACGCAGCGATTTCATAAGGTAGAAAGAAAGAACAAGGACAACCTTATCTCAGACATTTTGTATGTCTTTATTATTTTCTCATCAATCAAATAAAAATAAATAAACGTATAAGCTCACATATCCTCCTCTGGCCTCTGGGAACTCATTCACATTCATAATTCAAATGATCATCAATATTCTCTAATGATCACCACCTCAATTGCTTGTCAATCCTGACGGCCTTCTTCATCATGATTCATGAATTGAATCCCTATCCATATCCATTTTTTTTTGGCTCATTCTCATATTGAACAAATCAATAATTGGTAACTGCAGGTGATCATTTCAGTAATAGCTTTTCATATTCGGATTCAGAGTTTAGCATTTCTGCTTCTTCTTCCAGTAAGCAACCTTTGGTTTTTGTTTTCCTGATGGCTGTCATGTCTTTGCAAAGACAATCTGCAATAGAATTTGGACATTGGGATGCAACATTATTGTTTTACATCATCTTTGTTTTCTGCGAGTGACAATCTGCAATATCGCGCCTCTGTTCTTGATGCAGTCGATGAAGACACTGGCCATAAAGAATAACCTCAACCCCATTTGGATTGAATGCCTAATGTTTTCCATTCCAGAAAACATACCCCCTCTCAAGTTGGTAAGCATATCATCTTAACAATTTTAAGTTACACTGCATAAACATTAAACACAGACTGTAAGAGCCTTTATGCTTTCTTTTGGCAGCTTGTCTACGACAAGGACAAATTCACAATCGATGATTTTATGGGGAGTGCTGAGATCGACATTCAACCACTGCTGGCTGCAGCAAAGGCTTCAGAAATCTCCTCAATCAATGAGTCGACGCAGCTTGGGACATGGAAAGCAAGCAAAGAAAATACGCTCATGAAGGATGGCGTGATCACACTGGAAGATGGCAAGGTGAAACAAGAAATCTCCATCAAGTTGCAGAACGTGGAACGTGGGGTTTTAGAGATTGAGCTTGAATGCGTCCCTCTAACGCAATGATGTGCGTATGTTATATGTCTATACAAGATGTCACAAGCTGTGAACACACCAAATTTCACATAGCCAAATTTTCTTCAAGAATGTGGCTGGGGTTGTGATGCGCGGTTGTATGGAATAGTCCGGGGGACTGGCGCCAACCCCCATGGTTTATATGTATGATGTCGTGCTTGTATGATCTGTCACCATTTTTTTCTTATTATAATATGACTTTTCTAATATTAGTAGATTCTCTGTTTCAAACGTTAAAACTTCATCTGGTACCGGCATTCCAGAGAAAAGTGTCAAACTTATAGAATTTGCAGAAATTAGCTTTTCAATTTGTAACAAAGCTAAATTTTTTATTTGTTCTTTTGTCAGTTGCAAATATGTTAAAACATTGATTAATGAATTCTTCCTTAAAAATAGATTAAATAAATTTGATTTTCCTTCTTTATTTAATAATGGATATATTCGAACTCCAATAACTCTTTATACACCCGATTATTTTATTTATAATATTTTTACGGAAATAGTTAATTTATTGTAAACCAAATACTCACATAATAAGAATTTTCATAATTTTCTTAATAATTATAAATATTTTGTATAATTTTTAATATAATAAAATATAAATAAGATTCATATTACTACCTCCGTATTCAAATATTGTTGACATTTGTAAATGTGCTACTATTCACATACAGACTTTAACTTAAGGTTTTATCATAGTTATACAAGTTAAAATATAGCCAAGTGAGATCTTGTTAGATTCGTCTCGTCGTGTAGTTTTTAAATATCGAACTTTTAGAATTTTTTACTTGTACTGAACTTGAACTTTTAGAATTTAAAATGTACACTGAACTGTGTGAAAGTGGGTCCATAAAGAATATTTGAATATAGAAGAAGTATTTATTATAATACCCGAGAAATCGACATCAAGAATTTTGGATTATTTAATAAAAATTGAATTAATTCCGAGAGAGCGGAATTAAATATTTCGGACAGTCGCGACTCGGGATAGATGTATCGAATTGTCGCAACGATCTCGGATGATTCGCATATTATGATTTTTAGAAATTAAAATCATAATATTATTATAAAAAAAAAATCGTAGGCTGGTGGCCGCGCGGTGACGGCGCGGGGCGCGCCACCAGCAGCAACTGCGGCTGACGAGCGTTACACTCGTTTTTGGCATTGATTTCAACATGGGGTGATTCCAAACGATTGGTATTCAGTCCCCAGACGTGTTGGGACGTTTTCTGGAGGTTATGGATGAGTTTTAAGTGCTCAAAGCCTCACACTTTGGATCAAGAGTGGATAATGTTTATCCATTGAACTTATTTTGAATCAAGGGTGAAGGAGGACTGTTGGAGTGGTTTAGGAGCGGTTTCAACTGACCATTACTACTCCAATCAATCATACAATTACCCATGGTCATCATGGGGAGCCTAATCAATCCCCTATTTAACCATACACAGCCCCAAACTCTCTCCCATTTGCACCATTCCAATTTCTGTAGTAGTTTGAGTGAGGTGAGTTGTGTGTGATTTCTCTCCATAGTCCAGGAAGGGTGAGGGCGAGTTGAGGCTTCCAAATCCTTCATCTAGTGGTTGGTAAGGTTTCTCTACCTTTCTCTTTGGCTTGGAGTCGGATTCTAGCCTTCTAACATAGGATTTTGGACATTTGATGCAAAATAGGTTCAATCGGAGGGAAGTTGGTTTTGAGGGCTGTGTTGGACGGTTCCAGGGAAAGCGAAGTAGAGATTTTCGATCCTAAACTCATCTCAAATAAGTTAGTATTGTGCACGTCGATTTCTAGAGGTTTTGGTTGAGTACAACTCGAGATATAGGTTCATCTCTTCATTTCACAAAATCTGTCAAATAGGGTTTTCCTATGACCAATTTTATTGTTCTGAGTAATCGACCATGATCCGTACATTTTTAGAAGATCCTTCCAAAATAAAACTTGTTCCTAACATCTTAAAGATGCTCTCTGTAAATTTTTATAATTTTTGGACATGTTTTGGTCATCCAAATTCGATCTGGTATTTTCTGTATATATGCTGACAGTTTTGATGTATATATATAGTCAGTCTTTGTTGTTCGATTTACTCTTGCCTATGATCGTGTTCAGTGGTTAATGTCTTCATGAAACTTGTTCCATTTTGTGTCTAGATCATCCCTGTAAAATTTCATAATTTTTGGAGCATTTTTGGAATTGATATGAATTTTTAAATGGACTATGGTCGGATGAACAGTAGAGTTTTAACTCCTTAAGCAAGTTGGTTCTGAAATGATTTTTTTGGGTCACTTAGAGTCCGATTTTGAAGAAGCCTATTTCTATGAAAAATACTTATTTTGATGTTTTCTATTCACTGTAATTTTTCCAGAAGTTTTAAAATTATTTTGCTGTATTTTTAAATGTGATTTCGGAAACTGCCACAGTGTCACTTTTGGTCGATAAATGCTATCTTGAATATTCGATGAACTAAGAGTCGATTGTTACTCGTTTTTGATATTATGTGAAATCTGGACATGTGGTGATGGTATGAAATAATAAAAATGGGATTTTAAAAACTTTGTGAGTTTTGATCGAGTGGGATGCTATGTGTTAGAGGGTAAGTGCACTTGGCGTGAGCTCGTTGGGCCGCCCCCTCTTTTGTAGCCAAAACGGCATATGTGAAATTGTGGTTTCGTGATTGTAAGAGTCTATACTCCTAGATGTATCCGTATGGGTTATCTAGGGCTCCGGAGTGGTCTGTATAGGGTCACTGCTTTCACATCCCTCGTGGGTACGAGTCCCAGAGGTGGGTTGATTCGAAAGGACTTAGGCCTAGAATCGTATTAATGGAGGCCTTGTGGGTGTAAGTTCCCAAGGTCATATTGGGTGTCCTCGATCATAACGAACATTGGTGAATATTCGTGGAATATGTGTAAGAGATTTTGAATTATTTTATTTATTTGTTTTTTTTAAAATAAAATAAAAATATTATTTTGCGTGTGCTCTTCTAAGAACTTTTAAAATTCGTTGTGCTATATATTAACTTACGCAGTACCTTTTGTACTGATAATGTGTTGATTTATTCTTTTACAGATTTTGCGGAGTAAGCATTGCACGGAGGGACGGGATTTTTATCATTAAAGACTTGTCGCAATTTAAATTATTTTTAAATTCATGCATTGGACTTGGACTATGTTTTGGCCGCATGTTTTGGCCCTGCTTGTTTTTTTTTTTTAGCTTCCGCATTACTTTACTTGTGCATGATGGATTATAACTCTGATTTAAATTCGGGCACTTTGATTGGTTTTTAAATATTTTTAAATAATGATGCAACTTAAGCCGTAGCATTCTTTTAAATGAGCTCGATTTGATCGTGTCTTGTTTAAAAGAGTGTGGCGGTAACGTCCAGGCCTGGGTGACCAAATCCGGGGTGTTACAAAGTGGTATCAGAGCCCGAATTTTTTTTTAAAGCTATTATATTTCGGCCCAATATAGAGGCCCAAATTATTAAATACTATTTTTAAGCATTTTAGATATTATTTCCATGGAAAAATTTTATTTTAAAAACCATGGAAAAATATATCTCAAACAAAATTCGACAAGTCTCAAAAAAATTATTATTATTTTTGGGGGGCGCATATGCATTAACATGTGTGCTTGAAATGTGCAAAATATTGATGTGTTTAAATTTATTGTTAGATGGCCGACCCAAAGCTTTTTGACATGATGACCGATATGCTATGCTCGATGACTAGTATTATGCATGAATTGAGACATAGCCGTGATGAGGTTAGTGCATATAAGAGTCGTGTAAAAGGTATCGAGGGAGAGTTGGAGAAGTTGAGGAATGCTCGACAGCAGGATTTGGGCCGCATTGCTGCTCTTGAAACTCTGTTTCATGAGGAGCAACACAACAACCATATGCTTAGAGGACGTGTGTTCACTTTGGAGCACGAGATTGTTGATTTACAGAACCGACTCAATGCACCGGAGCCCGAAGAGGAAGAGGAAGAGGAGGAGGAGCCAGACATGTATATCGATATTGAGGGCGTGGAGAAGGATGAACCAGAGGCGGAAGTAGTAGACCCACCGGTACCTCTTGACTCCGATGAGGAGTATGAGCATGACAGGGCACTCCTTGGCTACTCTCCCGATTACCTACTCTAGATTGATTGCATTATATCATTGGATTACTTACTGCTTTTCGCATTTCATATTATCTTATTGCTTTCCGTTGTAGCTTGCCTTATGATTATCCTAAATGATCTATCCTATATGATCTAATAGAATGAAGTGTTTCTCTTTTGTGTCATCTCTTTTAGAATTCTGCGTATTTGAAGTGTTAGAACTATTCTAACTTGGCTACTAACCTACCGTAGAATTCGATTCTTACCCTTGCGTGCTTATCTAACAGAATGCCGCCAAGGGGAAGGCCGCGAAGGGAAAACCCTGCCGCTAACAATGCCAATCCTAATGTACCCGCTGAAGGTGGGGCACCAATGAACCCGAATGAAGCAAATGGGCCAGTGGGCGCAAACCCACCCAATGTTGGCGGTCAGGCTGGCGCCATACCCAATGTTGTGGACGCGCGACTGAGGATAGTAGAGCAAGTCCTCGTGGCACTGGGTAATGCCGAGGTAAATAGGGCCCAAGCGGCGGTACCTCCGCCGGAAGCCCGCATTAACTATCTGGCGATGGTAAACCCCTACCAACCGCCCCACTACGAAGGACAAGAGGATCCAGCGAAGCTGGAGGACTGGATCCGGACGTTCGATAAACTTCTGAACGCAGTAAGGTGTCCCGAAAATGAGAAGGTGAAAGTGGCAACATACTATCTCAGTGGAGAGGCGGAGGAGTGGTGGCAGACCCACCAAGGAGGGCTAGTTGATGGCGAGCAAGTTTATTTTTGGGAAGAATTCAAGGAGATGATGAGAGAGAGATTCTATCCCCTTAGTACGAAGACCGCTAAGTACGAAGAGTTCATTAACCTTCGTCAGGGCAACCAGACGGTACAGGAGTACTATGCGAGGTTCAAGGAGCTTGTCCGTTTTGCTCCAAGACTTGTGCCGACTGACGCTGAAAAAGCCCAGAAGTTTGAAATGGGGTTGAACCTCAGTGTTAGAGAAATTTTGGTTGGAGGGCAGCATACTACTCTGCAGGGTGTGTACGATCGAGCGGTGGCAATCGCTCGTGTGCAGCAGTTGAAACGTAAGGATCATGGAGAGTCGAGCAAAGGCTCAAATAAGTTTGATAAGTGATGACAGTCTTTTATGACTGTCATTTGCGTCCAATTTAGTGTCTTAATGATGATCTATTGTTCTTAATTCCATTAGTTTTTAATGAATAATCATGGAAAATGAGAAAAGATGGAAGAAGAACCAAGATTGTGAAGAAGTTGGAATTACATTGAAAATGGCTTGAAATTCTAAGTTTTCATTGCAAGTCTCGCATGCTATGTTTTTATTTGAACTGACTCACGCTTTGTCATTCAGCAGGAAGTTAAGTTGAAAAGCAGCGGGAGATGGAAAAGACATAGCGAGGAAAGAGAGGAAGTGCGAGGACTTACATACGAAATCAGGAAAGATCTAAGGAAAATGTTCAGAAGCTGAAGCCCACGCGATGATTGTTTGACATCGCGAGGAAATGAAGTTTGTGCAAGACAGCAAGCCCTAGATATTATGGCGAGAAGCAAACTGTTTGAAGAGACTGTGAGATCTCGCCTTGTCAAGAAAGACAATTACATTTTTGGCTCTCGCTTTGAAGGAACTGGACAAAGCGAGAGGAGAGCTATTCTGATGCGAGCGGTTATCATCCAAGGCTGAAGCAGTTACAACGCCCATCTATAAATAAGACCCTTGGGGGATCAACTCAAGTAGCAGGAGATTGAAGAGAATAACTCATTTTTACTCTCCAGTTCACTTTTAGAATTCAATAGGTAGGTTAGCTAGGGTTTACTTTACACTGCAATTTACTTCAAGTTATTCAGATTTGTAATTCAATTTCGCAGTAGATTTTCTTCGAAATATTTTGGTAGATTAGTTTGAGGATACCCTGGAAGAAGAATTGCTATCGGAATGCTTTGTTCATCCATTACGACGATCACCATCTAGTTTCCGACTCCTCCGTTCACATTCGCATTATTCTGATTGCAATCAGATTTCCAGGTGTATTCGTTTTTAATTCTTTGTTATTCAAGATACATGAAGAATGATCAGTTATCAAATCGTGCATTTCTTATCTTTCTGGTTACAATCTTCAAGTTCATTAGAAATCTGATGTTTTTCAATTATGTTTCAGAGAAGTATAAACCTCGAATACAATATTCAATTTTTTTGGAATTTGCATCACATCGATAATTTGATTCTCGAAGATCATGATGCTTTCATATCTTTAATTCATAGTTTGTTCGTTCTAATTGCACAAGAAGTTTGGATTTTGTAATCGAGTTAGGTATGAAACTGGTAGAATTGTGAATTCATTCGTTTTTCTGTTGATACTATATCTCGATCACAAATTTGGAAGAAATTCACAGAAATTAATGTTCAGAACTCTAAAAAGTTCCTAAAGACCTATGCAGTGTTAATCATCGCATGATAATATTTAAGAATTAACAACTTTAAATTCTCGAATTTGGATGTGAAAGGTTCTGTTCTCATTATTTTCTGAATAGAAATTCAAGAGGGTAGTTATGGCAGTTATAGGACTTGATCATTTACTTCACATAAGGATAAAACCACGCTTCATCCTAAAAGATGACGCGAGGGAATATTCAGACAACTTTGTTTCAAGAGAGGCTATTTTAACACTCTCGCGATGTCATTTTGACAAAGCGAGAGAACCAACTTATAATAGCGATAGAATTGATGCCCATTTCTTGGGACATCAACTACTCACTTCTACTTCTTATACATATATAACCCCTATCCTATAAGTAGGAATTGGATACCTCGCCGCATTCTTATAGACATTACTGCGAGGCATTCAGTTCTTTGTATAAACAAAATCTGAGGAACATTCTTTGAACAATAACTCCCTCCACGCTGTACAGACATAGCGTGCGGAAAATTGGAATGTTCATAGTTTGAAACCCAAAGTAGTTACTGCGAGCTATCTTGGACACCTATTTTGCAGAATTATTTCTCAAATCTTTTTCATAGGAAAGTGATTTCCTAATTCTGTCTAGTTTCCAGTGTATATTTTGGAAACACTCTTGCATTTTGATTAAGAGGACTCAGAATCCTCATCGTTTCCTTATACATATAATACTACCTATACATATGATATTTTGGGATATTTTCCCAGTTTATGATGAGTAATCTTACTTCACAAATACAGACTCATGAGCGAAATCAGCGATGATGAAAGAAACATCAATGTCAACGCGATCACTGAAGAGATTGCTCGAACCACCAGTCAGAAAAGGAAGCATGTTCTGAGAAAAGAATCAGAAACTGTTGCTCCTGCCCAAGTTCCTGTCCACACTGAGCAGGAAGAGGAAGAAGAAGACGAGAGTTCATCTGACTCTGAAGACGACCAGAATAATGAGTCCGGAGGAGACTCTGAGCACCCTCAAATCGATGCCCAGGAACCACTTGAGGGGGAGAATCCCACTGACAACCAGTCCGAAGAGTTGGGATCTCAAGACACTCAAAGCGAGGAGGAAGAGTCCGATGAAGAAGGTTCCGAAGAAGAAGAATCTGAAGAAAGAGTCGAGGTAAATGTTGAACCAGTCACTGTGCAAGAAGCGGTAACCCAACCAGAAACTCGAGAGCCTACTCCACCAACAAGGCGTTCACCCAAGGAGTCCGAACCCAGAAAATGGACTCGTTCTGAACCTGAAGGGTCTTCCAAGGCCACTGGATCCAAGAAGAGAAAAATCGTCTTATCCTCATCTGAAGAACATGAACCTGAGATCATTGATGCTGGAAACGCCATATCCACGACCTTTTACTATGTAGTGTCCGAGCAATACTTTTCAACTATTCTGGAAAAGATGAAGGTGCACCCTGAGATCAGATTTGCTGCTGTGCGATATGAGGAAATGGGATGGCACAAATACTTGGAGGACAGATCTCTTCTATTCTGGGGGACGGAGATCAAGCAGTATAAGGAACAGCTAGTTAGGCATTTCTATGCAAACCTGAGCTCTGAAGTCCTCAACTCCAAAAGCCCCTGGTTCGAACTGAGTTACTCACATGGTCAACTGTTTGAACTCAAAGCCAGAGCACTAAACCGTTTTCTCCAGGTACCCCGAACTTCTCTGAAATCTGTTTATTCTCGAAGTGCCAAGTTCCCTATGAATACTATTGCTGAAACACTCACTGGAGTTGAAGGGAAAAGGTTTCAAGGAAAGGGGTTAAGTGCAGGTGTCCTAACTCAAAAGTTTTCACTGCTTTACAAATTATGTGCACACAACATCATGCCCACTGCTAACCACTCTGTTGTGTCAAAAAGCATGTGTAAATTATTGTTTGCCATAGACCAGAAGTATGAGATCAACTATGGAGCCCTTGTGCTTGAACAAATGTTGGCATTCGCGGGCACAATCAAAAGGAAGTACAACACCACTCTTCCCTTCCCTGGCCTCATATCTGAGTACCTGAAGCATCTCCACATTCTTGGGAGCAAGCACGATCGTCCAGAGGACATTGCCGACTTCAAACTTTCTTCAAATCTTGCAAAGAAGAAGCCAGACTTGGCTGGACCAGGAGGGAAGATTCCTGCAAAAGATGCATTCTCCATGCTCCGTGATGAACTCACTGACCACATCAACCACCTCAAAGTGCTTGAAGCTCAAGTGCACAGTCGTGTACAAGCTGCTGAAAAGCTATTCAGACAGCTTCCTGATGTGTGGTCTGATGATGAACAGGATTTGGATACCAATCCAGAGGAGGAGCCCAGTGACTCGGCTGAGGATTCCTCTGAGGAATCCGAGTGACATGCCTTTTTTGGGCAAAATTTGCGTCAGAGGGGGAGTTAAGTTGATGTAACCGTTGATCGGTTCCTCTGGTATGCACTACAATCGACATGGGGCAGCCTGGTGGAAGAAAGTCTCTGCTGCAGAAGGGTAATTTTTTTTTGAACTATTTTCGTGAACTAGTTATAACTGTTTTTGCTAGACAA
Source organism: Hygrophila difformis (assembly GCA_030278955.1). Lineage (NCBI taxonomy): Eukaryota > Viridiplantae > Streptophyta > Magnoliopsida > Lamiales > Acanthaceae > Hygrophila > Hygrophila difformis. The sequence goes on from JAOANR010000004.1 coordinate 44,458,342, forward strand.
TTGCACAATGGCCTGTAATAATTAAATTGTGATCTTACATGCTTTATTTTATGATAATTGCCATGTGCTTGCTTTTGATGTAAATGCTCCTAGAATATTTGATAGGCAATCTTGTACGGAGCATTAGTATAGTTTGTCTTGTGTTTGGGAATCATTGTAAATGGTGGTTGGGTCTCAATGGGAAGTATTTCTACATCATTGTTCTTGTGTTAATTGTTTAGACATCGGTTTAATCAACTCTTATACTGGCCCACATTCTGCCAAAAAGGGGGAGATTGTTGGGAACCAGTTTTGAGCAAATGTGTTCACAACCGATGTCTGAACTACTTTGTTGGACCAACTTCGTCAACAGCAGACAAACTAAGTAAAGGAAGAAGAGCTGGCGAATATACTCATGAAGATTCTTCAACGGCTAGCTGATCTTCTGCCCGGATCCCGCGCACGAAGTAAGGGAATAAGGATCTCCTAATCCGGGCAACTCCATTCCAAGGATCCGTGTAATTATGGTAAGATTATCTTACCTTGGAATGGAGATGCGGTGGTTCTCGTCAAAAGGACGGTCAAGGGATGAACGGGACACGACTCACATCATTCATCTTCTCCCTTGTGCGATCGAAAGTATTGTGTTAAGAGAATCACATTCCTTCCGAGTTCTTAAATTCATCATCTTGAAGGAAAACATACGATCAACACTTCCTCGAGTGGTTTGATCGAAAGTGCTACTGTGAACTTGATTGAGGACGACGGATTCAATCAAGGCTTTCGAGGAGTCGTCAAACTCAAGAGCTTAATTGAAAGATTCAAGTAGGAGAGTCGCCAACAGGTTTCGACCAAGGGCAAACTTGAAGGAGGAGCCTTCAAGGGATTGAAGCAAGGTCGGGGAGATCTTCACCAAGACAGGGGGAGTGTCTTTGTTTGACAATTCAGTCCGCTTGGTGATTGGAGTTGGGCGAAACAAATCACTATTGTTTAGATCGAGGATCAAGTCAAAAAAATTAGTGAATCTCCTGGATTGGTATCCCCCAGACGTAGGCTTGTGCCGAACTGGGTCAACAAACCTTGAGTTCTTTATTCTTACAGTTTATTTACTTTCCGCTGCTTAATATCTTAAACTGTTTAACGTGTCCACGAAAGGTGTTTGAACTAGTTTTCAGGACTACTTAATTGGTTATCCACTCAAACAGACCTAACAATAAATATTGCAGCGTGATACCATGCGCTTTCGGTAGGAAAAATTAGGCAAGCTCTTTAACAGTCCTATAGGATTATAGTTTAAAGGCTGTCGGGGGGCATTGCAGCGGGTTTTACCTCAAAGCATCATGGCGCCATTGCCGGGGAGGGTGTAGCGTTATGAATTTTAGAACTGTAGATACTCTTTGGTTTAACTGTAATTATTTACTTTATACCATAATAAAATTCATTAATTCTTTCATTTTGTTCACAGAGAAGTCTCAACAATTTATGAGCGAAAGAACAACCCGATCTTCAAGGCAACCTTTGCTTCCTTTTAATTGTGAACTTGAAAGAACAGCAAGGCTGATCAGAGCAAGCGCTAGAAGAAGACAAAGAGATCTTGTAGAAGGGAATCTTTCAACAATAACTAGGATGGCTAACAATGGACAAAATGACGGACCTGGAAATTTAACAAATGGACAGCCAGAAAATCAGCAAAATGTACCACTTCGAGGACATTTTCAAGCACCACAGAGGGCTGCTGCACCACAATTTGTTCATCAGCACTACTTTCCACCAAATTTTGCTAATCCTGCTCCAAATCCTCAAGAAGAACAATATCAACCATGGCAACCAAACGTTGATCAGTATTTGGCTGGAACAGATGAAGAGGTTGATATACCACCTGGTATATTAAACTTGGCATCTTCCAGAGCTTTTTATGGGTTGAGTGCTGAAGATCCACACTTACATCTCAAAAAGTTTGTTGAACTGAGTAAGACAGTGAAGAAGGGTAGAGCATCAAGAGAAACCATTCAACCGACAATGTTCCCATTCTCTTTGGATGGTTCTGCGAAAGAATGGTATGATTCATTGAATGCTCAACAGAAAGCTACTTGGCCAGAACTAGTCAGAAACTTCTTGCTCAAATATTTTCCAGAAAGTAAAGTAGATGAATGGGTAGATAAGATTTCTAGCTTCAAGATTAGAAAAGGAGAATCTTTGAAGGATGTTTCGAGACAGATTCTTTGATATGCTTAAGAGATGCCCGCAACATGGTATCACAGAAAGAAGACTTTTGAAGATCTTTTTCACTGGACTCACTCACACTTGGCAGATGATGATTAATGCCACTGGAGGGGAACAATTACTTCAGATGCCACTTGATAGAGCGTGGTCAACAATAGACACCATGACAGCTAGCAGAGCAGTCCTCCAAGATGATGACCCACCATCTCCTACAAGAAAGAGTCTTGTTATCCACACAGACAAAAATGAAGAAAAATTTGCAGGACTTACTAAACAGATTGCTGAGTTACAGTTAGCTCAGCAAACAAGTCAGCAAGTTCAGCATCAACAACAACAACAACCTGTGATGATCCTTCAACCTGCTCCAATGGAACCAGTTTATCAATGTGGAATATGTTCTGGGCCACATCATAATGATCAATGTCCACAACTCCAGGAAGCACCAAAACAAGATGAGAGCTGTAACTACACTGGATTCCAGAACAAGCATCCAAACTTGAGCTATGGTAACACTCAAAACGCACAGAATGCACATCTCCTGAATCCACCTCAACAGAATCAGCAGCAGTTTCGTCCTCAACAACCATTTTATCCACAGCAGCAAATGTACCCTCAGAGACCTCCTCAACAAAGGAATCAACAGAATAGACCATATGGACAGTTTGCACCTATGCCTGCAAATTTTCCACAGCAACCAGTGCCTCTAGGCCCTTATCCTGTTGTTCAGGATAACACTTATTCTTTAAAGGTGGAGAATGCTCTGAAGGAGTTTATTGTTAAGCAGACAGAGACGAACAACCAACTGCAGGCTTCAATTAAGAATGTTGAAAATTCAGTAACAGAGATGGCCAAGTTACTACAACAAAGAGAAAAAAGGAAAATTACCAAGTTCTTTTGAAACAAATCCACAATGTAAGGCAGTTACATTGAGGGGAGGGAAAGAAGTTGTTGATCCCGAATTTGAAAAGAAACGAGATAGGTTGCTGCAGCAGAAAAAGTTCAAAGATGTTCAGACAATGGAAGAAGATGATCAGCTTGAACAAAGGCAGATACTTGAGGATAAGGGTTTGGAAAAGAATGTCTCAGGACACTCCTTTCCAAAGGAAAAAGAGGGAGGTAATGATATCCCTAACTCTACAGGTAACAAAAAGGATTCACTGGATGAACACATGCCCAGGATTCCATATCCTGGGAGACTAAAAAATGATCTTCAAGAAATTAAATTTAAGAAATTTCTTGAAAAGATTAAGGCCATTGAAATATCAATCCCTTTGGTTGAATTAATTGCTGAAATGCCCACTTACGCTAAGTTTCTGAAAGAATTGATTTCAGGGAAACGAAGTGCGGGAGAGCAGCAAATGGTGGTCTTAAATCAGAATTGTAGCTTGGTTCTTCAACAAAGGATTCCTCCAAAGCTTGAAGATCCAGGGAGTTTTACTTTACCCCTGATTATCAACTGTAAAGAAGCTGGGCGAGGGCTCTGTGATTTAGGAAGCAGCATCAATGTAATGCCACTTACTATGGCTAGACGTTTGGACTTGGGAAGATGAGGCCAGTTAATATGACTCTCTTCTTTGCTGACCAATCGAGCACCAGACCAGAAGGGATCATTGAAGATGTTTTAGTAAAGACAGGAGGCCTTTGTTTTCCAGCCGACTTTGTCATTCTTGATATCGATGAAAATGTCAGAATTTCTATCATACTAGGAAGGCCTTTCCTGGTGACTGCAGGAGCCATGATTGATGCAAAGAATGGCATAGTAAAACTTCACGTTGATGATCAGGAAGTTACTTTCGACATGATGAAGATGGCAACATATCCTTTTAATGCTTTTGAAACCAATGTAGCGGGAAAGGGATTAGATTCTAGTACTATGGAGGAGGGAAATCTTTTTGATTACTATAATCTCTTTACCACTGATGTAATTGAGAACAATCTCACCCCACTCACAAATGCTGAAGATGCTACTTTTGCTTACTTGTGCGCGGTTAGATTCGCTGATCCTGAGACTGGTGAAATCAAGGATGGATCAGAAAGTGAGGCTATGACATCTTCAGAACAATCTGAGGATGACATTGATAAAACAGATCCTTCTAAAGAAGGATCTGATTTAAAGATGGAAGTGCAAACTCGAAGCAAATTAATTCCATCAATAGAAAACCCACCAGAGCTTGAACTTAAAGTATTACCAGAACATCTTAAGTATGCCTTTCTGGCAGATAAAAAGAAGCTTCCGGTAATAATTTCATCTAGATTGACTGAAGAACAAGAACAAGCTCTAGTAGGTACTCTTAAAAATCATATTCAGGCAATTGCTTGGACTATAGCAGATATCAAAGGCATCAGTCCACACATTTGTATGCATAGGATCATGATGGAAGATGAATACAAACCATCCAGACAACCACAGAGGAGACTAAATCCACCAATGCAAGAAGTTGTCAAGAAGGAGGTAATCAAACTACTTGATGCAGGTATAATCTATCATATTTCTGATAGTAAATGGGTAAGTCCAACACAAGTTGTACCCAAAAAGGGTGGGATTTGCATTGTGACTAATGAACATGGTGATGAAGTAGCAACAAGACCAGTAACTGGTTGGAGAGTTTGCATTGATTATAGAAAACTAAATACTGCCACAAGAAAAAAATCATTTTCCTTTACCCTTTATTGATCAAATGTTAGAAATACTGTCAGGTAAACCATTTTACAGCTTCTTAGATGGTTATTCTGGTTATAATCAAATAGTTATTGCTAGTGAAGATCATGAAAAGACAACTTTTACTTGCCCATATGGAACATTTGCTTATAGAAGAATGCCTTTTGGATTATGTAATGCTCATGCTACTTTTCAAAGATGCATGATGAGTATTTTCTCTGATTTTATTGAAAAATGCATTGAAGTGTTTATGGATGATTTTACCGTTCATGGAACTGACTTTGAAGATTCTTTAAAAAATTTGTCAAAAATTTTGCAGAGATGTGAGGACACTAATTTGGTTCTTAACTGGGAAAAGTGTCATTTCATGGTTCAGGAAGGAATTGTCCTAGGACACAAAGTATCTAGAGCAGGAATAGAAGTAGACAAAGCTAAGGTTTCTGTGATAGCAAATCTACCACCACCTAAAATGATAAAGGCAGTAAGGAGTTTTCTTGGTCATGCTGGTTTTTATAGAAGGTTTATTAAGGACTTTTCTAAAATAGCAAGACCTTTATGTAATCTTCTTCATAAGGATGTGGTATTTAGCTTTGATGAAGATTGCTTGACTGCTTTTAAGACCTTGAAGGAGAGACTTATCACTGCACCTATAGTTCAGTCTCCTGATTGGAGTTTACCTTTTGAACTTATGTGTGATGGAAGTGAGAATACAGTAGGAGCAGTTTTGGGGCAACATAAAGAAGGCAAACATCATGTTATCTATTATGCTAGCCATACTCTTAATGATGCTTAGATAAACTACACCACTACAGAAAAGGAAATGTATGCTGTAGTTTTTGCTTTTGACAAGTTCAGACAGTATCTTATTGGAGCTCAAACTATAGTGTACACAGATCATACTGCATTAAGATATCTCTTCTCAAAGCAAGAAGCCAAACCTAGGCTGATAAGATGGGTTTTACTTTTACAAGAGTTTGACATTATTATAAAAGACAGAAAAGGAAAAGACAATGGAGTAGCAGATCATCTTTCTAGATTGGAAGAGAAAACAGAAAATGAGGAAGTTGTAAATGATAAATTTCCAGATGAACAGTTGTATGCTTTGCAGTTGCATCAATTTGATTGTCCTTGGTTTTCAGATTTTGCTAATTATCTAGCTTGCAAGATTGTCCTAAAGTTTAAAGACTCTCATCAGAAGTCAAGATTTTTCAGAGAAATTCAGAAATATTATTGGGATGACCCCTTTTTATTTAAGTTTTGTTCTGATCAGGTTATTAGGTGCTGTGTTCATGAGAAGGAAGGTTTTCAAATTGTTAGAAAGTGTCATGAGAATCCTTTAGGAGGCCATCATGGTCCTGCTAGAACTGCTAGAAAAGTTCTAGACTGTGGCTTCTTCTGGCCGACTATCTTTTTGGATTGCCAGAAACTTATAAAGATGTGTGACAGATGCCAAAGATTGGGAAACATTTCAATGAGAGAAGAAATGTCTCAAAAAGGAATTTTAGAAGTAGAGATATTTGATGTTTGGGGAATTGATTTTATGGGACCTTTTCCCCCATCATTTGGTAATCACTATATTCTAGTAGCTGTTGATTATGTCTCAAAATGGGTAGAAGCAGTGGCTTTACCCAATAATGAAGCTAAACAAGTTACTAAATTTCTGCAAAAGAATATTTTTACCAGGTTTGGAGCCCCTCGTGCCATTATATCTGATGGGGGATCCCACTTTGTCAATAAACTCTTTGAGAAGTTGCTGAAACAGTATGGTGTTCATCATAAAGTTGGATCACCATATCATCCTCAGACAAGACAAGTGGCCAGGTGGAGGTATCTAATAAGGAAATTAAGCATATTTTACAAGCTTCTGTGAATATTACAAGAAAAGACTGGTCAAAGAAACTGGATGATGCTTTATGGGCATATAGAACTGCTTTTAAGACTCCTATAGGAATGTCTCCCTACAGACTAGTTTTTGGAAAAGCTTGCCATCTTCCAGTTGAGCTAGAACATAGAGCATATTGGGCCATTAAGATGCTCAACATGGATCTTCAGTCAGGACAAGACAAGAGGAAGTTTGATCTGTCTAAGTTGGAAGAGATGAGACTGGAAGCATATGAAAGCAGCAAGATTTATAAAGATCAAACCAAGAAAATTCATGATTCAAAAATTAAACATAAGGAGTTTTATGTTGGTCAATTGGTTTTACTTTATAATTCTCGTTTGAAATTATTTCCAGGGAAGCTCAGATCGAGGTGGACAGGACCATTCCCCATTGTAGCTGTTCATGACAATGGAGCAGTCACAATCATGCTCAGTGAAGGAGAAAAGACTGTAAATGGACACAGGCTTAAAGAATATATTGGTCAACAAGATTTAAATATCCAAACTGAATATTTGGATAACCCCTAGTTTTTCTGAAAAAAAAAAAAATTGGGGGTGGATACTACCCAGGTTAACTGAGTAGTATTTCCCTTTTTCTTTTGATATATGTTTTATCTCTAATTCTTATATTCTATATTTTCAGGAATTCGAGAAATGAAGCTGTGATGGAATGAAGAAGGATGAGAAAGAGATCTTCAACCAGGTTTTTGAGTATTAAGTGTTTGGAAATAAAGTGTGAACAAATTCTGAGGCCACGCTTTTGCTAACTTTGACAAAGCGTGATTTAAGATGAACTATACTCACTCACACTTTGTAAAAGTTATAAAGCGAGGTGATAAGTTCAAATTCTCATTTTTATGAAAATTTGATCTGTTTCTAAATGATAAGAATTTGATGTCTACGCTTTGTCGAAATACAAAGCGTGACCATTTTCTCTGAAAATTGTATAAGAATCTTCCCTTGCTTTGTAGTTTACAAAGCGAGAGATGGTTTCTATAACCACGCGATACAATTGACAAAGCGAGAGCCTGGGAATACTAAACGGATAGATTTTCAAACTTCTTAAGACCAAAATACTCTTTTTCAGACCCTTCTTCTTCCTTTGCACTAACCATCACACGTCGTTTCAACCGCTTGTAATTATGGCAGAATTTAGTTTTTTCTGCTATACAATCTAGTCGAATCTTTCTTTCCTTTCATCTCAAACATTCCCACATTAGAACAATTATTCTATAACCTTTATCAGAAATCAGAATGGCCGCAGCAGCTCCCAATGCTAGAACCTCCATTATAGATATCCCTGATGGAATTTTAGGAGACATTCTTTCAAGACTGGGAAAGGAGGAGATGAAAGATGTAGCCAAAGCAGCCCCAACTTGCAAGAAATTCTTTAGAGCAAGTAAGGCACCTGCAGTATGGAGGAGAGCAAATGTAGTAAAGCGAATCACTGCGGAGAGAACGCATGATGCTCACTATGCACACATAATGGAAAAATGCAGAGAGGCAGGGAACTTCATGCTCAAACTTGAACCTGCACTCGCGGCTTACTGCAACACAGGGCTCATGGAAGCCGCTTTTGAAATCCTCAAGCCTGGAATTGAGGATAATCATCACCCTTCAATCTTCATCAAGGCCTTCATTCTTCTGAGTTCGGAGAGCCTTGAAGAGATTGATGAAGGACTGTATCTGCTTGGATCAATCCTTAAAGAGGAAGAGCACATCCACAAGATTAAGGAGAAGATCAGCAAGGTGTTTATCGACAGTGAAGAAGAGCCTAATCCTTTCCAGGGACAAGGGCATCGTTACTACTGTGATTACATAGCTCCACACAGCAGAGACTTAGTTAGGGAGCCTCCACACTATAATTATGGTGCCACAAACATTGATTGTTTGTGTTGTGAGGTTACCAATTTGATTAGAGAATTAAGAGAAGATTTCAATGAACATATAATTGAATCTGAGTAAGAATTAGAAACTGATTCAGATTTTGATTAAATGATTATGTGTTCTCTTAATTTTTGTTTAATTTTGAGTCCTCTGATGATGTTATGTCCTCTTTACTCCTCGCTTCATTTTCTTATGTTGAAAAATGACTTGATCTTATCTTTTGCACCAGATTTTTATCTGAGTCATTTCAAATAAATTTGTTTTTCAAATAGGCTTATTTTAGGCTTAATCATTACTCCCTGCAGAGACAAGATTTACTATCTCGACCCCTGCATTTCTTAGATAGAAATAGGTCGGCTATATCCTTGCAGTCATTCCTCTCAGTTGTCATTTCAAAACTTTTCATCAGCCATTTCTTTTTCTCTCCCGAGAAGAAATCGTCACACACCAATACCTTCATTTTTAATCATTTTCGTAGCAAGTTCATTCAGAAACCTAATCGACGAAGAAAATGGCCGAGAACAATCCGTAAGCAATCTAGTTTATCCTATCTTTCACATTGTTGTTCTATTCTGCAATGTTTGTTTCCGGATTACGCTATTAGACCTAGGGTTTATGATTTTGAGTCTCGATGAGTTCATTCTGGCTTTAGAAATCGAAAAACTAAACATTTAGATTTCTCATAACTGAACGCCGTTTCTTTAAACTCACTTAAACAATGTTTAATTTGGAGAGTTTCTTTCTGAAGTCTTTATTTAGTAACTGACGCATTATCCACATGAGATCATTGGAGCTTGGCAATAGAAATGTAATCCCATTTTTGAATTGATAGTTCCGTTATTTTCAATAAATAGTTCTCTTTTGTATTCCCTATTGTATTCTTTTCTGGAAACAGAAATGCTAGGAATCCACAACTCCTTGGAACTTAGATATCACATTTACCCACTGAGTTGCTGGGAGATATTATGTCGAGACTTGGAAAAGACAGTGTGAGGGAACTCTTTAGGGTAGCAGAAGTCTCTCCAATATTCTATCAAGCGAGCAAAACCCATCTTGTGTACAAGAGAGCAAACCTGGAATCATGTATGAGATGGAGGGAAAATGTCTATCCTGATAATCAGAAAAGGTTCATTCAAGAGTGCCAAAATGCAGGGAATTTTATGTTTAATATCGAACCTGCATTGATAGCATTTGTTGATGAACGGGATGAGAAGAAAGCCTTTGAACTCCTCAAGTCAGGACTAGATGATGAACATCAACCCACCATTCTTCTCAGAGCAATGCTTCTCTTAGCAAAACAAGATGACAAGCTAAATGAAGCAGGTTTAGAGTTGATCAAAACAGCAGCTTCGAATGTCCTAGATGTTGTTTTCATTAAGCTCTATCTTTTTCATTGGCTAATTCATTTTCCAAGAATCCCAAACCCTTTTCAAGGTCAAGAAGAAAGAAGTTATTGCAAGACTCATACATTGCAGGAACGAGCCTTGTTACCACCATATGTTAGGATGGACTGTATTCCTTGTCAATTCTTTGACATAGTAAGGCAATTCAGATTTTATTGTGGTGAGGTGTTTCCTGATGAATTTCTGTGGACTGATTCTGATGAAGAGGAAATTGTTATTCCTTGAATAGTTCAGTATTTTCTAGAATAGGGAAATGCTATGGCTAATTTTTGTCTTTTCAGCAATCTTGGGATGTAATTTGGAACCAGCTATTAATATGTTTCTATTAAACTTGTTACCCTACAATTCTTATACTTTCATTCCTTTATGCTTATTTTCTTAATTCAATTGCATTATCTTTTCCAATTATTAACTAGTGATGAAACTGGAAGCTCCTCACAGAAACCAAAAATTTCATCAAAGGAGTCTGGATCCGGGGAAACTCAGATCACAGATCTTCCTTATGAGATTCTTGGAAACATTTTATCAAGAATGGCATTTGATCACCTTGAGACTGTTTTTAATTGTAAATTAGTCTGCAAAGAGCTTGAAGAAGCTACCCATCATCCTTTAGTCCTGAAAAGAGTTTCTCTTGAAGAATTTTCTGCATGGGGATGGGGGACTTTTGAAGAAACACAAAGAGATTTTCTTGAAAGCTGTAGAAATGCAGGAAATTGGATGTACCAGTTACAAGAGGCACTGCGTTTGTTTGTTCAAGCTAAGAATGAACAAGCAGCATTTGATCTCTTAAAACCTGCAATTACTGATAATCACCCCCATCCATTTACATAAAAGCTCTTATGCTTTTGAGTAAGGATGAAGTTGAAGAATAAGAGAAAGGAATTTGGCTCTTTGCTACTCTATGTAAGAATAGACGAAGGCTCAAAGATCTTCGGCTTCAAGTCAGAGGGTGGGTATCAAATTATGAGGAATTTATTTCACCTTTTCAAGGACAACCTAAGAAGAGACTTTGCAATCTTAGGAACTATTATGATAATAATCACGGCCATTCAAGGAACTCTTATGGAGTTACCTCAATTTACTGCATGAGGTGTTTAGTTTCTGAACACTGTAATCTGTTTCTCAGATTTGGAATTGAAGGGGGAGATGCCTCCTTATTTGTAATTGACAAATTGGATGTCATAAGAACCATCATGCTTTGTAATTCCGCAAAAATCTGATGAATTCTATCTTCTGTTTTGTTCGTTTATATTATGTTTTTAAGTTCTCTGTTATTTTTGTTTTGCAATAAGTAGAATTATTCAGCATTGAAATCTTCACATTTAGAGCAAATCTCTAAATGTGAGTATGGTGATATCATGCAAAGAATGATGAATATAAAAAGGAAAACCTGGTATTATGTTTCCTTTTATCATCTGCACATTTAGAGTCAAGCTCTAAATGTGAGTATGGTGACACTGGGTTAATCCGTTTATTCTTATTTCTTTCTCAAGGATTTATAAGATGACCTATGAAGAACTGCAAGCTCGAGGTATAGAATCAGATAAGAAAGAGAAATCATTCTTGATGATGAGGAAAACAGCAAAAATGGTGAAAACTATTCAGAAAAGCGGTGGATGGTCAGGGATGGAAATTTCACCTCCAATCTTTTATGTCAATCCATTCATGATTCAACATATACCAGATAAAGAAAAGGAATCGTTGATGATTGATTTAGAAGAAGCATTCTGGGATAAGATGAGTAAATTTTGGGATGACCAAATGATATTTCTCATCAATGATAAGCATCTGCCTAATGAAATCAGACTTGAAAGACTTTTGGAAAGGGAAAAGAAGTGCATGGCTGAGTGGAATCAGGAATGCTACAGAATCATCAATCCAAAAGATCAAATAGGGTTGGAGTTGGATTACTTTGATCCTCAACCACTACCTAAATATGTGAAGCGACTCACCAAACACTGCTGCAAACTTCAAGAAATCCGAAATGCTAGAGTCTATGATGCTCAGCAGGCACTCCCTGCATACATGCCTCCAACATTCTTGAATAAGAAGGGACCCATTGAACAAAATTTCTTGACAAATTTGGCCCTGGCCAGGATTATTGATGCTCGGATCAATTTGAGACATGACCTTGATCCTTATTTTAAGAAAGCTAAACAAGGCAAGATGGTATGGAGAGATGTCCTTAGAACCATTCAGGAAGCTAGGAATAGCTGGATCAGACATATGAATGAGTGGGCTAAGGGACAAAATCTGAGGAGAAGGATTCTTAAACCAGGGTTGACAAGGAAACCTGATGAGGAATTTCCATTAGAAGAGTTTGCTTATTTGATACCAGAATAGCAAGCATGGGTTAAGGATGCAGAGGAGAGAGAAGCTGAGAGATCAGGGAAAAACAGGAAACAGAGATCAGATGCAAAACAGACACCACATAATATAGTCAGGAACATTTTCAGAGAATCTGTTGTTAATGAAGGACTGGAGCCTATAACGAATTTCAGGAAAGTTTCAGCCCCATCAATAACACCAGCAGATGCAGATCTTCTCATCACAGACAGACCTAACAAGATCATGAAGAGATTACCTCCAACTCTCCAACAATAAGTTCATGGATATGTTTAGGAGAGAAAGAAAGAATTCATTGAGAAGTATATCATATATGATAGTATGTGTAGAGAAAACGCATACAAGGAGCATAGACCTTATACTGATCAAAACAAGGAAGAATTCAGCAGGTAATCATTGATGATTGGGATGCATGGAATGAGAAATATCTGAACAGAAAGGGAATGAATGTTATGTTGAAAGGAATGGGTAAAAATTTTTATGTTAAGAAGCATGATTCAGATGAAGACAGTACGGATGATGAACAAAGAATTGAGAAAATAAGAGTAGTGGATGAAGTCACAACTATTGTAGGAGAAGGGAATTAAGGAAATGATGAACTCCATCCGATTCTGCAAGAAAGTATGGACTATTATTATGCAAACAGACAAAAGGCAAAGCGTGAATGGGAGGAATTCATGAAAACCCAAGATAAGAAAGGTAAAAAGAAAGTATCCACCAGGAAGAGAAAGTCACACAATCTTAGTTCAAGCACTTCAGAAGAAGTACCCTCAGCTAAGAAAAGGACTGGGAGAAAGGTGGAGACAAGCAAGTCTGAGAAAACTAGCCAAATTCCAAAGAAGAGGAAGAATGAAGATGAGCTAGCAACCAAATAAATTTTGGACTTGACGGTAGGAATTTCAGAAGTAAGGGATTTGATGGATGAAGATAGTGAGATACTACAACCAGCTCAAGAAAAGAAGGAAGTTGTTACTTACAAAAGGAGAGGAAAGTTACTTTCTGGGCAGAAGGAAACTAATCCTGAAGAACCTAAGCAACAAGAATTTTCTCTTGAGAATGTGGAACAAATGGGAATCACTCCTGAGAGAGAAAAGCAACAAGAAAAAGAACCTGAAAAACCTGTTACGAAGTTCAGAATAAAGATGAAGGCTAGGAAGCCTAAGTATGTGGTGCATGATACCAGCTCTGACGAAGAAAAAGTCAAACCAACTTTAGGGGTAGTGATGACATTCTTTTATGACTGTCATTTGCGTCCAATTTAGTGTCTTATTGATGATCTTCTGTTCTTAAGTCCATTAGTTTTTAATGAATAATCATGGAGGATCAGAAAATATGGAAGAAGAATTAAGATTGCGAAGAAATTGGAATTACACTGAAAATGGCTTGAAATTCGAAGTTTTCATTGTAAGTCTCGCACGCTGTGTTTTTATTTGAACTGATTCACGCTTTGTCATTTATCAGGAAGTTAAGCTGGAAAGCAGCAGGAAGTGGAAAAAGACATAGCGAGGAAAAGAAGGAATGGTGCGAGGGCTTGTGTTCGAAATCAGGAAAAGATTTAAGGAAAATGTTCAGATGCTGAAGTCCACGCGATGATTGTTTGACATCGCGAGGAAAGAAAATCTGTGCAAGACAGAAAGCTTTAGATATTATGGCGAGAAGCAAACTCTTTGGAGAAACTGTAAGACCTCGCCTTGTTGAGAAAGATGATTATATTTCTGACTCTCGCTTTGAAGGAACTGGACAAAGCGAGAGGAGAGCTATTCTGATGCGAGCGGTTATCATCCAAGGCTAAAGCAGTTACAACGCCCATCTATAAATAAGACCCTTAGGGGAATCAGCTCAGCATGCGGGAGATTGAAGAGAATAGCTCGATTTTACTCTCCAGTCCATTTTTAGAATTTAGTAGGTAGGTTAGTATTTAATTTTCACTGCAATTTACTTTAAGTTCTTCAGATTTGTAATTCAATTTCGTAGTAGATTTCTTTAAGATAGTTTTTAGATTAGCTTGAGGATACCCTGGAAGGAGAGTTGCTTTTGGAATGCTTGTTCATCCATCACGACGATCATCATCTAAACTTCCGACTCCTTCGCTCACCTTTGCATTATTCTGATTGCAATCAGATTTCCAGGTGTATTCGTTTTTAATTCTTTGTTATTCGAGATACATGAAGAATGATCAGTTATCAAATTGTGAATTTCTTATCTTTCTGGTTTCAATTTTCATTTCTCAATTCTGTTTCAGAAGAGTATAAACCTCAACTTCAATATCCAATTTTGGAATTTGTGTCACATCGATAATTCGATTCTCGAAGATTATAATACCTCCATATCTTAAATTCATAATTTGTTCATTCTGATTACGCAAGAAGTTTGAATATTGTAGCCGAGTTAGGTATGAACTAGCAGAATTATGAATTCATTTGATTTTCTGTTGATATTACGTCGTGATCAAAAGCTGCGGAGAAAATCATAGTTTCTAATGTTCAGAACTTTAAAAATTTCCTAAAGACCCATGCAGTGTTAATCATCGCATGAAAATCTTTAAGAATTAACAATTCTAAGTTCACGAATTTGAATTGGAAAGGTTCTGTATTCATGATTTTCTAAACAGAAATCCCAGAAGGTAGTTATGACAGTTATAAAACTTGATCATTTACTTCACATAAGGATAAAGCCACGCTTCATCCTAAAAGATGATGCGAGGAAATATCCAGATAACTTTGCTGTGAGAAAGACTATTTTAATACTCTCGCGATGTCAATCTGACAAAGCGAGAGAACCAATCTATAATAGCAATAGATTTGATATCCATTTCTCAGGGTATCAACTATTCACTTTTTACTTCTTATACATATATAACCCCTATCTTATAAGTAGGAATTGGATATCTCGCCGCATTCTTACAGAAATTATCGCGAGGCATTCAGTTCTTTGTATAAACAAAATCTGAGGAACATTCTTTGAATATTAACTCCCTCCATGTTGTACAGACATAGCGTGCGGAAAATTGGAACGTTTATAGTTTGAAACCCAAAGTAGTTACTGCGAGTTAATTTGGACATTTATTTTGCAGAATTATTTCTCAAATCCTTTTTCATGGGAAAGTTATTTCCTAATTCTGTCTAGTTTCCAATGTATATTTTGGAAACACCCTAGCATTTTGATTAAGAGGACTCAGAACCTCATCGTTTCTTTATACATATAATACTGCATATACATATAATATTTTGGGATATTTCCCAGTCTATGATGAGTAATCTTACTTCATAATTACAGAATCATAATTCATATCTGCAATTCATATTACTATTTTCACTAGTACAATGAGAAAAGATGATGATATAAGTTTTCTCAATCATTACTTACTCAGGTTAACGAAGAACAAACTTGTTCTTTAGTTGGACATTAAGTACCTGTCGTTTAAAAGGGAAAGATGTTTCAAAAACCATCTTTTGTCCTAATAATTAGTAGAGTATTAGGAAGATTAATTTCCAGGGTTCATAGTTTTATAGTTATCACTATATGCTATGGGTAGGAGATTAAATATTTCTCTTACAGTCTACTAATCCTGAGTCAAATCATGGGTATTTAGAAGTGTTTACAGAGATTTCTCAAGCTAAATCATCTATATGAATCTGAGTAGTCTGGATAAGTCAAGGAATTTGAATAGCAATTTCATCTTGACATACTTACAGGACTATTACTTCTTACAAATACTTGAAGGAATTACTCTGAGGATACAAGTTTTATGAAAGCATTGGATGATAGATTTAAATACTTGCTTTTTCACTTTTTGTAGAGGACATCCAACATAGGGTCATAAGATCAGTTTGACCCAGAGTAATGAAAAGAATAACTTCAAGTTCAGATGAATATAAGATGATTTAGAAGTGACCTCGAGTTGTCAAAGGCTTAATCTGAGTCTGAAAGAAATAGATTAAGTGACAGTTCTAAAAAGCTTTTATCACAGAACGAGTCTGACCGATCATTCTGTGATGACAGTATTCCATGATTTCAGTGCTTAGAATGTCATGACACTGAATCACAAGTACCTGTCTTGGGAAGTGATTTTAGACATGAAGATTTGATTAAGTTGTATAAAGGATTTTTCTATCTCAATGAACTTTCATTATGTTTTAACCATTGAAGTATGATACTCTCATCATATTCTTATTTCATTCATTTCATTTGGTCCGTGTTATCTTAAAACACATGAACATGATCACAATATTCAACATCATTTTAATTGTTTTCTTTACTATTGTTTACAGCTTTAAGCATTTACATTTTAGCATTAAATCTTTAGTAATCATCCTTAAACCAAGAGCAGAAACATATTCTAAAGCTAATAATTCTATTAAAACACTTCTATCGTGTAACTCTCTATTGAACGATCCCGACAATAAAAAATAAATGTTGCAGCTTGATACCGTGCGCTTTTGGTAGGAAAAATTAGGCAAGCTTTTTAACAGCCCTATAGGATTATAGTGTAAAGGCTGTCGGGGGGCATTGCAGCGGGATTTTACCTCAAAGCTTCAGGTAGTACCCTATACAGAGAGGTTGGAACTCACTCCTTATAGTAATTTGGAAGTGGGAGATATAGATCCGGAAGGCTGGAGAGCATGTATCGATGAACATCAACCTGATGAACAAGGGTCAACTGAACCTATCACTAATCTTCAACAGACTCAAATTGTTGAAAGAGATAATGTGGAAGGACAGGATGAAGATCAACAAGCTCAGGTTAACAAGGATCTTATCCAAAGTCAGATCGATTTACAAGGATCTTCAGAAAAAGAAACTGAACAAGATTCACCACCAGAACAAGCTGCAGATGAGCAAGAATTTTTAGATCAAGTGGAGAAATTAGTGGTGAACACATTTCAAGATCAGTCACTTGAAGATTTGCAAGCTTTTGAAGATATGAATTTGCATGGAACTACAGTAGGGAACATGACTTATTCCTTGGAAGGATTGATCAAAAAGTTCAGAAAATTGGCCAGGGAAGGAGGGGATGCACGCACCTCAGTAGAACAAGCAAATGAATATGCAGCTAAACTTGAGTCAGAATTGGAGAAAGTTCAACAACAAATGAATTCTGAGCAAACAGTGGAGCCATCTCCATTAGCAATTCAAGCTTATGAAGAAGAAGTGCAGAGAAATGAAATTCAAGAAGATCAACAGAGAAAGTATTTTGTGGAAGATACTGTTAATCAACATCTCGGAGCACAGACAAATGCTGAGGATCAAATGAATCAATGGCTCCTACCATCTCAAGTTAGGGATGAGGTAACTAAGAGAGCAATTGCAAGGATGAATGATCCTGAGTGGGTTGCAGAACAGAAGAAGAAAGCAGAAGAATATTTTGGAACCAAAGGATTTGAAGGTTCAGAACCTACTGCTATTCCTCTTCTATTAAACGAACCTGTACAGGAAGATCCCACAGAGATCTTAAACCAACATAGCTTGGAAGTCACTGTTAAGATAGATACCAGCACATCACTGATACATGATTCAGACATAGGCAATCTACAACATAATAATGCTGATGAAGTTCAAGAAGAAAATCCAGAACCTGACCATGAAGAGAACCCAGAACAAGTTTAGGAAGAAAATGTAGAACCTGCTCAAGAAGGAGGTCAATCAGAAGAAGAAGGAAATGAGAATGTTGGGAATGAGCAGGAAGAAGCACAAGAGTCTGCGGGAAATGAATCAGATACTTCTGAAGGATCTTCCCCAGGAAAAGAAATTCCAGAATTGTTGCCTTTGAGTTATTGGGGAAAGAATAGTCCAAAGGTGAGGCTATCAATCCCTGATAGCATTGAGAAGAGGACTGAATTCACAGAAGAGGCAATCAAGATTAAGTTTAATGGAAGAAAGGAAGCATTAGAGAATTACCTAGGAATGTCCAAAATGATTGTTCCAGACAAAGGATTTCATCCCAAGTGGTTGGATCACAAATGTATCAATTATTGGAGGAGAATCAATGAATGGGATGTTTTCATGAGACATAACAACAAATGTGGTTATGTGGAGTTGACCAGGGAGTTCTATGCTTACTTTGATGTTGAGGCTGAAACAACATGGATTAGAGGAAAAATAGTGCAAGTCACTGTGGAAACTCTAAATGATTTGATACAGGCACCTCTGTTAGAACAGCCAGAAGTTAAGTCTGAGGTTCTTTTGAGGAAGAAAACTCAAGGAAATAAGCTTACCAATGCTAGAAAAATGGCATTAGGATTCTGTTCAACACACAGAGGAACTGAGCAGAATAAGATTCCATTGAAGAATTTGAAGCCTGAGTATCTGCCAACACTTGATTTCTATTATTCAAAGCTCAGACCCACCACAAATTTTCAAGGACCTTCAGTTGGAACTTTTAAGGGATTTGCACTATTATGGTCAGGAAGGAAGTGCAGTGCTGCACACCATGTTCTCAATGTCATTAAGTCAAGAGTTGGAGAAGATGCAGCATTAGCCTATCCGAATTTAATCAGAAGACTCTGTGAGAAACAAGGAGTGTCAATCACACCATTCTTACCAGAGATCATAAAGATAGATCCTCCTATTCCATTACCAGTAGACACTTTGAGGGGAGAATTGGTTTATCAAATGCCAGATTTAGTGGAACAAACTTCCGAGGGATGAGGATCAAAGGTACCATCTCCTAAGACAAAAAGAGTCAAGCTTCCTACAAAATCAAGATCATCTCAATCAAGAGCCGCAGTGAAAGGGACAAAAACTGCAGCAGCATCTCCTGCATTGAATCCTATTCCAGAAGATGAGGAGTTTGAAAATACTTCTGCACCATCTCAACCTTTGAAACAACCAATGAGGAACACAGTGTCTGTGGACGAATCTCAGAATATGAGTACCTCAATTCAAAGTTTTGCACAGTCCATGGAGATGTTAGTGAAATCTATGTCAGAAGACAAGCACATTCAAAGAGAGATGGAGCAAAAGAGGATCGAACTTGAGCATACCAGGATTCAAACTGAAGAAAAACTCAGGAAAGAGGAGATGGAGAGACAAGAAAAGATAAGGAAGGAAGAATGGGATAGGCAAGAGAGAATGAGAAGAGAAGAAATGGAAAGATTTGAAAGGCTAAGAAAAGAAGAACTTAAAGAGAGAAAACAGGAACGAGAAAGGGATATGGAGTTGAGGAGACAGGAGCAGCAAAATAGTACGAGATTGGTAAACATTCTTGCCAACTTGGTCTCAGATCTAAAGAAGTCTCCATCCATGCCACCCAAAGACCCAGACAATGATGCAGGACCATCCTGAGATCACAGGGGAGTTTTCTGTAACCTTCTTTTCTTTTATTGCAGTTTTTCTTTCTTTATTTCTTTCCTGTTTCCATTTATTTCAATTTGTGAATATAACTTAGAATAGAGTTAATATGAAGTTGTATCATAGGATTGAATTTCAAGTTGAAATTAAAAAAAAAAACTCAAGTAGGCCAATAAACTGATGAAGGAATAGAAGATGAGTCTAAAGTGGCTACTATGGAAACATCTACTTTATAGATTTTCACTGCAAGCATGACCGCTCTTGAAAACTATTTTTAGCTGTAAACTCTGAGATTGATTGATGTCATTACTAGATGAACAGTTTGAAGATTTTATGATTATATTAACGCTAGTGATTTGTATACTCTAAACAATAACTGCACAAAGTTAGAAGGATTGATCTAATCTAGTCTCTCTTAGAAGATGAGTGTGCATATTGAGTGAAGTAAGAGTCCAAAAAAAAAAAAGAGAACAAGGGAAATTTCAGAAACAGAAGTGGCAAAATAATGTGGATATAAGTAGCTGGCACAGCTGCCCCTCTGATTTATGAGTTGAAAAACTTTAAAAAGAGCAAAATCAAGGGCAGGGGAGTTGAAGTTTCATCTGCATTGTCAGGCCATGCGACTCCTCCTAATAATGTGAAACCGAGTTATTGAAAGCCACGGAAGGCCACCCCTTGATAAAAAAAAGTGTGTTTTAGTTTATTCTTTTTGAGTAAGGATTCAGAAGCACAAGATATGCACATGAGTTGGATAGGATTGAGCGTGAGAAGAGAAATTTGACTAACTAAGGAGCAGAACAATAATTCACATAAATGCAAATCACTCTTGTTAATGTTTTCATGAAATCTGGTAAACTTAAAGTTAGGTATGAAGCATCAATCAGTTGAAAGAGTTGAGCTTGAGATAGTTGGAAAAGATAAGGTAGTGATCCAGGAGAATCTTACATGAACATCTAAATCCTGGAAGCCACTAATTGGACTTATTCTTTGAAACTTTACAAGTTTCCTACCACTTGAGGACAAGTGTTTCTAAATGTGAGGATGGTAATGACAGTCTTTTATGACTGTCATTTGCGTCCAAATTAGTGTCTTCATGATGATCTTTTGTTCTTAATTCCATTAGTTTTTAATGAATAATCATGGAAGATGAGAAAAGATGGAAGAAGAACCAAGATTGTGAAGAAGTTGGAATTACATTGAAAATGGCTTGAAATTCTAAGTTTTCATTGCAAGTCTCGCATGCTATGTTTTTATTTGAACTGACTCACGCTTTGTCATTCAGCAGGAAGTTAAGTTGAAAAGCAGCGGGAGATGGAAAAGACATAGCGAGGAAAGAGAGGAAGTGCGAGGACTTATATACGAAATCAGGAAAGATCTAAGGAAAATGTTCAGAAGCTGAAGTCCACGCGATGATTGTTTGACATCGCGAGGAAAGGAAGTTTGTGCAAGACAGGAAGCCTTAGATATTATGGCGAGAAGCAAACTGTTTGAAGAGACTGTGAGATATCGCCTTGTCAAGAAAGACAATTACATTTTTGGCTCTCACTTTGAAGGAACTGGACAAAGCGAGAGGAGAGCTATTCTGATGCGAGCGGTTATCATCCAAGGCTGAAGCAGTTACAACGCCCATCTATAAATAAGACCCTTGGGGGATCAGCTCAAGTAGCAGAAGATTGAAGAAAATAGCTCATTTTTACTCTCCAGTTCATTTGTAGAATCAGTAGGTAGGTTAGCTAGGGTTTACTTTACACTGCAATTTACTTCAAGTTCTTCAGATTTGTAATTCAATTTCGCAGTAGATTTTCTTCGAAATATTTTGGTAGATTAGTTTGAGGATACCCTGGAAGAAGAATTGCTATCGGAATGCTTTGTTCATCCATTACGACGATCACCATCTAGTTTCCGACTCCTTCGTTCACATTCGCATTATTCTGATTGCAATCAGATTTCCAGGTGTATTCGTTTTTAATTCTTTGTTATTCAAGATACATGAAGAATGATCAGTTATCAAATCGTGCATTTCTTATCTTTCTGGTTACAATCTTCAAGTTCATTAGAAATCTGATGTCTTTCAATTCTGTTTCAGAGAAGTATAAACCTCGAATACAATATTCAATTTTTTTGGAATTTGCATCACATCGATAATTTGATTCTCGAAGATCATGATGCTTTCATATCTTTAATTCATAGTTTGTTCGTTCTAATTGTGCAAGAAGTTTGGATTTTGTAATCGAGTTAGGTATGAAACTGGTAGAATTGTGAATTCATTCGTTTTTCTGTTGATACTATATCTCGATCACAAATTTGGAAGAAATTCACAGAAATTAATGTTCAAAACTCTAAAAAGTTCCTAAAGACCCATGCAGTGTTAATCATCGCATGATAATCTTTAAGAATTAACAACTTTAAATTCTCGAATTTGGATGTGAAAGGTTCTGTTTTCATTATTTTCTGTATAGAAATTCAAGAGGGTAGTTATGGCAGTTATAGGACTTGATCATTTACTTCACATAAGGATAAAACCACGCTTCATCCTAAAAGATGACGTGAGGGAATATTCAGACAACTTTGTTTCAAGAGAGGCCATTTTAACACTCTCGCGATGTCATTTTGACAAAGCGAGAGAACCAACTTATAATAGCGATAGAATTGATGCCCATTTCTTGGGACATCAACTACTCACTTCTACTTCTTATACATATATAACCCCTATCCTATAAGTAGGAATTGGATACCTCGCCGCATTCTTATAGACATTACTGCGAGGCATTCAGTTCTTTGTATAAACAAAATCTGAGGAACATTCTTTGAACAATAACTCCCTCCACGCTGTACAGACATAGCGTGCGGAAAATTGGAATGTTCATAGTTTGAAACCCAAAGTAGTTACTGCGAGCTATCTTGGCACCTATTTTGCAGAATTATTTCTCAAATCTTTTTCATAGGAAAGTGATTTCCTAATTCTGTCTAGTTTCCAGTGTTTATTTTGGAAATACTCTAGCATTTTGATAAAGAGGACTCAGAATCCTCATCGTTTCCTTATACATGTAATACTACCTATACATATGATATTTTGGGATATTTTCCCAATTTATGATGAGTAATCTTACTTCACAAATACAGACTCATAATTCATATTTGTAATTCATGTTAATATTTTCATTAGTACATTAAGAAAGATGATGATATAAGTTTTCTCAATCACTATTTACTCAGGTTAATGAAGAACAAACTTGTTCTTTAGTTGGGCATTTAGTACCTGTCGTTTAAAAGGGAAGGGTGTTTCAAAAATCATCTTTTGTCCTAATAATTAGTGGAGTTTTAGGAAGATTAATTTCCAGGGTTCATAGCTTTATAGTTTCCACTATATGCTATGGGTAGGAGATTAAATATTCTTTCTACAGTCTTACTAATCCTGAGTCAAGTCATGGGTATTTGGAATTGTTTACAGAGATTTCTCAAGCTAAAACATCTATATGAATCTGAGTGGTCTGGATAAGTCAAGGATTTTGAATAGCAATTTCATCTTGATATACTTATAGGACTATTACTTCTTACAACTACTTGAAGGAATTACTCTGAGGAGTCAAGTCTTATGAAATCATTGGATGATAGATTTAAATACTTGCTTTTTCACTTCTTGTAGAGGACATCCAATATAGGGTCATGAGACCAGTTTGACTCAGAGTAATAAAAAAACAACTTCAAGTTCAGATGAATATAAGATGATTTAGATGTGACCTTGAGTTATCAAAGGCTTAATCTGAGTCCGAAAGAAATAGATTAAGTGACAGTTCTAAAAAGCTTTTGTCACAGAATGAGTCTGACCGATCATCCTGCGATGATAGTATTCCATGATTTCAGTGCTTAGATTGCCATGACACTGAATCACAAGTACCTGTCTTGGGAAGTGATTTAAGACATGAAGATTTGATTAAGTTGCATAGAGGATTTGTCTATCTCGATGAACTTTCATTCTGTTTTTAACCATTGAAGTATGATATTCTCATCATATTCTTATTTCGTTTATTTGATTTGGTCCGCACTATCTTAAACTCATGAACATAATCATAACACTCAACATCACTTCAATTGTTTTCTTTATTATTGTTTACAGCTTTATGCATTTACAGTTCAGCATTAAATTCTTAGACATCATCATTACACCATCCTTAAACCAAGAGCAAAAAACAAGTTCTAGAACTGATAATCCTATTAAAACGCTTCTATCGTGTAACTCTCTAATGAATGATCCCGACAATAAAAATAAATATTGCAGCTTGATACCGTGCGCTTTCGGTAGGAAAAATTAGGCAAGCTCTTTAACAGACCTATAGGATTATAGTTTAAAGGCTGTCGGGGGGCATTGCAGCGGGTTTTACCTCAAAGCTTCAATAAGAGGAACCGGAACAGTGGTAATGGGAACAACTTCAGGAAAGGAAATGAGAAAGGGAGGAATGATGGGCAGAGGAGGCCCGAGAACAGTGAATTCAATCAAGGAGGTTATGGGAACAGGAGACTGGATAACCAGGGCGCTTTCATACCTAGATGCCAGCGGTGCAATATTCCGCACTTGGTGCGAGAGTGTCCAAAACCCGGGCATTGCTACAGATGTGGCAGGGAGGGCCACATGAAAAAGGAATGTTGGACACGAGAGGATCGTATTGAGAAGAGGCCGGACCTGCTGAACCGACCTCAGGGGAACAGACCAACTGGGCCGAACCAGCAAAACAACCAAGGTCAGAGGTTCCCTCAGGCACAGAGGCCACCTCAGATCCAAAACCAGCAAGGAAATTAAGGGGGAACAATGGGACGCTTGAAGGTGATAAACCAAGCGGATTTGGCCGCTCAGGGAGAAGTGATCACCGGTACGTTTACTGTTTTGAGCGTACCCGTTAAAGTCTTGTTCGATTCAAGCGCGAGCTGTTCTTTAATATCCACGAGGATTATATCTGCCTTAGATCTTCCAGCGCCTAAGAACATTAACTTAGGAATTCAATTACCATCGGGCAAGGTGGTATCATGTTCGAAACGATATGATGGGATCCCGATAGTAATCAAGAACTTAGAATTCTTCGTGAATCTAGTCGAGTTTGATCTTAGGGATTTCGACGTTATCTTAGGCATGGATTTTCTGACTCAATACAAAGCCGTTATTGAGTGCCAGAAACAGAAGATTTCATTAGCCAAGAGTCGAGGGAAGAAGGTTACGTACTACATGCAGCCTCAAAAGAAGAGCGCTAAAGTGGTGAATGCCTTGAAGTTCCACAATCTCATACGAAAAGGCTATCACTTATATGCATGTTATGTGCATAACCTCAATGACGAGGGAAACAAGATCGACGAGATCCCAGTCGTAAATGAATATCCCGATGTTTTCCAGAAGATATTCCAGGAATGCCACCTGAGCGAGAGGTTGAGTTCACGATTGACCTGGTACCTAGAACCAAACCGGTATCCAAGGCGCCGTATCGCATGGAAACCGCAGAGATGAAGGAGCTGAAGGAACAACTAGATGAGTTGTTATCAAAAGGATACATTCGACCAAGCACGTCACCTTGGGGAGCGCCAGTCCTGTTCGTCAAGAAGAAGGACGGTGGACTTCGACTATGCATAGACTACAGAGGTCTTAATCAAGTAACGATTAAGAATAAATACCCGCTACCTAGGATCGAAGACCTTTTCGATCAACTGAAAGGAGCATCGGTATTCTCAAAGATCGACCTAAGAGCTGGGTACCATCAACTACGTATAGCCGAGAAGGACATACCGAAGACAACGTTTCGTACGAGATATGGGCACTACGAGTTCACTGTAATGTCCTTTGGTCTCACAAACGCTCCCGCAGTATTCATGAACCTCGTGAATAGTGTTTTCCGAGAGTTGCTAGATTCTTGTGTCGTCGTATTCATCGATGATATTCTAGTTTACTCAAAGGATGATGAGGAGCATACGAAGCACCTGCATCAAGTACTCGAAACCCTGAGGAAGAATCAGCTATACGCGAAGTTGTCGAAATGCGAGTTTTGGGTGAGGGAAGTCGCATTTTTGGGACACATAGTATCAGCTAAAGGAGTGTCGGTTGACCCGGCGAAAATATCGGCAGTGATTGATTGGCCGGTACCGACAAGTCAGACAGAAGTAAGGAGTTTTCTCGGATTAGCCGGATACTACAGGAGATTCGTGAGAGATTTCTCAAAGATTGCAAGACCAATGACCCAACTGTTGAAAAAGGGGTTAAAGTTCGAATGGACTTCAGAGTGCGAAGAGTCTTTCCAAGAACTCAAGAAAAGCCTCACAACAGCGCCAGTCCTAACACTTCCATCAGAAACGGAAGATTTTGAAGTGTACAGTGACGCTTCAAAAGAAGGACTCGGTTGTGTACTTATGCAAAACCAGAGGGTTATTGCTTATGCCTCGCGACAACTCAAGCCGCATGAGGAAAATTATCCGTCGCATGATCTGGAGTTGGCCGCAGTGGTGTTTGCTCTCAAGATTTGGCGACACTACTTATACGGACGAACATGTCGGATGTTCACAAACCACAAGAGCCTTAAGTACATATTTACTCAAAAGGAGTTAAATATGAGGCAGCGAAGATAGCTTGAGTTAATCAAGGACTACGATCTGGATATAGCCTATCATGAAGGAAAAGCAAACGTCATAGCAGACGCGTTGAGCCGAAAGACGAAGCATACAACAAACACTCTTATTTTACTTTCAGGACTATATATGGGCTTAGCAAAGTTGGATACTGAACTAGTCCATTATGGGACTGTGGTAGAAAAAGTGAGTGCCGTGACGATTGAACCTACCGTGTTTGACGAGATTCGGGCAGCCCAGCCGGACGATGAGAATCTCAAAAGGATCAAGGAGAAGATCAATGTGGGAAAGGCGGTAGGATTCACAGTCCACAACGACGGAAGTATTCGCTTCAAAGGGAGGTGGTGCGTTCCTCACAAGTGTGAGGAATTGAAGCGAAAATTGATGGAAGAGGGCCACAGTACGCCTTATTCAGTACACCCTGGTGGTGATAAGCTGTACAAAGATTTAAAGAAAATCTATTGGTGGCCGAGAATGAAGAGAGATGTTGCAGATTTTGTGGCTAAATGCATAACTTGCTAAAAGGTAAAGGCAGTACGGCAAAAGCCATTGGGATTGGTGAAGCCATTGGAGATCCCAAGTTGGAAGTGGGATAGCATCTCCATGGACTTTGTCTCGGGCTTACCAAGATCTCCCCGAGGAATGAACAAAATTTGGGTAATAGTTGATCGGTGCCATATTTATACCAATGAAGGATAATTGGTCGATGGATCAACTAGCCAAGGCGTATATCGAAAATGTGGTAAGAAGGCATGGTGTGCCACACGATATTATTTCTGACCGAGATAGTAGGTTTGTCTCAAATTTTTGAACAAAATTACAAGAAGCCTTGGGAACCCAAATCAAGATGAGCACAACTTTTCATCCGATGACCGTCGGTCAGACTGAGCGGACGATTCAAACGCTTGAAGATATGCTTAGAGCGTGTGTACTTGAATTCAAGAGAAGTTGGGAGAACCACTTACCGTTAATTGAATTCTCATATAACAATAGCTACCATGCTAGCATTGGCATGGCACCGTTTGAAGCTCTTTACGGACGCAAATGCCGCAGTCCGCTATGCTGGACCAAGGATGATAATTCTGTGGTTGTTGGACCTCAGCTCATTGAAGATATGAGCAGACAAATTAAGGTCGTCCAACAAAAGATGAAGGCCGCACAAGATAGGCAAAAGAGTTATGCCGACACGAGACGCCAAGAATCGGAATTTCAAGTGGGGGACAAGGTAATGCTAAAGGTGTCACCTATGAAGGGGGTGATGTGATTTGGCAAACGAGGAAAGCTGAGTCCTCGCTACATTGGTCCATACGAGATTTTAGACCGTGTAGGTACCTTGGCCTACCGATTGGCTCTTCCACCAGAATTATCACGAGTACACAACGTGTTTCATGTTTCTCAGTTAAAGAAATATGTACACGATCCGACTCATGTCTTGGAAACTGATGTGATTGAGCTAGATGATGACTTGACGTACGAGGAGTATCCGATCGAGATACTTGACGTCAAAGAAATGGTTACAAGGAATAGGACCGTGAAGATGGTGAAGGTGCTATGGTCCAATCATGGCATGGAAGAAGCAACGTGGGAATTGGAATCGGATATGAAGCAAAAATATCCCAACCTTTCCAACGCGACTCGAGAGCAGTTATGGGTGCATAACTGCAGTCCTAAGGGGGACAGGATGTGATACCCCACAAAGAGTCGTTACGTGCTGAGGTATAAATTGAATTTTCAAACCTCAATATTTTATGCTTGTCCATTATTACATGCATTACTATAAGTCCGAGTGCGACCCAACTTCGAGGACGAAGTTGATTTCTAAGGAGGATAGACTGTAATACCCGAGAAATCGACATCAAGAATTTTGGATTATTTAATAAAAATTGAATTAATTCCGAGAGAGCGGAATTAAATATTTCGGACAGTCGCGACTCGGGATAGATGTATCGAATTGTCCCAACGATCTCGGATGATTCGCATATTATGATTTTTAGAAATTAAAATCATAATATTATTAAAAAAAAATCGTAGGCTGGTGGCCGCGCGGTGACGGCGCGGTGCGCGCCACCAGCGCGCCACCAGCAGCAGCTGAGGCTGACGAGCGTTACACTCGTTTTTGGCATTGATTTCAACATGGGGGTGATTCCAAACGATTGGTATTCAGTCCCCAGACGTGTTGGGACGTTTTCTGGAGGTTATGGATGAGTTTTAAGTGCTCAAAGCCTCACACTTTGGATCAAGAGTGGATAATGTTTATCCATTGAACTTATTTTGAATCAAGGGTGAAGGAGGACTGTTGGAGTGGTTTAGGAGCGGTTTCAACTGCTCCAATCAATCATACGATTATCCATGGTCATCATGGGGAGCCTAATCAGTCCCCTATTTAACCATACACAGCCCCAAACTCTCTTCCATTTGCACCATTCCAATTTCTGCAGCAGTTTGAGTGAGGTGAGTTGTGTGTGATTTCTCTCCATAGTCCAGGAAGGGTGAGGGCGAGTTGAGGCTTCCAAATCCTTCATCTAGTGGTTGGTAAGGTTTCTCTACCTTTCTCTTTGGCTTGGAGTCAGATTCTAGCCTTCTAACATAGGATTTTGGACATTTGATGCAAAATAGGTTCAATCGGAGGGAAGTTGGTTTTGAGGGCTGTGTTGGACGGTTCCAGGGAAAGCGAAGTAGAGACTTTCGATCCTAAACTCATCTCAAGTAAGTTAATATTGTGCACGTCAATTTCTAAAGGTTTTGGTTGAGTACAACTCGAGATATAGGTTCATCTCTTCATTTCACAAAATCTGTCAAATAGGGTTTTCCTATGACCAATTTTATTGTTCTGAGTAATCGACCATGATCCGTACATTTTTAGAAGATCCTTCCAAAATCAAACTTGTTCCTAACATCTTAAAGATGCTCTCTGTAAATTTTTATAATTTTTGGATATGTTTTGGTCATCCAAATTCGATCTGGTATTTTCTGTATATATGCTGACAGTTTTGATGTACATATGTAGTCAGTCTTTGTTGTTCGATTCACTCTTGCCTATGATCGTTTTCAGTGGTTAATGTCTTCATGAAACTTGTTCCATTTTGTGTCTAGATCATCCCTGTAAAATTTCATAATTGTTGGAGCATGTTTGGAATTGATATGAATTTTTAAATGGACTGTGGTCGGATGAACAGTAGAGTTTTAACTCCTTAAGCAAGTTGGTTCTGAAATGATTTTTTTGGGTCACTTAGAGTCCGATTTTGAAGAAGCATATTTCTATGAAAAATGCTTAGTTTTATGTTTTCTAGCCACTTTAGTTTTTCCAGAATTTTTAAAATTATTTTGCTGCATTTTTAAATGTGATTTCGGAAACTGCCACAGTGTCACTTTTGGTCGATAAATGCTATCTTGAATATTCGATGAACTAAGAGTCGATTGTTACTCGTTTTTGATATTATGTGAAATCTGGACATGTGGTGATGGTATGAAATAATAAAAATGGGATTTTAAAAACTTTGTGAGTTTTGATCGAGTGGGATGCCATGTGTTAGAGGGTAAGTGCACTTGGCGTGAGCTCGTTGGGCCGCCCCCTCTTTTGTAGCCAAAACGACATATGTGAAATTGTGGTTTCGTGATTGTAAGAGTCTATACTCCTAGATGTATCCGTATGGGTTATCTAAGGCTCCGGAGTGGTCTGTATAGGGTCACTGCTTTCACATCCCTCGTGGGTACGAGTCCCAGAGGTGGGTTGATTCGAAAGGGCTTAGGCCTAGAATCATATTAATGGAGGCCTTGTGGGTGTAAGTTCCCAAGGTCATATTGGGTGTCCTCGATCATAACGAACATTGGTGAATATTCGTGGAATATGTGTAAGAGATTTTGAATTATTTTATTTATTTGTTTTTTTTAAAATAAAAATAAAAATATTATTTTGCGTGTGCTCTTCTAAGAACTTTTAAAATTCGTTGTGCTATATATTAACTTACGCAGTACCTTTTGTACTGATAATGTGTTGATTTATTCTTTTACAGATTTTGCGGAGTAAGCATTGCACGGAGGGACGGGATTTTTTTCATTAAAGACTTGTCGCAATTTAAATTATTTTTAAATTTACGCATTGGACTTGGACTATGTTTTGGCCGCATGTTTTGGCCCTGTTTGTTTTTTTTAGCTTCCGCATTACTTTACTTGTGCATGATGGATTATAACTATGATTTAAATTTGGGCACTTTGATTGGTTTTTAAATATTTTTAAATAATGATGCAACTTAAGCCGTAGCATTCTTTTAAATGAGCTCGATTTGATCGTGTCTTGTTTAAAAGAGTGTGGCGGTAACGTCCCGGCCTGGGTGACCAAATCCGGGGTGTTATATTTATATACAATTAGAATGATATAAGTGCATATTAATTGTATAGCATAATATATATATATAAATTGGAATTGGAAATTCTATATAAATTTAAAATTCAAAATCTTTCGAATTTTTTAAATTTTAAATTTCAAATCTTTTTAAAAGTGAACAATATTGTGGGATACCGTATAAATTGAAAATTCCTTATATTTCAAAATTGAAAATCTATAATGAATAAATAAATAAATAAGAAACTCTAGAATTAATAAAAATGAAAAAATCTATAAAAATTGAAAATTTGAAATGGAGACACCACATTAAATGTAAGATAGGTTGTTCGGTAATAATATTTTTATAATTTTGCTTTTATACAGTAATAATATTTTTATTTGCTTTACATCAACTCCAGATGATTATGACGACAGACAGGAGGTTTTGCGACAATTTGACTTGAACATGGCTTATGGACCATGCTTAGGCATGGGCGGATTAGAGCGCTGGGAGCGTGCTAAAAACATGGGGTTAAACCCTCCTGAGGAAATTGAAGGTCTACTCAAAGCAAGCCAAGTTAACCCTGTGTGTCTGTGGGATGGTCGTGTTTAGCATTAGTATTTGGTGCCTTCCAGCTTTTTGCTTTGTGTGTTTTATTTGGGCACCGTAGTTATATTAGCGTTTGATATAGTTACTTGGGCTCTGCGAGATGACTTGTCTTGCTACCATAACCATGTACCACCGGATAAATAGTTTCTCTCTTCTAAATCCTGGCGTTTTCTGTTGTTACCTTAACTATTATTGCCATTGGGGATTCTACTTTTTGTAAGCATGAGACTTGGTGGTGTAAATTAGGGCCTAGCATGAAACTGTCAAAATGGGTTTGTCCAGTTCGGCTAGCCTGTCCTGCCCACACTAAATGGTGGGCTGGCTGAACAAATAGATGCCTGTTTAGAAGTAGTCCAAACCCGCCGCCATTCGGGCTAGCCCGTGGCTGGTGTGGGCTTGCCTGTGGGCCAAGCTATTTTTTAAATTTTTTATTTTTCTATTTTTAAATTTGTTATAAAAGCTTAAATAATACTTCATCTGTTCTTTTATTTTTCATACAAACTCACAGTACGCACAGTCCAATATACACTTTGAACTATTAATAACTCAAGTTCGGTACATGTAAAAATTTTAAAAGTTTGATATTTAAAAACTACAAGATAAGACGAATCTAACAAGATCTCATTTAGCTATATTTTAACTTAGATAACTATGATTAAAAATTGAAATTAACACAGATGAACAGTAGCATTTCTTGCAATGTAGCAAAAAAAAAAAGGAATAAGTATAATGTATTGTTTTAAGGTTTGTTGGTTAGATGCTATTTGAAATTATATAATGTTAATTTGATAATATATTTTTTAATAATTTTATGTTTTTGTAAAATATTAGAATTAAAGAATTATAACATTGACTTGATGTTAATTAAATTAAATTAAATTAATTTTAATGTTTACTACAAAAATTATGGGCTAATTAATATTATTTTTTATACTAATTCGAAGTTATTTTGCAAAAAGAATATTTCAATTTTTTTTAAAAAAAAGTCATTTTAGATTTTTCTAAAACTCATATACGGTATAAAAAAATCGAGAATGCCAAAATTTTCGGTATACAATAAGATTTTGGTATGGTAACGGTATATATTTTTTTGATACTGTGGTATATTGTTACCATACCGAACTTCGGTATATAACACGATATCGGTATATCGGTATGTATCGAAGGTTCAGTATGCTGCTATATACCGCGATACTGGTATATCGGTATATACCGAACTTATCATTGCCTCACCCAATAAAATAAACTTGCAAACAAATCTGAAATCAATGACGAGAAGAACAGACGAAGAACCGTGATCCATAGACCCCAAATCGCGATATCATTGGAGTAGCCAAGGAAGAGAATCCCAAATCGCATTCGTAAGAAGAATCCAAATCATCTCTCGCTCCCAGAAGAACCCAAATCGCATAAACCTGTTTACTTAAGAAGGAATGGGCTTCGGAATATTATGCAGGTGCGCTTAAAAATTTGGTAGATCTTATACAAAGAATTATTCAGATGATTCAATGGGTATTATGTGTGATACCCGTAAAAAAAATAATAATAAATACATAAATGAATTAATTAATTAATAAGTTAATATTAGATATGCATAGAAATTTGTTATGCTTAGAAGATTAAAAAGGGATACGGGGTATCCATTTCAAATTAAAATTTGAGCTGAATATAGTGGGTTGAGTAATTGGGGATCAAATCCCACTAATCTTGCAAATTTAAACATGTTAGTTCTTTATAAATTATAAATAGTGGCCATACCTAGAACAACCCTAAGTTGTGCCGTACCATCCTGCCAAGAGTGGAGACGAGTGTAGCCGCCCCAGGCAAAGCTTCGTCCATTTCTGCTCTATTCTGTTTTTCACTGATGTAAGTTAATTCCATATTTTCCTATATTCGTCCCTTCCCTTCTGTATCTAGAATTATTTAATTTCCTCTGAATTTTGGAAACCTTGTCACCCATGTCTTGTGTAAATTGTTATCAAAATCACTGATTATTTTCAAGTCTGTAATGATTCCGCCGCTGCTTTTGTGGGTTCCTTTGCCTCCAGTTAAATCTTCGAAAATACAATTGCCATTGTTGAGTCTATGTAAACTTTGTATAAATATATTATTTAATTGGATTCGTCTATCATAAAATGTATTCTGGACTATCGTAAAATATATTCATGGGTTCCTTTATGATTCATTATAAAATGTATTATGGTATTCGGATTTGTCTAGTGTTGTCTTGCAATTACTTTCATGAAGAAAAAAATTATAGGTTATAGCAAATGTGTCCATGCCTCTATATATATATATATATATATATATATATATATATATATATATATATCCATGTTGCTATTGTAGTAAACGTACTCCAGTCTGTATTAATCCTACTCATAAAGCTTTTGCGGATCACTATGTCACTAGGTGTTTTACTAATGTGGGTTGCTTAATTAATTAACCTGGATAAAGACGAAATTAGTTGTGTAGTAATCCTTACCGATTTGAGTATTTTATTATTTTATTTTGCTGAAATAAAAAGGAACATGGAAAGTGTCTTTCTCACTTGTGTGGTTGGATGGGTATTGACGAGTAGATGCTTATGTGTGGATTATGCGGTTGAGGGGCAGGACCGTGACGGGTCTCCAGCGACGAAACTCGCCCCCTCTGTCACAAATTTTATTAAATCTAGGTTGACGAACCTTTGAATATGCGGTATTGTGGGTCTAAACCCCTAACCTCGCCTGCGGGCCTAGGTTAGGGCACCGGTGCTATAGGTTTAGACATTGTTCCAACAGGAACTTGCGGATTATGTGGACTATGCGGTTTATGCGGATTATGCGGTAAAAAGTG
Organism: Hygrophila difformis; assembly: GCA_030278955.1. Classification (NCBI taxonomy): domain Eukaryota; kingdom Viridiplantae; phylum Streptophyta; class Magnoliopsida; order Lamiales; family Acanthaceae; genus Hygrophila; species Hygrophila difformis. The sequence continues at coordinate 44,492,385 of JAOANR010000004.1, forward strand.
TCCTCGTCAATATTAATTCGCCACCATATTAAAAATGTTAATTGTGCGGTTATGTCATTTATGTGGTTATTTCCTTATGGAACCGTGGGTTAACTTACCAGTTTATACTGAGTTGTGCGTGTGTGTTTTCCTTTTCTCTTTTTCAGGATTCGCAAGTGAATAGTCATGAGCACGTGCACGCATTGGGGCGGGATTCAAGCTTTGCATTTTATATTACTTTTAGTAAATAAAACCCTTTTTTAAATTCATGATGGCTTTTGCACGATTAATTTATGAAACATTTGTGGATGATGCATGATTTGAGAATAAAAGTATGTTTTCTTATTAGAGCCTTAGCATCTCTTGGTTGATTTGTGTGTTATAGTATTTTAGCCAAGAGATGTGGCGGTAACATCCCCTTTATTTTGATGTTTTGAAATTGGGGGTGTTACAAAGTGGTATCAGAGCGGTTCGATTCTTTCGGACCAATATTTTTAGAGGTATATAAATATTTTTAGCTTTATTTCTATAAAAGCTATGTATTATATTTTTAAGTCTATAAAAAAAATTATTTTAATTTTACACTCATTAGAGTTTTATTATTATTATTTTTCTAGAAATCCCTAAAAGTTCTCTCCTGCACAAAATGTTTACAAAAAATCATGATTCAAATTATTTTTTTCAAACTTGGGATGGGTCATATGCATACATTTTCACAAGTAACGATATTTGTGAATTCCTTAATTAGAATTTATAAGACTCGCCACTCAATTCATTTCTTTGCTTGATTGCATAGTTGGCCTCTGTATTGTTTTGTGTTTCTGAACCTAGATTACCCTAAGCAAGATACTATAGCATAAATATTCTGAGTTCTTATTGTTGAATTAATTACACACTTAGTATTTCAACGCTTAACTTATTCTAATTGGTCGACCTAACTTCTTCTATTTAACTTAGACATCCTTCTTTATCATTGTACGCTTGCAAGAATGAGTCTATCCTTAGATATTAGACGACTTCGAGGACGAAGTCGATTTTTAAGGAGGGTGGATTGTGATACCCGTAAAAAAAATAATAATAAATACATAAATGAATTAATTAATTAATAAGTTAATATTAGATATGCATAGAAATTTGTTATGCTTAGAAGATTAAAAAGGGATACGGGGTATCCATTTCAAATTAAAATTTGAGCTGAATATAGTGGGTTGAGTAATTGGGGATCAAATCCCACTAATCTTGCAAATTTAAACATGTTAGTTCTTTATAAATTATAAATAGTGGCCATACCTAGAACAACCCTAAGTTGTGCCGTACCATCCTGCCAAGAGTGGAGACGAGTGTAGCCGCCCCAGGCAAAGCTTCGTCCATTTCTGCTCTATTCTGTTTTTCACTGATGTAAGTTAATTCCATATTTTCCTATATTCGTCCCTTCCCTTCTGTATCTAGAATTATTTAATTTCCTCTGAATTTTGGAAACCTTGTCACCCATGTCTTGTGTAAATTGTTATCAAAATCACTGATTATTTTCAAGTCTGTAATGATTCCGCCGCTGCTTTTGTGGGTTCCTTTGCCTCCAGTTAAATCTTCGAAAATACAATTGCCATTGTTGAGTCTATGTAAACTTTGTATAAATATATTATTTAATTGGATTCGTCTATCATAAAATGTATTCTGGACTATCGTAAAATATATTCATGGGTTCCTTTATGATTCATTATAAAATGTATTATGGTATTCGGATTTGTCTAGTGTTGTCTTGCAATTACTTTCATGAAGAAAAAAATTATAGGTTATAGCAAATGTGTCCATGCCTCTATATATATATATATATATATATATCCATGTTGCTATTGTAGTAAACGTACTCCAGTCTGTATTAATCCTACTCATAAAGCTTTTGCGGATCACTATGTCACTAGGTGTTTTACTAATGTGGGTTGCTTAATTAATTAACCTGGATAAAGACGAAATTAGTTGTGTAGTAATCCTTACCGATTTGAGTATTTTATTATTTTATTTTGCTGAAATAAAAAGGAACATGGAAAGTGTCTTTCTCACTTGTGTGGTTGGATGGGTATTGACGAGTAGATGCTTATGTGTGGATTATGCGGTTGAGGGGCAGGACCGTGACGGGTCTCCAGCGACGAAACTCGCCCCCTCTGTCACAAATTTTATTAAATCTAGGTTGACGAACCTTTGAATATGCGGTATTGTGGGTCTAAACCCCTAACCTCGCCTGCGGGCCTAGGTTAGGGCACCGGTGCTATAGGTTTAGACATTGTTCCAACAGGAACTTGCGGATTATGTGGACTATGCGGTTTATGCGGATTATGCGGTAAAAAGTGTCCTCGTCAATATTAATTCGCCACCATATTAAAAATGTTAATTGTGCGGTTATGTCATTTATGTGGTTATTTCCTTATGGAACCGTGGGTTAACTTACCAGTTTATACTGAGTTGTGCGTGTGTGTTTTCCTTTTCTCTTTTTCAGGATTCGCAAGTGAATAGTCATGAGCACGTGCACGCATTGGGGCGGGATTCAAGCTTTGCATTTTATATTACTTTTAGTAAATAAAACCCTTTTTTAAATTCATGATGGCTTTTGCACGATTAATTTATGAAACATTTGTGGATGATGCATGATTTGAGAATAAAAGTATGTTTTCTTATTAGAGCCTTAGCATCTCTTGGTTGATTTGTGTGTTATAGTATTTTAGCCAAGAGATGTGGCGGTAACATCCCCTTTATTTTGATGTTTTGAAATTGGGGGTGTTACATTATGAATTATGATGCTTTGGGAATTTGGGATGGGGTCGACATATGGGTTTATGTGGGGTGGCAACAAAAGGGCTAAGAGTTGAGTCTAAGGGTTCATCCACCATGGATGGATGAGGATTCGAGGAAAATAGTGAAATCTATATTAAATCATCTCAAAATTAGAGTAAATTTGGGAAAGGGATTTGAAATTCATTCTTAAATCCTTTTACTAATCCTAACAAATGGAGAGATTTGTTATCCAAATCCATCCATTCAGACACGAGTACACGACATAAGGTTCTGAGAGTGAGAGGTGATTTGGGATTCTCTTCCTCGGCTACTACGATAATTCTTGGTCTGTTTCAGATTTGTTTGCAGGTTTATTTTATTGGGTCGGACAATGGTAATGAGTATGGGTAGATTTTACTTAAAAATGGACCTAGGCATTTATCAATTTTTAGAAAGTTTTAATTTTCTATTAATCATTTTTTTTACCCCACTAACGGTTAAACTAATGATTTTTTGGTCAAAATTAACGGAGGGATGAAAAATGGGAAAAAAAAGTTAATCTGATGGGACCAAAAATGGAAAATTTCAAATCATGGGACCAAAAATAGGTGAGAGAATTTCTTACAGGACCAAAAGTGGATTTTTTCCATTAATAACTCAAGTTCGGTATAAGTAAAAATTCTAAAAGTTTGAAATTTAAAAACTATAAGATAAGATCTCATTTACCTATAGTATACTCTCTCCGTTCCTTTTTATTTGTCTTTTTAGAAATAAAAAGCATTCTAAAATAGTTATCACTTTACATATTTATCACATACTTTTTAAATATTACCCCTATATTATTACAAAATATATTCCTAAAATACTGTGCATTCTCTCTTCACTCCAATTTTATTTTTTATTCCCGAAGAAAACACATAGGGGTAAAAGTAGAATATACAATAATGATTGCAATTCTTGGTAAATGTGTTTCTTGCTAAACGACTGTATTAAGGAATTGAGGGAGTAACTTATCTATGATTAAAAATTGAAATCAACACGGATGAACAGTAGCATTTCTTGCAATGTAGCAAAAAAAAAAAAGGAATAAGTATAATGTATTGTTTTAAGGTTTGTTAGTTAGATGCTATTGAAATTATATAATGTTAATTTGATAATATATTATTTAATAATTTTATGTTTTTGTAAAATATTTGTATTAAAATAACATTGACTTGAGGTTAATTAAATTAAACTAAAATAATTTTAATGTTTATTACAAAAATTATAGGCCAATTGATATTATTTTTTATACTAATTCGAAGTTATTTTGCAAACAGAATATTTTAAAATTTTAAAAAAAGTCACTTTAGATTCTTCTGAAACTGCATATACTCTATAAAAAAACAGAGAATGTCAAAATTTTCGGTATACCGTAAGATTTAGTTACGGTAATGGTATATATATTTTTGATACACTGGTATATTGTTACCATACCGAACTTCGTTATATAACACGATATCGGTATATCGGTATATATTGAAGGTTCGACATGCTGGTATATACCGCACTTATCGAAAAATATACCTAATTTATACAATTTTATATATATAACCCTATATATCGGCATTTCGGTATATAACAAATGTTTGATATATCGGTATACACCGCGGTACCGGTATATCAGTATGTACCAAATATTCGGTACATACCGAACTCACCGGATAGTCAGTTTGGTAACAATATGAAAAATATTTCATATGGAAATCTTCAGTGAACTAATCTTCGACATACCGAAGATTTCGGTATAGTATTAGTAAGAAAATTTACAGTAAATTTCAATACGGTATATGGTATGCCGAGAAATTTTCGGTATACATTACCGACCCATAATCTCTAAGCTAATGTGGTACTTATTGTGTTATGTGTTTAAGAAGAGTGAATGATCTTTTAGAATTTTTTTGAAAACTACTTTTTATAATAAAATGTAATTCTATAATACTTGTTCCAAAACGATAGAGAAATGAATTACTCCTATTAAAAAATTATACTGAAAAGAATAATATAATATTGATTACTTCCTCCGTGTTTTTGAATATGCTATATTTTATATGAAAAAAAACAATGCGTAATTAATAAATAAATATATACTCCCTCTATTTTTTTTTAAAATCCTTTTCACTTTTCTGCACGCAAATCAATATATATTTTAAATCGTGGATAACTCAAATTATATATTATTAAAAATTAAAATTTAATATTCTAAAATTACTCGATTAGACAAATCTAACAAGATTTCACGTGACTATGTTTTATCTTATACTTCCTCCGTCTCATTTAAATTATTACGTTTGACTTTTTATATATAATTAAAAATATAGTCAAGTGAGATCTTGTTAAATTCTTTTAATATTGTAGTTTTAGAATACGAAATTTTTATAATTTTTTATTATATACAATTTAAATTATTAACCGACATAGGTGTCAAGTGGATCCGTAATAATTATAATGAGACAGACAGTATTACTCAATTAATAGTACTTCTACTAGGGTGAACTTATTAAAAAACGGGAGTATAATTTATCATTATAGTACTTATTTTCCTATATAGAAAAATAAGTTATTATAATATATTATTTTAATTTTAATTTAATAATTTAGTGCCCCACTTGGTCACAAGTCCAAGTTACCGGACTCGGCGATAAGTTATTATAATTTATTATTTTAATCTTTTAATTTAATAATTTAATGCCCCACTTGGTCACAAGTCCAAGTTACCGGACTCGGTGATAAGTTATAATAATTTATTATTTTAATCTTTTAATTTAATAATTTAATGCCCCACTTGGTCACAAGTCCACGTTACCAGACTCGGCATTATTTTAATCTTTTAATAATTTAGTGCCCCACTTGGTCACAAGTCCACGTTACCGGACTCGGCAAACCATTGAGCATGAACACCATTAATAAATTGAACGCAAAACATCTCTGACTCCGATGTGGGATCTATATGAGCGCACTAGTCTTCCTAATTGAGTCATAGTAGCTTCTTACTTCTTCCTCAGTCCTCACCAGTCAGTCACCAGGCTGCGTCTCCCTATTTTGTTCTTCCGCCGCTTCCAATTCATCATCTGTTCGATCAATTGGGAAGAAAGTTGCTTACCCAAAAAATTGGGAAGAAAGTTTATCCCGTCCTCTGACCGGAGTTTTCTTCTCCATGTCCTTCCTTTGTTTTCCCTTCTTCATCCCCTCCTTCACTATTGAACGGTACAGTCTTCAATTGACTTGATAGAATTGTTACAATCCAATTCAATAATCACATTGGAGATCGAAGCCAAGTTCGCAGCCATATTGCATGCCGATCATTACTCCCCAAGGGAAGGAGGGGACAAAGAACGGAAAACAAAGGAAGGAGAAGGAGAAGAAAGCTCAGCTCAGAGGACGGGATAAACTTTCTTCCCAATTGAACAGAGGGATTGGAAGCGGCGGAAGATCAAAATAGGGAGATGCAGGGGAAGTAAGAAGCTACTATAACTCAATTAGGAAGACTAGATCCCACATCGGAGTCATAGATGTTTTACGTTCCCTTTATTAATGGTATTCATGCTCAGTGGTTTGCCGAGTCGGGTAACGTGGACTTGTGACCGAGTGGGGCATTAAATTATTAAATTAAAATATTAAAATAATAAATTATAATTAACTTATTTTTCTATAATTACTCCGCAAAGCTTCTCCGGCCTTTAGGCTGCTCATCAAAAGCCCCATATCTGTCTAAGGTTGTTCGACAGTTCTTGTAATCTGACGCGCAATTTTTTTTTTTTTTTTTTAATTTCCACCCTTTTATAAAGCATTAATTAATGCTTTCTTTAATGTGTAAAATGAAAGTTACATTTTGAACCTATTCTTTTTCTTCTCTAAAACATAATAAAAAAATATAGTAACTCATTTATGACACTATTTGATTGCGTAAGAATCCCCCGTTTTGTTTGATTTTTGGTGATTGGTTGTGTTTCTTCTTAACCTTTTCTTGGGAGGGAATTATGTGTTCCTAGATTGGATATAATCTGAATTTCCATTGCAGAAGAGAGTTTAGGACAAGGCTCCTGTTGCTGTTTGATGATCTGGGAGTTGGATTTCTGAGGCTTCAAGAATAAAATGTCAGTCGATCATGATAAATCAGAAGCCGGACATGACAGAGGTAAACAATATCATCATTTTTGTTCCTACTTGTCTTGATAATTTTTTAGGTTATTATGCAATTGATGTTTGAATAACGCCATTTTGATATGTTAATCAACTGATGATCGCATTTAGGACGTCTATGTAAGAATGAATGATTGTTTCCTCTGAATCAGGCATTGAGATAACAGACAGGAAGGGTTTGAAACGTCGATTTTTTCTTTGTTTTTCATCGTCTGCATTCTTGAATCAGGTCATTGTCTCTCGGACCTCTTACAAATGGATAGCTTTTCATATTCGGATTCAGAGTTTAGCATTTCTTCTTCTTCCAGTAAGCAGCCTTTGGTTTTTGTTTTCCTAATTGCTGTCATGTCTTTGCAAAGACAATCTGCAATAGAATTTGGACATTGGTATTCAAAATTATTGTTTTACATCATCTTCGTTTTCTGTGAGTGAGGTCCTCAAAGGCGGCTCAAGGATTTGTTATCCGAAGAAGGCAATAGAACTTGTGCAGATTGTGGTGCGCCAGATCCCAAATGGGAGTAAGATTAGCCTTAGTTCCTCGACAAAGTCCTCGTTTTGACCCTTTCGTTTCTGATAGATGCTTGTTTCGATCTTTGTTGCTAACCAGATCATATCCCACGGGCGCTTTCATTTGTATAAAATGTGCCGGTGTACACAGAAGCCTTGGAGTGGAAATATCGAAGGTGCAGATATGATCCGGCGTTCCAGCGTACCATTTGGCACGCAATCTAGTTTCTTCGATGGTTTTTTATCCGTCTTATGTTTAAATTTGTAGGTCTTATCAGTGAAGCTCGATGAATGGACTAATGAGCAAGTCGATACTTTGTTTGCAACCGGTGGGAACAACGCGATGAACTCAAAAGTATGAGGCCAATATTCCCAGTAATATCAGCAAACCGAAACCAGATTCTTCTTCAGAATGTGTGTTGGCTTTATGGTTTTCGATTGGAAGTTTTTATGAATGATTAGTGACAGCTTACTAATTGCAAGCCTATCTATTTGCTTCTTTTCTGAAATTTTTGGAGGAGAAACTATTTATTTGCGTCATAATGATTAAATATATTGCATGCATTGACTATGGACATGTTCAAAGTATTTGTTTTGTTTCTTGCCAAAGGCACTTCAGACATACTTTACTGGGTTCCAATTCAAGTAGCTTTACTGGTGTGTTTGGATGAGAAGATTTCAACAACTAAGTAGTTATTTTTTTTTTAACCCTGACCACTTAAACTAAACAACATATTATCCTAATAAAACTTATCAGGCTCAATCCTTTGGAAGAAACAGATCTTGTTGTGAGAAACTTTGCAGCAGTTGGAAGTTCTCAGCCTAACAGACACGAATTAGTATCTGTAGTTACATGTGAACATGCTAAGATTGCATTATGTGCTGGATATGCCATCTGAGCTCTTTTAATGCTAGTTGAAGCGACATTTTTCTTTCACGAGCCCCTTCATTTTGTTTAGATGAATACTATTAAGTTTGTTAATTCGTGTGTTTTTGTTATGCTGGTGATTTTATTGGATAATTTTGCTGTTCGGACATTAATTTTTTGATCTATTGGATAATTTTGCTTTTATACAGTAATAATATTTTTATAATTTTGTTTTTATACAATAATAATATTTTTATTTGCATTACATCAATTCAAGATGATTATGACGACAGAGAGGAGGTTCTACGACAATTTGATTTGAACATGGCTTATGGACCATGCTTAGGCATGGGCAGATTAGAGGGCTAGGAGCGTGTTAAAAACTTGGGGTTAAACCCTCTTGAGGAAATTGAAGGTCTACACAAAGCAAGCCATGTTAACCCTGTGTGTGTCTGTGGGATGGTCGTGGCGTTTTCTGTTGTTACCTTTTTTTTTTTTAGGAAGTAAAATTTTATTCTCATGACAGATTCAAAAACAAATAGTCTACTTCCACGTTCCCATACAAATACACCAGAACCTCCATTTTCAAATCTGATACCACATTCTGGTGTAGACCTATTTGCACCCTCAAGCCTCAAAATAGAAAAGAATAGGCATTTGTCTATTTCCTACAGCATACTAACTTAACTCCACTACTCCTGCAGATCCCCTCCTTTCCATTGGTCTGTCGCCTAATTTCTTTCTCTGAGGATGTGTTGAAAAATCGAAAGGACCACCATACGTGAGTTCTGCAGCTGCTTATCCACTCACCAGCCTGCCTGGCCACTCAACCTGCCGCATATCGAAATGCTGCTTCTTCAAATCACACGGAAAAACAAATTGGCAAGGTCGGCATCGAACTTCACCCTTCAGTTAGTAGTAACCTCTACCATCTCAAACAACCATTTCGTGATCCACGGCGTCTCATGGGTCTTATCCGCAATGGATTGGTAGCTCAAAGGACAATTCCATAAACTTGTTACATAAACACATCTCACCTGCAATGTACTCAAAATCAAAGCATCGGGAAAGCAAGGGACTATGGAAAGGTTTAATACGGTGGCCGAGGTAAAAGGATGAAAGGGGTTTGGAGAGGTAAGAACAGCCAAAAAATGGGGAATAAGGAACCGCCATGAACAATTATATACGAATATAGATACGTAGATTTGCCATCTCTCAATGTAGACATTTAACCATAACAAGTACAAGATATCCAAACCATCAGCAATACTACTCCAAGAGATCAAGAGGCTCACCTTAACTGACACTGCATTGGTGGTGTAAGCATGAGACTTGGTGGTGTAAATTAGGGCCCAATATGGAACTGTCAAAATGGGTTTGTCCAGTTCGGCTAGCCCGTCCTGCCTACACTAAATAGTGGGTTGGCTGAACAAATAGATGCCCATTTAGAAGTAGTCCAAACCCGCCGTCATTCGGGCTAGCCCGTGGCTGGTGTGGGCTCGCCTGAGGGCGGAGCTATTTTTTAAATTTTTATTTTCTAAATGTTTTTATAAAAACTTACATAATACTTCATCTGTTCTTTTATTTTTCATACAGACTCACAGTACGCACAATCCAATATACATTTTGAACTATTAATAACGGGAAAAATCCACTTTTGGTCCCGTAAGAAATTATCTCACCCACTTTTGGTCTCATATTTGGAAATTTTCCGTGTGTGGTCCTATCAGATTAACTTTTTTTTTTCTTCCATTTTTCATTCATCCGTTAATTTTGACCAAAAAATCATTAGTTTGACCATTAGTGGAGTAAAAAAATAATTAATAAAAGACTAGAACTTTCTAATAATTGCTAAATAATTCTATATCCATTTTTACGTAAAATCTACCCATACCCATTATTACTGCCTCACCCAATAAAATAAATATGCAAACAAATCTGAAATGAATGACGAGAAGAACAGACGAAGAACCGTGATCCATAGACCCCAAATCGCGATATCATCGGAGTAGCCAAGGAAGAGAATCCCAAATCGCATTCGTAAGAAGAATCAAAATCATCTTTCGCTCCCAGAAGAACCCAAATCGCATAAACCTGTTTACTTTAGAAGGAATGAGCTTCGGAATATTATGCATGTGCGTTTAAAAATTTTGTAGATCTTATACAAAGAATTATTCAGATGATTCAATGGGTATTATGAATTATGATGCCTTTGGAATTTGGGATGTGGTCGACATATGGGTTTATGTGGGGTGGCAACAAAGGGCTAAGAGTTGAGTCAAAGGGTTCATCCACCATGGATGGATGAGGATTCGAGGAAAATAGTGAAATCTATATTAAATCATCTCAAAATTAGAGTAAATTTGGGAAAGGGATTTGAAATCCATTCTTAAATCCTTTTACTAATCCAAACAAATGGAGAGATTTGTTATCCAAATCCATCCATTCAGACACGAGTACACGACATAAGGTTCTGGGAGTGAGAGGTGATTTGGATTCTTCTTAGGATGTGATTTGGGATTCTCTTCCTCGGCTACTCCGATGATTCTTGGTCTGCTCATTTCAGATTTGTTTGCAGGTTTATTTTATTGGGTCGGACAATGGTAATGAGTATGGGTAGATTTTACTTAAAAATGGACCTAGGGATCATTTAGCAATTTTTAGAAAGTTTTTATTTTCTATTAATTTTTTTTTGCCCCACTAACGGTTAAACTAAATGATTTTTTGGTCAAAATTAACGGAGGGATGAAAAATGGGAAAAAAGAGTTAATCTGATGGGACCAAAAATGGAAAATTTCAAATCATGGGTCCAAAAATGGGTGAGAGAATTTCTTACAGGACCAAAAGTGGATTTTTCCCATTAATAACTCAAGTTCGGTATAAGTAAAAATTCTAAAAGTTTGATATTTAAAAACTATAAGATAAGATCTCATTTACCTATATTTTACTCTCTCCGTTCCTTTCTATTTATCTTTTTAGAAATAAAAAACATTCTAAAATAGTTGTCACTTTACATATTTATCTCATACTTTTCAAATATTAATCCTATATTAATATAAAATATATTTTTAAAATACTGTGCATTCTCTTTACATTCCAATTTTATTTTTTATTCCCAAATAAAACACATAGGGGTAAAAGTGGAATACACAATAATGATCGCAATTCTTGATAAATGTGTTTCTTGCTAAAACGACTAGTATTAAGGAACGGAGGGAGTAACTTATATAACTATGATTTTAAAATTGAAATCAACACGGATGAACAATAGCATTTCTTGCAATGTAGTAAAAAAAAAAAGAAAGGGAACAAGTATAATGTATTGTTTTAAGGTTTGTTGGTTAGATGCTATTGAAAATATATAATGTTAATTTGATAATATATTATTTAATAATTTTATGTTTTTATAAAATATTAGTATTAAAATAACAATGAATTGATGTTAATTAAATTAAATTAAAACAATTTTAATGTTTATTACAAAAATTATAGGCTAATTAATATTATTTTTTATACTAATTCGAAGTTATTTTGCAAACAGAATATTTTAAAATTTAAAAAAAAAAGTCACTTTAGATTCTTCTAAAACTGCATATACCATATAAAAAAAAACAGAGAATGTCAAAATTTTCGGTATATCGTAAGATTTTGGTACGGTAACGGTATATATTTTTTTGATACTGTGGTATATTGTTACCATACCGAACTTCGGTATATAATCGGTATATATCGAAAGTTCGGCATGCTGGTATATACCGCAATATATCGCGGTATATACCGAACTTATCAAAAAATATACCTAATTTATATAATTTTATATATATAACCCTATATATCGGTATTTCGGTATATAACGAATGTTTGATATATCGGTATACATCGCGGTACCGGTATATCAGTATGTACCGAATGTTCGGTACATACCGAACTTACCGGATAGTCAGTTTGGTAACAATATGAAAAATATTTCATACGGAAATCTTCAGTGTACTAATCTTCGACATACCGAAGATTTCGGTACAATATTAGTACGAAAATTTACAGTAAATTTTAATACGGTATATGGTATGCCGAGAAATTTTCGGTATACCTTACCGACCCATAATCTCTAAGCTAATTAATCTGGTACTTATTGTGTTATGCGTTTAAGAAGAGTGAATGATCTTTTAGAATTTTTTTGAAAACTACTTTTTTATAATAAAATGTAATTCTATAATACTTGTTCCAAAACGATAGAGAAATGAATTACTTCTATTAAAAAAATTATACTTGAAAAGAATAATATAATATTGATTACTTCCTCCGTGTTTTTTTTTTGGTGAACAGAGACGCTACACGGCGTCGGCAAAGAAAAAATTAACAAAACCTACAGTGTAATGACCCGATTTAATTAAATTGGACTGTTTAAATAATTTGGTATTTGGTTAATTTGCATTTCAGTCCGGATGGGGTTCCTTTTGTGTAAATTGAGAGTGATGGGGCCTTTTTGCAATTATTTAACTATTGTAGAGTTTTTTTTTGAGATGAATTCATATTTATTTCAGCGAGAGTTCAAAACGTTACAGGATGACAGAGTCATCTGCTACAACAAAGCCCAGGCACCGCTTGATCAAAACGAAATTGCAGTTACAAACAAACCATTTACCCCCACCCACAGTAAAGAAACAAAACAAAACAAACTATAGCCAGACCTCGATCTTGTTAGCCCCTGCGGCGCCTTGCCTGGCCCAGTGGTCTGCCAATGAGTTACGTTTGCGAAGGATGTGTTGGATTCGGACAGAACCTGCGAATTTTAGAACCCTCAAAATTGCTGCCATAAGTGAATGAAATCTCCAAGGGACCGACGAAGGATTTTTCAACCACTCGACCACATTTATAGAATCGCATTCGAAAATCATGCGCTGTAACGGAAAGCCTTGATCCTGCACCAAAATAGTACACTCTATTTATCGCCATAAGTTCAGCTGCTGTCGAGTCTGTATGACCGATGTTTTCAGACAAAATGAAAATCACGACTCCCTTATCGTCTCTAATGACTCCCCCAATCCCAGCCGGGCCCGGATTTCCCAACGAAGAACCGTCCGTATTGACTTTCCACCAACCTTGTTCTGGACGTTCCCAAACTAAGCCGATCCGGGGCACCTTCACGCGACTGCCCTTACCCGATCTCATACCTGTGGGGAAAATATGCTCCAAACAGGCAGAGCTTATATCCAGCTCGCCCTCCATTGCCTTCCACCACGTCCCAGCGCGCCACCTTACTTCTTCCAACACTACCTTACTCTCAAACTGTTTTCCCCTGAAAACCACCTCGTTCCTCCATTTCCAAATCGACCACAACATAGCTAATCCTGTTAGCCACCATATCCGCCTCATACTACTTTTTATTTCATAGTCCAACCACCAAGCTACAAGTTGTTTTGCTTTTCCAGGTAAGGCCCAAGCAATGTCAAACCACGAAATTACACTATACCATATTGGTGCAACAAAAGCACATCGACCAAAAATGTGATCCTCAGACTCCGTACTATACTCACACAATGGGCAATGAGCAACACTAACCTGGAGGCAGTTTCGCAAGCTCAGATTTCCACGAACAGGAGTTGCGCCCTAGAGAATCTTCCATACTAGCAATTTAACTTTCATAGGGCATTTGATTTTCCACAATCGACTCCAAACCGGATTAACCTCGTCACCTCCATGTTGATTCCAGCACGATCTAGGTGTGAAACAGCCACTTCCCTCCCCCATCCAACATACCCTGTCTTCTAAATATATGCACTGCGGCACTCCACCAATCAACATCATCATGTCATTCCACAAACCCACTTCCCAATCAAACATTTCTCTTCTCATTTTTATCTTCCATTCCCAAACAAAACCATTCCATTCCCCTAGATCCGCAATAGTCCCAGACTTGTTGTCGGCTAAGGCATACAAACGAGGAAACCTATCTCTTAGACACCGTCCACCTGTCACCCACCTATCTAGCCAGAAGCGCACCCGCAAGCCATTGCCCACCAATATCCGAAACCGATTATCAAGATCTGTCACTCCTGAATCCCCCCACGCATGGCTAATATTTCCCCAGAGTGAACGTGCAGCTCGCTTCTCCGGCACCAGCGGTGTGAGCTTCCCATAATACTTGGCATCAATGACATCCCTCCACAAATTTTTCTCCTGACCGAACCTCCATCTCCATTTAAGTAAGAGAGCCATATTGAAATTATGGACATCTCTTATATGCAGGCCACCCCTGTCCCTGTGATCACTTATTGTTTCCCAACACACTGTATGTAATTTCCTTTGGCCATCCCATTCATTCCAAAAGAACCGTCTCTTCAACTTTTCAAGTTGCTCTGCAACTGCCTTAGGTACTTTAAATATAGAAAGAAAATACACCGGTAAACTATTCAAAACCGATTTGATTAAGCATAGTCTACCGGCTTGAGACAACATCCTTCCTTTCCACCCGGCCAACCTCTTCTCCACCTTCGCCAATACCGGTTTCCATAATTCAGTACCATTGATCCGACCACCAACCGGGACTCCCAAATACTTCATAGGCCAACTCCCAACGCTACAACCAAACAGACTGGCGGCTTCTGACACAAGCTCCGGAGGACAGTTAATTCCATAGATGTCGCTTTTATGTAAATTAATCCTAAGGCCCGTGGAGAGAGATATACACCTTAAGATTCTTTTGATAATTAAGACTTGCCATAAATCTCCTTCGCAGAAAATAAGAGTATCGTCTGCATACTGTAAACTGGCAATAACCGGCCCATCCTCCGCTGCCTTCAGTCCCGAAAAAATACCACACTCCACTGCCTATATGAATAATCTGTTTACAACTTCCGCTAAGAGAACGAAGAGATAAGGAGAGAGTGGATCTCCTTGCCTCAATCCTTTCTGCATCTCGAAAAATTTTGATGGAGAACCATTAATAAGTACCGCAGCAGTGGCCTTTGTCACACATTCCTTTATCCATTTACTCCATCTTACTCCAAATTCCATCGTCTCAAGCACCATTAACGACGCTTCCCAAGAAACGTTGTCGTAAGCCTTTGCAAAATCGAGTTTAACCACAAAACCCCTTCGACCTGAAGATTTTGTTGAGTGGATCACCTCCGCTGCGATTAAAACCCCATCGAGAATTTGTCGCCCCTTAATAAACGCCATTTGGGCTGGCCCGACCAATTTCTCGACTACCTCCTGAAGCCGCCTTGATAGCATCTTGGATATAATTTTATACACACTCCCGACTAATGAAATAGGTCGGAAATCTCTGAAGTCCACAGGAGAGTCAGATTTAGGGATTAATGTAATAAAGGAACATCCGATTTCTCTAGGCAGGGTTCCATCCCTCTCAAATTGCTTAACCAACTCCATCAAATCCCCTTTAATCAAATCCCAAAACTTCATAAAAATCCCAAATTGAATCCGTCCGGTCCCGGGGCCTTGTTCCCATCACAACTCCATAAAGCCATTTTCACTTCTTCCTCTGAGAAACCCCTATCCAGCCTATCTCGATCCTCTGTCGACAGCTTACTCAGCCCAAGATTTACTACCGAGAGGATCTCAAAATCCCGCTTCTTGAAGGCCTCCTGGAAAAATTCAAACGGGAGAAGGAGTGGAGGCCGACCGATTGAGATGTTTTTGGGCAATCTTCGGCTCGTTCAAACTATCGCGTTTCTTGGCCGATTGATTAATCGGTTGTTGGTAAGTAATTCTCCTCGTCGTCTTCTTCGCAATGATTTTTATTTCGTTCGTTTTGGTGGTGATTTGGAGATGTTTTGAATTGGTAGGATTTGGGGATTTGTGAGTTGATCGATCGATCGAATTGGACATTCGGAGGTCTTTAATCGTTGGAAAGATAGAGTTAAATGGGGTTATTTTGTAATTTGGAAAGAAAAAAGAAGGAACGAGAGAAGGAGTGGAGGCCGACCGATTGAGATGTTTTTGGGCAATCTTCGGCTCGTTCAAACTATCGCGTTTCTTGGCCGATTGATTAATCGGTTGTTGGTAAGTAATTCTCCTCGTCGTCTTCTTCGCAATGATTTTTATTTCGTTCGTTTTGGTGGTGATTTGGAGATGTTTTGAATTGGTAGGGTTTGGGGATTTGTGAGTTGATCGATCGATCGAATTGGACATTCGGAGGTCTTTAATCGTTGGAAAGATATCAGGCAAGGGATTTGTATGCTTAAATTACGTGTTTGGGGGTATTGCGGGTGATTTCCGGAAAGGGTTAATCGTGTATATTGTTTCCGGAAAGGGTGATTCCCGATCAGCTATTTTATTGAGGTTGTCCGCTGTCTGTGTGTAACCGAGTGTGTGTAAAGTGGAATTGTTAATCTTTGTGGGTTTGGTCAATCAATGTATATTGATTTTGTGACCATGAATCCAATACTCACGTTACCAAGCTGGTAGTGGGAGTTTGGTATCCAATGTTGATTTTGGAAGTGTTTGATCAGTACTAGTTAAATATTTACTAACTTGCAATTAAGATAAGTTTAATGGAATTCTTTCTTTCGTAACCTGAGTTCAACACTACACAATTGGAGTATTTTTTTTTTTTTGAGAAGAATTCAAATTTATTCAGCACGAGTTCAAAACGTTACAGGATGACAGAGTCATCTGCTACAACAAAGCCCAGGCACCGCTTGATCGAAAACGAAATTGCAGTTACAACAAAACATTTACCCCCACCCACAGTAAAGAAACAAAAGAAAACATAACTATAGCCAGACCTCGATCTTGTTAGCCCCTGCGGCGCCTTGCCTGGCCCAGTGGTCTGCCAATGAGTTACGTTCGCGAAGGATGTGTTGGATCCGGACAGAACCTGCGAATTTTAGAACCCTCAAAATTGCTGCCATAAGTGAATGAAATCTCCAGGGGACCGACGAAGGATTTTTCAACCACTCGACCACATTTATAGAATCGCATTCGAAAATCATGCGCTGTAACGGAAAGCCTTGATCCCGCACCAAAATAGTACACACTCTATTAATCGCCATAAGTTCAGCTGCTGTCGAGTCTGTATGACCGATGTTTTCAGACAAAATGAAAATCACGACTCCCTTATCGTCTCTAATGACACCCCCAATCCCAGCCGGGCCCGGATTTCCCAATGAAGAACCGTCCGTGTTGACTTTCCACCAACCTTGTTCTGGACGTTCCCAAACTAAGCCGATCCGGGGCACCTTCACGCGACTGCCCTTACCCCATCTCATACCTGTGGGGAAAATATGCTCCAAACAGGCAGAGCTTATATCCAGCTCGCCCTCCATTGCCTTCCACCACGTCCCAGCGCGCCACCTTACTTCTTCCAACACTACCTTGCTCTCAAACTGTTTTCCCCTGAAAACCACCTCGTTCCTCCATTTCCAAATCGACCACAACATAGCTAATCCTGTTAGCCACCATATCCGCCTCATACTACTTTTTATTTCATATTCCAACCACCAAGCTACAAGTTGTTTTGCTTTTCCAGGTAAGGCCCAAGCAATGTCAAACCACGAAATTGCACTATACCATAATGGTGCAACAAAATCACATCGACCAAAAATGTGATCCTCAGACTCCGTACTATACTCACACAATGGGCAATGAGCATCACTAACCTGGAGGCAATTACGCAAGCTCAGATTTCCACGAACAGGAGTTGCGCCCTGAAGAATCTTCCATACTAGCAATTTAACTTTCATAGGGCATTTGATATTCCACAATCGACTCCAAACCGGATTAACCTCGTCACCTCCATGCTGATTCCAGCACGATCTAGGTGTAAAACGGCCACTTCCCTCCCCCATCCAACAGACCCTGTCTTCTAAATATATGCACTGCGGCACTCCACCTATCAACATCATCATGTCATTCCACAAACCCACTTCCCAATCAAACATTTCTCTTCTCATTTTTATCTTCCATTCCCAAACAAAGCCATTCCATTCCCCTAGATCCGCAATAGTCCCAGACTTGTTGTCGGCTAAAGCATACAATCGAGGGAACCTATCTCTCAGACACCGTCCACCTGTCACCCACCTATCTAGCCAGAAGCGCACCCGCAAGCCATTGCCCACCAATATCCGAAACCGATTATCAAAATCTGCCACTCCAGAATCCCCCCACGCCTGGCTAATATTTCCCCAGAGTGAACGTGCAGCTCGCTTCTCCGGCACCAGCGGTGTGAGCTTCCCATAGTACTTGGCATCAATGACATCCCTCCACAAATTTTTCTCCTGACCGAACCTCCATCTCCATTTAAGTAAGAGAGCCATATTGAAATTATGGACATCTCTTATATGCAGGCCACCCCTATCCCTGTGATCACTTATTGTTTCCCAACACACTGTATGTAATTTCCTTTGGCCATCCCATTCATTCCAAAAGAACCGTCTCTTCAATTTTTCAAGCTCCTCTGCAACCGCCTTAGGTACTTTAAAGATAGAAAGAAAATACACCGGTAAACTATTCAAAACCGATTTGATTAAGCATAGTCTACCGGCTTGAGACAACATCCTTCCTTTCCACCCGGCCAACCTCTTCTCCACCTTCGCCAATACCGGTTTCCATAATTCAGTACCATTGATCCGACCACCAACCGGGACTCCCAAATATTTCATAGGCCAACTCCCGACGCTACAACCAAACAGACTGGCGGCTTCTGACACAAGCTCCGGAGGACAGTTAATTCCATAAATGTCGCTTTTATGGAAATTAATCCTAAGACCCGTGGAGAGAGATATACACCTTAAGATTCTTTTGATAATTAAGATTTGCCATAAATCTCCTTCGCAGAAAATAAGAGTATCGTCTGCATACTGTAAACTGGCAATAACCGGCCCATCCTCCGCTGCCTTCAGTCCCGAAAAAATACCACACTCCACTGCCTGTATGAATAATCTGTTAACAACTTCCGCTAAGAGAACGAAGAGATAAGGAGAGAGTGGATCTCCTTGCCTCAATCCTTTCTGCATCTCGAAAAATTTTGATGGAGAACCATTAATAAGTACCGCAGCAGTGGCCTTTGTCACACATTCCTTTATCCATTTACTCCATCTAACTCCAAATTCCATCGTCTCAAGCACCATTAACAACGCTTCCCAAGAAACGTTGTCGTAAGCCTTTGCAAAATCGAGTTTAACCACAAAACCCCTTCGACCTGAAGATTTTGTTGAGTGGATCACCTCCGCTGCGATTAAAACCCCATCGAGAATTTGTCGCCCCTTAATAAACGCCATTTGGGCTGGCCCGACCAATTTCTCGACTACCTCCTGAAGCCGCCTTGATAGCATCTTGGATATAATTTTATACACACTTCCGACTACCAATTGGAGTATTGATTAATGAACAATAAGCTTTTATTAGTTTCTTCCTTCATGAAGTGGCGTGGATTATGACCATGTGAGAGTGTATATATATAATTGTAAGCTTTTGTTTAAGTGGGTGTACAGGTCAGGATAGGAGATTGAAGTAATTGCATCATGAAAGCTCTGTTTATGATTAATTTGAGCTGAAAAGTTATGAATACTACATTGGAAATTGTTGGTTATACTAGCATCTGTAAGTATTTAAGAATATTGTCTAGTTGCTTGAACATCTTATTATGTGTCATAAGAATGGTATGACATTGGAATTGACGGATATGTAACCTGATGGGTTGTGGTGATGATTTATTTGATCGGGCAGCCTTCATAGGTGTTGTTGAGTCCCGATGGCCCTGCGGGGTGGATTATTGGCTGTGATGCCTGGATATTGGCTGTAATGCCTGTTATCCCTGCGGGGATGGTGTATGTTACCCTGTAACGGGTTGGAGTTGATGATATCCTCACCCGTCGGTTCATACCGCCCGGGTTTTTAGGTGCCGGCTAGGCATGTTCATTGCATTTGCATATAGGGTAGATAGGTGTATGTTAGGCCATGCATCACTTGCATAAATTGTATGATTGTGGTTGAAGCACCGGTATGGGACGGTGTGATGTTTAATTGCTTTACTTATATTATGCTCTTGTTTTATTTATTTATTTATTTATTTATTACTATGGTGGTTGGTTCTGTTTCCCTTTACTCCCCGACATGTAGCCTTGCTCAGTACGTTGTACTGACTCCCTTTGCTTTTGTCTGTTTTATAGATCCTGCTGGAGGCGCTGGAGCATGATTGGGGTATGGGGATGAGAGATCACATAGATAGGATTCTCATGTTCTTTTTATTTTGTTTATTTATGTGGTACTCTGTTGATTGCTATTAGTTGATACTTTGTTGACTAGTTGAGGCCTGTGAGCCTAAGTTCTACATTCTGTCGGCCTGTGGCCTTATATGTCTACTGCTTTGGGCTGGTAGCCTTGTTTCTGTTATAATGGCAGGATGCCAGATTATGTTTGAGAGGCTTGTAGCCTGATACTCTGACAGGGATTATGTTTTTATTTTCAGTTATCCTGTGGGGATTATTTAAGTGCCTTTTTGTTTTATTTTATTTTAGATTCGGCATGAAATTGGACTAACCAGATGATCACTTTAGGTTCGCTCAGCCTTGTACTAGCTGTTTTAAATTAGCTGGCCACTAGTTTAGGACAGTTAGTACGGCGGTAATACTTGCGAAAATCAGGTTTGAATTTTCGGGGCGTTACATACAGCATGGGGGGGAGAGAAGGGAAGACAGTGATGAAAAGAAGACTAGAAGCGAGGGAAGTGAGTCCTCGCTAGGTCCACTGAAAGAAGAGGCCAGGTTTCATCCGGCGGGAACGCCCACGTGGTGAAGAAGTCTTCAGCATTGGCTCCACGTTTGGCTAGAGAATCAGCCACTCCATTGGCTCCACGCCCTCCGTGTTTTTGAATATGCTATATTCTATATGAAAAAAAACAACGCGTAATTAATAAATAAATATATACTCCCTCTGTTTTTTTTTTTAAATCATTTTCACTTTTCTGCACGCAAATCAATATACATTTTAAATCGTGAATAACTCAAATTATATATAATTAAAAATTGAAAATTTGATATTCTATAATTTAATAATTAACTTATTTTTCTATAATTACTCCGCAAAGCTTCTCCGCCCTTTAGGCTGCTCATCAAAAGCCCCATATCTGTCTAAGGTTGTTCGACAGTTCTTTTAATCTGACGCGCAATTTTTTTTTTTTAATTTCCCCCCTTTTATAAAGCATTAATTAATGCTTTCTTTAATGTGTAAAATGAAAGTTACATTTTGAACCTATTCTTTTTCTTCTCTAAAACATAATAAGAAAATATAGTAACTCATTTATGACACTATTTGATTTCGTAAGAATCCCCCGTTTTGTTTGATTGTTGGTGATTGGTTGTGTTTCTTCTTAACTTTTTATTGGGAGGGAATTATGTGTTCCTAGATTGGATATAATCTGAATTTCCATTGCAGAAGAGAGTTTAGGACAAGGCTCCTGTTGCTGTTTGATGATCTGGGAGTTGGATTTCTGAGGCTTCAAGATTAAAATGTCAGTCGATCATGATAAATCAGAAGCCGGACATGACAGAGGTAAACAATATCTTCATTTTTGTTCCTACTTTTCTTGATAATTTTTTAGGTTATTATGCAATTGATGTTTGAATAACGCCATTTTGATATGTTAATCAACTGATGATCGCATTTAGGACGTCTATGTAAGAATGAATGATTGTTTCCTCTGAATCAGGCATTGAGATAACAGACAGGAAGGGTTTCAAACATCGATTTTTTCTTTGTTTTTCATCGTCTGCATTCTTGAATCAGGTCATTGTCTCTCGGACCTCTTACAAATGGATAGCTTTTCATATTCGGATTCAGAGTTTAGCATTTCTTCTTCTTCCAGTAAGCAGCCTTTGGTTTTTGTTTTCCTGATTGCTGTCATGTCTTTGCAAAGACAATCTGCAATAGAATTTGGACATTGGTATTCAAAATTATTGTTTTACATCATCTTCGTTTTCTGCGAGTGAGGTCCTCAAAGGCGGCTCAAGGATTTGTTATCCGAAGAAGGCAATAGAACTTGTGCAGATTGTGGTGCGCCTAACTTGTGCAGATTGTGGTGCGCCAGATCCCAAATGGGTGTAAGATCAGCCTTAGTTCCTCGACAAAGTCCTCGTTTTGACCCTTTCGTTTCTGATAGATTCTTGTTTCGATCTTTGTTGCTAACCAGATCATATACCACGGGCGTTTTCATTTGTATAAAATGTGCCGGTGTACACAGAAGCCTTGGAGTGCATATATCGAAGGTGCAGATATGATCCGGCGTTCCAGCGTACCATTTGGCACGCGATCTAGTTTCTTCGATGGTTTTTTATCCATCTTATGTTTAAATTTGTAGGTCTTATCAGTGAAGCTCGATGAATGGACTAATGAGCAAGTCGATACTTTGTTTGAAACCGGTGGGAACAAAGCGGTGAACTCAAAGTATGAGGCTTATATTCCCAGTAATATCAGCAAACCGAAACCAGATTCTTCTTCAGAATGTGTGTTGGCTTTATGGTTTTCGATTGGAAGTTTTTATGAATGATTAGTGACAGCTTACTAATTGCAAGCCTATCTATTTGCTTCTTTTCTGAAATTTTTGGAGGAGAAACTATTTATTTGCGTCATAATGATTAAATATATTGCATGCATTGACTATGGACATGTTCAAAGTATTTGTTTTGTTCCTTGCCAAAGGCACTTCAGACATACTTTACTGGGTTCCAATTCAAGTAGCTTTACTGGTGTGTTTGGATGAGAAGATTTCAACAACTAAGTAGTTATTTTTTTTAACCCTGACCACTTAAAGTAAACAACATATTATCCGAATAAAACTTATCAGGCTCAATCCTTTGGAAGAAACAGATCTTGTTGTGAGAAACTTTGCAGCAGTTGAAAGTTCTCAGCCTAACAGACACGAATTAGTAACTGTAGTTACATGTGAACATGCTAAGATTGCATCATGTGCTGGATATGCCATCTGAGCTCTTTTAATGCTAGTTGAAGCGACATTTTTCTTTCACGAGCCACTTCATTTTGTTTAGATGAATACTAATAAGTTTGTTAATTCGTGTGTTTTTGTTATGCTGGGGATTTTATTGGATAATTTTGCTGTTCGGACATTAATTTTTTGATCTATTGGATAATTTTGCTTTTATACAGTAATAATATTTTTATAATTTTGTTTTTATACAATAATAATATTTTTATTTGCATTGCATCAACTCCAAATGATTATGACGACAGAGAGGAGGTTCTACGACAATTTGAATTGAACATGGCTTATGGACCATGCTTAGGCATGGGCAGATTAGAGCGCTCGGAGCATGCTAAAAACTTGGGGTTAAACCCTCCTGAGGAAATTGAAGGTCTACTCAAAGCAAGCCAAGTTAACCCTGTGTGTCTGTGTCTGTGGGATGGTCGTGTTTTGCATTAGTATTTGGTGCCTTCCAGCCTTTTGCATTGTGTGTTTTATTTGGGCACAGTAGTTATATTAGCCTTTGATATAGTTACTTGGGCTCTGCGAGATGACTTGTCTTGCTACCATAACCATGTACCACTGGATTAATAGTTTCTCTCTTCTAAATCCTGCGTTTTTTGTTGTTACCTTAACTATTATTGCCATTGGGAATTCTAATTTTTGTAAGCATGAGACTTGGTGGTGTAAATTAGGGCCCAACATGGAACTGTCAAAATGGGTTTGTCCAGTTCGGCTAGCCCGTCCTGCCTACACTAAATAGTGGGTTGGCTGAACAAATAGATGCCCGTTTAGAAGTAGTCCAAACCCGCCGTCATTCGGGCTAGCCCGTGGCTGGTGTGGGCTCGCCTGAGGGCGAAGCTATTTTTTAAATTTTTTTATTTTTTTATTTTTTTATTTTCTAATTTTTTTATAAAAACTTAAATAATACTTCATCTGTTCTTTTATTTTTCATACAGACTCACAGTACGCACAATCCAATATACATTTTGAACTATTAATAACGGGAAAAATCCACTTTTGGTCCCGTAAGAAATTATCTCACCCACTTTTGGTCTCATATTTGGAAATTTTCCGTTTGTGGTCCTATCAGATTAACTTTTTTTTCCATTTTTCATCCATCCGTTAATTTTGACCAAAAAATCATTAGTTTGACCATTAGTGGAGTAAAAAATAATTAATAAAAGATTAGAACATTCTAATAATTGCTAAATAATCCTATATCCATTTTTACGTAAAATCCATACCCATTATCACTGCCTCAACCAATAAAATAAACCTGCAAACAAATTTGAAATGAATGACGAGAAGAACAGACGAAGAACCGTGATCCATAGACCCCAAATCGCGATATCATTGGAGTAGCCAAGGAAGAGAATCCTAAATCGCATTCGTAAGAAGAATCCAAATCATCTCTCGCTCCCAGATGAACCCAAATCACATAAACCTGTTTACTTTAGAAGGAATGAGCTTCGGAATATTATGCAGGTGCATTTAAAAATTTGGTAGATCTTATACAAAGAATTATTCAGATGATTCAATGGGTATTATGAATTATGATGCCTTTGGAATTTGGGATGGGGTCGACATATGGGTTTATGTGGGGTGGCAACGAAAGGGCTAAGAGTTGAGTCTAAGGGTTCATCCACCATGGATGGATGAGGATTCGAGGAAAATAGTGAAATCTATATTAAATCATCTCAAAATTAGAGTAAATTTGGGAAAGGGATTTGAAATCCATTCTTAAATCCTTTTACTAATCCAAACAAATGGAGAGATTTGTTATCCAAATCCATCCATTCAGACACGTGTACACGACATAAGGTTCTGGGAGTGAGAGGTGATTTGGATTCTTCTTAGGATGTGATTTGGGATTCTCTTCCTCGGCTACTCCGATGATTCTTGGTCTGCTCATTTCAGATTTGTTTGCAGGTTTATTTTATTGGGTCGGACAATGTTAATGAGTATGGGTAGATTTTACTTAAAAATGGACCTAGGGATCATTTAGCAATTTTTAGAAAGTTTTTATTTTCTATTAATTATTTTTTTGCCCCACTAACGGTTAAACTAATGATTTTTTGGTCAAAATTAACGGAGGGATGAAAAATGGGAAAAAAAAAAGTTAATTTGATGGGACCAAAAATAGACAATTTCAAATCATGGGACCAAAAATTGGTGAGAGAATTTCTTACAGGACCAAAAGTGGATTTTTCCCATTAATAACTCAAGTTCGGTATAAGTAAAAATTCTAAAAGTTTGATATTTAAAATATAAGATAAGATCTCATTTACCTATATTTTACTCTCTCCGTTCCTTTTTATTTGTCTTTTTAGAAATAAAAAAGCATTCTAAAATAGTTGTCACTTTACATATTTATCTCATATTTTTCAAATATTACCCCTATATTATTATAAAATATATTCCTAAAATACTGTGCATTCTCTCTCCACTCCAATTTTATTTTTTATTCTCAAATAAAACATATAGGCGTAAAAGTGGAATAAACAATAATGATTGCAATTCTTGGTAAATGTATTTCTTGCTAAAACGACTAGTATTAAGGAACGGAGGGAGTAACTTATATAACTATGATTAAAAATTGAAATCAACACGGATGAACAATAGCATTTCTTGCAATGTAGCAAAAAAAAAAAGTATAATGTATTTATTTAAGGTTTGTTGGTTAGATGCTATTGAAATTATATAATGTTAATTTGATAATATATTATTTAATAATTTTATGTTTTTGTAAAATATTAGTATTAAAATAACATTGACTTGATGTTAATTAAATTAAATTAAAACAATTTTAATGTTTATTACAAAAATTATAGGCTAATTGAAGAGTGAATGATCTTTTAGAATTTTTTTGAAAACTACTTTTTATACTCCATAATACAATGGAATTCTATAATACTTGTTCCAAAACGATAGAGAAATGAATTACTCCTATTAAAATGAATTACTCCTATTGTGTTTCGATCTTTGTTGCTAACCAGATCATATACCACGGGCGCTTTCATTTGTATAAAATGTGCCGGTGTACACAGAAGCCTTGGAGTGCATATATCGAAGGTGCAAATATGATCCGGCGTTCAATCGTACCATTTGGCACGCAATCTAGTTTCTTTGATGGTTTTTTATCCGTCTTATGTTTAAATTTGTAGGTATTATCAGTGAAGCTCGATGAATGGACTAATGAGCAAGTCGATACTTTGTTTGAAACTGGTGGGAACAACGCGGTGAACTCAAAGTATGAGGCTTATATTCCCAGTAATATCAGCAAACCGAAACCAGAGTCTTCTTCAGAATGTGTGTTGGCTTTATGGTTTTCGGTTGGAAGTTTTTATGAATGATTAGTGACAGCTTACTAATTGCAAGCCTATCTATTTGCTTCTTTTCTGAAATTTTTGGAGGAGAAACTATTTATTTGCGTCATAATGATTAAATATATTGCATGCATTGACTATGGACATGTTCAAAGTATTTGTTTTGTTCCTTGCCAAAGGCACTTCAGACATACTTTACTGGGTTCCAATTCAAGTAGCTTTACTGGTGTGTTTGGATGAGAAGATTTCAACAACTAAGTAGTTATTTTTTTTTTAACCCTGACCACTTAAACTTTTTTTTTTTTGAGGAGAAGGAGGAATTTTATTCCTTGAGACAACACAAAGTACTCAGCCCATTAGGCTTTACAAACAGAATCCCTCTCAAACATCAAACGACAGCGTTGACAAGATAATACAACCATCCCAAATATTCCAGCAACAGCTACGAGCACAAAAAATGTTGCCACAATCTACATTCTGGTCATTAGAAAGAGCAGACCCAATATTAACCTTACCACAAGCAGCATAACGCATTCATCTTTTACCAGGACAGCAGACAAGCATCAAAATTAGCATCTCCAGTACAAATAAATTCCAAACCCTTGCGAATTTCAGGTTCGTCAAGCACCTCCATTACCAAGCTCTCGAGAAGGAGTCACATATGAGGACTCAAAGTGACGATCCAGAAAAATTGTTTCAAACAGTACATTCCCCTGCTTATAATGTTTATCTCCAATGCATCAGATTAAAGGGCCTAAGGAAATTAATATGGTGCGATAATGACAGGGGTGGAAAGGAGGAAAAAAGATGGCTAGTGGGAGTTGAAGATCTACCTTGGCTGAGCACACAACAGTTCAAAGTGGTAACCATAATAGTTCGACAGGTGAACACCAAACCAATCTTCAATAGAGATGGGGACATATGGCGCTACCCAATTATCTCCATTGCCAAAACATATGACTATTCTATTATACCAAATCCATTTTACAGAATGTCCAAGTCGCCCCAAACAGATACAATGGCCCTTTATTTCTATTTCAGCATGATACAGACTATCATGTTCTCACATTCATCTTTTACAATTGTTTCTTCTTTTCATTTTTTCTTCTTTTTTTTTTCTCTCTCTTTTTTTTCTTTTTCTTTTTCTTTTTTTTCCAGAATATAATGTCAAAAGAAATAGAAGGGATCCATGCTCCTCCGAAAATCTAAGAAATCCATCATGGGATCAGACAAATACCCTCACAAATACAGCATGATCGGTTCACACCATCCTCTTATCAGCCCATCCAATATCCTAGCATACCCAACTCCACTGATAGTAATACCACAATAGTTTGTCATGTTCACATCCACAGGTAATTTCAGCAACTCCCAATGGAAACGGACAACTATGGGACTTAGGCAAGAAGGCTAAGGGTTCAAGGTTCAGATACGGTGTGAGTTATGTGTTTATCTTTAGCTAGCAGGTACGGTATATTAAAGGATGATGGAGCAATATAGACCAAATGAAAATTCCTAATGCCCTTATCTCTTTTAATGAACTGAAGATAATTAAAGCAGGTTGAACATATGTATAAACAAGTTCAAGATTATCACTATGAGTATCACATATGCCAACATCCAATATGGTTTAAAGAAACAGATCTTAATAAAACTATTGTGGTATTACTATCCTAATAAAACTAAACAACATATTATCCTAATAAAACTTATCAGGCTCAATCCTTTGGAACAGATCTTGTTGTGAGAAACTTTGCAGCAGTTGGAAGTTCTCAGCCTAACAGACACGAATTAGTATCTGTAGTTACATGTGAACAAGCTAAGATTGCATCATGCGCTGGATATGCCATCTGAGCTCTTTTAATGCTAGTTGAAGCGACATTTTTCTTTCACGAGCCCCTTCATTTTGTTTAGATGAATACTATTAAGTTTGTTAATTCGTGTGTTTTTGTTATGCTGGTGATTTTATTGGATAATTTTGCTGTTCGGACATTAATTTTTTGATCTATTGGATAATTTTGGTTTTATACAGTAATAATATTTTTATAATTTTGTTTTTATACAATAATAATATTTTTATTTGCATTACATCAATTCCAGATGATTATGACGACAGACAGGAGGTTCTACGACAATTTGATTTGAACATGGCTTATGGACCATGCTTAGGCATGGGCAGATTAGAGCGCTGGGAGCGTGCTAAAAACTTGGGGTTAAACCCTCCTGAGGAAATTGAAGGTCTACACAAAGCAAGCCATGTTAACCCTGTGTGTCTGTGGGGTGGTCGTGGCGTTTTCTGTTGTTACCTTAACTATTATTGCCATTGGGAATTCTACTTTTTGTAAGCATGAGACTTGGTGGTGGAAATTAGGGCCCAATATGGAACTGTCAAAATGGGTTTGTCCAGTTCGGCTAGCCCGTCCTGCCTACACTAAATAGTGGGTTGGCTGAACAAATAGATGCCCGTTTAGAAGTAGTCCAAACCCGCCGTCATTCGGGCTAGCCCGTGCCTGGTGTGGGCTCGCCTGAGGGCGGAGCTACTTTTTAAATTTTTTATTTTTTTATTTTCTAAATTTTTTATAAAAACTTACATAATACTTCATCTGTTCTTTTATTTTTCATACAGACTCACAGTATGCACAATCCAATATACATTTTGAACTATTAATAACGGGAAAAATCCACTTTTGGTCCCGTAACAAATTATCTCACCCACTTTTGGTCTCATATTTGGAAATTTTCCGTTTGTGGTCCTATCAGATTAACTTTTTTTTCTCCATTTTTCATTCATCCGTTAATTTTGACCAAAAAATCATTAGTTTGACCATTAGTGGAGTAAAAAATAATTAATAAAAGACTAGAACTTTCTAATAATTGCTAAATAATCCTATATCCATTTTTACGTAAAATCTACCCATACCCATTATCACTGCCTCACCCAATAAAATAAACATGCAAACAAATCTGAAATGAATGACGAGAAGAACAGACGAAGAACCGTGATCCATAGACCCCAAATCGCGATATCATTGGAGTAGCCAAGGAAGAGAATCCCAAATCGCATTCGTAAGAAGAATCAAAATCATCTTTCGCTCCCAGAAGAACCCAAATCGCATAAACCTGTTTACTTTAGAAGGAATGAGCTTCGGAATACTATGCAGGTGCGTTTAAAAATTTTGTAGATCTTATACAAAGAATCATTCAGATGATTCAATGGGTATTATGAATTATGATGCCTTTGGAATTTGGGATGTGGTCGACATATGGGTTTATGTGGGGTGGCAACAAAGGGCTAAGAGTTGAGTCAAAGGGTTCATCCACCATGGATGGATGAGGATTCGAGGAAAATAGTGAAATCTATACTAAATCATCTCAAAATTAGAGTAAATTTGGGAAAGGGATTTGAAATCCATTCTTAAATCCTTTTACTAATCCAAACAAATGGAGAGATTTGTTATCCAAATCCATCCATTCAGACACGAGTACACGACATAAGGTTCTGGGAGTGAGAGGTGATTTGGATTCTTCTTAGGATGTGATTTGGGATTCTCTTCCTCGGCTACTCCGATGATTCTTGGTCTGCTCATTTCAGATTTGTTTGCAGGTTTATTTTATTGGGTCGGACAATGGTAATGAGTATGGGTAGATTTTACATGAAAATGGACCTAGGGATCATTTAGCAATTTTTAGAAAGTTTTTATTTTCTATTAATTATTTTTTTGCCCCACTAACGATTAAACTAATGACTTTTTGGTCAAAATTAACGGAGGGATGAAAAATGGGAAAAAAGAGTTAATCTGATGGGACCAAAAATGGAAAATTTCAAATCATGGGACCAAAAATGGGTGAGAGAATTTCTTACAGGATCAAAAGTGGATTTTTCCCATTAATAACTCAAGTTCGGTATAAGTAAAAATTCTAAAAGTTTGATATTTAAAAACTATAAGATAAGATCTCATTTACCTATATTTTACTCTCTCCGTTCCTTTCTATTTATCTTTTTAGAAATAAAAAACATTCTAAAATAGTTGTTACTTTACATATTTATCTCATACTTTTCAAATATTAATCCTATATTAATATAAAATATATTTCTAAAATACTGTGCGTTCTCTTTACATTCCAATTTTATTTTTTATTCCCAAATAAAACACATAGGGGTAAAAGTGGAATACACAATAATGATTGCAATTCTTGATAAATTTGTTTCTTGCTCAAACGACTAGTATTAATGAACGGAGGGAGTAACTTATATAACTATGATTTTAAAATTGAAATCAACACGGATGAACAATAGCATTTCTTGCAATGTAGTAAAAAAAAAGAAAGGGAATAAGTATATATAATGTATTGTTTTAAGGTTTGTTGGTTAGATGTTATTGAAAATATATAATGTTAATTTGATAATATATTATTTAATAATTTTATGTTTTTATAAAGTATTAGTATTAAAATAACAATGAATTGATGTTAATTAAATTAAATTAAAACAATTTTAATGTTTATTACAAAAATTATAGGCTAATTAATATTATTTTTTATACTAATTCGAAGTTATTTTGCAAACATAATATTTTAAAATTTTAAAAAAAAAAGTCACTTTAGATTCTTCTAAAACTGCATATACCATATAAAAAAAACAGAGAATGTCAAAATTTTCGGTATATCGTAAGATTTTGGTACGGTAACGGTATATATTTTTTTGATACTGTGGTATATTGTTACCATACCGAACTTCGGTATATAACACAATATCGATATATCGGTATATATCGAAAGTTCGGCATGCTGGTATATACCGCAATATATCGCGGTATATACCGAACTTATCAAAAAATATACCTAATTTATATAATTTTATATATATAACCCTATATATCGGTATTTCGGTATATGACGAATGGTTGATATATCGGTATACATCGCGGTACCGTATATCAGTATGTACCGAATGTTCGGTACATACCGAACTTACCGGATAGTCAGTTTGGTAACAATATGAAAAATATTTCATACGGAAATCTTCAGTGTACTAATCTTCGACATACCGAAGATTTCGGTACAATATTAGTACGAAAATTTACAGTAAATTTTAATACGGTATATGGTATGCCGAGAAATTTTCGGTATACCTTACCGACCCATAATCTCTAAGCTAATTAATGTGGTACTTATTGTGTTATGTGTTTAAGAAGAGTGAATGATCTTTTAGAATTTTTTTGAAAACTACTTTTTTATAATAAAATGTAATTCTATAATACTTGTTCCAAAATGATAGAGAAATGAATTACTTCTATTAAAAAAATTATACTTGAAAAGAATAATATAATATTGATTACTTCCTCCGTGTTTTTTTTTTTGGTGAACAGAGACGCTACACGGCGTCGGCAAAGAAAAAAATTAACAAAACCTACAGCATGGGGGGAGAGAGAAGGGAAGACAGTGATGAAAAGAAGACTAGAAGCGAGGGAAGTGAGTCCTCGCTAGGTCCACTGAAAGAAAGAGGCAAGGTTTCATCCGGCGGGAACGCCCACGTGGTGAAGAAGTCTTCAGCATTGGCTCCACGTTTGGCTAGAGAATCAGCCACTCCATTGGCTCCACGCCCTCCGTGTTTTTGAATATGCTATATTCTATATGAAAAAAAACAACGCGTAATTAATAAATAAATATATACTCCCTCTGTTTTTTTTTTAAAATCATTTTCACTTTTCTGCACGCAAATCAATATACATTTTAAATCGTGAATAACTCAAATTATATATAATTAAAAATTGAAAATTTGATATTCTAAAACTACTCGATTAGACAAATCTAACAAGATTTCACGTGACTATGTTTTATCTTATACTTCCTCCGTCTCGTTTAAATTATTACGTTTGAATTTTTATATATAATTAAAAATATAGTCAAGTGAGATCTTGTTAAATTTTCTAATCTTGTAGTTTTAGAATACCAAATTTTTATAATTTTTTATTATATACAATTTAAGTTATTAACCGACATAGGTGTCAGATGGATCCGTAATAATTATAATGAGACAGACAATATTACTCAATTAATAATACTTCTACTAAGGTGAACTTATTAAAAAAGGGGAGTATAATTTATCATTATAGTACTTATTTTCCTATATAGAAAAATAAGTTATTATAATTTATTATTTTAGTCATTTAATTTAATAATTTAATGCCCCACTTGGTCACAAGTCCAAGTCACCGGACTCGGCGTTAAGTTATTATAATTTATTATTTTAATCTTTTAATAATTTAGTGCTCCACTTGGTCACAAGTCCACGTTACCGGACTCGGCAAACCATTGAGCATGAACACCATTAATAAATTGAACGCAAAACATCTATGACTCCGATGTGGGATCTATATGAGCGCACTAGTCTTCCTAATTGAGTCATAGTAGCTTCTTACTTCTTCCTCAGTCCTCACCAGTCAGTCACCAGGCTGCGTCTCCCTATTTTGTTCTTCCGCCGCTTCCAATTCATCATCTGTTCGATCAATTGGGAAGAAAGTTGCTTACCAAAAAAATGGGAAGAAAGTTTATCCCGTCCTCTGACCGGAGCTTTCTTCTCCATGTCCTTCCTTTGTTTTCCCTTCTTCATCCCCTCCTTCACTAGTTTGTTTTTAATCGCTGATCTGGTTCAGAGATTAATCATCCTCTATTAAATGGTACAGTCTTCAATTAACTTGATGGAATTGGTACAATCCAATTCAAGAATCACGTTGGAGATCGAAGCCAAGTTCCCAGCCATATTGCATGCCGATCATTACTCCCCAAGGGAAGGAGGGGACAAAGAACGGAAAACAAAGGAAGGAGAAGGAGAAGAAAGCTCAGCTCAGAGGACGGGATAAACTTTCTTCCCAATTGAACAGAGGGATTGGAAGCGGCGGAAGATCAAAATAGGGAGATGCAGGGGAAGTAAGAAGCTACTATAACTCAATTAGGAAGACTAGATCCCACATCGGAGTCATAGATGTTTTACGTTCCCTTTATTAATGGTATTCATGCTCAGTGGTTTGCCGAGTCCGGTAACGTGGACTTGTGACCGAGTGGGGCATTAAATTACTAAATTAAAAGATTAAAATAATAAATTATAATTAACTTATTTTTCTATAATTACTCCGCAAAGCTTCTCCGCCCTTTAGGCTGCTCATCAAAAGCCCCATATCTGCCTAAGGTTGTTCGACAGTTCTTGTAATCTGACGCGCAATTTTTTTTTTTAATTTCCCCCCTTTTATAAAGCATTAATTAA
This sequence comes from Hygrophila difformis, assembly GCA_030278955.1. Classification (NCBI taxonomy): domain Eukaryota; kingdom Viridiplantae; phylum Streptophyta; class Magnoliopsida; order Lamiales; family Acanthaceae; genus Hygrophila; species Hygrophila difformis. The sequence goes on from JAOANR010000004.1 coordinate 44,526,224, forward strand.
TGCTTTCTTTAATGTGTAAAATGAAAGTTACATTTTGAACCTATTCTTTTTCTTCTCTAAAACATAATAAGAAAATATAGTTACTCATTTATGACACTATTTGATTTCGTAAGAATCCCCCGTTTTGTTTGATTGTTGGTGATTGATTGTGTTTCTTCTTAACTTTTTCTTGGGAGGGAATTATGTGTTCCTAGATTGGATATAATCTGAATTTCCATTGCAGAAGAGAGTTTAGGACAAGGCTCCTGTTGCTGTTTGATGATCTGGGAGTTGGATTTCTGAGGCTTCAAGATTAAAATGTCAGTCGATCATGATAAATCAGAAGCCGGACATGACAGAGGTAAACAATATCTTCATTTTTGTTCCTACTTTTCTTGATAATTTTTTAGGTTATTATGCAATTGATGTTTGAATAACGCCATTTTGATATGTTAATCAACTGATGATCGCATTTAGGACGTCTATGTAAGAATGAATGATTGTTTCCTCTGAATCAGGCATTGAGATAACAGACAGGAAGGGTTTCAAACATCGATTTTTTCTTTGTTTTTCATCGTCTGCATTCTTGAATCAGGTCATTGTCTCTCGGACCTCTTACAAATGGATAGCTTTTCATATTCGGATTCAGAGTTTAGCATTTCTTCTTCTTCCAGTAAGCAGCCTTTGGTTTTTGTTTTCCTGATTGCTGTCATGTCTTTGCAAAGACAATCTGCAATAGAATTTGGACATTGGTATTCAAAATTATTGTTTTACATCATCTTCGTTTTCTGCGAGTGAGGTCCTCAAAGGCGGCTCAAGGATTTATTATCCGAAGAAGGCAATAGAACTTGTGCAGATTGTGGTGCGCCTAACTTGTGCAGATTGTGGTGCGCCAGATCCCAAATGGGTGTAAGATCAGCCTTAGTTCCTCGACAAAGTCCTCGTTTTGACCCTTTCGTTTCTGATAGATGCTTGTTTCGATCTTTGTTGCTAACCAGATCATATACCACGGGCGCTTTCATTTGTATAAAATGTGCCGGTGTACACAGAAGCCTTGGAGTGCATATATCGAAGGTGCAGATATGATCCGGCGTTCCAGCGTACCATTTGGCACGTGATCTAGTTTCTTCGATGGTTTTTTATCCGTCTTATGTTTAAATTTGTAGGTCTTATCAGTGAAGCTCGATGAATGGACTAATGAGCAAGTCGATACTTTGTTTGAAACCGGTGGGAACAACGCGATGAACTCAAAGTATGAGGCTTATATTCCCAGTAATATCAGCAAACCGAAACCAGAGTCTTCTTCAGAATGTGTGTTGGCTTTATGGTTTTCGGTTGGAATTTTTTATGAATGATTAGTGACAGCTTACTAATTGCAAGCCTATCTATTTGCTTCTTTTCTGAAATTTTTGGAGGAGAAACTATTTATTTGCGTCATAATGATTAAATATATTGCATGCATTGACTATGGACATGTTCAAAGTATTTGTTTTGTTCCTTGCCAAAGGCACTTCAGACATACTTTACTGGGTTCCAATTCAAGTAGCTTTACTGGTGTGTTTGGATGAGAAGATTTCAACAACTAAGTAGTTATTTTTTTAACCCTGACCACTTAAAGTAAACGACATATTATCCTAATAAAACTTATCAGGCTCAATCCTTTGGAAGAAACAGATCTTGTTGTGAGAAACTTTGCAGCAGTTGGAAGTTCTCAGCCTAACAGACACGAATTAGTATCTGTAGTTACATGTGAACCTGCTAAGATTGCATCATGTGCTGGATATGCCCTCTGAGCTCTTTTAATGCTAGTTGAAGCGACATTTTTCTTTCACGAGCCCCTTCATTTTGTTTAGATGAATACTATTAAGTTTGTTAATTCGTGTGTTTTTGTTATGCTGGTGATTTTATTGGATAATTTGCTGTTTGGACATTAATTTTTTGATCTATTGGATAATTTTGCTTTTATACAGTAATAATATTTTTATAATTTTGTTTTTATACAATAATAATATTTTTATTTGCATTGCATCAACTCCAAATGATTATGACGATAGAGAGGAGGTTCTACGACAATTTGAATTGAACATGGCTTATGGACCATGCTTAGGCATGGGCAGATTAGAGCGCTGGGAGCATGCTAAAAACTTGGGGTTAAACCCTCCTGAGGAAATTGAAGGTCTACTCAAAGCAAGCCAAGTTAACCCTGTGTGTCTGTGGGATGGTCGTGTTTTGCATTAGTATTTGGTGCCTTCCAGCCTTTTGCATTGTGTGTTTTATTTGGGCACAATAGTTATATTAGCCTTTGATATAGTTACTTGGGCTCTGCGAGATGACTTGTCTTGCTACCATAACCATGTACCACCGGATTAATAGTTTCTCTCTTCTAAATCCTGCGTTTTCTGTTGTTACCTTAACTATTATTGCCATTGGGAATTCTAATTTTTGTAAGCATGAGACTTGGTGGTGTAAATTAGGGCCCAATATGGAACTGTCAAAATGGGTTTGTCCAGTTCGGCTAGCCCGTCATGCCTACACTAAATTGTGGGTTGGCTGAACAAATAGATGCCCGTTTAGAATTAGTCCAAACCCGCCGTCATTCGGGCTAGCCCGTGGCTGGTGTGGGCTCGCCTGAGGGCGAAGCTATTTTTTTAATTTTTTTATTATTTTGTTTTCTAAATTTTATAAAAACTTAAATAATACTTCATCTGTTCTTTTATTTTTCATACAGACTCACAGTACGCACAATTCAATATACATTTTGAACTATTAATAACGGGAAAAATCCACTTTTGGTCCCGTAAGAAATTATCTCACCCACTTTTGGTCTCATATTTGGAAATTTTCCGTTTGTGGTCCTATCATATTAACTTTTTTTTTTCCATTTTTCATCCATCCGTTAATTTTGACCAAAAAACTCATTAGTTTGACCATTGGTGGAGTAAACTATAATTAATAAAAGATTAGAACTTTCTAATAATTGCTAAATAATCCTATATCCATTTTTACGTAAAATCCATACCCATTATCACTGCCTCACCCAATAAAATAAACCTGCAAACAAATCTGAAATGAATGACGAGAAGAACAGACGAAGAACCGTGATCCATAGACCCCAAATCGCGATATCATTGGAGTAGCCAAGGAAGAGAATCCTAAATCGCATTCGTAAGAAGAATCCAAATCATCTCTCGCTCCCAGAAGAACCCAAATCGCATAAACCTGTTTACTTTAGAAGGAATGAGCTTCGGAATATTATGCAGGTGCGTTTAAAAATTTGGTAGATCTTATACGGAGAATTATTCAGATGATTCAATGGGTATTATGAATTATGATGCCTTTGGAATTTGGGATGGGGTCGACATATGGGTTTATGTGAGGTGGCAACGAAAGGGCTAAGAGTTGAGTCTAAGGGTTCATCCACCATGGATGGATGAGGATTCGAGGAAAATAGTGAAATCTATATTAAATCATCTCAAAATTAGAGTAAATTGGGGAAAGGGATTTGAAATCCATTCTTAATTCCTTTTACTAATCCAAACAAATGGAGAGATTTGTTATCCAAATCCATCCATTCAGACACATGTACATGACATAAGGTTCTGGGAGTGAGAGGTGATTTGGATTCTTCTTAAGATGTGATTTGGGATTCTCTTCCTCGGCTACTCCGATGATTCTTGGTCTGCTCATTTCAGATTTGTTTGCAGGTTTATTTTATTGGGTCGGACAATGGTAATGAGTATGGGTAGATTTTACTTAAAAATTGTAATACCCGAGAAATCAACATCGAGTATTAAATCCGAAAAATTAATTAATTGAATTAATTAATTGGATTTAACTATCGCAACCGAAATAATTCCGGGAGAGCGGAATTAAATATTTTCGCACGATAGCAACTCGAAGAGAGTTATCGGAGTATCCAACAATCGGATAATCCAATATGATTTTTAAAAAGATCAAAAATCATATTATATAAAAAAAAAAGGGAAGAAATTCGCTACCTGGGGTGGCGCGGTGGCCGCGCGGTGGCGCGCCACCAGCGCGCCACCACCCCAGAGGCAGCAGTTCGAACGCTGCCTACGCGTTTTGGATGGATTTTTGCATTAAGTTCGATTTTGATGCTTTGAATCTACTCCTAACCCTTTTCCAGATGTTGGTGGATGTATTGAGACACTAATGGACGAATCTAGAAGCTTCTAGAACCCCATTATGGCTGTGAAGTTGGGAGGATGCATGCATTAGGATGATTCTTGCACCATGGTTTGTAGGGTGGATTGGATAGGATTTGAGGGAGTGTATTTCGAGTTTTGGACTGTCATTAAGTCCCTCATACTTCCATGATGCATTAAGCATCCTTTTGGGAACCCAAATTACCCCATTCCCATCCTTAATCACCCACCAAACCCCCTCATTCACACTAATCCGAAATTCAGATTCTAGAGAGAGTTGGTGAGAGTTTTGATTGTTCTTCCTTGTTCCAGGAGGTGTTGAGCGAAATCAAGCATTCCAATCCCTTCTCCTACGTCTAGGTAAGGTTGCTAAACCAATTCCTTACTCCTTACTTCGGATTCTAGGCCCTAACATCAAGTTTCTATCCAAACACCTCAAAATAGGATTCGTTCGGTAGATCTCGGAGGTTTGAGGCTGTTCCGGACGAGTTTGAGGGTTCAACCATAGAGGATTTCGACTCTACACTCTTGAGAAGTAAGTTAATGATGTGCATATCAATTTTTAGAGTGTTTGGTTGAGTATTCTTCGAGATATGGTTCGATTTTCATCTTGTGCCAAATCTGTCAATTAGGGTTTCTATCCGAGTAGTTTATTTGTTCAGTGTTTTTCGTCAAGATCCGTTCATTTTTGGAAGAACTTGTCTAAATGAAAAATGTTTCTAACACTTTAAAGATGATTCCTGTAAATTTTCATAATTTTTGGAATTGATTTGGTCGACAAAAACGAATCTGGTATTTTCTGCTATACTTGGTGACAGATTTAAATTCCTAGCATGTCCAGTTTTGTAGTTCATATTTCTCCTAGTTATGGTCGTTTTTGATGGTTAGCTTCTTCATGAAAATTGTTCATCTATGTGTCTAGTTTACTCCTGTGAAATTTCAGAATTTTTGGATCAATCTTCGAATTGTTATTGATTTTTAAGTAAGCTGTGGTCGGATGAACAGTGGTCCTTGCACCCCTTTGAAAACAAGTTTCTGAAATGATTTTTTTTGAGCAACTTAGAATCCGAATTTGCTAAGGCCTATTTCTGAGAAAAATGTTTATTTTGATGTCGCCTAGCACCTGTAAAATTTTCAGAATTTTTCACAAAGTTTTACTACATTTCCTAATACGCTTTTGAAAACTGCCACAGTGTAGTCTTACCGGTGAAATTTGGTTTCGTACGTTTCGGTAGTTTTTGAGTCGATTGCTACTCTTTGATGAATCCTATGAATTCTGGAAATGTAGATATATGTGGAAATGATTAAAATGTGATTTTTGAAACTTTGTGAGTTTTGATCGAGTTAGATGTTCAATTTGGAGGGTAAGTGCACTTGGCGTGGGCTCGTTGGGCCGCCCCCTCTTTTTGGTGGCCAAAACGGCGCCAAGGTAAATTATTGTTGCGTGATTGTATGAGTCTATACTCCTAGGTGTATCCGTAGGGGTTACCTAGGGCTCCGGAGTGTGTCTGTATAGGGTCCGCTGCTCTCACATTGTGGATACCGTCGGCTTGTGGACATAAGTGCCCAAGCGGGTAATTGATCCCAAAACGGCTAAGGCCCTGGATCGTTGATACCGGCAGCTTGTGGACATAAGCGCCCAAGCGGGTAATGTTTTGGATGTCCTCGATCAAAATGAACATTGGTGTGGTAAAGTGTAAAAAGAAATTCCCGTAAATTATTTTTACTCGTTCGTTAGATTAAATTCCTAACTTTTTATTACTCTTCTAAATCTTTAAATTTTGTTATGCTATACGTTAACTTACTCAGTACCGTTTGTACTGATAAATTGTTATTTCCTATTTTTCGCAGAGTAAGTTTTGGCGCATTGGGATGGGACCTTCCAAGAATAAAGACTTGTCGCATTTTATAATTGTTTTAAATTTCTGCACTTTGGACTTTGATACTGGACTTTGGACTTTGGTTTTGGCCGTCTGTTTGGCCCTCGTTTTTATTTGTTTTTAGCTTCCGCACTGATTATTACTGTGATGCATGAGATACTCTGATTTTAATTCGGGCATGATTGAATAGTTTTTAAATTGTTTTGAAAAATTGATGCAACTTAGCCTTAGCATTTTTCTAGATGAGCTCGACTTGGGTCGGGTCTTGTTTAGAAAAGTGTGGCGGTAATGCCCTGGCCTGGGAAATCAAATCCGGGGTGTTACAAAGTGGTATCAGAGCCCGAAAATTTTAAAGCTATTATTTTTCGGCCCACTATAGAGGCCCAAATTATTTAATATTATTTTTAAGCATTTTAAGTATTATTTCCATGGAAAAAGGGAATTTTATTTTTGAAACCCATGGAAAGGTATATTTTGCAAATTCGACAAGTCTTAAAAACTTAGTACTATTTTTGGGGGGTAGCATGTGCATTAACAAATTATTTTTATGTGTGACATATCCCTTAATGTAAAATTTGCATGATTAGATGGCCGACCCGAGGTTACAAGATTCCATCATGCGTTTATTGTGCTCCATGTCGGATATCACGCACGAACTTCGCCATATCTCTAGGGATGCCGCAAACGATAGAAATAGGATTGTGGCTATAGAGGAGAGGATGGAGGCTATGACCATTAGGAGTACCCAAATAGGAGGCTATTATTACCGCATATTGATTATCTTGATGGTACCACATTTTATGTAGTGGTGACCTAGTAGTATTTGATGTAGTAGCCTTGTTATTAAATCGTTATCATCTAGTGGAATTTCGTATTTAGTTTTCTCTTTCCTTTCTTGCCCATTTCAGTGGTCTTTAACACTTAGAACCTATGAGATTGAGTTCTAACCATAGTCTAACTTGACTATTAACTTTCATCTAACCGCGAATCTAACCTCTGCGTGCTTGATCATCAGAATGCCGCCCAGAGGGAGACCTAGAGCTGAGATCCCAGTGAATGAGAACGTTAATGCTCCAGCGGATGCGAACCCGCCGAATCCGGGAGTTCAAGCTAACCCTGTTCCCAACGCACTTGATGAGAGGTTGAGGACAGTTGAGCAAGTCCTCGTGGCTCTCGGAAATGCTGAAGTCAACCAAGCTCAAGCAGCAGTACCACCCCCAGCAGCTCGGATAAATTATCTGGCGATGGTGAACCCTTACCAGCCGCCTCATTACGAGGGGCAGGAAGATCCCGCAAAGTTGGAGGATTGGCTAAGGACTTTTGACAAACTGCTTACTGCCATCAGGTGTCCCGCGAATGAGAAGGTTGGTGTGGCTGTGTACTACCTGAGAGGAGAGGCTGACGAATGGTGGCAAAACCACCAAGAAGGACTTGCTGATGGTGAACATGCCTACTTCTGGGAAGAGTTTAAGGAGATGATGAGGGAAAGGTTCTATCCCCTCAGCATAAAGACTGCTAAATATGAGGAATTCATAAATCTCCGACAAGGCACCCAGACAGTTCAAGAATACTATGCGAAATTTAAAGAGCTCGTCCGATTCGCTCCAAGGCTGGTACCAACCGATGCTGATAAAGCCCAGAAATTCGAGATGGGGCTGAATCTCAGCATCCGAGAGATCTTGGTTGGCGGACAGCACACTACTCTGCAAGCTGTTTATGATCGTGCAGTGGCAATTGCACGAGTACAACAGCTGAAACGCAAGGATCATGGAGAGGCGAGCAAGGGCCTAAACACTTTCGATAAGAGGAACCGGAACAATCACTCTGGGAATCACTTCAGAAGGGGGAATGACCAAGGAAGGAATGATGGTCAAAGGAAGCCGGATAACAGAGAACTCAACCGAGGAGGCCAAGGAGGTTGGAGGCCGGATAACCAGGGCGCCTTCATACCCAGATGCCGGGAATGCAACATTCCGCACTTGGTGCGTGAATGCCCAAGACCGGGGCATTGCTACCGGTGTAGCCGAGAAGGTCACATGAAGAAGGAATGCCGGACGAGGGAGGACCGCATTGACAAGAGGTTGGACCTGATAAACCGTCCACAGGGCAACAGGCCAGCCGGGCCAAACCAGCAGGACAACCAAGGGCAGAGATTTCCGCAGGCACAGAGGCCACCTCAGAATCCAAACCAGCATGGGAATCAAGGGAGGCCAGTAGGACGCCTAAACGTGATAAATCAAGCTGACTTAGCTGCCCAAGGCGACGTGATCGAAGGTACGTTTACTGCTTTAAGCGTACCTGTCAAGGTCTTATTTGACTCAGGAGCGAGTTGCTCTTTGATTTCCACGAGAACTATATCTGCGTTAGATCTACCAGCTCCGAATAACATTAACTTAGGAATCCAATTACCATCGGGTAAGATAGTATCGTGTTCCAAACGATATGACGGGATCCCGATAGTAATCAAGAACACTGAATTCTTTGCGAATCTCATAGAATTTGACCTTAAGGATTTCGACATCATTTTGGGAATGGACTGGTTGACGAGGTACAAGGCTATCATCGAATGCCAGAAGCAGAAGATCTCGTTGGCGAAGAGTCGCGGGAAGAAGGTCATTTACTATATGCAGCCTCAGAAGAAGGGTGCCAAGATAGTAAATGCATTGAAGTTCTGCAATCTCATGCAGAAGGGATACCAACTGTACGCGTGCTACGTGCATAATCTGGAAGGCGAGGAGAACAAGATCGACAATATCCCCGTCGTGAACGAATACCCAGATGTCTTTCCGGAGGATATCCCAGGAATGCCTCCTGAGCGAGAAGTGGAGTTCACGATCGATCTCGTGCCCGGAATCGAACCGGTGTCAAAGGCACCATATCGCATGGCGCCTGCTGAGATGAAGGAGCTGAAAGAACAACTAGAAGAGTTGTTATCCAAGGGATATATTCGGCCGAGCACATCACCATGGGGAGCTCCAGTCCTGTTCGTGAAAAAGAAGGACGGCGGACTCCGGTTGTGCATCGACTACCGAGGTCTTAATCAAGTGACGATTAAGAACAAGTACCCGCTACCTAGGATCGAAGATCTCTTCGATCAACTGAAAGGGGCGTCGGTATTTTCAAAGGTTGATCTAAGGTCGGGATACCACCAATTGCGTATCGCCGAGAACGATATACCCAAGACAGCTTTCCGAACGAGATATGGACACTACGAATTCACCGTAATGTCTTTCGGTCTGACTAATGCTCCCGCAGTATTCATGAACCTCATGAATAGCGTTTTCCGAGAGTTACAAGACACATGTGTAGTCGTATTCATCGACGACATCCTAGTTTACTCGAGGAATGAGGAAGAGCATAGTAGTCATTTGCACCAAGTACTCGGACTTTTGAGGAAGAATCAACTCTACGCGAAGCTGTCTAAGTGCGAGTTTTGGAAGAATGAAGTCGCTTTTCTAGGTCATATAGTATCGGCTAAAGGAGTATCAGTCGACCCGGCGAAGATATCAGCAGTGTCTGAATGGCCGGCACCAACAAACCAGACCGAGGTAAGAAGTTTCCTAGGTCTAGCCGGATACTACCGAAGGTTCGTGAAGGACTTTTCTAAAATTGCGAGACCGATGACGCAACTGCTGAAGAAAGGATTGAAGTTTGATTGGACAGCTGAGTGTGAGCAGTCATTCCGTGAGCTTAAGGGGAGACTCACATCAGCACCGGTCTTAGCGTTGCCATCAGAGACTGAGGATTATGAGGTGTATAGCGACGCCTCGAAGGAAGGTCTCAGTTGCGTGCTAATGCAAAACCGTAGAGTGATTGCTTTTGCATCTAGGCAACTCAAGACGCACGAGGTAAACTACCCGACACATGATCTGGAACTAGCAGCGGTAGTGTTCGCTCTTAAGATCTGGCGACACTATCTATATGGACGAACTTGTCGGATGTTTACAGATCACAAAAGCCTCAAGTATATATTTACTCAGAAAGAGTTAAATATGAGGCAGAGGAGATGGCTCGAGCTGATCAAGGATTACGATCTGGATATAGCCTACCATGAAGGCAAGGCAAACGTCGTAGCGGATGCGTTGAGTCGCAAGACGAGGCACACGGCGAACACGCTCATTCTACCTTCGGGACTGTATATGGACTTAGCTAAGTTAGATACTGAACTAGTCCATTATGGAACCGTGGTGGAGACAGTGAACGCCATAACAGTTGAATCTACCGTATTTGACGAGATTCGAGAAGCCCAACCGGACGACGAGAATCTCCAGAGGATCAAAGGGAAAATAAGTGAAGGGAAGGCGGTAGGATTCACGATCCATGAAGACGGAAGTGTTCGTTTTAAAGGAAGATGGTGCGTTCCTCATAAATGCGAGGAATTGAAGAGAAAGCTCATGGAAGAAGGCCACAGTACACCTTACTCAGTCCACCCTGGTGGGGATAAGTTGTACAAAGACTTAAAGAAAATCTATTGGTGGCCGCGGATGAAGAAGGATGTTGCCGACTTTGTGGCTAAATGCATAACCTGCCAGAAGGTGAAGGCAGTAAGGCAAAAACCGCTAGGATTGGTAAGGCCATTGGAGATCCCAAGCTGGAAGTGGGACAGCATCTCCATGGATTTTGTTTCGGGATTGCCAAGATCTCCCCGAGGAATGAATAAGATTTGGGTAATAGTTGACCGGTTAACAAAGACCGTCATTTTCATACCAATGAAGGAAAATTGGTCGATGGATCAACTAGCTAAGGCATACATCGAGAACGTGGTCCGAAGGCACGGAGTACCGCATGATATTATCTCAGACCGAGATAGTAGATTCGTCTCCAACTTCTGGACTAAACTACAAGAAGCCTTAGGAACCCAAATCAAGATGAGCACAGCTTTTCATCCAATGACGGACGGTCAGACTGAGCGCACGATTCAGACGCTCGAAGACATGCTAAGAGCATGTGTACTCGAATTCAAGGGAAGTTGGGAAGACCACTTGCCGTTGATTGAATTCTCGTACAACAACAGTTATCACGCTAGCATAGGCATGGCACCGTTCGAAGCGCTTTACGGACGGAAGTGTCGTAGTCCGTTGTGCTGGACGAAGGATGATGATTCGGCAGTTGTTGGACTGCAGCTCATTGAGGATATGAATAGCAAGATCAAGGTGGTTCAACAGAAAATGAAAGCCGCGCAAGATAGGCAGAAGAGTTACGCCGACACTAGGCGGCAAGAGTTAGAATTTGAGGTGGGAGACAAGGTCATGCTGAAAGTATCGCCCATGAAGGGGGTGATGCGATTCGGTAAACGAGGGAAGCTAAGTCCTCGCTACATTGGTCCGTACGAGATTTTGGATCGTGTAGGTACCTTGGCTTATCGTTTGGCACTTCCACCAGAGTTGTCGCGAGTGCACAACGTATTCCATGTTTCTCAACTGAAGAAATATGTGCACGACCCAACTCACGTGTTGCAACCCGACGTGATTGAGCTAGATGATGACTTGACATACGAGGAGTATCCGATCGAGGTACTTGACGTCAAGGAAAGGGTCACAAGGAACAAGACTGTGAGGATGGTGAAGATCCTATGGTCGAATCATGGCACCGAGGAAGCGACGTGGGAATTGGAAGCGGATATGAAGCAGAGATATCCCAACCTTTTCCGAAGCGACTCAGGAGCAGTTATGGGGACATAACTGCAGTCCTAAGGGGGAGAGGATGTGATACCCCGCGCAGAGTCGTCGCGAGCTGAGGTAAGAATTTTAAATTGCGAGCCTCAATAATTTCTTTGTGCCAATTATTAATTTTCCGAAGTGCGACCCAACTTCGAGGACGAAGTTGATTTCTAAGGAGGGTAGACTGTAATACCCGAGAAATCAACATCGAGTATTAAATCCGAAAAATTAATTAATTGAATTAATTAATTGGATTTAACTATCGCAACCGAAATAATTCCGGGAGAGCGGAATTAAATATTTTCGCACGATAGCAACTCGAAGAGAGTTATCGGAGTATCCAACAATCGGATAATCCAATATGATTTTTAAAAAGATCAAAAATCATATTATATATAAAAAAAAAGGGAAGAAATTCGCTACCTGGGGTGGCGCGGTGGCCGCGCGGTGGCGCGCCACCACCCCAGAGGCAGCAGTTCGAACGCTGCCTACGCGTTTTGGATGGATTTTTGCATTAAGTTCGATTTTGATGCTTTGAATCTACTCCTAACCCTTTTCCAGATGTTGGTGGATGTATTGAGACACTAATGGACGAATCTAGAAGCTTCTAGAACCCCATTATGGCTGTGAAGTTGGGAGGATGCATGCATTAGGATGATTCTTGCACCATGGTTTGTAGGGTGGATTGGATAGGATTTGAGGGAGTGTATTTCGAGTTTTGGACTGTCATTAAGTCCCTCATACTTCCATGATGCATTAAGCATCCTTTTGGGAACCCAAATTACCCCATTCCCATCCTTAATCACCCACCAAACCCCCTCATTCACACTAATCCGAAATTCAGATTCTAGAGAGAGTTGGTGAGAGTTTTGATTGTTCTTCCTTGTTCCAGGAGGTGTTGAGCGAAATCAAGCATTCCAATCCCTTCTCCTACGTCTAGGTAAGGTTGCTAAACCAATTCCTTACTCCTTACTTCGGATTCTAGGCCCTAACATCAAGTTTCTATCCAAACACCTCAAAATAGGATTCGTTCGGTAGATCTCGGAGGTTTGAGGCTGTTCCGGACGAGTTTGAGGGTTCAACCATAGAGGATTTCGACTCTACACTCTTGAGAAGTAAGTTAATGATGTGCATATCAATTTTTAGAGTGTTTGGTTGAGTATTCTTCGAGATATGGTTCGATTTTCATCTTGTGCCAAATCTGTCAATTAGGGTTTCTATCCGAGTAGTTTATTTGTTCAGTGTTTTTCGTCAAGATCCGTTCATTTTTGGAAGAACTTGTCTAAATGAAAAATGTTTCTAACACTTTAAAGATGATTCCTGTAAATTTTCATAATTTTTGGAATTGATTTGGTCGACGAAAACGAATCTGGTATTTTCTGCTATACTTGGTGACAGATTTAAATTCCTAGCATGTCCAGTTTTGTAGTTCATATTTCTCCTAGTTATGGTCGTTTTTGATGGTTAGCTTCTTCATGACTCAATTAGGAAGACTAGATCCCACATCGGAGTCATAGATGTTTTACGTTCCCTTTATTAATGGTATTCATGCTCAGTGGTTTGCCGAGTCCGGTAACGTGGACTTGTGACCGAGTGGGGCATTAAATTACTAAATTAAAAGATTAAAATAATAAATTATAATTAACTTATTTTTCTATAATTACTCCGCAAAGCTTCTCCGGCCTGCTCATCAAAAGCCCCATAACTGTCTAAGGTTGTTCGACAGTTCTTGTAATCTGACGCGCAATTTTTATTTTTTTTAATTTCCCCCCTTTATAAAGCATTAATTAATGCTTTCTTTAATGTGTAAAATGAAAGTTACATTTTGAACCTATTCTTTTTCTTCTCTAAAACATAATAAAAAAAATATAGTAACTCATTTATGACACTATTTGATTTCGTAAGAATCCCCCGTTTTGTTTGATTGTTGGTGATTGGTTGTGTTTCTTCTTAACTTTTTCTTGGGAGGGAATTATGTGTTCCTAGATTGGATATAATCTGAATTTCCATTGCAGAAGAGATTTTAGGACAAGGCTCCTTTTGCTGTTTGATGATTTGGGAGTTGGATTTCTGAGGCTTCAAGATTAAAATGTCAGTCGATCATGATAAATCAGAAGCCGGACATGACAGAGGTAAACAGTATCTTCATTTTTGTTCCTACTTTTCTTGATAATTTTTTAGGTTATTATGCAAATGATGTTTGAATAAAGCCATTTTGATATGTTAATCAACTGATGATCGCATTTAGGACGTCTATGTAAGAATGAATTATTGTTTCCTCTGAATCAGGCATTGAGATAACAGACAGGAAGGGTTTCAAACGTCGATTTTTTCTTTGTTTTTCATCGTCTGCATTCTTGAATCAGGTCATTGTCTCTCGGACCTCTTACAAATGGATAGCTTTTCATATTCGGATTCAGAGTTTAGCATTTCTTCTTCTTCCAGTAAGCAGCCTTTGGTTTTTGTTTTCCCGATTGCTGTCATGTCTTTGCAAAGACAATCTGCAATAGAATTTGGACATTGGTATTCAAAATTATTGTTTCACATCATCTTCGTTTTCTGCGAGTGAGGTCCTCAAAGGCGGCTCAAGGATTTGTTATCCGAAGAAGGCAATAGAACTTGTGCAGATTGTGGTGCGCCAGATCCCAAATGGGTGTAAGATCAGCCTCAGTTCCTCGACAAAGTCCTCGTTTTGACCCTTTCGTTTCTGATAGATGCTTGTTTCGATCTTTGTTGCTAACCAGATCATATACCACGGGCGCTTTCATTTGTATAAAATGTGTCGGTGTACACAGAAGCCTTGGAGTGCATATATCGAAGGTGCAGATATGATCCGGCGTTCCAGCGTACCATTTGGCACGCAATCTAGTTTCTTCGATGGTTTTTTATCCGTCTTATGTTTAAATTTGTAGGTCTTATCAGTGAAGCTCGATGAATGGACTAATGAGCAAGTCGATACTTTGTTTGAAACCGGTGGGAACAACGCGGTGAACTCAAAGTATGAGGCTTATATTCCCAGTAATATCAGCAAACCGAAACCAGATTCTTCTTCAGATTGTGTGTTGGCTTTATGGTTTTCGGTTGGAAGTTTTTATGAATGATTAGTGACAGCTTACTCATTGCAAGCCTATCTATTTGCTTCTTTTCTGAAATTTTTGGAGGAGAAACTATTTATTTGCATCATAATGATTAAATATATTGCATGCATTGACTATGGACATGTTCAAAGTATTTGTTTTGTTCCTTGCCAAAGGCACTTCAGACATACTTTACTGGCTTCCAATTCAAGTAGCTTTACTGGTGTGTTTGGATGAGAAGATTTCAACAGCTACGTAGTTATTATTTTTTTTAACCCTGACCACTTAAAGTAAACAACATATTATCCTAATAAAATTTATCAGGCTCGATCCTTTGGAAGAAACTGATCTTGTTGCGAGAAACTTTGCAGCAGTTGGAAGTTCTCAGCCTAACAGATACGAATTAGTATCTGTAGTTACATGTGAACATGCTAAGATTGCATCATGTGCTGGATATGCCATCTGAGCTCTTTTAATGCTAGTTGAAGCGACATTTTTCTTTCACGAGCCCCTTCATTTTGTTTATATGAATACTATTAAGTTTGTTAATTCGTGTGTTTTTGTTATGCTGGTGATTTTATTGGATAATTTTGCTATTCGGACATTAACTTTTTGATCTATTGGATAATTTTGCTTTTATACAGTAATAATATTTTTATAATTTTGTTTTTATACAATAATACTATTTTTATTTGCATTACATCAACTCCAGATGATTATGACGACAGAGTGGAGGTTCTACGACAATTTGATTTGAACATGGCTTATGGACCATGCTTGGGCATGGGCAGATTAGAGCGCTGGGAGCGTGCTAAAAACTTGGGGTTAAACCCTCCTGAGAAAATTGAAGGTCTACTCAAAGCAAGCCAAGTTAACCCTGTGTGTCTGTGGGATGTTCGTATTTAGGATTAGTATTTGGTGCCTTCCAGCCTTTTGCATTGTGTGTTTTATTTGGGCACAATAGTTATATTAGCCTTTGATATAGTTACTTGGGCTCTGCGAGATGACTTGTCTTGCTACAATAACCATGTACCACCGGATTAATAGTTTCTTTCTTCTAAATCCTGACGTTTTCTGTTGTTACCTTAACTATTATTGCCATTGGGGATTCTACTTTTTGTAAGCATGAGACTTGGTGGTGTAAATTAGGGCCAACATGGAACTGTCAAAATGGGTTTGTCCAGTTCGTCTAGCCCGTCCTGCCTACACTAAATGGTGGGCTAGCTGAACAAATAGATGCCCATTTAGAAGTAGTCCAAACCCGCCGTCATTCGGGCTAGCCCGTGGCTGGTGTGGGCTCGCCTGAGGGCGAAGCTATTTTTTAAATTTTTTATTTTTTTTATTTTCTAAATTTTTTGTAAAAACTTAAATAATACTCCATCTGTTCTTTTATTTTTCATACAGACTCACAGTACGCACAATCCAATATACATTTTGAACTATTAATAACGGGAAAAATCCACTTTTGGTCCCGTAAGAAATTATCTCACCCACTTTTGGTCCCATATTTGGAAATTTTCCGTTTGTGGTCCTACTATATTAACTTTTTTTTATTTTTCATCCATCCGTTAATTTTGACCAAAAAATCATTAGTTTGACCGTTAGTGGAGTAAAAAAATAATTAATAAAAGATTAGAACTTTCTAATAATTGCTAAATAATCCTATATCCGTTTTTACGTAAAATCTACCCATACCCATTATCACTGCCTCACCCAATAAAATAAACCTGCAAACAAATCTGCAATGAATGACGAGAAGAACAGACGAAGAACCGGGATCCATAGACCCCAAATCGCAATATCATTGGAGTAGTCAAGGAAGAGAATCCCAAATCGCATTCGTAAGAAGAATCCAAATCATCTCTCGCTCTAAGAAGAACCCAAATTGCATAAACCTGTTTACTTAAGAAGGAATGAGCTTCGGAATATTATGCAGGTGCGCTTAAAAATTTGGTAGATCTTATACAAAGAATTATTCAGATGATTCAATGGGTATTATGAATTATATGATGCTTTTGGAATTTGGGATGGGGTCGACATATGGGTTTATGTGGGGTGGTAACAAAAGGGCTAAGAGTTGAGTCTAAGGGTTCATCCACCATGGATGATGAGGATTCGAGGAAAATAGTGAAATCTATATTAAATCATCTCAAAATTTGAGTAAATTTGGGAATGGGATTTGAAATCCATTCTTAAATCCTTTTACTAATCTAAACAAATGGAGAGATTTGTTATCCAAATTCATCCATTCAGACACGAGTACAATACATAAGGTTTTGGGAGTGAGAGGTGATTTGGATTCTTCTTAGGATGCGATTTGGGATTCTCTTCCTCGGCTACTCCGATGATTCTAGGTCTGTTCATTTCAGATTTGTTTGCAGGTTTATTTTATTGGGTCGAACAATGGTAATGAGTATGGGTAGATTTTACTTAAAAATGGACTTAGGGATCATTTAGCAATTTTTAGAAAGTTTTAATTTTCTATCAATTATTTTTTTACCCCACTAACGGTTAAACTAATGATTTCTTGGTCAAAATTAACAGAGGGATGAAATATGGGAAAAAAAAAGTTAATCTGATGGGACCAAAAATGGAAAATTTCAAATCATGGGACCAACACTACAAGAAAATTGCGTTTTACCGACCAAAATTACCGACCGACATGTTGCGGGTCGGATTTACCGACCGTAGGGCCGACTGCAACATGCGGTCGGTAATTTAGAGCTGTTATGGTGGACCCGGTTTCCGGACGACCGCTGCACCGACCAAATTTAATTCGGTCGGTATCACCGACCGAAGTTGTGGTCGGTAAATTTTTTTTCAATTTTTAAAAATTTTATTATTTTTAAAAAAATAATTTAATCTACCGACCGCATTACCGACCGAAATGTCGATTGCTAAATTTTTTTCCCATTTTTTATTATTTATTTTTTATTTTTAATAAATGTTTTTTTAATTATTTTTTTAATTTAATTATTCCTTTATTTGAGCATTATTTATTTTATAATTTAATTATTATTTATTTCAACTATTTAATTAATTATTTATTTTATAATTTAATTATTTATATATTTATTTATATATTAATTTATATTTATCTTAATTTCAAAATAATCTTATTATTTTATTTAATTCAGTGATTTCAGATTTTTTTATTTAATTATTTTATTTTATATTTTACTATTTAATTAATGAAATTTTATATTTTTTAATTATTATAATTTTAATTTTAATTTTATATTTTAATTAGTTTCTAATTTGCACATTTATATGTATATATGTACTTATATAGGTTATATATATAACATTTCATACAATTACATGAAACATGAAGTGCACAGATGGCCACACGCGCGAGGGATCCCCTTGCCTACCCGGGTTCGAGCCCTCTCTTCAGCAAGTTCTTTCAACATATATATTTGGGAATGTTTACAATATAGGACACATAGGCGGAATATGATTGATGGGTTAGACACCTAGCCAAGCTGGTTAGGGTTGAGGATGGTGATGGTGAGGTGGGCGGTTCGAGCCCTCTTGAGAACAATTTTTTCATAAAACAGAATTACCGACCGCAAATTGCGGTCGGTAATTCGGTCGGTAAATTTACCGACCACCGTGCGGTCGGCAAGTTTCCGACGGCAAATTTTTTTGGTCGGAGGAAAAATACCTACCAAGGTATTACCGACCGACCCTTGCGGTCGGTGGTGCGGTCGGGAAATTTACCGACCACCGTGCGATCGGTAATGCGGTCGGCAAGGTTCCGACGGCAAATTTTTTTGGTCGGAGGAAAAATACCTACCAAGGTATTACCGACCGACCCTTGCGGTCGGTGGTGCGGTCGGTAAGCCCTGAAACGACCCGTATTCTGGGGTTACCGACCGCACATGCGGTCGGTAAAACGAATTTTTCTTGTAGTGCAAAAATGGGTGAGAGAATTTCTTACAGGACCAAAAGTGGATTTTTCCCATTAATAACTCAAGTTCGGTATAAGTAAAAATTCTAAAAGTTTGATATTTAAAAACTATAAGATAAGATATCTTTACCTATATTTTACTCTATCCGTTCCTTTTTATTTGTCTTTTTAGAAATAAAAAAGCATTCTAAAATAGTTGTCACTTTACATATTTATCTCATACTTTTCAAATATTACCCCTATATTATTATAAAATATATTCCTAAAATACTGTGCATTCTCTCTCCACTCTAATTTTATTTTTTATTCCCAAATAAAACACATAGGGGTAAAAGTGGAATACTCAATAATGATTGCAATTCTTGGTAAATGTGTTTTTTGCTAAAACGACAAGTATTAAGGAACGGAGGGAGTAACTTATATAACTATGATTAAAAATTGAAATCAACACGGATGAACAGTAGCATTTCTTGCAATGTAGCAAAAAAAAAAGAAAAGAAAAAGTATAATGTATTGTTTTAAGGTTTGTTGGTTAGATGCTATTGAAATTATATAATGTTAATTATATAATATATTATTTAATAATTTTATGTTTTTGTAAAATATTAGTATTAAAATAACATTGATTTGATGTTAATTAAATTAAATTAAAGTAATTTTAATGTTTATTACAAATTATAGGCTAATTGATATTATTTTTATAGTAATTCGAAGTTATTTTGCAAACAGAATATTTTAAAATTTTAAAAAAAGTCACTTTAGATTCTTCTGAAACTGCATATACCATATAAAAAAACAGAGAATGTCAAAATTTTCGGTATACCGTAAGATTTAGTTATGGTAACGGTATATATTTTTTTGATACAGTGGTATATTGTTACCATACCGAACTTCGGTATATAACACGATATCGGTATATCGGTATATATTGAAGGTTCGACATGCTGGTATATACCGCACTTATCGAAAAATATACCTAATTTATATAATTTTATATATATAACCCTATATCGGCATTTCGGTATATAACAAATTTTTGATATATCGGTATACACCGCGGTACCGGTATATCAGTATGTACCAAATGTTCGGTACATGCCGAACTTACCGGATAGTCAGTTTGGTAACAATATGAAAAATATTTCCTCCGGAAATCTTCAGTGTACTAATCTTCGACATACTGAAGATTTCTGTACAGTATTAGTACGAAAATTTACAGTAAATTTCAATACGGTATATGGTATGCCGAGAAATTTTGGGTATACATTACCGACCCATAATCTCTAAGCTAATGTGGTACTTATTGTGTTATGTATTTAAGAAGAGTGAATGATCTTTTAGAATTTTTTTGAAAACTACTTTTTATAATAAAATATAATTCTATAATACTTGTTCCAAAACGATAGAGAAATGAATTACTGCTATTAAAAAATTATACTGAAAAGAATAATATAATATTGATTACTTTCTCCGTGTTTTTGAATATGCTATATTCTATATGAAAAAAAAACGATGCGTAATTAATAAATAAATATATACTCCCTCTGTTTTTTTTTAAATCATTTTCACTTTTTTGCACGCAAATCAATATACATTTTAAATCGTGAATAACTCAAATTATATATAATTAAAAATTGAAAATTTGATATTCTAAAACTACCCGATTAGACAAATCTAACAAGATTTCACGTGACTATGTTTTATCTTATACTTCCTCCGTCTCGTTTAAATTATTACGTTTGACTTTTTATATATAATTAAAAATATAGTCAAGTGAGATCTTGTTAAATTTTCTAATCTTGTAGTTTTTGAATACCAAATTTTTATAATTTTTTATTATATACAATTTAAGTTATTAACCGACATAGGTGTCAGATGGATCCGTAATAATTATAATGAGACGTATTACTCAATTAATAGTACTTCTACTATGGTGAACTTATTAAAAAAGGGGAGTATAATTTATCATTATAGTACCTATTTTCCTATATAGAAAAATAAGTTATTATAATTTATTATTTTAATTTTAATTTAATAATTTAGTGCCCCACTTGGTCACAAGTCCACGTTTTACCGGACTCGGCGATAAGTTATTATAATTTATTATTTTAATCTTTTAATTTAATAATTTAATGCCCCACTTGGTCACAAGTCCACGTTACCGGACTCGGCAAACCATCGAGCATGAACACCATTAATAAATTGAACGCAAAACATCTATGACTCCGATGTGGGATCTATGGATATGAGCGCACTAGTCTTCCTAATTGAGTCATAGTAGCTTCTTACTTCTTCCTCAGTCCTCACCAGTCAGTCACCAGGCTGCGTCTCCCTATTTTGTTCTTCCGCCGCTTCCAATTCATCATCTGTTCGATCAATTGGGAAGAAAGTTGCTTACCCAAAAAATTGGGAAGAAAGTTTATCCCGTCCTCTGACCGGAGCTTTCTTCTCCATGTCCTTCCTTTGTTTTTCCTTCTTCATCCCCTCCTTCAACAACAGATTTAAAAAAATATACCATAAACTATATAATTTTATTACCCTTGATATTAAAATTCATATTTCTTTTGGAAAAGACAAATTTACATATATAATTTTACAAGTGTTGTTTTGTAAAAAAAAATCAATATACTAATTCTTTAAGCAAGTGTTTAAATATTTAATAAAAGTCTACTTAATGAATTAAAATTATTTCGGGTAATTTCTATGGTATTACAATCCACCCTCCTTAAAAATCAACTTCGTCCTCGAAGTTTTAATGATGAAAACTACTGTGGCAATCTAATATGTGGAATACAAGATAAAAGTTAATGAAAAAAAAGTTTTAGGAGATTTTGAACATACCCTATCAAGATTGTGTCGGGTGGTTACAATTGATTACTTCCTCCATGTTTTTTTTTTTTTTTGGTGAACAGAGACGCTACATGGCGTCGGCAAAGAAAAAAATTAACAAAACCTACAGCGGGGGGAGAGAAGGGAAGACAGTGATGAAAAGAAGACTAGAAGCGAGGGAAGTGAGTCCCCGCTAGGTCCACTGAAAGAAGAGGCCGGGTTTCATCCGACGGGAACGCCCACGTGGTGAAGAAGCCTTCAGTATTGGCTCCACGTTTGGCTAGAGAATCAGCCACTCCATTGGCTCCGCGCCCTCCGTGTTTTTGAATATGCTATATTCTATATGAAAAAAAAATGCGTAATTAATAAATAAATATATACTCCCTCTGTTTTTTTTTTAAAATCCTTTTCACTTTTTTGCACGCAAATCAATATACATTTTAAATCGTGAATAACTCAAATTATATATAATTAAAAATTGAAAATTTGATATTCTAAAACTACTCGATTAGACAAATCTAACAAGATTTCACGTGACTATGTTTTCTCTTATACTTCCTCCGTCTCGTTTAAATTATTACGTTTGACTTTTTATATATAATTAAAAATATAGTCAAGTGAGATTTTGTTAAATTTTCTAATCTTGTAGTTTTAGAATACCAAATTTTTATAATTGTTTATTATATACAATTTAAGTTATTAACCAACATAGGTGGCAGATGGATCCGTAATAATTATAATGAGACGTATTACTCAATTAATAGTACTTCTACTAGGGTGAACTTATTAAAAAAGGGGAGTATAATTTATCATTATAGTACTTATTTTCCTATATAGAAAAATAAGTTATTATAATTTATTATTTTAATTTTAATTTAATAATTTAGTGCCCCACTTGGTCACAAGTCCACGTTACCGGACTCGGCGATAAGTTATTATAATTTATTATTTTAATCTTTTAATAATTTAGTGCCCCACTTGGTCACAAGTCCACGTTACCGGACTCGGCGATAAGTTATTATAATTTATTATTTTAATCTTTTAATAATTTAGTGCCCCACTTGGTCACAAGTCCACGTTACCGGACTCGGCGATAAGTTATTATAATTTATTATTTTAATCTTTTAATTTAATAATTTAATGCCCCACTTGGTCACAAGTCCACGTTACCGGACTCGGCAAACCATTGAGCATGAACACCATTAATAAATTGAACGCAAAACATCTCTGACTCCGATGTGGGATCTATATGAGCGCACTAATCTTCCTAATTGAGTCATAGTAGCTTCTTACTTCTTCCTCAGTCCTCACCAGTCAGTCACCAGGCTGCGTCTCCCTATTTTGTTCTTCCGCCGCTTCCAATCCATCATCTGTTCGATCAATTGGGAAGAAAGTTACTTACCCAAAAAATTGGGAAGAAAGTTTATCCCGTCCTCTGACCGGAGTTTTCTTCTCCATGTCCTTCCTTTGTTTTCCCTTCTTCATCCCCTCCTTCACTATTGAACGGTACAGTCTTCAATTGACTTGATAGAATTGTTACAATCCAATTCAATAATCACGTTGGAGATCGAAGCCAAGTTCCCAGCCATATTGCATGCCGATCATTACTCCCCAAGGGAAGGAGGGGACAAAGAACGGAAAACAAAGGAAGGAGAAGGAGAAGAAAGCTCAGCTCAGAGGACGGGATAAACTTTCTTCCCAATTGAACAGAGGGATTGGAAGCGGCGGAAGATCAAAATAGGGAGATGCAGGGGAAGTAAGAAGCTACTATGACTCAATTAGGAAGACTAGATCCCACATCGGAGTCATAGATGTTTTACGTTCCCTTTATTAATGGTATTCATGCTCAGTGGTTTGCCGAGTCCGGTAACGTGGACTTGTGACCGAGTGGGGCATTAAATTACTAAATTAAAAGATTAAAATAATAAATTATAATTAACTTATTTTTCTATAATTACTCCGCAAAGCTTCTCCGGCCTTTAGTCTGCTCATCAAAAGCCCCATATCTGTCTAAGGTTGTTCGACAGTTCTTGTAATCTGACGCGCAATTTTTATTTTTTTTTTAATTTCCCCCCTTTATAAAGCATTAATTAATGCTTTCTTTAATGTGTAAAATGAAAGTTACATTTTGAACCTATTCTTTTTCTTCTCTAAAACATAATAAAAAAATATAGTAACTCATTTATGACACTATTTGATTTCGTAAGAATCCCCCGTTTTGTTTGATTGTTGGTGATTGGTTGTGTTTCTTCTTAACTTTTTCTTGGGAGGGAATTATGTGTTCCTAGATTGGATATAATCTGAATTTCCATTGCAGAAGAGATTTTAGGACGAGGCTCCTTTTGCTGTTTGATGATTTGGGAGTTGGATTTCTGAGGCTTCAAGATTAAAATGTCAGTCGATCATGATAAATCAGAAGCCGGACATGACAGAGGTAAACAGTATCTTCATTTTTGTTCCTACTTTTCTTGATAATTTTTTAGGTTATTATGCAATTGATGTTTGAATAACGCCATTTTGATATGTTAATCAACTGATGATCTCATTTAGGACGTCTATGTAAGAATGAATTATTGTTTCCTCTGAATCAGGCATTGAGATAACAGACAGGAAGGGTTTCAAACGTCGATTTTTTCTTTGTTTTTCATCGTCTGCATTCTTGAATCAGGTCATTGTCTCTCGGACCTCTTACAAATGGATAGCTTTTCATATTCGAATTCAGAGTTTAGCATTTCTTCTTCTTCCAGTAAGCAGCCTTTGGTTTTTGTTTTCCCGATTGCTGTCATGTCTTTGCAAAGACAATCTGCAATAGAATTTGGACATTGGTATTCAAAATTATTGTTTCACATCATCTTCGTTTTCTGCGAGTGAGGTCCTCAAAGGCGGCTCAAGGATTTGTTATCCAAAGAAGGCAATAGAACTTGTGCAGATTGTGGTGCGCCAGATCCCAAATGGGTGTAAGATCAGCCTCAGTTCCTCGACAAAGTCCTCGTTTTGACCCTTTCGTTTCTGATAGATGCTTGTTTCGATCTTTGTTGCTAACCAGATCATATACCACGGGCGCTTTCATTTGTATAAAATGTGCCGGTGTACACAGAAGCCTTGGAGTGCATATATCAAAGGTGCAGATATGATCCGGCGTTCCAGCGTACCATTTGGCACGCGATCTAGTTTCTTCGATGGTTTTTTATCCGTCTTATGTTTAAATTTGTAGGTCTTATCAGTGAAGCTCGATGAATGGACTAATGAGCAAGTCGATACTTTGTTTGAAACCGGTGGGAACAACGCGGTGAACTCAAAGTATGAGGCTTATATTCCCAGTAATATCAGCAAACCGAAACCAGATTCTTCTTCAGATTGTGTGTTGGCTTTATGGTTTTCGGTTGGAAGTTTTTATGAATGATTATGTGCATCATGTGCTGGATATGCCATCTGAGCTCTTTTAATGCTAGTTGAAGCGACATTTTTCTTTCACGAGCCCCTTCATTTTGTTTATATGAATACTATTAAGTTTGTTAATTCGTGTGTTTTTGTTATGCTGGTGATTTTATTGAATAATTTTGCTATTCGGACATTAACTTTTTGATCTATTGGATAATTTTGCTTTTATACAGTAATAATATTTTTATAATTTTGTTTTTATACAATAATACTATTTTTATTTGCATTACATCAACTCCAGATGATTATGACGACAGAGTGGAGGTTCTACGACAATTTGATTTGAACATGGCTTATGGACCATGCTTGGGCATGGGCAGATTAGAGCGCTGGGAGCGTGCTAAAAACTTGGGGTTAAACCCTCCTGAGAAAATTGAAGGTCTACTCAAAGCAAGCCAAGTTAACCCTGTGTGTCTGTGGGATGTTCGTATTTAGGATTAGTATTTGGTGCCTTCCAGCCTTTTGCATTGTGTGTTTTATTTGGGCACAATAGTTATATTAGCCTTTGATATAGTTACTTGGGCTCTGCGAGATGACTTGTCTTGCTACCATAACCATGTACCACCGGATTAATAGTTTCTTTCTTCTAAATCCTGACGTTTTCTGTTGTTACCTTAACTATTATTGCCATTGGGGATTCTACTTTTTGTAAGCATGAGACTTGGTGGTGTAAATTAGGGCCAACATGGAACTGTCAAAATGGGTTTGTCCAGTTCGTCTAGCCCGTCCTGCCTACACTAAATGGTGGGCTAGCTGAACAAATAGATGCCCGTTTAGAAGTAGTCCAAACCCGCCGTCATTCGGGCTAGCCCGTGGCTGGTGTGGGCTCGCCTGAGGGCGAAGCTATTTTTTAAATTTTTTATTTTTTTATTTTCTAAATTTTTTGTAAAAACTTAAATAATACTCCATCTGTTCTTTTATTTTTCATACAGACTCACAGTACGCACAATCCAATATACATTTTGAACTATTAATAACGGGAAAAATCCACTTTTGGTCCCGTAAGAAATTATCTCACCCACTTTTGGTCCCATATTTGGAAATTTTCCGTTTGTGGTCCTACCATATTAACTTTTTTTTTATTTTTCATCCATCCGTTAATTTTGACCAAAAAATCATTAGTTTGACCGTTAGTGGAGTAAAAAAATAATTAATAAAATATTAGAACTTTCTAATAATTGCTAAATAATCCTATATCCGTTTTTACGTAAAATCTACCCATACCCATTATCACTGCCTCACCCAATAAAATAAACCTGCAAACAAATCTGCAATGAATGACGAGAAGAACAGACGAAGAACCGGGATCCATAGACCCCAAATCGCAATATCATTGGAGTAGTCAAGGAAGAGAATCCCAAATCGCATTCGTAAGAAGAATCCAAATCATCTCTCGCTCTCAGAAGAACCCAAATTGCATAAACCTGTTTACTTAAGAAGGAATGAGCTTCGGAATATTATGCAGGTGCGCTTAAAAATTTGGTAGATCTTATACAAAGAATTATTCAGATGATTCAATGGGTATTATGAATTATATGATGCTTTTGGAATTTGGGATGGGGTCGACATATGGGTTTATGTGGGGTGGTAACAAAAGGGCTAAGAGTTGAGTCTAAGGGTTCATCCACCATGGATGATGAGGATTCGAGGAAAATAGTGAAATCTATATTAAATCATCTCAAAATTAGAGTAAATTTGGGAATGAGATTTGAAATCCATTCTTAAATCCTTTTACTAATCTAAACAAATGGAGAGATTTGTTATCCAAATCCATCCATTCAGACACGAGTACAATACATAAGGTTTTGGGAGTGAGAGGTGAGTTGGATTCTTCTTAGGATGCGATTTGGGATTCTCTTCCTCGGCTACTCCGATGATTCTAGGTCTGTTCATTTCAGATTTGTTTGCAGGTTTATTTTATTGGGTCGGACAATGGTAATGAGTATGGGTAGATTTTACTTAAAAATGGACTTAGGGATCATTTAGCAATTTTTAGAAAGTTTTAATTTTCTATCAATTATTTTTTTACCCCACTAACGGTTAAACTAATGATTTCTTGGTCAAAATTAACGGAGGGATGAAATATGGGGAAAAAAAAAAGTTAATCTGATGAGACCAAAAATGGAAAATTTCAAATCATGGGACCAACACTACAAGAAAATTGCGTTTTACCGACCAAAATTACCGACCGACATGTTGCGGGTCGGATTTACCGACCGCAGGGCCGACCGCAACATGCGGTCGTAATTTAGAGCTGTTATGGTGGACCCGGTTTCCGGACGACCGCTGCACCGACCAAATTTAATTCGGTCGGTATCACCGACCGAAGTTGTGGTCGGTAAATTTTTTTTCAATTTTTTTTCAATTTTTAAAAATTTTATTATTTTTAAAAAAATAATTTAATCTACCGACCGCATTACCGACCGAAATGTCGATCGCTAAATTTTTTTCCCATTTTTTATTATTTATTTTTTATTTTTAATAAATTTTTTTAATTATTTTTTTAATTTAATTATTCCTTTATTTGAGCATTATTTATTTTATAATTTAATTATTATTTATTTCAACTATTTAATTAATTATTTAATTTATAGTTTAATTATTTATATATTTATTTATATATTAATTTATATTTATCTTAATTTCAAAATAATCTTATTATTTTATTTAATTCAGTGATTTCAGGTTTTTTTATTTAATTGTTTTATTTTATATTTTACTATTTAATTAATGAAATTTTATATTTTTTAATTATTATAATTTTAATTTTAATTTTATATTTTAACTAGTTTCTAATTTGCACATTTATATGTATATATGTACTTATATAGGTTATATATATAACATTTCATACAATGACATGAAACATGAAGTGCACAGATGACCACACGCGCGAGGGATCCCCTTGCCTACCCGGGTTCGAGCCCTCTCTTCAGCAAGTTCTTTCAACATATATATTTGGGAATGTTTACAATATAGGACACATAGGCGGAATATGATTGATGGATACCTACCAAGGTATTACCGACCGACCCTTGCGGTCGGTGGTGCGGTCGGTAAGCCCTGAAACGATCCGCATTCTGGGGTTACCGACCGCACATGCGGTCGGTAAAACGAATTTTTCTTGTAGTGCAAAAATGGGTGAGAGAATTTCTTACAAGACCAAAAGTGGATTTTTCCCATTAATAACTCAAGTTCGGTATAAGTAAAAATTCTAAAGTTTGATATTTAAAAACTATAAGATAAGATATCTTTACCTATATTTTACTCTATCCGTTCCTTTTTATTTGTCTTTTTAGAAATAAAAAAGCATTCTAAAATAGTTGTCACTTTACATATTTATCTCATACTTTTCAAATATTACCCCTATATTATTATAAAATATATTCCTAAAATATTGTGCATTCTCTCTCCACTCTAATTTTATTTTTTATTCCCAAATAAAACACATATGGGTAAAAGTGGAATACTCAATAATGATTGCAATTCTTGGTAAATGTGTTTTTTGCTAAAACGACTAGTATTAAGGAACGGAGGGAGTAACTTATATAACTATGATTAAAAATTGAAATCAACACGGATGAACAGCAGCATTTCTTGCAATGTAGCCAAAAAAAAAGTATAATATATTGTTTTAAGGTTTATTGGTTAGATGCTATTCAAATTATATAATGTTAATTTGATAATATATTATTTAATAATTTATGTTTTTTGTAAAATATTAGTATTAAAATAAGATTGACTTGATGTTAATTAAATTAAATTAAAACAATTTTAATGTTTATTACAAAAATTATAGGCTAATTAATATTATTTTTATACTAATTCGAAGTTATTTTTCAAACAGAATATTTTAAAATTTAAAAAAAAAAGTCACTTTAGATTCTTCTAAAACTGCATATACCATATAAAAAAAATAGAGAATGTCAAAATTTTCGGTATATCGTAAGATTTTGGTACGGTAACAGTATATATTTTTTTGATACTGTGGTATATTGTTACCATACTGAACTTCGGTATATAATACGATATCGGTATATCGGTATATATCGAAGATTCGGCATGCTGGGTATATACCGCAATATATCGTGGTATATACCGAACTTATCGAAAAATATACCTAACTTATATAATTTTATATATATAACCCTATATATCGGTGTTTCGGTATATAACGAATGTTTGATATATCGGTATACATCGCGGTACCGGAATATCAGTATGTACCGAATGTTCGGTACATACCAAACTTACCGGATAGTCAGTTTGGTAACAATATGAAAAATATTTCATACGGAAATCTTCAGTGTACTAATCTTCGACATACCGAAGATTTCGGTACAATAGTAGTACGAAAATTTACAGTAAATTTCAATACGATATATAGTATGCAGAGAAATTTTCGGTATACCTTACCGACCCATAATCTCTAAGCTAATGTGGTACTTATTGTGTTATGTGTTTAAGAAGAGTGAATGATCTTTTAGAATTTTTTTGAAAAATACTTTTTATAATAAAATGTAATTCTATAATACTTGTTCCAAAACGATAGAGAAATGAATTACTTCTTTTAAAAAATTATACTTGAAAAGAATAATATAATATTGATTACTTCCTCCGTGTTTTTGAATATGCTAAATTCTATATGAAAAAAAAACAATGCGTAATTAATAAATAAAGATATACTCCTCTGTTTTTTTTTTAAATCTTTTTCACTTTTCTGCACGCAAATCAATATACATTTTAAATCGTGAATAACTCAAATTATATATAATTAAAAATTGAAAATTTGATATTCTAAAACTACTCGATTGGACAAATCTAACAAGATTTCAAGTGACTATGTTTTATCTTATACTTCCTCCGTCTCGTTTAAATTATTACGTTTGACTTTTTATATATAATTAAAAATATAGTCAAGTGAGATCTTGTTAAATTCTTCTAATATTGTAGTTTTAGAATACCAAATTTTTATAATTTTTTATTATATACAATTTAAGTTATTAACCGATATAGGTGTTAGATGGATCCGTAATAATTATAATGAGACGGTATTACTCAATTAATAGTACTTCTACTAGGGTGAACTTATTAAAAAACGGGAGTATAATTTATCATTATAGTAATTATTTCCTATAGAGAAAATAAGTTATTATAATTTATTATTTTAATTTAATAATTTAGTGCCCCACTTGGTCACAAGTTCACGTTACCGGACTCGGCGATAAGTTATTATAATTTATTATTTTAATCTTTTAATTTAATAATTTAATGCCCCACTTGGTCACAAGTCCACGCTAGGCGATGAGTTATTATAATTTATTATTTTAATCTTTTAATTTAATAATTTAATGCCCCACTTGGTCACAAGTCCACGTTACCGGACTCGGCAAACCATTGAGCATGAACACCATTAATAAATTGAACGCAAAACATCTATGACTCCGATGTGGGATCTATATGAGCGCACTAATCTTCCTAATTGAGTCATAGTAGCTTCTTACTTCTTCCTCAGTCCTCACCAGTTAGTCACCAGGTATTTCCCTTGCGTCTCCATTTTGTTCTTCCGTCGCTTCCAATTCATCATCTGTTCGATCAACTGGGAAGAAAGTCACCATGTCCTTCCTTTGTTTTCCCTTCTTCATCCCCTCCTTCACTAGTTTGTTTCTAATCACTGATCTGGTTCAGAGATTAATCATCCTCTATTGAACGGTACGGTCTTCAATTAACTTGATGGAATTGGTACAATCCAATTCAATAATCACGTTGGAGATCGAAGCCAAGTTCCCAGCCATATTGCATGCCGATCATTACTCCCCAAGGGAAGGAGGGGACAAAGAACGGAAAACAAAGGAAGGAGAAGGAGAAGAAAGCTCAGCTCAGAGGACGGGATAAACTTTCTTCCCAATTGAACAGAGGGATTGGAAGCGGCGGAAGATCAAAATAGGGAGATGAAGGGGAAGTAAGAAGCTACTATAACTCAATTAGGAAGACTAGATCCCACATCGGAGTCATAGATATTTTACGTTCCCTTTATTAATGGTATTCATGCTCTTTGTTTTGCTGAGTCCGGTAACGTGGACTTGTGACCGAGTGGGTACTAAATTATTAAATTAAAAGATTAAAATAATAAATTATAATTAACTTATTTTTCTATAATTACTCCGCAAAGCTTCTCCGGCCTTTAGTCTGCTCATCAAAAGCCCCATATCTGTCTAAGGTTGTTCGACAGTTCTTGTAATTTGACGCGCATTTTTTTTTTTTAATTTCCCTCCTTTTATAAAGCATGAATTAATGCTTTCTTTAATGTGTAAAATGAAAGTTACATTTTGAACCTATTCTTTTTCTTCTCTAAAACATACTAAAAAAATATAGTAACTCATTTATGACACTATTTGTGCTGATGTGCAATATCAAGAAAGAAAAAGTGATAAACAATAACATGGGGCATGGGTGGGTATGTAAAAGATAAACGAACGAAAGAAAATAATTGCAAATAATAATAGTGTATGAATTTAAGAATATTGTTGACTAAATGAGTAGTATTATGAAGTGGAGTACTAACTCTTTTGATATTTTTTAAAAAATAAATCTTGTTATTAATATAGTGGGGCCAAACTTCTTATAAATAATTTCTTCATGCTCGGATTTCCCCGTCGGCAGAAAAATTTTCAAACTTCGAAGTGGCGTCTTATTGTTTGTGTGGATCCAAACAAAGCCTTAAGATGAAGGAAAGTTTGATTCATTTCCAAGACATGTCTGAATAACTAACTTCCAACCACCAAATGGCAAATACAAAATTCCTAAAAATCCAATCCGGACGTTATATGTCTTATTATTTTCTCATCAATCAAATAAAAATAAATAAACGTATAAGCTCACATATCCTCCTCTGGCCTCTGGGAACTCATTCGCATTCATAATTCAAATGATCATCAATATTCTCTAATGATCACCGCCTCAATTGCTTGTCAATCCTGACGGCCTTCTTCATCATGATTCATGAATTGAATCCATATCCATTTCTTTGGGTTCATTCTCATATTGAACAAATCATCAATAATTGGTAACTGCAGGTGATCATGTCATTTGAATGATTCTTGGCCCCAGCTAGCTACCTGTTTTGATTGCGTAAGAATCCCCCGTTTTGTTTGATTGTTGGTGATTGGTTGTGTTTCTTCTTAACCTTTTTTTGGAGGGAATTATGTGTTCCTAGATTGGATATAATCTGAATTTCCATTGCAGAAGAGAGTTTAGGACAAGGCTCCTGTTGCTGTTTGATGATCTGGGAGTTGGATTTCTGAGGCTTCGAGATTAAAATGTCGGTCGATCATGATAAATCAGAAGCCGGACATGACAGAGGTAAACATATCTTCATTTTTCTCTACTTTTCTTGATTCTTCTATATGCAAGAATGTTTAGGTTATTATGCAATTGATGTTTGAATAACGCCATTTTGATATGTTAATCAACTGATGATCGCATTTAGGACGTCTATGTAAGAATGAATGATTGTTTTTCTCTGAATTAGGCATTGAGATAACAGACAGGAAGGGTTTGAAACGTCGATTTTTTCTTTGTTTTTCATCGTATGCATTCTTGAATCAGGTCATTGTCTCTCGGACCTCTTACAAATGGATAGCTTTTCATATTCGGATTCAGAGTTTAGCATTTCTGCTTCTTCCAGTAAGCAACCTTTTGTTTTTGTTTTCCTGATTGATGTCATGTCTTTGCAAAGACAATCTGCAATAGAATTTGGACATTGGTATTCAACATTATTGTTTTATATCATCTTTGTTTTCTGCGAGTGAGGTCCTCAAAGGCGGCTCAAGGATTTGTTATCCGAAGAAGGCAATAGAATTTGTGCAGATTGTGGTGCACCAGATCCCAAATGGGTGTAAGATTAGCCTCAGTTCCTCGACAAAAGCCCTCGTTTTGACCCTTTCGTTTCTGATAGATTCTTGTTTCGATCTTTGTTGCTAACCAGATCTTATACCACGGGAGCTTTCATTTGTATAAAATGTTCCGGTGTACACAGAAGCCTTGGGGTGCATATATCGAAGGTGCAGATATGATCAAGCGTTCCAGCGTACCATTTGGCACACGGTCTAGTTTCTTTGATGTTTTTTTTTATTCGTCTTATGTTTAAATTTGTAGGTCTTATCAGTGAAGCTCGATGAATGGACTAATGAGCAAGTCGATACTTTGGTTGAAACCGGTGGGAACAACGCGGTGAACTCAAAGTATGAGGCTTATATTCCCAGTAATATCAGCAAACCGAAACCAGATTCTTCTTCAGAAGAACGCAGCGATTTCATAAGGTAGAAAGAAAGAACAAAGACAACCTTATCTCAGACATTTTGTTCTCTTTCTGATCAAGAAATGTCTCAATGTGTCCTCAGGCGAAAATATGAACTGCAGCAGTTTATCAGTGCTGATTCACAGCTTGCTTGCCCTTTTCCGTATCCACAGAACCAACCAAGTTCTTCAGATTCCGGTGCACCATTGCCTCCTGATAAGAAGAGTTACGAAAAACAATCAACCACTAAAGGCATCCAAAGTTTAGGCCTAGCATTTCGTAATAGCTGGAGACGAGCAGAAACCAAGAACACCAAGAAAAGCACATCGATGGTAAGTATTGGTTCATCACATGCTGCAAAATGCCATTCGTCGTGACTTGAAGACATAAATATATGGTTGCTGAAGTTTGATCATGTTTCACTTATGTGGTGTATAGGCAGGTATGGTGGAATTTGTGGGACTGATCAAGGTTAATATCGTAAGGGGCACGAATTTGGCTGTCCGAGATATGATGACCAGCGATCCTTATGTGATACTAACACTAGGAAGTCAGGTGAATCTCATCGGTTCTGCTCAGTTTATACAGATCGATTTCTGCCTTGATAGTCTGATGAACTTGTGAACACCGCCTCTGTTCTTGATGCAGTCGATGAAGACACGGGCCATAAAGAATAACCTCAACCCCATTTGGAATGAATGCCTAATGTTCTCCATTCCAGAAAACATACCCCCTCTCAAGTTGGTAAGCATATCATCCTAACAATTTTAAGTTACATTACATAAACAGTGTAAGAGCCTTTATGCATTCTTTTGGCAGCTTGTCTACGACAAGGACAAATTCACAACCGATGATTTTATGGGGAGTGCTGAGATCGATATTCAGCCACTGCTGGCTGCAGCAAAGGCTTCAGAAAGCTCCTCAATCAATGAGTCGACGCAGCTTGGGACATGGAAAGCAAGCAAAGAAAATACGCTCATGAAGGATGGCGTGATCACACTGGAAGATGGTAAGGTGAAACAGGAAATCTCCATCAAGTTGCAAAACGTGGAACGTGGGGTTTTAGAGATTGAGCTTGAATGCGTCCCTCTAACGCAATGATGTGCGTATATGTTATATATCTGTGTGTACAAGATGTCACAAGCTATGAACACACCACATTTCACACAGCCAAATTTTCTTCAAGAATGTGGCTGGGGTTGTGATGCACGGTTGTATGGTATAGTCCGGGGGGACTGGCACCAACCCCCACGGTTTATATGTACGATGTCGTGCTTGCGTTAAACAAGCAAAGAGGTGATGTGTACAGTGTATATATACACATACATATACATTTATATATATGTAAAACAATACTTATATTGTATAGTTCATGACAAGTCTTTTCAGCCTTCTTACCATTTTACTGTCTATGAAATAAATTCTCATTTCATCAATCATGGTAACACCTTCATCTTTTGTCAAAAAATAAGCAATTATACTATTAACTATCTAGCTACTTCCATGATCAATAACCCTAGCTAGCTACATGATGATTCTGTTCCCTTCTCTGATTTCACTGGCTAGCTACAATTTCAAGTCAAAATGGTGGTAATTTTCTCTTAGTGAGACAATTGTTTGATGTCCTAACAATTGATTTCTTCCATTGGCTTCCTGATCATCTTGTTGGCACCACCATTATTTCCTACTCTCCTTCCTGATCTCATCAAATGTAGCCTTAGTTTATTCACATCTGATTGCTTCACTGGCTTCAGGAAGAACT
The DNA here is from genome assembly GCA_030278955.1 of Hygrophila difformis. Lineage (NCBI taxonomy): Eukaryota > Viridiplantae > Streptophyta > Magnoliopsida > Lamiales > Acanthaceae > Hygrophila > Hygrophila difformis. The sequence continues at coordinate 44,561,230 of JAOANR010000004.1, forward strand.
CCTCAGCTCCTTGCTCCAAACAGCTGCTGATCCTTGAGGGAACATTCTCGGACGACATTATTACAACTGGGATGTCCTTTAATGAAGAATTTGATTCCTGCAATCAAATTTAATTCATCTCTTTCAGAATAATTCCTCAAATGCAACAAAGTAACAGCATAGTTACCCATTATTATGATGAAACTCTAAAAAAGGGAAAAGGTTGAACTTGTAAACATTACCTTGATCTTTCTAAGAAGATCGTAGCCGTTCAATCCCGGCATGCTGTAATCTGTGATGATCAAGTTTACTTCCATTTCCTGCAGCAATCAAAACAGACAAACAGGCGATCATCAGCATTTTATTTCTCAATGAATAATTAGGTATAAAAGTTGAAACTTTGTAAAAGCACAAAAAAATTTACATGATTGTTGGAGGTAGAAGAAACGGGAATATTTGAATCCTTATTTGTATTCTCATCCTCCATTAACCCTAAAAACTCCAATGCCTTCACTCCAGACTCCACAGCAGTCACTGCACGTACACAAAAACAACAAAAAGATTAATCTTTTATCCGAAACAAAATTGAAGAAAAAAACAAAAAACTCAGAAAGTATCAACCTAATACATACCTTGGTAAGATGAAGTCTTGAGAAGCCTCTCGATCAACTTGCGGTCGATGATGCTATCATCCACGGCTAATACATGATACTGTGCTGTCTCCGACATATTCTCTGCTGTAAGGATGGGGGGACGGTTCACGGTTGAGGTTGCAGGAGAAGTGTGATGGTGTTAATAATGAGGGTACCGATTTGGATGCAGATGGATGGATATATAGTGAATTGCAAAAGGGGGATTTGGATAGAAAGAGATCGGAATCCGATGGAAGATCGAAAAGATATGGTGGACAGTTTGGGGGAGATCGGAAATCGCAAGCAGATATCATTACAGAATCGCTTGGGGATTCCACAACTTTGATTTTTTGGAATTGTAATATAAGCAACCATATTGTTTGTTTTTTTCTTTCTTATTTTGGCTTATTTGTTTTATTTTTCGAGATTGATTTTTTTTTTTTTGAAATATTTCCTACATAGGCCGTATTTTAAATTTAGATTCTGTTGTATCCCTGTATTATTTATACAGTATCTTCGGATCCGTACGTGTTAACTAATTAATAATGTACTATTGAGGTTGGAGGTCTAAATAATATATTTTGATTTTATAAATCCTACTCCATGATATAATATGGAATAAAAAAAAAAAAGTTTTGAAATAATCTAGCCAATAAAGCTAATTTCAGCAATTAATCGAATTTTGACATTGAATATTTCTAAAGTGAAACATTCTGGTAGAAAATCAAGTCAACATGAATCTTTTTTCAAAATATTATCACAATTCCCATCAATTGATTTATTAGGTTGTTGTATGTTAATTTCACATTCTTCGTGTGAGATGCATTATAGTACTACTAGTTTATCGATTCGAGCATCACCTTGGAATATTTAAGTCGATACTTTTGAAGATTTAATTTATTTGTAATTTCTTCAACTGAACAAAGTAAATGGCAAGCTGTTGTATTGGTATATTCAAATTAAGAGAAAAGAATAATTCAAAATCTTAACAATTAAGGGAGGGTGGTATATGTCTATTGCAATAAGCCATTTTGTACTTGGGGTGAATTAAATGGTTTTATTTTAAAATCCAGTGGTTTTGGAGTAATTAATTGTAGAATTGTTTATTTTTATAAGTGATTGTATAATGCCATAGGGTCATTATTTGGTAGTTACAATTTCATTTTCTTTTTCTAATAGAAGATAATGATAATAATAAAATGTAGTAATACTTTATTTCAATTTATAGAAAGTGAATTATTTGACAATCACGATTATACATTCCCTCAAGTTTACCCTTAAATAATAAAACTTTCATATTTGTACCATAAAACTCAGTTTCGAAACCAATACTCAATAAGACAATAAGTTAATATCCACGGATTAATAAGACAAATAAGTTAATATCCACGGATTATTTGTTCAATCCTTCATATAAATATGGATTCAATCTGAAGAATGATGACAGGTAAATAAAAATGTGGCCGAAATATTGATTGCAGACAACACCAATGTATATGCATTTTCATCCAAACTAAATCATGAAATAGAATTTTAAACTGTAGCTTTCCAACTTCTAATGAAACACAAAATCAGTACAGAGAGATAAGTTTGATCACAACCAAAACGTCACATACATGCCTAAAGAACATCAGAACATACGATACCAATTGTAACTTCCCGGGAGTGTCGCTTCACTCATCTTCTCTTTCAGGAGGAAGCCCACATGGCAAAAGCATTTTCTGCATATGCATTGAACCCACTGGGTTAAGGAAGAAATCCAAGATCGCAAAACAAGTCAGGAAAAAGTGCAACTCAGGTTCAGGCATAACAATTACCAGACACGGGTTAGAAATTTCCGAGTTAATTGAATATAGTGATAATAAATATTCATAAAGCAATTTCTATGCCTCAACAAAATGGGACTCTCAATTTTACAACTCAAAAATTTGAATCTGTTTGATGTAAATGCTCGTGTATACCTTTCACGTTAGGATCTATTGAGCTATTTTTAATACATAGGAATTTTGGTACTAAACTTTTGATAGCACAGGGAGTTCCTTGATGCATAACGGTCATACAACCATTAACATTAACACAATTTAGTCCAAAGACAAATTATTATTCAACCAAATACAAACAATGTGCAATTGCATCAAAAAACTAAAGATCACAACACAACAGCTAAGCTAAAGGGGATCTCTACTTGAATGCCCTGTTTTAACAAAAGATAAAGTCCAAAGAAACATATTAGACATCAGTAGCTGTACAAAAACCCAAGCCTTCCTAACTACGCACAGCAGTGCGCCCACAAGGTTTTTTGGCAAATATCAAATTGAGTATTGGGTACTACATCCAACCAATGATTTATCAGTGAAATCGAACCTCAGGATAGCTCTCAAGTCAAATTTATCATCTTTTCCAATGATTATCAGTCCAATAACTCATAATTTTCCTCTGTTTAGTCATAAGATTTGTGGAATAACGCATAATACAACTCAATGCACACTGATGCAGCCAACTATGATTTTTTACATTTCCCATTTAGGCACACTGTGAATCACATTAACTTCATCAATGAAGTCAAAAAGTAATTGGGTCCGTAAGATCCAATTTAGCCTGTGCCAAGCAAAAATCAAATACCATTCTAAGTACATAAAACAGCCCGTGTCTCCTACAAAGTTTCAAAACACAAGGGTAATTTCATACATCACATAGACCAAAATGAACACCGATGGTATAATTAATGTTGGAGTAATTACAGTTTCACACTCTTTCGTGCATTCCTCTAACCAAGATTAGATTAATCAGTAATCACAACCGTGATGAAAAGAAAAGAAAAAACGGAAAAACCCAAATCAGGTAGCTGAATGAGGAAACTGGCAGACCTAGATAACCATACCAGCACGCTTACATCCAAAAAAGCTAGGGTTCAATATTTGAAAATAGATAAAATAAAATGAAGCATGCAATTAGAAGGCTATACTGAAAAAACCTGCATGAAATTGTAGCGCTCTCTTCCAATGGATTCATTTTCGGCGACAGCAAAGTAGGCTAACATCGGATAATGGCCAATATAAGATGAGTAACTATCCCGATGGATATTCACAGCCCATTCACTAGACGGAAAAGAAATTCAAAACAATAAAGCATAACATTAACAAAAGAAATATCACCAACAAATCAAAGATTTTCGTTTAATTACGCTCACAATCGAGTCAAGTCGGCATGGCCTGTACCGACATATTTAGCCTGTAAATGCTCGAGCTGGGAGTTTATGTTAAACCTGTCACTCGCCTGCATCGAATCGGAAACGAAAGAAACAAAGGGTCAAATAATAATAACAACTATAATAATTGTAATTCAGTTTCCTCGTATCAACATAGCGAAACTAGACATAGGGAGTGCAAAATTAGGGTTTGAATTGAACTTACCTGCATATTGAAATCGAGAGAGAGAGAGAGAGAGAGAGAGAACAATAGAACGCGAAAATGGGAAGACAAAAGAAGGGGAACAAGCTGGAGGCTGGAATTGGATGTATACTTGAGCGGGGCTGATGGACCATAACGAGAGGCCTTTGGGCCTTGTTACACATGACCCATTTTATATGGGTCCACTCCTATTGGGCCACTGAAGTCTCGGCCCATTTATGGAGAAGAAATGAATATGGATGGTACTCTTTTTATTTACTACTAGTATTTTTTTTTTTCTTTTTTTGGAAAGTTAACAATTCTAACTCTGGTTGTTTGTTATCCTCTAAATTGAATGATTTAGAGATTGGTTTTGAAACAAAATAACCATAAACATTCAGATAAGATGATGAAGTCCTAGCTATACAAACCCTAATTCATAAATTTCGTATGACATTTAAATTATATTGTAGTATTACTCCCTCCGTCCCGTGTAAGATGTCATTTTGACTTTTTGGCACTGTTCATTGTTTAACTTTGACTCAATTTTATTGCAAATATATATTTGAATAAAATAGCCGAGTTTGGCCTTGTTAGATTCGTATAATCATGTTGTTTTATAATATATATTTCACATAATTTTTCGTTGTACATATTTTGAGATATTAACGGTTAAAAAAGTGCATTGGATTGTGTGCAGAAATCAAACAAGACATCTTAAATGGGACAGAGGGAGTAAAATTTACCGTCCTCCCTCTGTATGTAGCCATGTAGGGAGTGGAAGTTGAATTTAAACGTAGGTTCAGTGGTGGTTCGAAAGTGGAAGCAATGCGATTTCGAAAAGCGCATTGATACACTTTTGAGTACAAACTTCATCTCAGTTCCTTATTTGGGAAGCTGCAGAGTTAACGACTGTTGAAAAACGGCATAACCTTCAAATGCCGTAAAAGTAACAGGAATCGCCGAAGTCCAATAAGGAGGCTCATCTACCACGCCGAAAATCTTGAAGCCACAATAAGAACAGTATTAGCATGTGCTCATTGTCAGTTGTTTATTTTCGATTCTATAAATAGGTACTTCCATTGTTGTGAAACTTAGAGCGAAGCAAAGCAAGAAATACAAAGCAAGCTTTAGCTAAACAACTCTCTGCTTTTGGTTATCGTTTTTAGATATCAAAAGTGTAAAGTGTCTTGTGTGTGTGGGATATCAAATCTACAAATTCGTATCAGAGCCATTTGGCTAATCCCATGGGAAGTGAAAGAAAGCAGTACCAAAATTAGGGAACACATTGTAGCCGTTCCAATCACCATCTTCTCTCCCGCCGTTGTGCTCCTCTTCACCGACGGACATCATCCACAGCTGCACCGCAGCAGTTCTCTCCCATCCAGTGATCTCAGGCATCGTCAACGCCACCGCCGTCTGCAACTCCATCATCGTGAGCCGCTACAACAGTGCCTGTCGATCTTCGTCGTCGGTGCCGCTGCTCACTGGAATCTCAGAGTTCTTTTGATTTCTGGAAGACTCAGTATTGAAGGCACTTGGTCATACACACAAGTGATCGGTGGCAATTAAAGGAGTAAGTAAAAAAAATATAATAATAAATAATTAAAGGAGTTGTGAGCCAATTTCATCCCGTATCTTCTCTACTCTATATCCAAAGTGGAGCATTAAAGGGAGCTGGGCCACATTTTAAATACGTTGAAAAACACCCCTATTTATTTAGAGATAGTGCCCAATTAATTGACCAGCTACCAAACTCAATTTGTGTAACTGACAAAATACTTATATTATAGGGGTGGGGTTATTATTAAAAAAAATATATATATATTCAGGTGAAATGGCAAATATCACGGGACAAATGCCACTGCCGCAGCTTACGAAAGCAAATTACGAGAAATGGAGTATTCAAATGAAAGGCCTTCTCGGAGCTCAAGATGCATGGGACGTTGTTCAAAATGGTTTTGAAGAACCAGAAAATACCGGAAAATTAACCGCAGCTGAACAAAAAGCATTGAAAGATGCACGGTCCAGAGATAGCAGAGCCCTGTACATGTTATTCCGAGCCGTTGACGAATCAGGCTTCGAAAAAATATCCGGTATCACCACCTCAAAAGAAGCGTGGGACATCCTTGAAAAATCATTCAAATGAGCCGACCGGGTAAAGCAAGTGCGTCTCCAAACCCTTCGTGGAGAGCTTGAAAGCATAAAAATGAAGGAGTCAGAAAACGTGTCCGACTACATAACACGTGTCCAGACCGTGGCAAACCAACTCAATCGGAACAGTGAAGAATTGTTCGATGCCAGAATTGTTGAGAAAATATTGAGATCATTAACCAATGATTTCGAAAATGTTGTGTGTGCGATTGAAGAATCGAAGGACCTCAAAGTGCTCACCGTTGAAGAGCTCGCTGGATCTCTCGAAGCACATGAACAAAGGAAAAAGAAAAAGAAAGAGGAGTCACTCGACCAGGCACTCCAAACCAAGGCGTCAATAAAAGATGAGAAGGTTCTCTACACTCGAAACTTTCGGGAGAGAGGACATGGCCGTGGAAATCGTGGACACGGTCGTGGTATCCAAGGCTACAATTATGAAGGATACCATAAGGACAAATTTCAAGGAAGTCAAGCAAACTGGCGTGGAAGAGGACGCGCTCGAGGAAGAGGCGATCGATCAAATTTCTCCAACGTCAAATGCCAAAAGTGCCACAAATATGGTCATCATTCCGACGATTGCAACAGCAAGGGATGTTACAATTGTGGCAAGATGGGACACTTTGCAAAAGAGTGCCGGGCCAACAGACGAGTGGAAGAGACAACCAATCTAGTCATGGAAGACAAAGCAAATGAAGAAGTTCTCATGATGGCCCATAATGATGTCAACAATAACACATCTTGGTACCTCGATTCTGGAGCAAGCAACCACATGTGCTATGATGAGCATCTATTCAAAGAAATGCAGAAAGTTGACAATGGTCATGTATCATTCGGAAATGCATCAAAAGTGCAAGTCAAAGGCCGTGGTACGATATGTTTTCACATAGAATGATGGCTTGATAGGGACAATCCAAGATGTCTACTATGTTCCAGACCTGAAAAACAACATCTTAAGTCTTGGCCAGCTCGCAGAGAAAGGTTACTCAACCTTTCTAAAAGATCAGTTGCTGCACTTGAAAAACAAGCAAGAACGTCTGATAGCTCGAGTCGAAATGGAGAGAAATCGGATGTACAAATTGAACCTGAGAAGCTTGCAAGGGAAATGCTTACAAGTCAAAAGAGAAGATAAAGCGTCGCTATGGCATCACCGCTTTGGCCACTTACATTATGATGGCCTGAAAAAGCTAGTGAAGATGAAGATGGTAAAAGGACTTCCAAGCATGGATTTTGGAGGAGAAGTTTGTGAAAATTGTGTACTCGGGAAGCAAACAAGAGCCTCATTTCAAAAGAAGGCCGAATTTGAAGCGAAGCATCCGCTCGAGTTGATCCACACCGATATATGTGGACCAATTACTCCCGAATCTTTCAGCGAAAGAGATACTTAATCTCTTTCATCGATGATTTCTCTCGAAGGACGTGGGTCTATTTGCTGAAGGAAAAATCTGAGGTATTCAAGGTGTTCAAAATATTCAAGGTGAGTGTTGAAAAAGAAACTGGCAGATCCATCAAAGCAATTCGATCTGATAGAGGAGGCGAATACACCTCGACAGCCTTCCGAGAGTACTGTGAACGAGAAGGCATAAGAAGATTTCTGACAGCACCATACTCGCCCCAACAAAATGGAGTAGCCGAAAGGAAGAATAGGACCATCCTAGATATGGTTCGGTCGATGCTGAAAAGCAAGAAAAGGCCCAAAGAGTTCTGGGCAGAAGCTGTGATGTGCGCCGTCTACATACAGAATCGGTGCCCACACTTGAAGTTGAAGAATCGAACACCATTAGAAGCATGGAGTGGTAAGAATCCTACCGTCTCTCATCTAAAGATATTCGGTAGTGTAGCCTATGCACATGTACCAGATCCGCGAAGGATGAAACTGGAAGATAAAAGCAAAGCATATGTTTTTATCGGATATGATGGACTGACAAAAGGGTATAAGCTGTATGACCCGATAAGCAAGAAGGTGATAACGAGTCGAGATGTGCGAGTGAATGGGACTGGAATAACTCAAAGAAAGTTGCCAACGAAGTCGGAGAATCGTCAGCTGTTATTCCGACTGCTCTATCAACAAATCCTGAAATTGTTGAAGAAGAAGATGAAGAAGATGAGCCACGAAAACCTCGAATGAGAAGTCTCCAAAATTTGTACGACTCTACAGAGGTACATCTTGTATGTCTGTTGGCAAATGCTGAAAATATCAAGTATGAAGATGTCGTGCTAGATGAAAAATGGAAAGCACCCAGGGATGAAGAAATTGAAGCAATCGAGCGCAACAACACATGGGAGCTCACTGAATTGCCCAAAAGAAGTCAGGCCATTGGAGTGAAATGGGTCTATAAGTAAAAGATGAATGCACAAGGGGAAATTGAACGATACAAAGCTCGGCTTGTCGCGAAGGGATACAAGCAAAAGGAAGGAATCGATTACGATGAAGTCTTTGCCCCTGTCGCAAGAATGGAGACAATTCGTCTACTCATTTCTCAAGCTGCTCAGTACAAGTGGCCAATATTCCAAATGGATGTCAAGACAGCATTCTTGAATGGTGTACTCGAAGAAGAAGTCTACATTGAACAACCACCAGGTTATATGAAACTTGGAGGAGAAACAAAGGTGTTGAAGTTAAAGAATGTGCTTTACGGGCTAAAGCAAGCACCGCGAGCGTGGAATACTTGCATTGATGCATATTTCAAGGAGAATGGGTTTGAGCAATGCCCCTATGAGCATGCCCTCTACGTCAAAAACAACGGAGGTAATATTTTATTTGTTGCCCTTTATGTTGATGACCTCATTTTCATGGGTAACAGTGATGAGATGATAGAAGACTTCAAGAGAAGAATGAAACAGGAGTTTGAGATGACTGATTTAGGCTTGATGAAGTTCTTCCTTGGTCTGGAAGTCAGACAAACAGAAAGAGGCATCTTTATATCACAGGAGACATATGCAAAGAAGATCTTGAAAGATTTCAAGATGGAGAAATGCAATCCTGTATCAACACCTATGGAACCTGGAGCAAAACTTTCAAAGTTTGATGAAGGAGAACAAGTTGATCCAGGAAGGTACAGAAGCTTGGTTGGAAGCCTTCGCTACCTCACATGCACAAGGCCAGATATTACACTAAGTGTTGGCATTGTAAGTCGATTCATGGAGAACCCAACTTACTCACACTGGAAGGCGTTAAAGAGAATCCTCAGGTACATTCAAGGAATAGCGTCACATGGATTGTTCTACTTGAAGACATAAGATTACAAGCTGATTGGATACTCTGACAGTGATTGGTGTGGAGATGTTGATGATCGGAAAAGTACTGCAGGGTATGTCTTCTTTATGGGAAATACAACTTTCACTTGGTTTTCAAAGAAGCAGCCGATTGTGATGCTCTCAACATGTGAAGCAGAATATGTAGCAGCATCTTGGTGTGTATGTCATGCTATATGGCTAAGAAATCTATTGAGCTAGATGGAGATGAAGCAGTCAAGCAGAGCAGTGATTCACATAGACAACAAATCCGCAATTGAATTTGGCGAACAATCCAGTTAATCATGAAAGAAGCGAACACATTGATGTTCGTTTCCACTTTATCCGAGATCATGTGAAAAGCGGAAATGTGGAACTAAGGCATGTGGCAAGCCAATAACAAGTGGCAGACACATTTACAAAGCCATTGCCAAAGCTACTGCTCGACAAGTTCAATAAGATGATAGGGATGACAGATGGCAGAAGCATTTGAAGTTTACGGGGGAGTTTTGTTGAAAAACGACATAAACTTCAAATGCCGTAAAAGTAACAGGAATCGCCGAAGTCCAATAAGGAGGCTCATCTACCACGCCGAAAATCTTGAAGCCACAATAAGAACAGTATTAGCATATGTTCATTGTCTGTTGTTTATTTTCGATTCTATAAATAGGTACTTCCATTGCTGTGAAACTTAGAGCGAAGCAAAGCAAAAAATACAAAGCAAGCTTTAGCTAAACAACTCTCCGCTTTTGGTTATCGTTTTAGATATCAAAAGTGTAAAGTATCTTGTGTGTCTGAGATATCAAATCTACAAAGACATATATGAGTATGTGTACATACAGGATTAGGTAGAGTTGCAATGCAGGGCCAAAAAATGTATTGTAAAGGTTGCATTATATTAATGTGGGAACCACAGTGGTCAGTGCAGAGTGTAAAGTCTCATTCAGTATACTGTAGTAGTACATAATTGGACAATAGGTGACATGTATGAGAGAGAGATCACATGAGAACCTGAGAAGTCTCAAGACTGGTCAGGCTTGTGACTAATTGATCATCAACCTCCTCACCATACTCACCACTCAACAGCCTGTCTAATCTTGTTTTATTCTTTCCACAGGGACAGAAGAGAACATCGCATCTTGCCCAACATTTGCAACTGTCTGCTCAATGCTCATCTAGTAATACTAGTATTTAATTAATTAAGCAAAACGACGACAGCTTTAATACATAGTACTTCTCTGTTTTTGTGAAAGTGCAACATTCATACAGTGCACGCAGTCCAATGCATATTTTAAATTATTAATAACTTAAATTCGGTACAAGTAAAAATTCTGAAAGTTTAATATTTAAAAACTACATGACGAGACGAATCTAACAAGATCTCACTTGGCTATATTTTAACTTGTATAACTATGATAAAAATTTGAGTCAATGTTAAATAATGAATAGTAACAAATTTGGAAATATTGCAATATCAAGGAAACGGAGGAAGTACTATAATTTGGGAAAATAGACCAATTGGTCCTTTATCTTGCTTCTTTCGACCAAATTCATCCTTTTAGATATTTTGGACTCTGTTGGTCCTTTATGTTTCACAAAATTATCCCAAATAGTCCGATTTTATGTTTAAGTGGGTTAATTACAAGATTAACATATTAATGGTGTACACACTTGGCAATTTGGGCTTACTTGGCATTACACCTAGCTTTAAAAAATTCTACCCGAATGATCGCCCGGGTCTGTGAAAATTACCCAAAATACTACCCGAATTGAAACACCCCAAAATATTATACTAACAATTCTGAGTTGAAACCCTAATTAATCGCGAAAGAGATTGAAGTGTTATACTTGTATTATTAAAAAAAGAAATCCTCACCACTCCTAACGATCACCAACACACACTCCATTTTTGATATTTCCATCAATCCAACTTCCACCTCCGCCAATGCAGTACCACACCACCGCTGCAGCCGCCGCCTCCGGTTCCGGCGCCGCTGACACCAGCAAGACGGCCAAGCTCGAATACTACAACAGCTACATCTGCCGCATGAACAGCACCAAGTTCCTCCAAGCCTCCTCCAAGCCTCCTCTTCCGCGTCACCCTCCTCGTCGCCCTAATCCTCATCTTCTTCTTCACTCTCATTTACCCTCCCCTCTCCGACTCCTCCTCCTCCGCCGCCGGGAGCCACCACCACCACTCCATCCACTCCACCAACCACTTCCTCGCCTCCGCCTTCTATCGCTCCTCCGGCGCCGCCTGGGAAAAGCAAATCCGCGCACTCCGCCACCCCTCGCCGCCCTAACGGCTTCTCCGTCCTCGTCACCGGAGCCGTCGGCTTCGTCGACTCGCATCCGCCCTCGCCCTGAAAACGCGCGGCGACGGCGTCCTCGGCATCGATAACTTCAACCCCTACTACGACCCTTCCCTGAAACGCGCCCGGCATGATATCCTTTTCAAGCACCAGATCTTCATCGTCGAAGGCGACATCAACGACGCCGATCTCCTGACGAAGCTCTTCGACATCGTGCCGTTCACAAAATTGTTAGTATAATATTTTGGGGGGTTTCAATTCGGGTAGTAATTCGGGTATTTTTCGGGTAGGTTTTTTTAAGTCTAGGTGTAATGTCAAGTAAGCCCAAATTGCCAAGTGTACACCATTAATCTATTAATCTTATAATTAACCTACTTAAATATAAAATCGGACTATTTGGGATAAATTTATGAAACATAAAGGACCAAAAGAGTCCAAAATATCTAAAAGGATGAATTTGGTGGAAAAAAGCAAGATAAAGGACTAAATGGTCTATTTTCCCACTATAATTTATGAAGTAACTTTTAAGTGGATCTTGTTTTCTATTCTTTCATCTCATATAGTATATATGCAACACAGTAGTACAGTGGGATAATTAAGCAAGGGATATGCTGATTAATTTGATATGATAAATCATCAATTAGGTATGCACACCACACCCCACCCAAGAATTATTATTGGGTTAAATAGGAAAATGGCTAGCTCAAATCATTACAGTATTTGATTATTAGAAACTAGAAAGTTGCTAGCCCCACTCATCTGATAATGCATGTCTAGGTTTAAACCTTAAGGGATAATTTCTCTAGCTAATTTTGACAAAAAAAAAAAAGAATAAATATAAATACGTGTGTAGATCAGCCAATTAGTCCATTGAAGTTTGTTTAGAAAGAGGAAAAATCCCTACATTTGTGCATAATATCACTGGATGGGCATCCTTTCCTATGTGACTTTTGAAATGTTAATTCCCCACTGGCGAGGACTCATGAGCAACAAACAATAATACCCTAATTAATGGCAAAACTTTTGTCTCCTTATTGCATGTCTATATCCCAGGATTCCAAATCTGCATTCTCTGTGTCGCCCCCCCCCCCCCCCCCCCCCCCCCCCACCCACTACTATATGGTGGGAAACAACAAAAGATAGATGACAACAAACAAACTAATAGTGAATCTCAAGGTGGTATGTATATGTGTGTGTATATATATATATATATATATGAAGGATGGATGGGCCATAGATATAGGCATGCAGACAGTGCAGCTGCCCACAAAACCCATGAATTTGAAATGGCTTTCACATTCGGACAGGACATCCAACAAAGAGATATAATACTAATGGATTACAGTCTGGTTTTCATACATCTATGATCTATCCCCATTCTAGCTACATTTGAGTGCGCGGATCGGACAGTACTGTTATGTAAATGCCTTCCCCACTCCCATTTGCCGATTCCTAATTATTAAAATTCTTGCACTCAAATTCATGGTACCATATTAGATCAGATCTAACCAATTCACCGTACGACGACTGACGAGTGTAATTATATACAAATAGAAGAATTAGCCCAGCAGCTCTTTCTTTAATTCTGTGCCACATATATATGAAATGAAAATTATTGGGTGGAAATTGGAATCTAGCTAGCTGTGTGGGCTCTGCTCATTATAATTCCTCGATCCTGATAACTATTACTATGAGTGAAGCTCATTTTGAGAGAAAATTTTCGTTGATTGAGGAAATTAGCCAAAATATATAAACAGACAGATTTATTTGGTAAAAATGGCGTCGACCTCTTTTTCTCGAAAAAAAAAAAAGGTTTAGGACTAAATATCTAGTCCAATGTGCTGTCAACTTTCCAACGACTGGAGATTCGAACATGATAGACTCTTGGAATGGATCGGTGGGGAAGCCAAGTGCTAAAATATCAAGTTACTATACATTTAAGGGCAGATTATTCAACACCTTTTGAAATTCACCAAACATTTAGTCGAATCTAACTATTCGATTATTGTTCAATTCAATTCGTAATTTTGCGTTACAAAAGTTGCATCAACTATTTTAAAAATTTTTGTAACACGAAGAGGTGTTTGATTCGATTTCATTCATCAACTTATAAATTGCAAAGGTGAGGTTGCGAGTACAACAATTTTAATGAGCACCTCAACACTTTACACTTACAGTGCGTTTGGTTGAAGAGATTTTAGATTACCAGTGGGAATGTGATTGCTAGAATGCAAATTTTATTTTTTTAATGTTTTAAAATTATTGCGTTTGGTTAGATTGGGAATCTCAGATTTTCCATTCTAATAAATTTACCATAATGTCTTTGAGTTTCAATTAAACGAATGTCCTTGTGTACACAATAGAAATATTTAAGCCGGTTTATTTTTTAAAATATTGAAAATTATTTATATGTAATTTATTGTATTATAATTACTTATTTAATATCTCTATAATATCATATTCCTAGTAATTTGAGATTCCTGGTAATGACATTTCTACTGATAATATAATATCCCTCAAACCAAACGGCATCTTAAGAAAAATTTGACGAAGGTGGCTGTGGTTTTCATTGCCTAATTTGTTAAAGACAAAATTCTTGTCGCGCGTGTTATCCCGTAAAAGTATTTTTTTTGGTGACACGTAAAAATATATGTTAATGTAATGCTTTAAATTAAAATGGACACAAAAAATACTCACTTTTCATCTGTCATTCCCATATACGATCAATGCATCCAAACTTCTTTATCTATGGATTGCCTACTCAATTACACTTTTATCACATTTAACTACTTTTGTTTTTATATATACGTATTGTTAACCCAAAAATTTATTAGGCCCAGTGAATTAATTTTTCAGGCCCAATGAATTTAGTCCAGTTCATGTTCGAAAGGCCCTGTCCAATTCAAAATATATCTGGATAGACAATGGTGAGAAGCTGGCGCCATAAGAGAGAAGGGATTGTGGCACATTGAAGACAGGCAATCAAGAAGGAGGAGGATCCGGTGTCATCAATGCCTAGGAGTCATGAGCAAGCGCCATCAATGGAGAGGATGTGGGAGTTACAGAAGCGTTACAGCTTCTCCATCAGGATGAGTGTTGGTCTTCCCTATAAATAAAGGGTGGTGGCATCCCAAGCAGGCAGCAAAAATTCCCCAAGAGGAATCCGCATTATTTTATTTTACTTTCTGCAAGTTTCTTTCGTGTTCTTCAATTCTTCAATTTCCATTCCCTTTACAGTTTTACTAAGTTTCTTGTAATTCTTCCAAAATCTTTGTATTCATCTTCACCATAATCAATCAACAAAATTCTTGGTTAACACATATAAAACAATAAAAAAAAGATTTCATTATCCCGAACCTGGTTAAAGCGATTTCGTGTATAAATATAAATAGTACTCCTATCTTATCGAAGTGCAGTATTTGATCCACACATTAACGATGATACTATCACGAAAGTTCATAATTAGAATTCGGGATGGCATGGTGTTCACCGTGCTTGCAGCTACTCGGATTCTCTTGAGGCCTTGAGAATTACTCGGAAGTCTCTGTGGGCAGGGCCGTCTCGGACATTGTAGAGGCCCTGAGCCAAAAAAAAAATGGGCCCTATAAAGATAATTAAATTTTTTTACTACATAAAATTAATTTAATATTCACTTTATTAAACTATAATAGTAATACTATTTTATTTTGTCAAAATATACACTATTTTATTAAGATTTTTATTTCACCATAAGATTTTTTTTTCTTGAAGAACCTATACAGACTATGAAAGGGTGGTGGAACCCAGTGCCACAAAAATTACAAAGGGATAAATGGGAGAGATATAAGGCCGAGAGAATCGAACCCCCAATCTATAGTTTGAAAATCGGGAGTTTGAACACTAGCATAAGTCTCCATTCCCATTTCACCATAAGATTGATGAAATAATATTACTAAAATAACGATATAGATAGATAAAATGTTACGCCTAAACACTATGTAAATTTATTTAAACATTAAATAATAAATATGAAATATTTTAAAAAATCAAAAAACATAACATTAAAAAAAAAATTTAAGATGGGCCCCCAAAATTGGGGGCCTGTGCAAGAGCTCCATTGGCTCCTGCCAAAAGACGCCTCTGTCGTGGGGATCATGCACTTTTCCTTTTGGTTGTGAATATTTCTGATCTTTTGGAGCAATACCATGGATACCTTGATTTCATGTTCTTCGTGAGGGCAAATCTATAGCGGATTTGCTTGCAAAAAGGGGGGTTCGGTTTGTTGAATTGTTCACCACCTGAGCGTTCCAACGTTCATCAGTGCTTGTATAACAATGACATGGTGCGTGTGTGCTTCCCTCGCTACTAGCTCATATGTTGTGTTTTTTCTCTCTTTCCCTTCCTCTATAATATAGATTTTTTGTGTCTCCTTAATTTCACCACAAAAAAAATGCACCCCAAAAAAATGATTGACGCATAGTATTTTTCTTTTTAAAACTATTTAATTGAATAAAAGAGTTTGCGAATATTAGTGTGTTAACCAATATTAGGATGTCACTTGACGGACGAAATTGAAAAACCTGAAACTTATGACATTTAAATAAACTCTGCTCACTCCATTATGCTATCAAACATACGAAGTACTATATAATAGGAGAGAGGTTAGTGTGCAATCAAAAACATTTGTCTTGATGTACTGCGGCCTCCCACAACCGTCGATTCACTTTGTAAATCGACAGTTGAGATTAACTTAAAGGTTAAAAGGGTAAATTTGTCATATTAATCCAAAATATACTTAGTACATACAGCGACAATTTATATACATTTCAGCGATAGACATAATGTTTTCAGCGCGACTTTTATATATTTTAGCGACGAATTATAGTACTACATATTTCAGCAGCGCAATATAGTATATTTCAAAGACATGCTATAGTATTTTTCAGCGACTTGATAATGTTCATTTCAGCGACTTCATAAACGTTGAAACTCCAATTCTTTGGTTTAACATATTTAAGTGACGAGCTGTATGTATTTCAGCGACGTGATGTGTGTATTTCAGCGACCGACTATGTATATTTCAGCGATATGCCACAATATTTTTAGCAATAACAACCTACGGGTATTTTCAGCGACTTGACCGTTATACATTTTTGGACAACTTTACCCTTTTACATTTTGAATCATTAGATTTTAAATGAACAATTGGGATTGGTGCCTTGATGTGCTGCGGACATTGTTGATTGCACCGCAACCAATCCCATATAATAGGCATGCTAAAGAATAATTTCATTTGACGATATTTGATGTCATTGAAACATGGCGTGTGATCACAACCCACAAGAAATACTAAATGACAGGAAATGCACGAAAATTACAATCAAGTAAACAAGATGCGGTTGTTGCTGCAGATTTTTAGATTAAAAATATCCAATATCCCAAATTTTGCCACTTAGGCACTAGATGAACAATGGTCATGGTCATACAATAATATGCATATCTATCTCCCAAGGGAATATAATATAATAATGATGGAATGTTATAACAACTAAACAAACCATACTATCCTACTATAAATAGATATATACAGAGTAATACATTACACCCCCAAAACATAAAGCAAAACAAAAAAACATCCATCCATCCCCCCAAAATGGAAACTCATCATCAACCCCTTATCTCCTCCTCCACCTTGGCCAGTACTGTAATAATAATCCTCTTCTCCATTGTGATGAGCCATGGCGGCCATGCCGCTAACCTCCAGCTCCTCCATGCCCAAAGCCCACTCTCCCCTTTCTCTCCAAAAACCCGGCCTACTCCTCCTCTCTCATGGACTCAATCCGTCCTCCAAATGCAGTCCAGCGACCTCGCCCGCCTCCGCTACCTCTCCTCCCTCCTTGCCCCTTCCCTCCCCCGCTCCATCGTCCCCATTGCTTCCGGCAGGGCCGTCACTCAGAACCCCACCTACATTGTCCGGGCCAACGTCGGCACCCCGCCTCAGACCCTCTTCGCCGCCGTTGACACCAGCAACGACGCCGCATGGGTCCCCTGCGCCGGCTGCGTCGGCTGCTCCTCTGCGGCCTTTGATAATTCCAAGTCCGCCACTTTCAAGGCCGTGCCCTGTGGTTCACCGCAATGCAACCAGGTAACGGACTCTACGCGCCGCTGGAGGCGCGTTGGGTGGGTTTTTTGTTTTCTTGTTTTGCGGTGGGTAGCTTGCTATAGTCTCTGTAGATCTTGGTTCCATTATGGGTTTTTTGTGGTTCTTGTGACTGTCTTTTTCTTACAGAATGACCCGTGACTCGCACCAATAATAAAGTACATACAAACAGTACCACTGCACTATCAATCTATCATGATTTAGATTTTTTTTTTTTTTTTTTTTTTTAAAGAAGTCGAAGCCATTAGATTCTTAATACATCAGTACTAAACCACACATACAGTATTATTTAAAGAAATAAACAACCACTATTTATTAAGTAATCCAAAAATTTATCACATGATGAGGATCATGAGCTCACTAACCATACGGGCATGCACCATTTTGTTTTGTCCCTGCACTTCCTCCTGTTCAGAATTACTATTACCCTTATTTTTATTTTTTTTGGTAAAAAGAATTGTTAACCTTTTTTTTTTTTTTTTTACCAATACAAATAGAAGTATACATTACATTATATGGATAACTTGATAAGGATAGTTAAGATACACGCCACATTACATTATTAATTTAGAATAAAGTTGTAGGTGGTGTTTGATAGAAATAGGATATATGGAGGACTTATATATGTTATTTGAGTTATTGGATTCTTCTTCATAACAAATAATTTGTTCTTATATATAATTAAGATGGTGTTTAAAAAAGTGATAATAGACTAATTTGTGATAAATAGTATTGTTGAAGTTAAAATAAGAGGTAATCTCATTTAATTTATTCAATTTATCATTTCAGTACTCCACGAATTGATTTAAAATTTTTTATTTCGCCATGAAATAAATCTTCAGGTGCCCAGTCCGAGCTGCGGCGGCTCCGCCTGCGCCTTCAACCTGACCTACGGCGGTTCCACCATCTCCGCAACCCTGGTGCAGGACAACATTACGTTAGCCGCGGACACCATCCCCGGCTACACCTTCGGCTGCATCCAGACGGCCACCGGTACCTCCGTGCCGGCCCAGGGATTGTTGGGCTTGGGCCGAGGCCCACTATCCCTTGTATCACAAACATCAGCCCTATATCAGTCCATATTCTCATATTGCCTGCCCAGCTACAAGTCATTGAATTTCACTGGATCGCTGCGTTTAGGGCCCAATGGCCAGCCCATTAGGATCCGCACGACCCAGCTGCTGAAAAACCCAAGACGATCCTCTTTCTATTACGTCAATCTCATCGGCATTAAGGTCGGCCGGCGCGGCGTCGTCATTCCTCCCACGGCTTTCGCCTTTGATCCCAGCACCGGCGGTGGAACAATCTTCGATTCAGGTCAATTTCTCATATTATTTTTTTTTTCAATCATGCTTTTATGATTTATTGATTGGACTTGTGTGTTGGGAAAATTTGGATCGGGCAGGCACTGTGTTCACGGTACTCGTGAAGGCGGCGTACACGGCGGTGCGGGACGAGTTCCGTCGGCAGATGGGGGCGGCGACGGTTTCGTCACTGGGGGGATTCGACACGTGCTACACGGTGCCGATCACGGTGGCAACGATAACGTTCCAGTTCCCGGGGCTGAACATGAGCCTCCCACAGGACAACTTCCTTATCCACAGCAGCTCCGGCAGCACGTCGTGCCTGGCGATGGCGGCAGCGCCGGAGACGGGGGTGAACGCGGTGCTGAACGTGATCGCGACGTTCCAGCAGCAGAACTTCCGGATTCTGATTGATGTGCCCAACTCAAAGCTGGGCGTGGGGCGCGAGCGCTGCACTTGAGAGAGTAATTTATGTTGATTAGCAGGCTGGGCTTCAACATTGCGTTTAGTTGGTTGATTTTTTTTTTTTTTTTTCTTCCTGATTATTGTTAAGAATGAATAATTAAGGATGGACAATCTTAAAATAGTTCAAGCTGGAAACTGGAATGAGATGGTGATTGTGGAAGTTTGTAGTATTATTGTAGCTGTATTTCTGTGGTGGCCAGACATGGCAATTGGTCGACATGTTCGGAGGCATATGACAATATACAAAATCTACTTGCTACGGCCTGTTTTAATTGGATTATTTAGTTGTTCATTTTTTCTTTTCTTTTTTTTTTTTCATGAGAAAATGTCATGTTAATTAGACCATCTATAAACCAATCCTGTGTCCCGTTTGTTCGGCTTCAATTAAATTGATCTAATTTTGCAATTTTCTTTTTCTTTTTCATTTGTCAAAATTAATGTGAAGCGAAGTGTATATATAGTGTTTTTTTCCAGGGACACGGATTAAATATATAGAGGGATATGTTTTACCTTAGGTAAGATTTTGGATTTCAATCATACTTCTATATGGCAACTTTAAAGCATGTGAAAAAGGGCCTTTACAAATACATTTTTATTTTTAAAAAAAAAAATCTTTTTTTCTGATGTAAATGCAACACAAAAGAAACTCCATTGAATTGTTGAAAGCAATGGGTATGAATGAAAACATGCCTTAAATCCAGGATTGATGATGCTTTAAAATTACTCGTATAAAATTAGAAAATAGGTCCAGGATGTGAGTATTAAATTAGGTCCAACAAGAGCAACAGACATATTAAACGGGGCCGGGGTTAAATTAGCCAATAGCCATCATCACATGTAAATGACAGTGTAATGTCCATTATTGGACCAATCGTATATATATATTCCCCAAATTGAAGGATACAGGAAGCAGACTATGGTTTGGGGTTTAATTTGGACCTACATCTTCTTATATGGAGTAGCTTATATATAATGAAATGAAAAAAATAAAAATTATCTTCATATGGTTTAAAATCTCCTCAACCTGTCCGTCCACCTCTTTGTTTTTTAAAAAATAAATAATAATGTAAATATTTAAATAAGCTAATAAGTTGTTGTTACTTGTTGGTACGTAGTACAAGTAACATATTTAAGTGATTAGTAGTATTTTGTATTGGAGAGGTGTCCGTGTCCACTGAGCTAGAATGCTCATCAAGACAACAACAACAATCTGCTGCTGCATTCTCAGAGTATTATTATTATTATTATTATTATTATTATTATTATTATTATTATTATTATTATTATTATTGTTGTCCACTGAGCTAGTGTTAAGATAAGGAAGAGTTTGGGTTTGGCACCTACCTCTGTTCAATCTTAGATATATGAAGTATAATAAAGGGAGAGTAGTCTAGTGTAGAGGAGTTGTTCATCAGATCTACTACTACTAGTCGAATAGTGCATAATAGGGTATAAGGGCTTGTGTCGCGGTTGGTTGATTCATCAATCACTCTGTTTATTTCTTCTTCCTGCTGCTTGCTTATTGGGATCTGGACATGTCAATTGTTACTTACTCCTCCAACCCCAACAACATATATAATACATATGGGCACGTCCATCCCTCTTATTATTATTGCATTAATAATATCAAAAGGCTAGCTGCTAATTAAGGAGCTAACTAGGGGAATTATTCAATGAAACTAATAGAAAATTGGGCAAAGGAGAAAGCTAAATCGACTTACATTCATTCATTTTTAATTCAGAATGTGGCGGTGGTGGACTGTGGTGGATCAATACAATACAATACATATCATGATGATGAGGATCGATCCATACCATACAAATGTGTTTTCAATTCAATATATATACACTTCCTATATACCTGTCGTCGTCATGAAACTAATAGTAGTATAATTAAATACAGAATGCTACTTACTTACTAGTAGTACATTATTAGTTTAATCGAGGAGACGTCGAGATTGTTGAGCTAATTAAATAGAGCTAGGAGGAGCAACTCATGGCAATAATGTTTATGTTGGCCTGCTGAGAAAATGCCAACGCCATCAGGAATCCCAATATCCCCACCGGAAACAGCAAGAGAAGCGTCGGAGGCGGCGGCAAGGGCGGCAACACCGGCGGCAGAATCAACAGACACGCCGTGAATATAGCCAGTACGATGACCAGCCACCGCCTGTCCAAGGACGACGACGACGACGAGGATCTCATGATGATGATGGCTTTATTATTATTATTATTTTCTAATTGTGGCCTCCTCCCTGCTGCTGCTGCTGCTGCTGTCTTCCTCACTACTACTCCACCAATCATCATGATATATTCCTAAGTAAATTTTCCAATTGTCTTTCTTTCTCTTGATGATGAGACTCCAGAGCGAGCTGAGGTTGAGCGTTATATTATGTAATAATAATAATAAAAGAAAATGAATTATCGAGACAGACAAGTAGTATATATATATATAGAGACTTGAGACCTGCAGAGAAATGGAGAGGAAGCCAAGAAGGCAAGACTACACAATCTAAACTCGACCAACTACAAATACTTTGAAAATATGTTCTCCTATAGTCCTATATATAAAAAAAATAAAAGTGAAAAATAAAATAGTAAAAGAGTGTTTTTGTCTATGTTCAATGAAGGTGTGTGTAATAAATAGGGAGTAGTAGGTCCTACTTCCTAGTGAGCATGACATTTTTGTCCGTAAATATACTCCTCCTTTATGAAATAAGCTGTGACACGGATTCTATACGCGGACCAGACACCGATCGAATGACGCTCGTAGTTTCCTTTGCTTTGGTTTTTGTTTGGGGTGCAGCTCCACACATGCCCACTATACCAGATTCACATTTTCACTATTTCATTTTTGTTTTGTTTTGTTTTTTTTTTAAAAAGAAAAAGAAAAAAGAAAAAAAGAAAGAAAGATGATGGTAATATGTTGTTAATACTACAAATTTTAACTGGATTCACAGATTTAAAGGACGAATCCCATAATATAATGGCCTTTTAATTTGTTAGGCGAGAGAGAGCCAATGGATATATGAGTACTACACTCCTCAATCAATCCTTATAATTAGAGATAAGTCTAATACAGAGATAATCAATAATGTTTGCTTTCGCCTTTTTGATAGGATCCTGTTACACTAATTTCATTCATTACCCCATTCCAATACAAACACGTACGATAGATGGATTCATCACAAACACAATTGATCTAACTAACATATTTAGGGGCTGTTTGGAAGACAGCATATTGACCAGCATATAGCATATTGAAAGAGCATATTGTCTCACAGTTCTCTCTTCGAATCTGCTATCTGCTAGCGGATCCGCTGACTCCCAAACATCCCCTTAATATATAATGAAAATTAACAATCAGTATATAGTATAATTAATTACTAGTCGATACTGCAGCTCATCATTCATCATTTTACAAAGAATAAACAAGATTATTACTGTAAAACCTTTTTTTTTTTTCATTTTGAGAAAATAAGGAAAAAGAGAAACAAGCTAGTTTAATTTTTTTGTTCACTTTAACCTTGTTTCTTTTTCTGGGTTTTCTTTTAGTATTGTTCGAATTATTTTTACACAAGTATTGTTTGTCTGTTTTTGTGAAATCACAAAAGGATCAATTTGTCTCTTCATATACACACTTCAATTCGAACAAATTCTCATTGTTGCACAAATAATTAAACCTTTGTTATAGAAATAACTATCTTTATTTATGTATGTGTACAATAAAATGGTATATGGCTTATTAGCTTGTGTTTATAGTGGAAGTATTGTAATGGAAATTGGGATTAAATGGTGAAAGAAAGGAAGTTTAAAGGTGAGATAATAAAATGGATAAAGTGTAATCATTATGGCTATGAAATGAAACAAGTATTAAGCTTGCATAAAATTTTTCTAACTTAACTTCTCAATACATTACATAGGCTATTTATAAACTTTTTTATCCTCTCACTATTTACTAACCTCATAATCAAAGCATATACATTTAAAGATTTTCACATGTCTAACCTTATGATCAAGGCATGAACATGGATGTTGAACACTAGACATTCACATGTTTTGTTTACATGCATAATACTCCCCCTTGAATGTCGTCAATACGAAGAATATGCCTCGTTAAAACCTTACTTGGAAAAAACCCAGTGGGAAAAAATCCAAGTGAAGGAAAAAGAGTACAGTATTTTTGTATCAGATGCTCCCCCTGATTTGGACATCATTTTAAATCTCGAAGCCGCCGCATTCCAATTTTCTTCACGAGCTTCTCGAATGTTGCAGTCGGCAATGCCTTGGTAAATAGATCCGCTAAATTATTTTCTGATCGAATTTGTTGCACATCGACTTCACCATTCTTTTGAAGATCATGAGTGTAGAAGAATTTTGGTGAAATATGCTTCGTTCTATCTCCTTTGATATAACCCCCTTTCAACTGGGCTACACAAGCCGAATTATCTTCAAATAAAATTGTTGGGGGCATTTGTGGTTCAATGATTAAACCACAACTCTTCAATATATGTTGAGTCATTGACCTCAACCAAACACATTCTCGACTTGCTTCATGGATTGCTAATATTTCGGCATGATTAGAAGAAGTAGCAGTTAGAGTCTGCTTCATTGACCTCCAAGAGATAGCAGTTCCACCACACGTGAAGATATAGCCTGTTTGAGATTTGGCTTTGTGTGGGTCTGATAAATAACCTGCATCGGCATAGCCAATTAACTCATGTCGAGAGTCTTTTGGGTAAAATAACCCAAGATCAATTGTTCCTTGGAGATAGCGAAAAACATGCTTTATGCCTTTCCAATGTCGTTGAGTAGGGCAAGAGCTGAATCTTGCGAGTAGATTGACTGCAAACGCGATATCAGGTCGCGTGTTGTTTGCAAGATACATTAACGCACCAATTGCGCTTAAATATGGGATTTCTGGGCCAAGTTGCTCTTCATTATCTTCTTTTGGCCTAAATGGATCCTTTGCAGGATCAAGTGCCCGAACGACCATTGGATTATTTAGCGGATGAGCATAATCCATTCGAAATTGCTTTAATACCTTTTGGGTATAAGCTGATTGATGAACAAATATGCCCATTTCCAAATGCTCAATTTGTAGGCCAAGGCAAAATTTCGTTTTCCCGAAATCTTTGATTTCAAACTCCTTTTTCAGATATTCGACCGCCTTTTTCAACTCTTCAGGAGTTCCAATTAGATTTAAATCGTCAACATAGACTGCGACGATCACAAATTCTGACCCATTTTTCTTTATAAATACACAAGGGCTGATCGGGTCATTTGTATAGCATTCCTTTATCAAACTTTCACTGAGGCGGTTGTACCACATTCGGCCAGATTGCTTGAGCCCATACAACGATTTTTGCAATTTGATGGAATAATTTTCTCTGGGTTTTGAGTTGCAAGACTCAGGTAATTTAAACCCTTCAGGTATTTTCATATAAATATCATTTTCCAATGAGCCATATAAATATGCAGTAACAACATCCATCAGCCTCATTTCGAGATTTTCTCGTACTGCTAGACTCATTAGATACCTGAATGTTATTCCATCCATAACTGGGGAATATGTTTCCTCAAAATCAATTCCCGGTCGTTGTGAAAAACCTTGGGCTACAAGCCTTGCCTTATATTTGGCAATTTCATTATTTTCATTTCTTTTTCTCACAAACACCCATCTGTAGCCAACAGGCTTCACATTTTTTGGTGTTTGGACAATAGGGCCGAATACTTTTCGTTTATTCAGTGAATCTAGTTCAGACTGAATCGCATCTTTCCATTTTTGGCCAATCATTTCTTTTCCGACATTCTTCAACTGATCTTGGTTCAGGATCCTCGTTATTTTCCATTACATCGAGTGCAACGTTGTATGCAAAGGCATTATCAACGTTTGTTTCTTTTCGGTTCCAACATTTCCCAGTATTGATATAATTGAAAGAAGTTTCAATAACTTCATTTTCTTCTGGGTGAATATTTTCAGGTTCAACCTTTTCGGGGGTTGAATCAATTTCTCCTTCGGGAGTATCATCTGTGATTGATTTATCACCCATATGGATAATTTTCTTCTTTCGTGGATTTTTATCCTTGGAACCCAAAGGCCTACCACGCTTCAGGCGTGCAGTAGGTTCATTTGCACTTGGAATTTGCCATTCTGGGATATTTATATTGGCTGGTGCATTTGCTGCATCATTTATATATGATTTTGTGACTTTAGCAGCATCATTAAAAGCATCGGGTAATTGATTTGCAATTCCCTGCAAATGCACAATTCTTTGAACTTCAAGTTCGCATTGCCTTGTACGAGGATCAAGGAAATCAAATGGACTTTGCCAAGATATTTCCTTTTTCAGTTGATCATTTCCTCCCCCTAATGTCGGGAATTGAGTTTCATCAAAATGACAGTCTGCAAATCTTGCAGCAAATAAATCACCCGTTTTTGGCTCAAGATATTTAATAATCGAGGGTGATTCATACCCGACATATATGCCCAACCTTCTTTGAGTTCCCATTTTTGTGCGTTGTGGTGGCGCAATCGGTACATAAACCGCACACCCAAAAATTCGCAAGTGGGATATATTGGGCTCCTTTCCAAACACAATTTGTGTAGGGGAGTAGCTATGATAGCTTGTCGGCCTTATTTTCACAAGTGCGGCTGCATGCAATATAGCATGTCCCCAAGCAGAAACAGGGAGTTTTGATTTCATTAACAAGGGTCTTGCAATTAATTGCAATCGCTTAATAAATGATTCTGCCAGACCATTTTGCGTGTGCACATGAGGCACAGGATGTTCAACAGTAATTCCAATCGACATGCAGAAATCATCAAATGCATGTGATGTATATTCTCCAGCATTATCAAGGCGTATTTTCTTTATCGGATGATCTGGAAACTGTGCTCGCAATTTTATAATTTGTGCAAGTAATCTTGCGAATGCCAAATTGCGAGTTGATAATAAACAAACGTGTGACCAGCGTGATGACGCATCAATTAATACCATAAAGTACTTGAAAGGTCCACACGGTGGATCAATAGGTCCACATATATCGCCTTGAATTCTTTCTAGGAATGTAGGGGATTCAATTCCCACTTTTACTGGAGATGGTCTGGTTATCAATTTCCCTTGTGAACAGGCTGCACAATTGAACTCATTTGGGTTCAATATCATTTGCCTTTTCAATGTATGGCCATTTGAATTTTCAATAATTCGCCTCAGCATTACACTGCCAGGATGCCCAAGTCTATCGTGCCAGGTAATAAATTCACTAGTAGCTTTCAAGCCTACTAGGTTATGTATTTCTGCGGCACATATTTTTGTATAGTATAAGCCAGAGGAGCAACATGGCAATTTTTCATTCACAAATTTTTTTCCATTTTCAATTCGAGTTATCAAAAGATACTCGTGATCTGCCTCTTTTGAAGTTTCAATGTGATATCCATTTTTTCGAATATCATTGAAGCTCAGTAAATTTCTTCGAGCTTTGCGTGAGAACAAGGCATTTTCAATTGCCATTTTTGTCCCTTCAGGGAGAAATATAACAGCTCTACCGGAGCCTTCAATGCATTTTGCATTACCGCTTATAGTTTTCACTGCGGTCTTTTCCAATTTTAAATTGGAGAAATAGCTTTTGCTTTTGAAAATGCTATGCGTTGTTGCACTGTCAATGAGGCAGATATCATCTCCGACTTTTGAATTTCCAGCATCCATTTCTTTACAAGAATATAAGAATGTTATTAAACATCAGCAATATAAATATTATTAATGCAAAAGCATATTTATATTATACATGAATAATAAAAGGGAAGTACAAGATATCATTATTTATATTAAATAGGAATTATAAAAGACAAGTACAAAATATATATATATAGCTATATAATATATTATTTGGTAACAGTATCTGGCTCAACAAAATCATCAGCTTCCAGGTGCGTGATATTATCATTTAATATATCATCATAAGTATCATCGTGGGCATTATGGTGTGCTTCAACACCTGGTCTTTCTTTTCGTTTCGAGGCCTGATACAGTTCAGCTAAGTGTTTAGCTGTGTGGCATGTTTGAGCCATAAGGCCTTTAATTCCACAACGATCACAAATTTCATCATTTTGTTTATGCTTTCTTGCATAATTTCTTTGTTGTGGTTTGTAAGGCCTTCTGGTATCATATCTGCGATTTTGCTCAAATCGAGGCTTATTTCGATAATTATTTTGATGAGATGATTCACCTCTGCCTCGATTGTGATACCGATTTTGGCCACGATCATCATTTTGATTTTTAAACTGCCCACGATCACGCACATATTTCGATGATTGAGCCGCGTTCACCTCAGGGAACGGTTTTGCACCTGCGGGCCTAGATTCATGATTTCTCAACAACAATAGGCTGTTTTGTTCAGCCAATAATAAGCAGGTGATAAGATCAGAATATCTCTGAAAACCTTTTTGACGGTATGTCTCACTCAATACTGAGTTTTTAGCATGAAACGTAGAATACGTTTTTTCAAGCATTTCTTCTTCAGATATCTTTTGCCCACATAATTGCAATTGGGCCGTAATTTTGAACACAGCGGAATTATATTCCCGGACTGTTTTGAAGTCCTGAAGTCTCAGGTTTGTCCAGTCATCAAGGGCTTTTGGAAGCACCGTCTTTTTAAGATTATCATATCTTTCTTTCAGCTTTTCCCACAATGCCAGTGGGGATTCCACAGTCACGTACTCCATTTTAAGTGCCTCTTCGATATGATGGCACAAGAAAATCATGGCTTTTGCCTGATTTTGATGGCTGGGATTTTTGCCTTCAGCAATAGTATCTTCCAGACCCATTGAAGTAAGATGCATTTTTACATCTCGGGCCCAGGACATATAATTGCTTCCTTCAACGGTTAAGGGAGCAAATTCCTGCTTTGCAAGGTTAGCCATAATCTTATTGAAAGTTTAGAAATAAGAGATTATACCTCAAACGATAATCTGGACAGAGTCTCCTCGTGCTGATAACGTGTTATAGAAATAACTATCTTTATTTATGTATGTGTACAATAAAATGGTATATGGCTTATTAGCTTGTGTTTATAGTGGAAGTATTGTAATGGAAATTGGGATTAAATGGTGAAAGAAAGGAAGTTTAAAGGTGGGATAATAAAATGGATATAGTGTAATAATTATGGCTATGAAATGAAACAAGTATTAAGCTTGCATAAAATTTTTCTAACTTAACTTCTCAATACATTACATAGGCTATTTATAAACTTTTTTATCCTCTCACTATTTACTAACCTCATAATCAAGGCATATACATTTAAAGATTTTCACATGTCTAACCTTATGATCAAGGCATGAACATGGATGTTGAACACTAGACATTCACATGTTTTGTTTACATGCATAATAACCTCATCAGTACTACCCCATAATTGTATTTATTTCATTTTTCTTTTTATATATATAAAGGAAATTAATGATCATCATTTCCTATCCGTGCGCGTGTAAATATATGTAGTAGTATGTATAAATAATACTCCTATCCATCGTTTTTACATTGATTGGTTCCCATATCGTGTCTCTGTACACACTTCTTCAGCAGATTTTTTAGGAAAGGAATTTTTTAGGCCATTACAAGGCGTCATTTTCACATTTGGGCCATGATAAAATCAATTTTCAATTTTAGGCCATTAGAAACCATCTTTGACCAAATTAGTGTCATTTAGACTATTTTGATTTTTTCAAACTTTAATTAAACCTACCAACTTTTGCTTTATTTCATTTTGACCCCAGATTTTAGTTTCTTTATTACCATTAGTCTAATATCAGCCCATCATGCTTCCGATAATACAATTAAGCACTAACTCCATACCTTGAGTTTGACCGCCTTGCTGCCGGGTTTCTCAAGCTCCGGGTTTTTACGGACTTCCTCTAACCACGCAGCCGCAACCGATTGTTCGTTGATTCTTGTCTCCTTCAGCAGCAAACAACCCAATCCTATTTCGTTTCCTACCTTAGGATGTATCAAGGTTTGGGTAAAGGTTTTAACTATATAACGGAGTATTTGGAATATTTGGAAGCCTGAATTTTATTGAAGAAATATTAAAAATATTATTCAAACATAATTTCCCCTAATGGAGGAGACGGACACTTAGTTCCTCATGGAGGAAGCAAGACTCTTGGGGATGTACCCCATACTATTACAAACACAAAGGAAATTTGCAGAAAGAGAAATATTACAAATATTTTGAAGAGTTGGGAGGATTTTCGATGCCTTCCATCTGCTTCAAACTTCTCCATTTATAGGCGTCCGCAGACTTCAATCACGGATCCCAAACACTCTTTAATTTATTGGGATGTCACTCCGTTCGTCACTTGCTTTGAATTCCAGCTGGTTACATTATTATCCTGCTGTATTATTGTCCTCGGGTGGCATCTTTTTTGTCAACTTTCCGCCTTCTCTTGTCGGCCATTTACTGCCAACGACTCTAAACTTTTCTTTGTCGGCTTCCAATTATAGAGTATTGCCGAAACCTCTTTTTCTCTTACATCCAGCTGTTCTTACTTTGGCTTGTGAAAGTTTTTTGGGCGTTTCTTCCCTTTGTCCTGTTCGGATCCGGATTTCTTCTGGGTAACCTGGATCTTTCTACCGAATAGGGGTTTTTCCTGTTCTGCACAATATGGGCATATATGGTTATCCCATTGGCCAACATGCATCATGTTGCATGCCTTCTTTCTGGTAGACTCGGTTGCTGGCAACTTGTTTTCCCAGATGAGTAACCTCTTCTTTTCGAAAGAGGTTTCCGCAAACTGTGTGCTTTTCCCTGTTAAAGAATTAACCAGGAACGATCCATTTAAATTGTTTGAGAATATTTTAAACGGATATTTAACCTTTTCCATTTCGGTGAGACAGACCCAGAATCCCCATGCTCGTCGGGTGGAGATTTCATTTTCGCTGATTGAAGATACTAATGGTGCCTTCTCATCCACAGATTTAACTATGTTGAAGGCAATCATATCAGGTCTCTGTAATTTAATAAATTGAAAGACGGGATAAGAACCTTTCTCGACTATTTCCGGTGCCGCTGAGATGAACTTAAGTTCCAGGATATCTCTTCTTTGCAGGTGCGGGTTGTTCTGCCATGATTCGTGCACCGCACTACTTATCCATCCTGGAAGTTTTTCGATTTCCGGAAACCCTGGTGATGTAATATGAACAGATGCTAATTCTCCAAAGTCATACCACTTTCGAACCTCTTCTGGTTTCGATCCTTCGAGCATCCATACCCTGTTGTATCTCCCGGATGTCTCGATTACTGTTTTGCTCGGGTTAATTCCATTTTTGGAAACCAGTTGTTCCCATTTTCTTTGGTAGTCCAGCCAGGCAGTAGATAGGACCTTCTCATCTGAATTAACCTTAGAGGTGCATGTCATTGGCCTAAGGTTAATTTCTTCCTCTTTTACCTCAGATGCAGTGGTTTGACTTGAACTTTCGGAAATGTGACTTTCCTCTTGCTCAACATTTTTGTCGGTATTCGACAATGGTTCCTTTGAAGCAGTTCTTGAATCTACTTCTTCATATTTGACCACTTTAGCTTTTTGGGCACATTTCTCTTTGTTTACTAGGGAAGCTGACGCTTTCCTGATTGGCTCTAATACTGTTTCTCATAGTGCTGTCATTGCTATAGGGGAGGCTCGTATATTGTTGCGGACCATGTCCACATCGCTCTGTTGTATTTGGCCAGCTGCTCGTGCATTGATCTCGAGCTGTCCAAAATGCTTTGATAGCTCCTCTAGGTTTTCTCTGAGGTGCCTGAATCTCGTAATGATGGAATCAGCTTCAAATGCTTCCATCTCTCGTCAAGAAATCTGGAAGAACATTTTCATGAGATTTTATAACATCAATATCATAAGTATAATATTGACAATCAGCTTGCCATCTAATAATACGAGCTTTTTCAATTTTTGATTCAAGTTTATTTTTTAAAAAGAGCCTAACATTAGTATTATCAATTTTTAATACAAATTTCTTTGCAAGTAAGAATAAATGTCATTTTTTAAATGTTTTCCATACTGCAAAGAATTCCTTCTCGTTAATATGCCAAAGTTTGGCTTGTTGTTCAGTGAACAACCCTCCTGTGTATCTACAAGGTTCTTGACCCGTAGTTGTTTTTCTCATGAGCACTCCTACCCATCGAAAATCATTGGCATCTGTGTACACTACCAGCTCATCCTCATCTTGAGGTATCGCGAGTTTTGGCAAGCTATTGCAGACTTGCTTTAGTGCACGAATTCTCTTGGTATGGATTTCTTCCCATTTCCATCTGGAGCTTTCAGTCTCTTTCAGGAGTGGTCTAAAATCCTTTCTATATTTTGCAAGGTCTTTAATAAACATACCCGCAAAATTTACAACTCCTAAGAAACTCTGGAGTTATTTCTTGTCTTTTAATATATCAGGAAAATTGCGGATTTTCTCCACAATGTGTTCCTGTAACTCTATCCCTGCTTCATCAATTTGAACTTCTAAGAATTCAATTTTATTAGCAGCGATAGTGGCCTTTTTCTCAGAGAGAACTAGACCTTCCCTGTGACATGCATCAGAAAATATTTCAAGATGTTTAATATGCTCTTTAATATTTCGAGATGCAATCAGAATGTCATCTATGTAGACGAACATAAACTCTAGATAATCCTTAAATAGATTATCCATCTTTCTTTGGAATATCTGAGGGGTATTAGAAAGCCCCATTGGCATAACATTCCAAATATATTGCCCTTGTGTGGTGGAGAATGCTGTGAATTTCTTCGACTCATTCTCCATCTTAATCTGATAGAAACCAGATTTGCAATAAAATTTAGAAAACATTTTAGCACCTTTGATACAATCAATTAAGTGTTCTCTACCCGGAATGTAATAACCATCAAATTGTATTATTTTATTAATACCTTGATAATTTATTACTAACCTGGGTTTACCTCTTTTTATTTCACCGTGATTTATTACCAAGAATCCAGGGCTACTATAAGCTGAGACTCCAGGCTCTATGAGTTTAAGATCGATATGCTCCTTGATAATTTGTTGCATATCTTTCATATCCTGCATATTCATTAAGATGGGTTTGTATCGAACATACTCATATTTATATTGTTCTTTTACCTGTAGAGTAGCTTCGATCTTGTTTTTATCCCACCATGCCAGAGGATCCTCGTTAAAGTTTCTCTGGATAAGTCTTTTGACATTTTCGAGGGACAATTTAGTTTCCCCATCAATGTCTAATGAAGTTATATTCAATAACTTCATTTCCTGCATTGCTTCTTTGAGGTTTATAATCTCCTCAATAGAAGCTTCATCGAATCCTTGTTGTCTAAAAGACAACAAAGCCTTACCAAACTTTCTTTTATCCTGCATTTTTGGATGGGTTAGTTTGGCATCATTATCACCACGTTTGCTGCGAAATAATATAGACATTAATCTGTTAAATGCCTTTTCTCTGTGCAACACATGTATCTCATTTCCACAACTTGTGGTAAATATTAACAAATTTCTTTTGTTATCTTGAACATATTTTGTAAAGGATTGTATAAAATTATTACCTAATAAAATATCCGCTCTTGTATCATGAAAGTAAATAGGAGGCATTTTTACCTTATACCAAGATGTACCAAATGCTCCTCCAATCAGGATATTGGCCTGTCGAATACCCTTATTTAGTACTAAGATTTTTTGGGAAAAATCTCTTCCTGCAATAATGGGTAATGATTCCATAGCTTCGCTAGGGAAAACTCCTGGTTTTTCCGTGCAAATACCTGATCCTGAATCAATATAAGCTGCAAAATATTCCGACTTATATTGTTCATCCATATATTATACCTACTGAGATATAAATGAAAAATTGGCTTGTCGTTTAATTCTGATGGTGTGACACTTCAGATTAAATTCTATACCATTATCCTTTTTTACCCATGGTTTATGATTTTCGAGAAAACTTAATCCCAAAATCATAACCCCATTATCTTTTCCGGCGGTACCTAAGACTCTGATCTCGTGTCCTGCAATTTCAATTGTTCCTTCATAGGTTCCAATCGATGGCTGCTGCAAGTAGTATAAATCATCACATGGAAAATGGTTAATCTTTTCAGCGATGTCAAATATTACTCGTATTTCTTTCCATCCTTCAGAGCATTTAATTTTTATATTATCTACCCCAATGGATTGAGGAGTTAAATCTTTGATGAACTCCTTTCCTTTATATGCCATAATTCTATCTTCCGAAAAAGACTTACGGCTTGCATACTCAATTCTAGCACTCGTTGATCTGTCTAGAATTGGATGATCTCTTATCTGTATGTCTACTCCTCCTAACCTCGGAATCTGGATAGGATTTGGAGTCATGAATTTAGCAAATTCCTTGAAAATTCTAGGAATTTCTATATATTCTTTCCTGAGAAATAAGTCAGAATGATGACTATTGGAAAGTGCATAAGAGATTCTATAAGTTATAGAATATGGCATGTTCCCTTCTTTCATCAGATCTTTTCTTTTAAAATCCCGATAAAGGGTTAGAACCCTACTAAAATCTTGGTCAGCTAAGTTATAGGAAATTCTGGGATGTATGTCAAACATTAACTTCCCAGCATATAAATTTTCTACCATAGTTCCAAGAAGACAATCTCTAAGGTTATTGATTCTTCTATCAGTGACTGATAGATGTAATTCAGAATCAGTGCCTTCTTTGAAAGTTGCCTTAATTACTACTTCAGTGGCTCCTATGTGGATCCATTTCATAGTAATGGCAATTTCCTCCTTCATTCTGCTTAATTCCTCAAGAATTTCTTCTTTAGGAATTAATTGCATATCCATCACATTACAAGTAAGTTCCATAGGAATTGCAAACTCACATGCACTTACCTTGTAGATGATGTTATGTCTTCTCTGGTTGAGTCCCATCTGGTTAAGAACTCGTCCAATCCCGCCAATTCTGAATCCGTCATATGGGCTGAAGTTGGAATCTTGTCGCATTATTCTTTCCATGGTTCGATTCGAGATCGACATCCTTGAAAAGAATCCGGACAGGTTTTCAGTGGTCTGAATCCTGTCCTCTTCAGTCAGACTCTTGAAGATCCATCTGAATATGAGTCCGAGTCACTTCTTAATTCTTCGTCGTAGATGTTTTCATCGGAGGGGATGTATTCAAACTGATAGACTGGTACCAGCTTTCCATGATAGACCGCTTCCATGATATCCTCCGTGGCTTCGTACATTCGTATCTCACGATTCTGAGGGCAATCGGGTGAGATATGACCTCTGGCTCCACACTTCCAACAGTTGCAGTCCTTGAAACTTTCGTTGGCTCGGGTATGGGCTCGTCTGAATGTTCTCTTGGACGTTGTTCTCCCCGTGCTCCTTGCTACTGAGCTAGTTGAACCTTGGGATGAACTCTTCGTCGTTCCCGTTCTTTGTCCAGTTTTGTATGATCTGGCATTGCCCTTGGACCACCATGCTCTTCTTCTTTGGAATGAAGGTCTTCTGAAACTCCTACTGTATAAGCCTCGACTCTTCTTCTTTCTCCTATTTTCTTCTGATTCTCCTATAATTGTTGGAAAATTGTTATTTTCACAGCAAAGAGGAGTTCTTTTTATTTTACCTCTTAGTCTCTTGATATTCTTTTGGGCTGCTGTCTGTTGACACCATTCTCTAAGCTTATCCTTTAAGAAGGACATTCTTCGGGCTATTGAGTCCACTGTACCAGCGGGTACTGTGTACGATTGGATCAACATTTCTCTCCATGGGCTGCAGATCTTTGCAAAGAACATGGGACATGCTACTTCAGCTGTCATCTTACTCCGAAAATAGTATTTACGAAACCAGTAGATATATTCGTCTACTGCGCAAATACTTCTTAACTCCATACCCAACAGTGCTTGGGTATAGACTTTGATTTTTTCTGTTCTCTGTTCTTCAAAATAACCATCTCTTACAAAATGAGTTTTGAATAAGAGGCCAAACCTTTCGCAGATTGTGCTTTTGGATTCTCCTTCGAGTATTTGCTCCTTTAAAGCAGTCGTGGAGTTTTTCCAGCCCAGCTTCGCCGATCCTTCGAGACTTAGCTCTATTAATCGGACAAAATTTTCTTTATCGAGATCTAGGGTGGTTGCTGCAATCTTCATTGAAGCTACCCATTCGTCGATCAGGTCTTCGATGTTTCGGAAGTCGATAACATCGAGGTTCAGTATTATGCCATATGGATTTAATGGTTGTAACATCGTCTTGGCCCACGGTGTGGATTCTGGTGCTCTACTTGGGTTTCGTCCTGGGTTTCGTCTTGCATTGAGATGCACCTCAGGATACCTGTTCATGTGGAAGTCTGTACTTTCTCTCATTGGGACATCAGGCGGTCCATCGTGGGTCACGTTGGATCCTGATTCTTCCGCATAACCCAGCTGAAGAACTTCATTAAGTTTTACATTAACTAGATCCATAATCTCAAGTTGGGAAAATGATTCTGCTAATTCTTGTAAATCTGATAGATCTGCCCTGGAAACACTCATTCGACTGTTTTCAAGAGATCAATCATAAGCTCTTCTTGTGATTTCTGCTTTGGAACCATGGTTGCTATACCTTTTTGGTGTAAAGCTTGTACTGGTCCAAATGCATCTCTAATATTAGCTTGGTTATTCTTGGAAGATCAAGGAATATCCTTCTGCCTTTTCTTGATATCCGAAATGTCAAATTTCAGATTCAAAATCTCTTTCTTTAGATCTTGAAATAATTTCAAAATCTCCTCTGTTGAATGATTCAAGTTATCTATTTTTTCAGGTATAATTAATACCCGGTTACCATAATCTTGAATCCTCTTTTGGATTTCTCTTAAGTCTTGTGAAAACTTAGAGCTATTCGGATCAATTTCTTTCCAGTCAGTTCCTCTCATTTTTAGGAAAGAAATTTATTTTAATTATATCTTGTCTTATGGACAAGTTCAAGAATTTCTTCTGGAAATTCCTACTTTTTATTTCCAAATTTTGGAAATAACTCGTAGGTTTCAAATTAAATAAATCCATTAAATAATTAAATATTCACCATTAAGAGATAAAATATTATAAATAATATAATTAATATGTTCTTCAATAAAACCTAGGCTCTGATACTAATTTTCAAGCGCATTGGGTGTCATTTATATAGTGAAAAATTAAGTATATTGACAAAGGACTAAAGTAAATAAAATCAAACTCTCTTGGGGCTTTAATGAAAGAAAGGAAAAGTTGTTGGGAATTAATTAATTTCAAATTGATCCTATGGCTTAATTTCATTCAACATGTATTTGTAATGGCCTAATTCTGGAAATTCAACTTATAATGGCCTAAAAATGGAATAGACTCTTGTAATGACCCTTTTTATTACTTTCCCCCAGATTTTTCCCTAGCATAAAATAATACTCTCTCCGTTCCATTTAAATGACGTTTTAGCAAAAATCACACATACCAAGGAATATCATTATTATTGGTTAATTTTTCACTTTTACCCCTACTCTAGAAAAAACAAATTGAAGGAATGCCATTATTATTGGTTAATTTTTCACTTTTACCCCTACTTTAGATATAAAAAAAAACAAATTGAAGTGGTGAGATATTGCACAATATTTTAGGAGTAATATTTATGAAAAGATAAGGGTAATATTGAAAAAGTATGATATAAATATGTAAAATAATAACTATTTTTGAACGTTTTTTAGTTTCTAAAAAGACAACTAAAAAGTAACGGAGGTAGTAATAATATCACAAAATAAGGCGACGGGCGACGGCAGTAATAATTGGTGTAGGTAGCTAGCTAATAAATAAATGTTGTGTATATAATAATTATATATGATAATACTGGGTAGAATATATATATAGCTAGTGTGTATGAGTATATATATATAATAGGAGTATAACAATAAATGCAGTGAAATAAATGAAGGCAACTAATATGACAACGGGCGAGAGAGTGAGAGAGTGAGCAAAATATCTGGAAAGAATTGCACTTCAATTTTAATGTGTACTATATCATCAAATACAGGTACATATTTATAGACTTCTGAAGCATTAGGTAGAAGACCCCAATTTTCCTTTCTCTATTCCATTTCATTTGGTCCATTTTTCCTGCGTCCAACTTTTCTGCCGCTCACTTGTATGACCAACTATCATCAATGTGAGGCGTGGAGTTTGGTAGACATCAATTCGCGTAGAACACTCCCCCTTGATGTCTTCTATACAAAGAATATGCCTCGTTAAAACCTTACTAGGAAAAACCCAGTGGGAAAAAAATTCTAGTGAAGGAAAAAGAGTACAGTATTCTTGTATCCAGTGCTCCCCCTGATTTAGACATCATTTTAAATCTCGAAGCCGTCGCATTCCAATTTTCTTCGCGAGCTTCTCGAATGTTGCAGTCGGCAATGCCTTGGTAAATAGATCTGCTAAATTATTTTCTGATCGAATTTGTTGCACCTCGATTTCACAATTCTTTTGAAAATCATGAGTGTAGAAGAATTTTGGTGAAATATGCTTTGTTCTATCTCCTTTGATATAACCCCCTTTCAACTGGGCTATACAAGCTGAATTATCTTCAAATAAAATTGTTGGGGGCATTTGTGGTTCATTGATTAAACCACAACTCTTCAATATATGTTGAGTCATTGACCTCAACCAAACGCATTCTCGACTTGCTTCATGGATTGCTAATATTTCGGCATGATTAGAAGAAGTAGCAGTTAGAGTCTGTTTCATTGACCTCCAAGAGATGGCAGTTTCGCCACAAGTAAAGACATAGCCTGTCTGAGACTTGGCTTTGTGTGGATCTGACAAATAACCTGCATCGGCATAGCCGATTAACTCATGTCGAGAGTCTTTTGGGTAAAATAACCCAAGATCAATTGTTCCTTGGAGATAGCGAAAGATGTGCTTTATGCCTTTCCAATGTCGTTGAGTAGGGCAAGAACTGAATCTTGCAAGTAAATTGACTGCAAACGCGATATCAGGTCGCGTACTGTTTGCGAGATACATTAAAGCGCCAATTGCGCTTAAATATGGCATTTCTGGGCCAAGTTGCTCTTCACCATCTTCTTTTGGCCTAAATGTATCCTTTACAGGATCAAGTGCCCGAACGACCATTGGATTATTTAGCGGATGAGCATAATCAATTCTAAATTGTTTTAATACCTTTTGGGTATAAGCTGATTGATGAACAAATATGCCCATTTCCAAATGCTCAATTTGTAGGCCAAGGCAAAATTTCGTTTTCCCGAAATCTTTGATTTCAAACTCCTTTTTCAGATATTCGACCGCCTTTTTCAACTCTTCAGGAGTTCCAATTAGATTTAAATCGTCAACATAGACTGCGACGATCACAAATTCTGACCCATTTTTTCTTTATAAATACACAAGGGCTGATAGGGTCATTTGTATAGCATTCCTTTATCAAACTTTCACTGAGGCGGTTGTACCACATTCGGCCAGATTGCTTGAGCCCATACAACGATTTTTGCAGTTTGATGGAATAAGTTTCTCTGGGTTTTGAGTTGCAAGACTCAGGTAATTTAAACCCTTCAGGTATTTTCATATAAATATCATTTTCCAATGAGCCATATAAATATGCAGTAACAACATCCATCAGCCTCATTTCGAGATTTTCTCGTACTGCTAGACTCATTAGATACCTGAATGTTATTCCATCCATAACTGGGGAATATGTTTCCTCAAAATCAATTCCCGGTCGTTGTGAAAAACCTTGGGCTACAAGCCTTGCCTTATATTTGGCAATTTCATTATTTTCATTTCTTTTTCTCACAAACACCCATCTGTAGCCAACAGGCTTCACATTTTTTGGTG
The DNA here is from genome assembly GCA_030278955.1 of Hygrophila difformis. NCBI lineage: Eukaryota > Viridiplantae > Streptophyta > Magnoliopsida > Lamiales > Acanthaceae > Hygrophila > Hygrophila difformis. Next base: position 44,600,678 of record JAOANR010000004.1, read on the forward strand.
TTTGGACAATAGGGCCGAATACTTTTCGTTTATTCAGTGAATCTAGTTCAGACTGAATCGCATCTTTCCATTTTGGCCAATCATTTCTTTTCCGACATTCTTCAACTGATCTTGGTTCAGGATCCTCGTTATTTTCCATTACATCGAGTGTAACGTTGTATGCAAAAGCATTATCAACGTTTGCTTCTTTTCGGTTCCAACATTTCCCAGTATTGATATAATTGAAAGAAGTTTCAATAACTTCATTTTCTTCTGGGTGAATATTTTCAGGTTCAACCTTTTCGGAGGTTGAATCAATTCCTCCTTCGGGAGTATCATCTGTGATTGATTTATCACCCATATGGATAATTTTCTTCTTTCGTGGATTTTTATCCTTGGAACCCAAAGGCCTACCACGCTTCAGGCGTGCAGTAGGTTCATTTGCACTCGGAATATGCCCTTCTGGAACATTTATATTGGCTGGTGCATTTGCTGCATCATTTATATATGATTTTGTGACTTTAGCAGCATCATTAAAAGCATCGGGTAATTGATTTGCAATTCCCTGCAAATGCACAATTCTTTGAACTTCAAGTTCGCATTGCCTTGTACGAGGATCAAGGAAATCAAATGGACTTTGCCAAGATATTTCCTTTTTCAGTTGATCATTTCCTCCCCCTAATGTCGGGAATTGAGTTTCATCAAAATGACAGTCTGCAAATCTTGCAGTAAATAAATCACCCGTTTTTTGCTCAAGATATTTCATAATCGAGGGTGATTCATACCCGACATATATGCCCAACCTTCTTTGAGGTCCCATTTTTGTGCGTTGTGGTGGCGCAATCGGTACATAAACCGCACACCCAAAAATTCGCAAGTAGGATATATTGGGTTCCTTTCCAAACACAATTTGTGTAGGGGAGTAGCTATGATAGCTTGTCGGCCTTATTTTCACAAGTGCTGCTGCATGCAATATAGCATGTCCCCAAGCAGAAACAGGGAGTTTTGATTTCATTAACAAGGGTCTTGCAATTAATTGCAAGCGCTTAATAAATGATTCTGCCAGACCATTTTGCGTGTGCACATGAGGCACAGGATGTTCAACAGTAATTCCAATCGACATGCAGAAATCATCAAATGCATGTGATGTATATTCTCCAGCATTATCAAGGCGTATTTTCTTTATCGGATGATCTGGAAACTGTGCTCGCAATTTTATAATTTGTGCAAGTAATCTTGCGAATGCCAAATTGCGAGTTGATAATAAACAAACGTGTGACCAGCGTGATGACGCATCAATTAATACCATAAAGTACTTGAAAGGTCCACACGGTGGATCAATAGGTCCACATATATCGCCTTGAATTCTTTCTAGGAATGTAGGGGATTCAATTCCCACTTTTACTGGAGATGGTCTGGTTATCAATTTCCCTTGTGAACAGGCTGCACAATTGAACTCATTTGGGTTCAATATCATTTGCCTTTTCAATGTATGGCCATTTGAATTTTCAATAATTCGCCTCAGCATTACACTGCCAGGATGCCCAAGTCTATCGTGCCAGGTAATAAATTCACTAGTAGCTTTCAAGCCTACTAGGTTATGTATTTCTGCGGCACATATTTTTGTATAGTATAAGCCAGATGAGTAACATGGCAATTTTTCATTCACAAATTTTTTGCCATTTTCAATTCGAGTTATCAAAAGATACTCGTGATCTGTCTCTTTTGAAGTTTCAATGTGATATCCATTTTTTCGAATATCATTGAAGCTCAGTAAATTTCTTCGAGCTTTGCGTGAGAACAAGGCATTTTCAATTGCCAATTTTGTCCCTTCAGGGAGAAATATAACAGCTCTACCGGAGCCTTCAATGCATTTTGCATTACCGCTTATAGTTTTCACTGCGGTCTTTTCCAATTTTAAATTGGAGAAATAGCTTTTGCTTTTCAAAATGCTATGTGTTGTTGCACTGTCAATGAGGCAGATATCATCTCCGACTTTTGAATTTCCAGCATCCATTTCTTTACAAGAATATAAGAAAATTATTAAACATCAGCAATATAAATTATTATTAATGCAAAAACATATTTATATTATACATGGATAATAAAAGGGAAGTACAAGATATCATTATTTATATTAAACAGGAATTATAAAAGACGGGTACAAAATATATATAGCTATATAATATATTATTTAGTAACAGTATCCGGCTCAACAAAATCATCAGCTTCCAGGTGCGTGATATTATCATTTAATATATCATCATAAGTATCATCGTGGGCGTTATGGTGTGCCTCAACACCTGGTCTTTCTTTTCGTTTTGAGGCCTGATACAGTTCAGCTAAGTGTTTAGCTGTGTGGCATGTTTGAGCCATATGGCCTTTAATTCCACAACGATCACAAATTTCATCATTTTGTTTATGATTTCTTGCATAATTTCTTTGTTGTGGCTTGTAAGGCCTTCTGGTATCATATATGCGGTTTTGCTCAAATCGAGGCTTATTTCGATAATTATTTTGACGAGATGATTCACCTCTGCCTCGATTGTGATACCGATTTTGGCCACGATCATCATTTTGATTTTTAAAGTGCCCACGATCACGCACATATTTCGATGATTGAGCCGCGTTCACCTCAGGGAACGGTTTTGCACCTGCGGGCCTAGATTCATGATTTCTCAACAACAATAGGCTGTTTTGTTCAGCCAATAATAAACAGGTGATAAGATCAGAATATCTCTGGAAACCTTTTTGACGGTATGTCTCACTCAATACTGAGTTTTTAGCATGAAACGTAGAATACGTTTTTTCAAGCATTTCTTCTTCAGATATCTTTTGCCCACATAATTGCAATTGGGCCGTAATTTTGAACACAGCGGAATTATATTCCCGGACTGTTTTGAAGAGCCTGTTTGGAATGATTTTTTTCCAAGTGCTTTTGGCTTTTGCTTCTGCCAAAAGCACTTTTGAAGAAAAAAGAGTGTTTGTTTTGGCTTTTTAGAAAAAGCAAAAGCACCTCGAAAAGCTGCAAAAGTGCTTCTGGGAGAAGCAGCCCAGGGGGTGCTTCTCCGAAAAGCAGAAGCCAAAAGCACCTAGTAATGCGTGCAAAGTCTTAAATGCCCCTACTACTTAATATAAATTACACTATAAATATATCTTATTCCCATATAAAAAGTATGTCCTTTTTGGTAATTACTTCATTTCAAAAGCACTTTTTACTTTTACACATCCAAACACACTTCTAAGAAAAAGCTGCTTTTCAAACATTTCATCCAAACACAAAAGTTACAGTCTTCTGCTTTTGGCTTTCACTTCGAGCCCGTTTGGATTGGCTTCTAGGGAGGTGCTTTTGGCTTTTGCTTCTGCCAAAAGCACTTCTAGTAGAAATCAGGTGTTTGTTTTGGCTTTTAAGAAAAAGCAAAAGCACCTTGAAAAGCGAAAAAAGTGCTTTTGGGAGAAGCAGCCCAGGTGGTGCTTCTCCCAAAAGCAGAAGCTAAAAGCACCTCGTAAATTGTGCAATAACTTAAATACCCCCACTACTTAATATAAATTACACAATAAATATATCTTATTATCATATTAAGTAGCATGTCCTTTTTGGTAATTACCACACTCTAAAAGCACTTTTCATTTTTATTCATCCAAACATATTTTTTAGAAAAAGCCGCTTTTCAAACATTCCATCCAAACAAAAAAGTTACATGCTTTTGCTTTTGACTTCTGCTTCTGCTTCTACTTTTGGCTTCTGCTTTTTTCAAAAGCCAATCCAAACGGGCCCTTCTGCTTCTGCTTTTGGTTTCTGCTTTTTTCAAAAACCAATCCAAACGGGCCCGAAGTCCTGAAGTCTCAGGTTTGTCCAGTCATCAAGGGCTTTTGGAAGCACCGTCTTTTTAAGATTATCATATCTTTCTTTCAACTTTTCCCACAATGCCAGTGGGGATTCCACAGTCACGTACTCCATTTTAAGTGCCTCTTCGATATGATGGCACAAGAAAATCATGGTTTTTGCCTTATTCTGATGGCTAGGATTTTTCCCTTCAGCAATAGTATCTTCCAGACCCATTGAAGTAAGATGCATTTTCACATCTCGGGCCCAGGACATATAATTGCTTCCTTCAACGGTTAAAGGAGCAAATTCCTGCTTTGCAAGGTTAGCCATAATCTTATTGAAAGTATTGGAATAAGAAATTATACCTCAAATTCTTGTAACCCGGGCAGAGTCAACTCGTGCTGATAACGTGTTGTGTATATAATAATTATATATGATAATACTGGGTAGAATATATATATAGCTAGTGTGTATGAGTATATATATATAATAGGAGTATAACAATAAATGCAGTGAAATAAATGAAGGCAACTAATATGACAACGGGCGAGAGAGTGAGAGAGTGAGCAAAATATCTGGAAAGAATTGCACTTCAATTTTAATGTGTACTATATCATCAAATACAGGTACATATTTATAGACTTCTGAAGCATTAGGTCGAAGACCCCAATTTTCCTTTCTTTATTCCATTTCATTTGGTCCATTTTTCCTCCGTCCAACTTTTCTGCCGCTCACTTGTATGACCAACTATCATCAATGTGAGGCGTGGAGTTTGGTAGACATCAATTCGCGTAGAACAATAAAGAATTTTATCTATTGGTACACACTTTTTTGGCAAACATATTGGTATGTGATTATATACTTGTACATCGGGATCGAAATAAATGAGTAATATGATTATAACTCAAAAAAAGATTTAATATAAATGAAGTCGATCTACGCACATGAGTCTAGTAAATATTGAGTACGTACACAACCATTGAGTCAATAACGAAATACTTTATGAAGTATGGGCATGTTTGGAACACTGTACTGTATTAGGGTGTGTTGTATTATTTAATGCAGGTGTATAATTATAGTATTATGATGTATTGTATTAAATTAATGTTATATACAGTGTTTGGTGTTGTATTACAACATGTTAAATTAATGTATTGTATTACAACATGCTGTATTATATTATATTTTAAATAATTAAATAAAAATAAGTTTTCTAATTTATTAATAAATTAAAATAATATATTAAAAGTAATATTTTTAATCATAATTAAATAAAAATAATTACTATCTTAAAAATAATAGTTAAATAATTAAATAAAAAACAAAACATTAAATAAAAACTAATTAATATATGAAAATAATATTATTTTACTATCATAATAATATTTAATAGTTATGAGATGAATAAGAAAAAATAAAAAAGAAAAAAAATAAATAAAAAATAATACACCCTAAACCCACCATCCCACAAGGTATTAAATAATACACAACTTACTCATTAAAATAATACCAATACATATCTTAAACAGTACCAAACATATGATAGTATTATTTTATGCAGAATATTAATACTGTACGCCCTAATACACCCTAATACACCGTGCCAAACCTACCCTATATGTTAAAAATCCATTTGATTAGTTATTAAGTTTGACGCATGTTATTAGTTTATATGGTAGATATTTAATTCTTGAAATATTGAGAGAATTAAAAGGAGATGGATGAAGTATATATTAGGGTTTTATATTGTATTATAAATTTTTGGTGAATTACCAGGTATCCCAGACCACATTGAACCTAAGATTAATCCATTGAGAATCTGTATGGGCAATTAAGGCTCGAACCCGAAACCTTGCTTAAGCGACTAGAGCCCCAATCCACTCAAGTCAACTGTTGTTGCTTATATTGTAGTACTCCCTCCGCCCCAGTTAACGTGTCTTGTTTGACTTTTTGACACTGTTCATTGTTCAACTTTGACTCGATTTTATTGTAAGTATATATTTGAAAAAAATAGTCGAGTTTGATCTTGTTAGAATCGTATAATCATGTAGTTTTAGAATATATATTTTACATAATTTTTTGTTATATATATTTCGAGATATTAACAGTTAAAAAAAGTGCATTGGATTGTGTGCAAAAGTGAAATAAGACAAGTTAAATGGGACGAAGGGAGTAATAAATTGAGTACACCTATTATATACTATATGTATAATATACTATACTACTATATGTGGTTGGGCAGAGTGATGAGAGCGATATGTTGAAGTGGTTATTGTCGGCGAAATCTTATTATGATTATGATAATAAGTAAGAATCTGACAGAATCATCAGGATTTGCCAAATCCCAATAATTCATTCAAATTCAAATTCATGGCTTTAATTTGTTTGGTTGCTCATTCTTGCACATGACCAATTTCTTTGTTTTGATTTCCCTTGGCTTTTTTTCACCAAAATTAAAGATTGACCAATTATTTAATTTTTGGGGCTTTTTATATTCTTGGGGCTTTTTATTTCTTGCTCGCAACTACTAATTGCAACATATAATTCCATTCCAATTAATGCTTTGGCTAATAAATCGTGGGAAAAAAAAACACCAATTAACAACAACAATAATACTTCGTTCATGAGCACGAACCCCTAAAGAAAGGAATCTAGAGACACACATTGCCAAATTTGGGCTCTTTTGGTTTCGTTTTTTTAGGGTAATTAAGTTGAGGCGCGATCGAGACTCTCTTAGCTACAAGATCAGCCAATGTCTCAAATTTGATATGGTATCAAATTAAAGACTTTGAATTTCCCTTTAAACTTGCATATTACGGGGTGTTTGGTTCGGGGTATCTGAGATTCCCACTGGGAATCTTAGCTAGGGAATGCAACATGTTCATGTTTGGTTCGGGGCATGTTTCATGTGGGAATCTCACATTCCCACCGAGGTGAGAATGTTGGGTGTTTTAGGTGGGAATCACATTCCCACCTGGAAGGCAGGTAATCTTAGATTACCACCTCCACTTTACCTACTTTTATATTAATTTGACTTTTTATACCCTCACTTTTTATACTTATTTTATTTTATAAATTTAGATATTTGTATTCTAAAAAATGATAAATATATGAAATTTAATTTAAAAAATAAATTGGAAAATTTTAAAGTATTTAAACATATTTTTTAAATATATATATTCTCATATTTTAATATATATTTTTATATATATTCTCATATTTTAATATATTCTCATATTAAATAAGTAACTATCACACGATAAATTACATATAAAGAATTTTCAATATTTTAAAAAATAAATCGGCTTAAATATTTTTATTGTGTAGCAAAATGACATTTATAACATTCGTTCAATTGAAATTCAGGGACATTATGGTAAATTAATTAGAACTAGAAATCTGAGATTCCCAATCTAACCAAACGCAATAATCTTAAAACATCAAAAAATAAGATTCCCAGCAATCTCATATTTCCAGTAATCTTACATCCCAGCAATCACATTTCCACTGGTAATCTAAGATCCCTCCAACCAAATGCACCGTAGCATTTAGGCCAAATGTATATATGATTATTGAGTCTATCTCAAAACTCCAATTTCCCTTCAACCAACTTCAATATCAAACCTTTATTTATTATAGATGCTTAATTAATTATTGCTAGTCAATATCCTTCCCATATTCCGTTTTTTTAGTAAATAAAATCCCTAAAATCTTGAACCAATAAAAGTATATAGGAATCCCCCTAGAAATGCTAACTCTCTAAGCACTCAACCTGACCAAACAAAAACAAAAGAAACCTTCAATAAAACTACTGGTATCATCACATCAACGAGATTGTGCAGTCATTTTTAAATAATGGAAATCTTGAATTCTTTTATCTTATACTATTATTTTGAAATAGATTTAAATATAGATTGGAGTATTGGGAAAAGATAATATATAGAGGGCAGTTGGGGATAAAATATTAGAGATGCATTATGGGTATTTTATTGTAGAAGTACAAGAAAAAGTAGTACTAGTTGGAGAAGCAAATGCAATGGATCTTGGCATAAAATCATAGTAGATCGATATGGCACAACACAAGTTGCTGCTGCAATATTCCTTTTTCCCCATACACAATGCAATCGATGTGCTATCATCATTTTGATTTTTGGCCCCCCCTTTCTTTTGCTCTGCTATTTTCAGAATGCACTGAATTTGGACACTACTACTACTCCACCTAACCCTAATTCCTTATTCCTAAATTAATAATGCACAACACCATCCATGCCTTTTGATCTATTCTTCCTTGTGGATTCCATCGAGTTTCTTTCGGCTACTCAAAAAAAAAAAAAAAAAAAAGAATGCCATATTTTGATCAATTTACCAGTCGTGCAAAATGTGATTATTTTGAATGTTTCAAACCCGGCTTTTCCGCTTTTCTTTTTGCCCTTTTCAGAAAATGGCTGGCAAATAATGGCGTTTGATTTTTTTTTTTTTTTTGACTCAATTAGATTAATTTAAAAATGAATGGATGAAGTATTAAATACTAGTACAAAGGAGAAGTGATGTTTAAGTTGATAACTTGCCTTCAACCACATGTCCACATTCAAGCTACACGTAAAAAAAAAAAAAAAAAAAAAAAAAAAAAAAAAAAAAAGTAGTAATTTTTATGCATGAACTAATTAAAATCTTAGTGGAAACTAATAACAGTTAAGCAGGAAAAGGATGAATTATTTCGTAATCCAATACTAAAAATTGACTTCGTTTCAAGACAAATAAATAAATAAATAAATAAATAAATACTTCTTGGTAAATTCTGATATATTGCATTTTATTCTCATGTATGGACCGAAATATGAACAGTAGTATTTGAATTTTCAACTTCTTGGTAAATTCGGATATAAAGTAGTAGTAAAGTACTATCAAATAATAATTCGATTCCCCTCATCAAATATGCTTTTATCAACGTGAAGTGATGTAACTGCAGATCAAAAGGTATAAGCTTTTACATATTTGTGCCAATTTTCGTGGATTCAGAAAATGAAAAGTGTAACGAAACCATTTACTCTGACCAAGGGGATTATCTTGGAATTCATTCCATTGTTTATTTTTTCACTGCCCAAGCAAGATACACCTATTAAACTATATATTGCGCAACCTAATTCCTATAAATTTGGACACTATACAATAGGATTTGTATTAAATCAAAAATTACGTTTCCCAATTCAAATGTCGTCCTTTAAACAACTTGCACGTTAAGATTTATGCCACTCAGAGTCAAAAATCAAGCTTGATGAATTCCGTATAGGAAATTCACAAATTCTATTCCTCTAAAATATCCAATGAAATAGTTCATCAGTGGCGCCAAAATGTCCATAAATAAGCTTTCTACTTTCCCATGCATGATAATAACAAAGAAATTGCAACACTTAGTGACTGTCAGACATAATAGCGCACATATAAAGTTGTTCAAATACCAAAGACAGAGAGAGAGCGCAAAGACAAGAAATAAGTTGGAAATATATATATATATATATATATATATATATATATATATATATATATCCCTATGGATCAATAACACAAATCCTCGATTCATTCAACCAAACAACAATGCTTTAGATACAGTAATGAATATAACACTACGTTACACATATAACACTGCAATCCCAACCAAACAGACAGTAATAATATACAATATATGTCAGGCAGGCGTGAAAGGATTCACTTGAGGGAGGGACGACCAAGCTAGTCTCAACTCAAAAGGGGCTCTTTTGGGTCGCATCCGACCGACCATCAGAGTTGAATTTAGAAAGAATTGAAGATTAAAAATACAATATACAAGTACCTAATATACTCTGCAAGAAAACACATATCAGATCAATCACTGGAGAAAGGGGATTGTCAGCGTACCATCTCTTTATCTGAATATGCAAAATCCTTCATTATTATACAGTAGTACATTCAAACCTTAACCTTCACCAGTCACAGTTGAGTGGCACGGCCGATAAGCCTGCACTGTTCTGGAAGCAATGAACACATCACTTGGCCGTTCACTGGGAATAGCTCACCATCAATGCCGCATCCAATGTCTGTGTGCTTTCCTGGTTTAACTTTAACTGATTTTACCTGCATACACCATGTATATTTCCGAGTGAACAAATTTTCAAACTCAAATGATTTTTGTGTTTTCTACACTAAAAGATCACCGTAGGGATGAGGCGCAGCTCTCAAACAAAGCTAAGTTAGCATAGACAGGTGAAGCAAGGACACAAGCTATTTTATTAGATGTTTGGTTACCTTGAGATATTCAACATATGGCAAGGAAACATGTTGACCCCTCTGCAGACTTAATAAGAATCGCAATAGCTTCAGGCGTCCACTTTTACGAACCAGCAAAAGGTCCAGGGTGTTGTCGTCGTGCTCTGCCTTTGGAGCCAACACCTGTGAACTCAGACTCTGCACAGTTCTACATGAATGATTGCACACCAAGACACCGAGAAATTGGCCTTTAGTGGCCACCCATTTCTCTTGGGGTCTCGGCATAATCCCATCTCTATCACCTGCTTCAGATTCCTCTGATGGCCCTGGCAATTCAACAGGATTTCCCACATCCCAGTTAGGCTCAGAATCCCATCTAGGCTCAGAGTCCCAAATTGGCCCAGGGTCTGACAATGTTGAAGATATATCTTCTCTATCATATGTTGGATTTTTCCAGGAAGTCCTGGTGGGATCATTTGTTGCAGTTAATCCAGCCCAACCTTTATCCGTCCTCGACTTGGATCTAGTCCGGGGCATGTTAGGGGTAACTGAATGTGATGATTGTTGATGTATAACTTCTGGTTCAGATGTCACGTTGCTTCTTCCAGCTGATAATCGTTTAGATTTAGAATCTATAGCTCGCACAAACTCTGAAGGCTCAGTGCTACATGTGTTATCAAAATCAGCTGCAGATATCTGGCTTGGGGTCATGACTGAATCAATACTTGATAGGCTGGACGCCCGTGGAAGTCCTTCCTTGCTCGATCTTCGCATGATGTCAGTGTACAGCTGTGACATATCAATTATTTCATCACCGGAAAATTTACCCTCTCCTACGTCCCTTTGTGCAGGAAGATATTCCACCTCATAGCTGTACTTTGGCAAGCACAGAAACTTCAGAAAACCAGCAACAAAATACCGAAGGGGGCCAAATCGCTTCTGATATTTCTCAGAAAGCTCTAACACTGCAGCAAATATAGAGATGGTATTCAGCAAAACTGAAGCAAATGAAAATATTCCTAGAGGGTCCATGGATTATTGCCTCAAGAACACAAAAATAAAATAAAATAAAATAAAATAAAATAGATAAGGTCAAAGATTTAACCGACAGATTCAAACACATAAGCACGTGAATTTATGCCAAATTATTCATTAAATGTTTAAGCAGAAAACATTAAAAAGAAATTACCAAAAAAATGTTCAGTAGGCAACTGATTGGCGAGAGGTTTGTGATAAATTTAGAGAATGAACCATAGAGAGCCAAAGGATGACAAATTATTTTCACCAAAAAAACAAAAAAAACAAAAAACAAAACAAGGATATTGTTTCCAAGAATGTTAATAACTGGGTATTTAACTCCAAGAAAAGCCAATCATTATAGACTTCTTCCCAAAAGACAATCCATAATCTCAATTTTCTTGCTCACTCACCCAATGAAAATCAGCTCCAAGGAGATAATATGAGCCACTGAGGTATCACAAGTGAGACAACATCACGGAAATTGATTTACCAATTCAATTTTCTCGAGGGTCCATAATTACATTATAAAGGATAAGGCAAGAACAGCTTATGAAAATAGAGTATTTCTTTAATTAAGAATTTTTTAGACTTCTCTCGCACAAAAAATAAGATAAAAATATAGGTAATCAATCCAAAAGACATTTTGGAATAGATAACCTGTAACCCTAGTTTATTTTGGAAGATAGTATATCAAAAACCACCAATATTTCCACAAACTGACAAACAAATTATGTATCATGTTCAACGAAAGAAAAAGGTAGCAATATAGCCCCATTCCACATTAGAAAATTGACATTACAGTATTAAACCAAGACAAGTGCTAATGAATTACCATCACTAATAAAACCAAAGTATGTGACTGTTGTCCCAAAGTGAATAGCACCAGTATGGATCCACTCTACAGCAAAGACATCCGTGGGGGTAAGACCTCCCTGAAAACAACAATAAAATCTCAGATAGCCTATTTTTCTTTGTAATGTTATGGATGCAAGGGCATTCACATATTCCATATTTACCACTGATGATGGATGCTTCCACTTACATAGTTTTGTATTCAAAATAGATGTACACTACTCTCTTTGGAAAGATAAATCTATGAAGATGACATAAACATACAGGAAAGAGAATAAGACCAATCTCTAGGGACACATTCGATTTGGCGAAATCTTAAGAGATAACAACCAGACATAAAGTGAATCAGTCATAGAAAAGTAAATCATATGGTAAGGTCTCATATATTAGAAGTTATCAGCCTATCACATATTTATATGGACTGTGACACACTACACAAAGCAAACTACATGGTAATGTAATTGCTATTTAAGGCCAGAATGAAGCTTTGGAAATGTAGAGTAGAGTTCGATGTTAAAGAACTCAAAAAGAGATGTCACATAAGAAAAATGCCAATCTCAACGAGAGGAAGCTGGTTGCTACTGAGATGATAATACGGTGAAGCAGTTCAATGGACAGCTCTCTATAATCAAGACAATATCTCAATTCAGAGATCACGGTTTAAAAATGAGAGGATGAGATTGAATTCATGCTTGTGAGCAACATGACATGGGTCGCTAGAAAGAGCCACAACCTTTGCCTGGTATAAGCAGGTTCAAGTGTAAATAAAGCTACAAGGTTTGCCCTGTAGCAATCACCCTCGACGGAGTGGTAATAGAACTGTAGTTAAAAATTTGTATGAGCAAAGCTAAAGGGATGGGGCAAACATAAAAGTGTTACTGAGCCCAAACCAAATGGTCCTATTACCAATACTATTTGCATTTTGCTCAGGGGTGTGGTTAAAATAATCTCTAACTGGAAGAACTCCAGAAAACACACACACAAACACGAGAGAGAGAGAGAGAGAGACCTAAAGAACATACTAACTCCATTTTAAAATAGATGTTCTGTCACCATACATTTAGCCCTCCATTAAAATAATATCCCATTTCTACGTCTTCCTTAAATCCCATGCCCAAACCAAATGTGACACATAAAATGAAATGTAAATATCTACAGAGTCAAGATGCTTCATAACAAAACGCACAAGTCAAGAATAATAAAAACAGAAAAGCTACCTTCACTATAGTTATCGCTGCAGATACAGGATCTCTAACCCCAAGAACTGTCCAAACTAAGGAATTATCAGAACCAGCAGGTATAATTCCAATGGGAATCGAAATTGCTTCTTTCTGGTTGTCTCTACTAAGTAAACCATTCAACACCTGCAATTTGGAATTTACCAGTGAGATACCATAGCAACAAAGCAACAAGTAACTGTTCAACATTTGACTAAAGAACAAGTTAAATTTCTGCAGTAAGACAAAGAATAATCATGTATCTTGCATAGATACATGCATGTGCAACTCAAATCCACTACCAAATATGTGGGGCAATTTAAACATAATATCATACAGTTTTAAACCATGTGAAAAAAATAGCAAAGCTTGCTGCCAAACAATCAGTTGACTAAAATTTTGAAACATGAAAAAGAAAGAAAAGCATGTTCACAAAGATCTAGGGAACTTGATGCACAGAAACAACAGGTCTTAGCAGCCCTTCATATCTGATGAAGCTGTTGAATATACAAGAGCAATCATATGCAACTATCCAAAATAATTTCTGAATATTTGAAGTTCCAGCTTTGAGAAAAACAACAAATCATATTCTGTAAAAAAAAAATCAAAAGCAGAATCAGAAAGCAAGGTAAGGTTTCTGCCAAAAAAATGAATTAACGAATTTTCATATTCAAAAAATCCCTCAACTCTAATAGGATAGAATAGAAAAAATTCAAGTGGAATATATATTGAATATAATATACATGCCAACTGCAATCAAGCTTCTACATATCTATAGCAGTTCAATTTAGAATCAATTATTCAAAGAACTTGAATCAAAATCCTTTGGGTAACAGCAAAATATGATCAATCATAAACATTATTGTTCACATTCTCTGATCACAAATGTGAGAACAAAACAAACCTCATTTATAATTCCGTCACCCCCTACGCATATTATACCTACAAAGACCACAAAATATAACATCAATCTCAAGTACAACCGAGTCATGTAGTTGCCATGGAGCGTAAAAGCAAAATGTACCATCAGGACAAGTACTGAAGTCAACACTGGCTACAAGTTTTCTAGCATGTCCAGCAGATGTTGTCTTAACAACCTCTAACTCAAATCCTGCAAGCTGTAATGTATAACATCAAGAAACAGTAATTAACAGATCCTACGGCAACAATGAAGATATAGAGCATCTCCCGTTAGCCAATAGTAAAATGTATTAGTGACTACATAACAAGTAAACCAGAGCAAATCAAATACCATAGACAAAAGGATAGTCTAAAATATCATTTAGATGTCATGAGCAGTTGCACACCTCATAACGTACCTGAGTAATATACAGTGCTCAAGAGGTTTTTAATGCACTTTTCCAACAAAATATTTTTAGCACAGAAAAAATATTTTTGTTGCTTAGATGTAAGTCATATCCTCCATATTGCTGTAGGAGTGTATCACACAATAAATTAAACAACATAATGAGCAATTCATTTTCAAGCGTCAACATTGTTTGACATGATTTCAGATGGACGACCACATCATTGCATACATGCTCCGAAGTAAAGATAAACTATTAAGGCATTGGGTATCCAAAGCTTCAAGTTTTCTGACATATATTTTTAATGTATCTTCAACTTTTGAAGAATCATATCACTTCAACTTGACTTAAGATACCAGGAGTTTAAGCTTATGAAAATACAAAGAACAAAAATAATATTGAGAACTATACCCCAAGTTTTTCATTTGATTTCTTCTAATCATGAGAACAAGAGGATAATGTTGCTTCATATGTAATTGGGTAATAAGCAAGATTTTGAAAATAAGAGAACATACGGATGGAAAAACAAAAGTTTCATGCTCATCAAAATATACATCCTAAAAATTTAGTTTGTATAGTACTATACTAGGGAAGAGCTGCTCCTTCTTATGTAGAGACCATCAGATTTGTTGTGTCTATGTGTGAGTGTGACTGTGTGTGTGTGGGTGTGGGGATGTGGGTGTGTGTGTGTGTGAGATAGTGAGAGAGAGAGAGAGAGAGAGAGAGAGGGAATTAATTATTAATATAAAGATAGGATGAAAAGGGAAAAGTTCAGGAAAACTAGCAAGGAAACAGACACACCAAATGATAATATTTATAATAATATTACAATAGTAATTTAATATAATAACACAGTACCAGGAGTTGCACTCTTTGCGCCTTGCGCCTAGGTGCACCATCAACAATTATGTCTAAACCTTACAGTCAATAAGCCAACAAAGTTAAATAAAGCAGATATTGAAAATGCACCAGGATATGCTTACTTTGAATATAGGCTCTACCAATCCATGAAAAACTTTGCTTGATCGACCACGTCCTGAACGAGGGTTTAAAATAACTAGCATTCTGGGAGGTCTTTTACATCTTATATAAGCCTCACTTGGAAACTCGTTTAAAATCATATCCATATTCTTCTTCTTGGAAGACATAGGGTGACTCAAGATGTTCACATAGCACTGCTGATCTGCAAATGCATTGACCCATTGAACTGCATCTTCTGGAGTTGATGCAAAAAATCGGAAATCTTTCTGATATCTCCCAGACTTCATAAAAAGGCCACAAGAGCTCTTTCTTAATGGATATGCATGAACGGTGAAATGTCTAAGACCCACACAGCAGGACAACTGCCAAAAAAAGAAAGTTGATACCATGAGATGGAGCTAAGTAAATTAAAGGACAAGTTGGCAAACAATCCAAAAGGAATTACCGAAATGACATCATCTAGATGCACTATATTAGAACCCCATATTAATGCCTTGGTGGTGAGTTTCGCATCAACCGCATATAAATCGACATTATCTGCCGTTTGTAATTCTTTAGTAGATTTGTTTTTGTCCAGGGAAAGTTTCCCAGAGAACACTTCATATCCCAGTAAATCAGATTGCTCGTCTCCAACATCAATCTTATGCTCCTCCCTTTTACTCTTATTCAGATCACCACTGTCAACACTATTGTCACCTCGTTTTGCCGCCTTCCCTCTACTATTACGCTTTTCCGGGAACACAACTGGGGATGTTTGTTGCCCAATTGCTGTTGGGGAACACAGACCCAGGCGACGAAGAGATTGCTGAGTTGCAAGTTTCAGAGAACTATTCTTGGATAGACTAGCACTCTTCTCCATGCTGACTGTTTAATCATGCACAGGGGTATGTTGAATAAAATAGAATCTAACTCAACACAAGCTTCAGGATCAAAAAAGCAGAATTCCGACTATATACAAACCAAACCTGCATTCATTTGCAATGAAAACCAAAATCATGAAAATATGTAAAGCAATAAATTTAGTTATAAATCAAATGGAAAATCAATCATCAACTAGTGGGCATTGCCTTAATAAATATTACTATTACTTTTCAGAAGTAAATCAGATATTCCTCAAATTGTAATAGAATGAAAAACATTTCTCTGAATAAGGTGACATTGCATATACAGTTTTGTGTGCATGAAAACATAAATTCGAAGACCATTTGGAATTTGGATGACAGCTGAACCAGAATTGACGACAACTGGTTCCCTCATTACCTCATCATCATACTAAAACAATATATCCATTATAGCTTTACATATTTTCATATTTCAGGAAGTGATAATTTATGGAAAAGTTAAAGTCAAGTTATTTCAAGGAAAATTAAGGGACAGATCTTGACAATTTACAGTGAGAGCAGTATGTAACGGGAATTTTGTTAATCTTTTGGATACTATTTGAGTACATGTCAATCTATTGAAAAAAAACCAGACATCAAGACAACATTGCTGTGCACATTGAATCAATTGCTGGAGTTGATATTCTAGTCAACAGCATCAAAGGCTTTTTTCCAAGAAAAACAGTTGGTTAAGCAAAAAGAGCTGAAACTGGAATTACAGGTAGATATATAAAATAAATTAAAAAAATCAGCTCGGATGTTGGTTGGATCAGAATATATCAGATTCTAGTTAAAGGATATCACGTAAGAGATGACAATTCTAATAGAAGTGGAGAAGCTTGAACGCATACCCTTAGAATTCATCACATTAAGTAAAATACCTCTATTCGACTAGCTCGGCAAAATTTAGAACTTCAATTCAATTTAGTCTGCCTAATATCCAAATACATAAAAAAGATATTCCTTCATGTTCAATGTAAAGCAACCATGGAATCTACAATTTATGACTGCACAAAATAGGTAAATGACATATACAATCTATTATTTCTTCAAAACAGTGAAGCATCACTTCACTCTGGGAAAGCTTTGCGCAGAGTACTATTACAGATGCTAAGAAATGGCTTCAAGGAATTAATAGTAATAAATATGAAGTGATACATCTCCGTACGATAGCCAGTGCTTTGAGGTGCAATCGTAATTTTTATTGAAACTAAAATGTGAAACCAGCAACATAACATTGATATGACTGCCAATATAATCATCAACAAAGATATGTTCAAAGAAAAATAAAAGAAAGAGCATAATTAGGAAACATGATGGCACTGAGAGCATAAAACATGTTACAGGTGAACTGATGGTAAAAAAATTCACTACACATAATTCAGCCATTTAACTCTTGCCTCCAAACTAAAAACATGAAACGAATACAGGAGAGGCTAGGCAAAACACCAAAAACAAAATCAATGCTGCATGAAGAGTATGCAACGGCAGCCAAATCATTTAAGGCAATAAGACCTATCTCTTAAAGATCTTCCTGGATCACGACCACTGCCAACTATATTCTTCACTAAACAAAATCATATGCACAAATTCAAGTAGCTACACCAGTACAGCATATGCATTTCTGCGAGCCCATTCACATCCTTTTTTAGGATTGCTGAAAACTCAACATCCGGCAACTCAATAAATTGGGTATTGCTACACCCTCATTAACCCACCGGAAATTTAACAATAAATGCACAACCCATTGACAAACAAGCCAAAACAAATTTAATTGTTTGCTGGTAAAATGAAAACCAAAAAGAAAGAAAATGTTATATTCAATATACTAGAGCTAGAGCTGATCAGTTCAACTGCAGTAAATTGAAAACTGTTTCACATGGCGACTGACCAAAAGATACATCATTTCTCACATAAATTTAAGAATCACATGCTTCAGCTCATATTACAACACTAAAGTATCAACCAGATCAATCAAAATTACACACACTAGAACATAGGCCCATGTTCACAATAATTTTGAAATTCGATTAACCTAAAAAGTAAACAGTCCCCGACTAGACATTTCAACTGAATTTGAATTATTCCGTACTGATAATTATCCGATCAACCGAGAAAGCAGAAATTCAGGCAAAACTAATACTCCAAAAATCGAATAAAAATCACGTGCAAGAGTAGAAATGTCTGAACAGACACACCACCTAGACGCTAAGACGCACAAATAGAACAATCTGATTGATTGAGCATCATAAAAAAAAACTTGCCTTCTGTCTCTGTAAGGAAATAGATTTCCGTCCGAGATGGCGGCGGCAGGGCGGCGGGAGGCGGAGACAGGAGGTGAAGCGGAGTGGTGGGACGAGCAAAGTGCAACAAAGAAAATGGCAGCGGACCAACGACTGGAATCCTGTCTTTTCACAATTTATGGAATTTTTTGCTTCTTTTAAAAAACAAAAAGAAATATATGCCCCTTTTCTCCTTTATTCTTTATGCTTTTTTCTTTAACAAATAATGGGATGGACATTTTCTACATGGGGAATATATAAAAAATTAATCATTCTATAATTAATTACTATGATAGAATATTAGTATTAATTATTAATTAATTGTGTATCTTTTCTTTTTACATGGTTAAATTCAATGTAAGTGGATAAAAATTAAATTAAATTAGAGACATCGAATTATTCCAAAACATAAAGAATTATAAAATGAAAAAAGTAAATGCATCTGTGTTTTATCATGTATTTGGATGGTCCTTTTTATTAGTGAGTAATTTTTTTAGGAGAAAATACATGTAAAAAAGTAAATACATTTTCATTTATTTATATGATGATACGAAAATAGACGTGCAAAAATTGGAAGTACATATAATATTATTTGGGTTGTTTTGGATAAGAATGGATATTTTCACTTGAATATGCATCACGACAAAATGTAAAGAAGTAGTACATGTATACGTGCCAATATTTTGGACACTATATAGAGATGTGAATATGTGATCACGCCATGATTCATCAATTTTCGTCATATTTGACCCATTATATTCAAAATTTTATTTTTGCATTTATTAAACTATTTATATAAATTGAGTCCTATAGCTAGTTTAAATGTATGCTTAATTAATAATGCAATTTATCGAAATTTTTATTTTAATGGTTAAAATTAAAATCTAATACAGGCACTGGTTAACATTTGCAATTTCAGTTCCATAGTGTCATGTTTTGTCGGGTCTAATTAGTTAAATTGACTATATGTACAAGATTTGGAGCAAGAGTTCTACAGATCATTTGACCCATTTAATTTAGCCCATTTCAATAATTTAACATGTAACATGTTAAATACTAGTACATAGGAAGTATTTCAAATCCTTTATTAATATATTTACTTTTTGACTATAACAAATCAACTAATCAAGGACAAGTATGGGGATGTTTGGGAGTCAGCGGATTTACTAGCAGATAGCAGATTCGGAGAGAGAATTGTGAGAGGATATGCTATTTCAATCCGCTATATGCTCCTAAATCTACTCACAACCAAACACACCCTATGTGGTTGCAGTAAAAAGTTAAACCCTTGGCTTGACCTTAGGGCAAGTTTGGCACGGTGTATTATGTTCTATAAGGGCGTATAGTATTAATATTCTACAATAAAATAATGTTATCCTATGTTTGCTATTTTTCAATGGATGGATATGTATTATTTTAATGAGTGATTTGATGTATTAATTAATACCTTGTTGGAGGGACAGTTTATGGTGTATTACTTTTAATTTGCTTTTTTCTTTTCGCTCTTTTCCTTATTCATCACATAACTATTAAATATTATGATATTAAAATAATATTATTTTTATATATTATTTAGTAATATATTCATTATTTCTATTTAATTATTTAATAATTATTTTTAAATATTATTTATCAATATATTAATTATTTAAAATAATATTATTTTACTATATTATATTTAATTTATTAATAAATTAGAAAACTACCATCAGCAGTTGACTTAAGTGGGTTGGTGCTCTAATCGTTTAAGCAAGGTCTCGGATTCGAGCCTTGTGTATGCAAAAAACCGCTTTTGGAGAGACGCCCTTAATTGACCATGCAGATCCTCGAGGGATTAGTCTTAGGTCCAATATAACCTGAGGATACCCGGTTATTCACCAAAAAATAAACTAGAAAACTAGTTTTTTATTTAATTATTTAAAATATAATACATGATGATGTAATACAACATCAAACCAAACACGGTATATAATACTCCCTCCGTCCCACTCCAAGTGTCTTGTTACTGTTGGGCACGGGAATTAAGGTAGAGTTGGTTTGTGAGTATATGGTGGGATCCACATAGTTGTTGGAGGGGAAAATTATTTATATTTATAGAAAGAAGACATTTGTAATGGGACATCCAAAAATAGTAAGTAGGACATTTGGAATGGGACGGAGGGAGTATTAATTTAATGCAATACATCATAATATAAAATTCAGTATTCCAAACTAGGTCAGAAGTCAAAAGTATGAATCAACTTAACATGATGCAAATTAATGTTGCTGAACTAGTTGCCACAAACAAACACTGCTTGCACTTGTCTTCCCCTTCATCAGCTCCTCGCCTGCAATTGTAATGTACTACTATTTGCTAATTTATTTTGTTTGTAACCTCATGTTCATTGTTTTATATAGTACTTATGAGCGTTCCAGTTGGGTATTTTGTTATAACGAAACATTTCTATCATAAAACTAAAATATTTTTTCAACTTGTCAAACTTTTTGGTCATATATTGGAAAATTAATGTTACGACTTACGAGGACGACTCGTAAGAAATATATTGAAATTCTATACAAACTATTTATATACTATTATCTACCGGGGAATGCCAAATATGTACAATTAAACGATCTAAAAATTTTATACTCACTCCGTCCCACGAAATTTGGCCACTATTCCTTTTTGGGGTGTCCCACGAAATTCGGTCACTTTCCATTTTTAGATAAATTAAAATAATATAAATTTGATTAGAATTTTAATTATTCTCAAATCACATTAAAAGTGTTCACTTTTACTATTATACACAAATTTCAATGCACTTTTACTTTTCTACACAAAGTCCCGAGCATTTTTTTAATTCTTAATATTTCAAAATTGGTACAAATAAAAATTGTATAAAATATATATTATGAAACTACACGATTAGACGATTCTAACAAGATCACACTTGAATATTTTTCTCTAATTGTATCATTACATAATATTAAGTCAAAGTTAAACAATAATCAGTATCAAAATTCATTAGAATCTTAAACACAAAATGCCTACACTACATTAACTACTAAACTCCCTACCTAAATTACCGTGCCCAAAAGAAAGTAGCTACATTTCGCGGGACGGAGGGAGTAGTAATATGGATATATAAATTCTGATTAAATTTTTGTAGGAGTACTAAATAACATACAAATTGAAATATTTTATTTGTTAAATTTGTTTTTTTTTTTATTCACATTCCCGCCCATTGGGCGGGTAATACTAGTAGTAATAATAATAATAGGACATAATTTAGTAATAACTCAAAACTGAAAAGGATACAATTTACCAATCAACTAATTGGTGATAAATAATGCAATTTCATTCACTAATAAATTTTTTTGGCGAAAATTCACTAATGAATTTAGGTTGCATCTAGTCACTACCACTTTAATTTTAATAAATTATTAAGAATATATATTACTGAGAGATAAATTAAATTAATATTTTTTTTTAAATTATGAAGAATGTATATTATTGTATTGTATTTGAATTTGATATACATGTAGACGAATCTTAGTATTTGAAATGTGGAAAGTAGATAAGAAGAAAAAGAAGCATAATGGAATTATTGCAAAGAATGAAGAATTAAAATAACACAGGGCTAGCTGGCTGCATCAAAGAGGAAGAGCTAGCAAGCGAACAGCCTATAAAAGGATTAGACGAATCTTTCAAATTTCTAGGGCTATAATATAATGTGTTATGAAATATGAATATGATTAATTAATTGGTGTTGATGTGTTGTTTTAAATTTTTAGGGCAACTTTTCAATACTGTATGTATATGTATCTATCAATTGTCAGGGTTAGTGACCAACTTCCTAAGCGTTCAACCTCTTAATTAAAAGATACTACTACTACTACTACTAAAAATTAATAGTATAAAAATATACAGATCATTCTCAATGATGAGAAACCTCCCATTTTATTTGTTAGAGCCACATGCCACACAAATTACAAAAGAATAAAAGAGAGTGATAGGGAACCGGTGGGGAATCAAACCTCCAATCTTCAGTTGGAAGTCAAGGGACTTAACCAGTTGGACTAAGTCCTCATCCCGAGAAACCTCCCATTTCATAACCTTTTTTTATTTATGGACATAAACTTTTTATTTGTATTCTAATTTTTATTAATTTAACCGAACGCAGTTGACCTGAGTGATATGGAGCTCTGGCAGCTTAAGCAAAGGTCTTAGGTTCGAGTCTTTATGTATACAGAATTCTGCTTTGGGAGACGCAACCCTTAAATGCCTACCCGATTCTCGAGTGATTAGTCTTGGGTCCAATAAGGGGATACCCTTGTATTCACCTAATTTTTATTAATTTAAAATAAATATTAACTTAGAAGATTTATTTATGCTATTATTTTCAATGAATATTTTCTGTATTGAACTGAGGAGCATAATTGCATAAATGCATTATTCTAAGCGAATATTCCCAATAGAAGAGAAAAACCGTACGGCAATTTTGATTGAGACATATGAGTTGCATTTAAATAAGTTTTTATATGCAAGCTAAGTTAATAATTTTGTATGACTTGGGCTCTCACACACTTTTTCCGATATCAAGTGTCAATGTAAAAAAAAAAAAGAAAAAAAAAGCCAATACCATCAAATTTTGTTGCCATCTGTACCTAATACTACAAGCTTAAGCCCAAAATAACAATACATCTTCCTACAATTTGAAGTGAAATTTATGAAAAGTATTTTTAGAATGAAGAATGTTTTCTTTATGTATATTTTATCCATCAGAGGGGAAGATATAGTCTTTATATTCACTTATTTAAAATAATAAATATGTAAAATGATTATATGATATTATATGATTAAAATAAAGATTTTTTTTTATGAACAGTCTCTACATGCTAGGAAATGAGTGGTGGTAGCTCATGCTATACAAATTACAAATAGAATAAAATGAAGGGATAGTGGGCCCGTGGGAATCGAACCTCCAACCTTCAGGTTGGAAGTCAAGGACTTAGAGCCTGTTTGTTTTGACTTATTTTTTCTCCTTTTGACTTGTGCTTCATTCAAAAGTCTTTTTGAATTTTTTTAACTGTTTGTTTTGACTTTTTTTAAAAGAAAAATGAGAAGCAAAAGTTAAAATTCAACATTTTTTTCAAAATAGGTAGGGGGTTATTTTTTTTAAAGGAGAAGTTATTTTGGAATAAAAATACAAAAGTATCCCCATTTGAAAAAGAAATAAAATATATTGTAAATATCTTTACATATTGTAAATATCTTTACAATATTTATATCCATTTTAATAATTTTAATATATTAAAAGTCTTTCTACATACAATTCATCCAAACATGTTTTCATTAAAAACAACTTTAATAATATCAATCCAAACAATTATTTGAGCTGCTTTTGCTTTTGAATTCTCATTTTCTCTCCTTCTACTTTTACTACTGACTTCTCCTTTGCCTGTTTGTTTTGGCTTATTTTTTCTCCATTTGACTTTTGCTTAACCCAAAAGTCCTTTTGAATTTTTTTAACTGTTTGTTTTGACTTTTTTTAAAAGAAAAAGAAGAAGCAAAAGTTAAAATTCACTTTTTTTTTTCAAAGTACGTAGCGAGTTACTTTTTTTAAAAGGATAAGTCATTTTGGAATAAAAATTCAAAAATGTCCCCACGTAAAAAGGAAATAAAATATATTATAAATATCCTTACAATATTTATGTCCATTTTAGTAATTTTAATACTTCATCGGTTTCTAATTAATTGCAACATTGCAAATTTGGTCGCTATTCATTGGATTGCTTTAATTGAAATTTTTATCATAGTTATACAAGTTAAGATATAGTGAAGTGAGATATTGTTAGATTCGTCTCGTCTTGTAGTTTTCAAATATTGAAGTTTTAGAATTTCTACTTGTACCGGACTTGAGTTATTAATATTTTAAAATGCGCATTGGACTGCGTGCATTGTGGATCCGTAGCAAATTATAAAAATGGAAGAAGTATATCAAAAGTCCTTCTACGTACAATCCATCCAAACATGTTTCCGTTTAAAAGCAACTTTAATAATATCAATCCAAACAATTATTTAAGCTACTTTTGCTTTTGAATTCTTCTTCTATCTCCTTCTCCTTTTAGTACTGACTTCTCCTTTTTTCAAAAGTCAAAACAAACAGGCCCTTAACCATTTGAGCTAAGTCCTCATCCCAGTTAAAATAAAGATTTCATCCTCGGCTTTCGGGAAAAAAAATAAATAAAGATTTCATTTTAACCTTTTATTTTCATGTAGTGGAAATGAATTCTCTTCTTTATATACACTAAACTCTTAAACGAACAAAATAATTAATTTTCATTTCTCTCTCTCTCTCATCTGTATTCTCCTTTTTTAGAGAAAAATCAACAAAAAAAAAAAAAAACAACAAACAAAATTATCGTTCTTTTATTAAACAATGGAACAAAGCCATCGGGGAAATTTTGGGGTTAAAGAGAAAGGAAGAAAAGCATTATCCAATTTGAAGTCAGTGTCACATCTAAATTCTAATACAGTAATATTCAGATTATATTTAAGAGAAGATTCCCCAAAACACCATAGTGGTGAATCGGAAGCGATTATGTTGCCTTTTAATTAGTACTATTTTTTATTAACAGCGGTGTTGCTGTGCGGATTGTGTTAATCCGTTTCGTGCGGATCCGAATCTGCACCGTTGATCCATTTTATCATCCAACGATTGTAATAATTTGAAGGGGTAGTTTTGTAATTTCACGTTTTTAGGTATTTAATTTGTTGAATTTGCAACATATGATATACAATTCAGCGACATGACATACACAACTTAGTGACGGAGCCAATACAATTCGCGACATGAGATATGTAATTCAGCGACATTATTATATTCATCTCAGCGACATTTGAAGTTAGAGCCGTTTGAAGTTCATTGCGACCGTTCTCACAATTCAGCAACGAACATTCTTACAATTCAGCAACATGTCCAATAGAATTCAGCGACATGAGATATGCAACTCAGCGACATTATACAATTCAGTTCATTATGATTTTAAGCACATCTCAGCGACGGAGCCCACACAATTCACCGACATGCCATATGTAATTCAGCGACAAGTTATATACAATTCAACGACTTCATATAGTACTCCTCAGCGACATGCTATAGTATATTTCAGCGACATATATGGTTATCTCAGCGACATCTTATGCTTATCTCAGCGACATATTTTCGTGATTTTGGTAAGTAAAGAAACGGTAATATTTTTTTGACAATTATATCCTTATCAAATTATGATCGTTCGATCGAAATCAACGGTCCACATTTACATGCGGAGGTGCGGACTTGTCCACATAGCAACCGCTCCCTTTTATTAATATAGATCATATGCATTTTTTTTATTTTCCTTTTTTCTTTGGTAGAAACAGAAGTACTAGTACTATTTAGTTCGTATTATAGGGTATGGTTTATGTGCTAGGTACTGTTTTTTTAGAAGAGCCACTGAAGGCTGGGAAAGGGGTGGTGGGAGTCCATACCATACAAATTAAAAAGAAGAATAAAAGTGAGGGATAGGGGACTGGTGGGGAATCGAACATCCAACCATCCATTGGAAGTTGAGGGACTTAACCACTTGGGCTAAGCTTTATCCCCTACTAGGTAATGTTGTGACTTGTGATATTTGAACTGTCAAAAATAATGTTAATCTACGAAGGGATTTTCCTACTTTAGAAATGATAGATACACAAATTCAATTAAATTAACAATTTACAACATACATCATTTTACAAATCATACATATCACTATTTATCACATTATAGTGATATGTATGATGTGTAAAATAATTCTATTGCACATTATATAGGTATAACTTTTATCCTTATTCTATGCGGGTGTTAGAATTTTTTTTTGTCAAAATAATATCTCAATTAATTTAAGAATATTAATCTTTAGATTTCTAAAAAAATATTTTTTTCAATAAAATATAACTTTTATTATGATTGCTGCGAAATGATAAATGAATTTTAAAGAAAATATATTCACATATTAAAACAGAATACAATATATCATTTGTAAATTGCAATTCATATGAAATAAAAAAAAAAAATCGAAACTATTTTCATGGGAACTCGAACCCCTAATCGATATAATTGACAAAATATAATTGTGCGGGGTCTATGTCAGTAATAATATTAATAAAACCGTGTTCTAGCTAACCAAATTAATTTAAGGATTTTAATTATTGAATTGGTGGCTGGACCTAATCGTTGGTTATACCCAATTTAATGGGATTGGACAATCTTTTTCCTAAATTTTGTATATGTTAAATTGTTCATCTGACTTCCTCATTATCCTTGAGAATATACTGATGGAATATACAACGGTACTATCTTTTTTTTCTTTAATAGCATAATTAGAAAGATGGACGTTGGAAACATGTTTAGGCGAGAAGAGAATGAAGGGCAGGGGAATCACGTTTAGATAGTTGTTTGGATTTATAATATTAAATTTTTTTTTTTCAATGGAAATATATTTTGATGAATCGTACTGTATGTAGTAGAAGGATTTTATATATATTAAAATTAATAATAGGGACATCTATTTTATTTTTATTTATTTATATATAATAAATCTGAAAATATATTTAAGATATTTATTTGTTACTGTATTTATAAATTAATTAATTATATAATTAATAAGATAATTATTTTTAATTTTATTATAAATAAAATTTATTACTAAAAAATAGATCATATTACGTATTAAAATTTATTTTTTATTATTTAATTTATTATATAAACTAATAAGATAATAATTATTTAAGTATATATTATAAATAAATTTTATTATTATAAAATTTTTATATATATTATGTATTATAAAATTTATTGTTAAATTTTTTTCGATAGCAATTGTGAAAATTTTTAGATGAAGATATTTTTGCTTTTTTTTTTTTTCTAAAATGACTTTTTATTTTTCTGAAAGTAACTCCGGCCAACTTTAGGAAAAAAGTGAATTTTGACTTTTGCTACCCAGTTTCCTTTTAAGAGAAGCCCAAACAAATAGGTAAAAAAAAAATTGGTGAAATAAAAGTCAAAAGCAAGAAAAACAAACGGGCAAAAAAGTCAAAAGGAAGAAAAAATAGCAAAATAAAATTGATGTTCTCTGGCTTCGGCTCCTCAAAATATATGTGTATATAAATCATCATTCTATGTATAATTCATTCAAATATATTTTCGTTGAAAAACAACTTTTATGACCATTTATCCAAACAATGATTTGTGTTGCTTTTGCTTCTGAATTCTCATCTCATTCTCCTTTTTCTACTAGGTACTAAAATATGGGAATAGGTTATGTTCCTGATTCCGTTTGTTCAGAATTTGCTAAGCTAAAGCTTTGTATATGCTAAAGATAATATCACATTATCCAAATTAATAATGGTTATAATTGAAATTAATTGCAACACTAATTCAATTAGCATGATGTGAATTGTTCATTAGCACAATTGGTTAAGCATTATGAAAAGTAAATATCACGTTACTCAAATTAATAGTGTCTTATAATGGAAAATGATTGAAACATTTATCCGGTTAGTACGACGTAAACTGTCCACTAGCACCATCGGTTAAGCATTATGGAAAGTAAATATCACGTTACCCAAATTAATAGTGTCTTATAATTGGAAATGATTAAACACTTATTCGGTTAGCACAACGTGAATTGTCCACTAGCATCATTGGTTAAGCATTATGGAAAGTAAATATCACGTTACCAAAATTAACAGTGTATTGTAATTGGAAATGATTGAAACACTTATCCGATTAGCACGACGTGAACTGTCCCCTAGCAACATTAATTAAGCATTATAGAAAGTAAATATCACATTACCCAAATTAACAGTGTCTTATAATTGGAAATGATTGCAACACTTATCCGGTTAGCACAATATGGACTGTCCATTAGCACCATCTGTACCTACAGAATTTTGACGATTCTGCATGCTAACCTATCCGCTAAAATATGTATTGTATAACTAAATACAATTGTGAATTGTAACCACGAGTTGAAGTTCCAAGAGCTATAAATTTACTAATAGTAATAGAAATTGGAAATTGTAATTATATATAAAGTGGTTTTTAGAAATAATTATAAATTTTAAAATAGTTAAATGAAAAAGTAACTTTCATGAGTTTCGAAAGTTGGTCATTCAATAATCACACCACTATTAAAAAGACAAGTGCACTTTGCAAAATATGGTGATATATACTTTATGCAAATGTTTCCATCCAATAATTACAATACTATATAAATTAAATACATCTATTACTATTTCTTTAAAAAAACGCAATCGCAAAAGGAAGGGTGTCTTTATTTTTTTATATTTATTTTAGTGTCTAAAAAGTTGGCAGCAATAGTTAATACTATTAAATTAATCCATAAAAGACTTGAAGACAAAGTATAGGGTAGGTCAGGTTTGGCTAATGATGATGATGATAAACTGGGTCAACTTTAATTATTTCCTTAATTCGGTCTTACGTTTTTTTAGGGCACACACAATTCATTCTAATTTGATTGACCAAATCTTTCCTTTTGATTTTTTTTTCCTAAACAGTCTATACATATTAGAAAATGGTGATGATAACTTATACTACACAAATTACAAATGAATAATTGAGAAGGAAAGATAAGGATCGAGTGGGGAATCGAACCCACAATCTCTATAGGTTGGACGTCGGGAGACTTGACCAAGATAAGTTAAGTTCCCATCCCCAAATCTTTTCTTTGATCGATCACGTATTATAATTATTATAATTAAGCCTCAATAATGTGAAAGTACTACGCTATTGCTAATATTTGGTTTTTGCAATAAAATAATGATATGTAAATTTTAAAATACAAATTTAACAATATTCATATTTTTAACAACCAACAAACGTATAAGCTTCAATATGTTTTCTCCTCAGTGCATGGTGGCTTTTACTATAATGCCACTAATTTTCCATATGCATTCTCCTTTCTCGAAACGCTAGGGAGATTTCACGCTTTTATTTAACATTTATTATACTAAACATTAAGTACTTTTTTTTCCCCCTATATAGTAGTGTACTATATAATTAGTCATTTTTTGGGGTGGATTTAATCAAGTTCAATTAAAAGATTTTTTTTTTTCCCCCACACTTTTGCCGACATGAGTGTAATTTTTTTTAAAAAGAAAGAATTATTTTTTCTTTGAAAGATTTTTTTTTTCTTTGAATTGGGCCAAGAATTAGGGGTGGGCACGGTTCGGATACTCGATTTTTTTCAGATATTTGCTAACCGAACCGAACCGAGCAAATATTCAAAATTGCTAACCGAAACTGAACCGAAAAATTCGGTTAACCGAAATTTCGGTTAACCGAGAAAATTCCAACTATTTGCGAGTTACTCGAACCGAACTGTACCGAGCTAATATATGACAAATATGCATCCCGGATAACCGAAATATCGGTTAACCGAAAAAATAAACTTCTACTTGCAAATAATAAGAACCGAACTGAACCGAATCATTAAAATTCAAAAACAAATTTAGAGAATAAATATCCAAATGAAAAATGTCATCAAGCCACAATCTTCCAAATCATAAATGCCATCAATCAAAATATTTAAAACAATTTTCATAAACAAAGTACAATGTCTTCCATACTAAATAACAGAAACAAAAGTAAATTATCCCAGACCATATCATTCCTATCTCTTCCATCAATATATGACCGCGAATCAGAAGACAATCTGGCAACCTCTTTCTGTTTCTGGATCTGTTGAATTCCTGGTCAAGGGTTCCAAACAGAATTAATATTAGTTTGTACTGTAAATATATCATCAAGTATTCATTCCTAAGAGTAGTCTCTTCATCATCAAAGTGAAACCTTAAAATAAAAAACTAATATAAAAAAAGGAAATAAAATGATCACAGCCATCATCAGAGAATGCAGCATGCATCAAAGAAAATAAATTGTGTATTCAGCAACAAAATCACCTCATTAATTATAGAGTAATACTATCCAAATATTAACAAGAGCTTAAGGCTAGAAATATACTTTGTCAGCCAATTAAAACATCGAGAAATAAAAGAGACAACATATGGACAATAACTTGAGAAGTATAAGCCTTCAAATTCATATCTTCACTAAAGATTATACTTCACTAAACATGAATTCATAAACAGGGGTTCCAAAATCTCAAGCTTCTCATCCACAAAATGATACATCAGTAAGTCACAAACAAAATATTACTGTCTCAAATATTAATAAATGATACAACACCAAGTCACAAACAGGTTACTTGATTGCAAGCTCCCCACCCAGAATCATCCACAGCTGATCCAAAACATTCCTTGGAAGACAGCTTTCGTTTCTAAAAGGAAAATGACATATGAACAACCCCTTCTGAATCTACCAATCAGAAGTCATCCAATTGTTTCACCAAGAACACTCTTTCAATTGGCAAATTCAGTCCTCTCCTCACCACAAGTAAACAAGAATAACCTTCTCAAAAATATGAACTTACCCTCAACTAATATACCCAAAAACCATATGGAACACACATGCCAAAAGACTAATTTCTTTATACACAAAAATAAATGTGTAAAAGATAAAGGGAGAAGCACTAAGGAGACAAAAAGTGCAGATCTATGAGGGAAAAAAATTGCCCTTCTTTACACTAGCAAAAAGAAAATCCCACACATTTCCTCCTACAGAAATCAAAATACTAATTCAATGAATCAAAATACAGTGCTAACATAAGGCTCAAGAATCTCCCATCAATTGCAAGAAACAAGACAAAATTATCGAAATGAGACAAAACAATCGGATCTTGAAGGCGAAGGGATGAAAGAAAGCACATAACCTGCTCGACCCAAAAAATCAGAGCAAAAATTGAAGCTTGGAATCATTGGCAGGTTTCCCATTTACAAATAATTGGTAAAGAAAGAATCACGAGGTCGAGATGCCAATGATACGGAAAACGAATGAAAGAGATTTAATTGGAACAAGAGAAAGGAACACAAATAACGAACTGTCGCCGATGTGCCGAGACGACTGGATGAAAAGGAGAGGATGACGGGATGACGACGGGCAACGGGATGAATGAAGCGAAGGAGAGGATTCGGGATTGCGGCGTGGAAGAAGGACGAAGAGGGAAGTGGAAACTGTGTTAGGATTTAGGGTTAGAAAATATTTGATATATTTTTTAAATAATATATTATATATTAATATATATTTAAAGAATAAAATTTAATAATAATAATATAATATACGGTTCGGTTCGGTTAACCGGGGGTAAAATTTCATAAAAACCGAAACCGAACCGAACCGAACAAATACCTGTGTTGAGGTATTTGTAACCGAACCGAACACCCCGGTTAACCGAAAATTCGGTTCGGTTTCGATTCGGATCAGCGGTTCGACGGTTCGGTTCGATTTTTTTGCCCACCCCTACCAAGAATGATGCAGCTGCCTTTATAAGCCTGTAATGTTTTGATTGTTTAAAGTTTGTTTGTTTGTTTGTTTTTTTTTGTCCAAAAAAAATGGTAATCCCCACCCTTCATTGAATGGTGTTAAAAGTATTAATGGGTAATCGGTCTAACTAATGAGACTGTCAAATCACCCCAAATCCATCTATATAAGTATATGAAATAGGGTATGGTTTAGGTACTGATTCAGCTTTTGCTGAATCAATGAATTTATATGTATTGTGTGCTACTTTTTTCTTTATAATTAATGATTAATTTGACTACCATATTTAATAGAGTTATATAATCAATATATTTCTATAACTTTGGCATGTCTACTCATTTCCCTATTTCTTCCCTAATTTCACATCTTTCCCACCATCCACCTCCTCTTCTTCTCCATTTCACAGCCACCCATAAGCAAGGAATTGGAGTGCAATCAAAAGTAGGGCAGAAAAAATAATCGATTTTGTTGTGCCCAAGCCCGTTTCCTCACCAGCCCCATTATTATTACGCCGCTGCCAACATTAGGAGTCATGCCTCCTCCGTGGGCCACCATTGTGCCCATCTTTCTCCAACTTCCACCGTCGGCGTCACCCTATGAATTCCGTTTGTCGTCTCTCCACTGTTGTGCGCGATCGCTACTCCACTCTCTGATCCGCTACTGTCGTGCGCCGATCTTGCCATCCTTTCCCCCGCTGTGCGCCGATCTTGCCATTCTCTCCCCCACCGTGCACCACTCCTCTCCTTTGCTGCCTGCCCGAGCGCCACCTACTGTAGAGGGGAGAGGCAAGAGTCAAGTGTTGATGCATCACAGGCCATAACTCATTTGATGGCTGATGGCACAATGCAATGTCGCCTCCTTGGTTTTTTGCCTCCACTGAAATGTCTTTTGCCAAGATAGTTCATTGAAACAACCTGCTCATAACCAAAGAGGCGGCAATGGAGCTCTCTCCTCGTGCTGATCGTCTAGCATACTTGTGATGTTTTTATATGCACATCATGCTGGTTTAGTTTGATCAATGTGATGCCAATGTGATGCCTGATGTTGAAAGTTGACAGTGTTTACCTTTTTTTTAGAGTTATGAATGTATCAAACATTACATTCTTTTTATTCATGATGTTTTGCAATCAATGGGAAGCTCTAATAGGTGTTTTTCTTTTTACACACATTCGTGTGCTAGTTTTTAGAAATGCCAAATCGCAAACCCCTTACCCATGGCCACGTCAACAGTATATACAGAAAGGAGACAGACATCACGTATACGTAACAGACCATCATACACATATCAGACCATCATACACATATCACACCACCAGCACACACACAACCGAAAACGATCACACGCTATAATATTTTCTTATAACACATCATCTGGAATGTTTAATTACTTAACATGTTATATAGTTTTCGAATAGACTTTTTAATATCAAGTCATCACACAATTATTCTGTAGCTTAATCTCATACATTAGTTCAAATTCAATAATACCTATCACACTGTAAACTATTTTTTTTAATCATGTTTTATTTGCATTGCATCACTATACACTTTTTAGCGCCCCAAAATTGAAAAGATTAGTTGGTGCTTCATCAAACATAATCACACAATATATTGCCTATATTTTTTAGGCGGTGCACACAACAATGGTGTGCAAATTCACTTGTGAAGGAAGCCGTCTGGATTGTACGCTAGTATGGACACGTAGAAGTAGTAGCAGCCGGCGGTGGAATAATGAGTTTTCCAATAATGCAGTCTACCCAAATACAATCATAATGGATAATTTATCATATTAAATGGAATGGTGGTGACATTCCTTAATTTCAATTACAATTCTTAGGAAGTAGATATCTTATTCCCCTAAATTATTACCTCCTATATATGGTATATATGCTACCTATCATCAATTAGCACACAATAGTCATAGAAGCATCACTTGCAGCAGGGGCTGAATTAATATGATTCAGCCCCTTAACCGCTCCGTAATGGGCTAAGATTACCCAATCCTAATGAATATTGATATGACATACTAGTACTTCATATTATAGGCTCTTTGTATGTGCACGCCCACGGCCACCTATCATCATGCTATAATGTGGATATGGACACCTAATAAGATTGCGACAAAATGGATATGAATGCCGTTAAGGCCGGCGTGCCAACTTGGACACACGCACGCCTACGACCACCAAGATTTGGACGTCCGCATCTAGGAATGGTAATGGGTTGATTTCAGTCGGGGATCGGACCGGTTTTGGGGATTAAAACTACTACTACCTCCGTCTCGTTGTTTTTGTTACGGATGGTTTTTTGGCACTATTCACCATTTAATTTTGATTCAAATTTCTATCATATCTATATAAGAAAAAACATAGTCAAGTGAGATTTTGTTAGATTCATCTAATCTTGTTGTTTTAGACAATCAACTTTTTATAATTTTTCGTTGTACACAATTTAAGTTATTAACCATTAAAAATATGTATCGGCATACGTGTAGGGTGGGCCCGTAACAAAAATAATGAGACAGAAGAAGTAATAGTTTTGGGGACGGGGATGCTACTCCCCATCCTGAAACCGGCCCATTGCCATTATAAATTGTAGTATTTTAATATACTATGCTTTATCTTATACTCCCTCCGTCCCACTTAAAATATTTTCTTTCACTTTTGCACGTAATCCAATGTACTTTTTTAATCGTTCATATCTCAAAATATATATGTAAAAATTATGTAAATTATATATTCTAAAACTATACGATTAGACGAATCTAACAAGAACAAACTCAACTATTTTTTTTTTTTTTCCAAATCTATACTTATAATAATATTGAGTCAAAGTTAAACAATGAACAGTGTTAAAAAGTCAAACAAGATGTTTCTACCGGGATGGAGGGAGTAATATTTTTTTAACTAACAACTGACATTGCCCTTGTGCCCCATCTATCTCTACCCTTTCTTCTCCCTCCAAATTCATTGATTCACCTGCCAGCGCACGGACCCTAATTAGGAGAATTCAGACAAGAATTTAGCCACAATACGAGGCGAGTTTTTAGGGGGCGTTTGAAATGACTTTTTTTGAGGTGATTTTGGCTTTTACTTCTGCCAAAAGCACTTTTGATAAAAAAAAGTGTTTGTTTTGGCTTTTTAGAAAAGGCAAAAGCACATCGAAAAGCTGCAAAAGTGCTTCTGGGAAAAGCAGCCTGGGGGGCGCTTATTCGAAAAGCTGAAGCCAAAAGCACCTAGTAATGTGTGCAAAGTCTTAAATGCCCATACTACTTAATACTATAAATCACACTATAAATATATCTTAGTCCCATATAAAAAGCATGTCCGTTTTGGTAATTACATCATTCCAGAAACACTTTTCATTTTTACACATCCAAATACACTTTTAAAAAAGAATGACTTTTCAAACATTGTATCCAAATACAAAATTTACCTGCTTCTGCTTTTGATTTTTATTTTTGCTTCTGTTTTTTTTTTTTTTTTTTTTTTTTTTTTTTTTTTTTAAAGTCAATTCAAACAAGCCCGTAGTAGCCCTAATTAAGTTGAAATTTAAAATGTCACCCTGATCTTTTCCAAAGGGTCGTCGGAATGAATTGATATTATTTAATTCGGTGCCTTTAATTTGTTTTTTCGAAAGAGGCACGTAGAAAACTTGTCCTTGAGTGATGAATTCTATTCACTCATACATTTCCATGTATGGGATTTAATAGCACGCAAATAAGCTATATTTTATGTCATTAATTTTCTTACAAGTCATTAATTACATTTATTTTTGAGTGCGGCTTAATAACATGTGATTCATATCTTAGTGACAAATGATGGAGTATATGTATACGAGTAAGCTAGTAGTACATAATTTGCAGGGTAGACTGTAGAGACTACTACTTGCGGTTCACTGTCCCATATATATAAGTGAGATCACACTGCAACAAAAATGGCAAAATCCCATCCAAATAAATTGATTAAAAGTAAAACTAGATTAACTATTGTTAACTCCAAATATTTTTAGGCCCATGAAATTAAATTCTTTAGGCCCATTGAATTTGGCCCAATCCATTTTTAGAGGCCCGGCCCAGTTCAAGATTTATCCTGATGATACCAAGTGGTGGTGAGAAGCTGGCGGCTCTTGCAAGCAAATGGAGGATCCGTCATCAAGGCATGAGGAATCCTGAGCATTCACGACAGGCAGAGAGGATCATGGCAGCGCATTGAAGATTGAGGCGCCATCTACGGAAGGAAGAATCGTGCACGGGCGTTACAACTCCAATCCTAAACCGATAGACATGATGCTCATCCTTATAAATATTGGGTGGAGGCATCACCAAAGGGCATCTCAACTCTACACCAGAAATCCGCATTTCAATATTTTTACTTCCTGCAATCCTTTCATTCCCTGCAAGTTTAATTCTGTATTCTTTTCATTCTGCAATTTTCTTCCTTTACTGTTTTATTCAAGTTTTTCTGTAATTCTCTACAATCCTTGTAACAATCCTCAAACCATATTCAATAAAAATTTCTAGGTTAACAAATTGGCACGCCCAGTGGGACTCGAGTGGAAACCATATCCGCTTAGGAGTGTATGCTACTTAGATCTGGACGAGTAGTAAGGGACTTAACACAAAAATTTGAAGAAATGTCGCTGAATGAAGAAACCCTAGTAAGAATACCTGCTGAGAACACCGATAATGCGGTGATTACTTCTCAACCTTCACAAGGGATAATACAGGTCCCAACCCTTTCGGAGCAGATGCGGCTATCGATGACCGAATCGATGGCCGAATTCATGCCTCTACTTACAAGGCATCTTATGGACGTATTGCGGCCTGCTATGGCCGATCAGACTGACAAGATTTGTGGATCCCTGCGTACTTCGAGTGAGGGCTCCACTTCAGCAAATGGCACACTGCCACCCAACATCCCAGGGCCGTATGGCAGCCTACAAAGAACTTGGGGGACAACATCTGGCCAGCCGCCACTTCCCGAGTTTGGAGGACTGGCGAGTTTGCCTTCATTCCCATCTACTTTTGCTCTCACTCATGCGACACCTAACATGCCGAATTTTTGTTATGCGGCGCCTCCCACGCCGATGTATACTTCATCTGGATACTTGGCGTCTAGCGCTGTACCGGTTCCTGGTGCATTTAGCATGGCATCACGCCAGGCAACAACACAACCATATGGAGTGGCGGCTCCCATGCCATCAGCCGCCATCCCTACTGCTATGGGAGGACACATGCCACAAGTGGCTATAGCACCACCAGCCGCCATGCACCATCATCAGGCTGCCAACAACCTACCGGCCGCCAACCCTCTTCCGGTCGCCAACCCTGTCCCGGCCGCCATGGCTCATCAGGCCGCCATGGCTCAAGCCGCCAACCCGCATCTGGCCGCCATGGCTCAATTCGCCAACCAACATCCGGCCGCCATGTATCCTCAAGCCGCCATGCCTCCTATACAGGCACCCGCGGTGTCATCCGAATTGTTGGCAAATATGATGCAACAACACTTCGGGATTCAATTAAGGCCGATGGAACGGCCCACGTACAGGAAACCATACCCGGATTGGGTAGACACTATGCAGCCTTACCCTAGAGGCTTCAAAATGCCCGAGTTCACCACGTTCTCGGGAGACGACGACAAATCGACAGTAGAACACGTGGGCAGGTTTACTGCTCAATGTGGCGAGGCAGCAGCCAATGATTGGCTAAAACTAAGGTTGTTCAGTTCATCACTAACTGGACCTGCCTTCGCATGGTTTGCTTCTCTGCGGCCTAACTTCATACAAAACTGGGCCGAGATTGAGCGGGCGTTCCACGACAGATTCTATACCCCTTTGTCACAGGTTAGTCTTGCAGATCTTACTAATGCCAAACAGTTTGCCGATGAGGCGGCAAACACTTTCGTTAACAGATTGCAGCGGCTTAAGGATCGATGCACTATGGCAGTCCCTGATAGGGAGATAGCCAATATTGCAGTAGCGAATATGTTGCCAAAATTGAAAAAACGTTTAATTGTGCAGGATTCCACTAATCTTGCCCAGTTGGCCGAGAAAGCGGCCCGCTTGGAAAAGTTCCTTGAGGAACAAGATGAGAAGCGTCTACCTACACACGAGACTTTTTTTGAGAAATTGAAACATGATAAAAAGGAAGACGAACTAAGGGTGGTGACCAATGCAATAACGTTGGGTGGTAAAAACCCTGTATAGTAGCCTTGGAACGCCATCAACAACGGCCTTGGAGGCCGAATAGTTGGTGGTTGAGGCTGGCGCCTGGGCATGAGGTAATGGCACCCGAGGACTAGGCTGGCGGCTGTCGGACCTGGCGGCGCTGCAATGGCCTGGCGGCAGGCACAGGCTGGCGGACCTCAGGGAGGCTGGAGAAGAGACTGGCGGCTGAGGATGGGTATGGCGGCTCGACTCCGATTGGCGGCGCTCAACTCCAGGCAGGGCGGCCCGACTCCGACTGGCGGCTGGTCCCTCACGTTGGCTCAACCCCGGGCTGGCGGCGCTCAACTCCAGGCTTGCGGACCTCGGGGTGGCTGGCGGCCTGAGCGACAGAAGCTGGCGGCCTGCACAAAGGAAGCTGGCGGCCTGGAGACATCCCGAGCAGATGACGGCCTGGAGTTGGAGCTGGCGGCCGGAGAAGACTTGGAGCTGGCGGCGCTCAACGTAGGGTTGCTGGCAGCGCCCGATTTCACACCCGAGCTTGATGGCTGGCGGCCAAGGAAAGGAGGTGGCGGCCCGGGCTCAGCTGGCGGCGGCCGAGAGATGTTGGCGGCCGGGCAGCTGCTTGGCGGCGCAAGGTTTTGGCGGCAACGCAGGGCTGTTGGCGGCGCTCAAGTGGCGGCCAAACTGACTGGCAACGCTCGAGACCAGGCTGGCGGCTGGCGAAGGCTGGCGGCACACCAGGAGGCTGTGGCGGCCCTCAGATCTTGCAGACTTGGCGGCCCTTGGGGGTGGCTGGCGGCGCGCCTGCTGATGGCAGCCCTTGGGGTGGCTGGCGGCTCAACCAGCCTGGCGGCACAGGTGGCTGGCGGCCAAGGCGAAGCCTGGCGGAGGACGTCGACGCTGGCGGCGGACCTTCGGGACACTGGCGGCTCTCCGGGGTGGCGGCGCTGCAAGGCTGGCGGCGGGAGCCTCCTGGCGGCGGATGGCCTGGCGATGGACGCGGAGCTCTGGCAGCGATATGTGCTGGCGGCACTTCACCTCGGGCGATGGCGGCGATCAAAACCGAGGCCGGCGGTGGCGCCCGGGGTTGGCGGAATGCGATCACGAGCAGGCGGCAGAACCCGGGCGGTGCTCCATGGTGTTGGCGACGATAGCGATGCTAGGATAGAGGTGTCGGCGACGTGGAGATCAACAACGACGACGCGACTGGACTAAGGTGTCGCGACACTGAAATTTGACGCTGGAGGAAGCTTCACAGCAACACAGACCACGACGAGAGGTCTTCAACGCAGCGGCTGAACATGAGAGGAAAGAAAGAGGAGAAAGAGAGTAAAATTTGAAAAATGCCCAAAATTTTTAACCTAAGGGAATAAAGTGGCTTTTTATAGAAGCCAATTAAAATTAGGGTTTTTAAATGAGCCTATTGGGCCAGACTCATGTTAAAACGCGCAGATCTGTCTTTAAATGCTAATCGGACAAATTGCGCGAGGGGGGCATTTGTTAACTCCAAATATTTTTAGGCCCATGAAATTAAATTCTTTAGGCCCATTGAATTTGGCCCAATCCATTTTTAGAGGCCCGGCCCAGTTCAAG
Organism: Hygrophila difformis; assembly: GCA_030278955.1. Taxonomy (NCBI): domain Eukaryota; kingdom Viridiplantae; phylum Streptophyta; class Magnoliopsida; order Lamiales; family Acanthaceae; genus Hygrophila; species Hygrophila difformis. The sequence continues at coordinate 44,640,499 of JAOANR010000004.1, forward strand.
ATTTATCTGGATGATACCAAGTGGTGGTGAGAAGCTGGCGGCTCTTGCAAGCAAATGGAGGATCCGTCATCAAGGCATGAGGAATCCTGAGCATTCACGACAGGCAGAGAGGATCATGGCAGCGCATTGAAGATTGAGGCGACATCTACGGAAGGAAGAATCGTGCACGGGCGTTACAACTCCAATCCTAAACCGATAGACATGATGCTCATCCTTATAAATATTGGGTGGAGGCATCACCAAAGGGCATCTCAACTCTACACCAGAAATCCGCATTTCAATATTTTTACTTCCTGCAATCCTTTCATTCCCTGCAAGTTTAATTCTGTATTCTTTTCATTCTTCAATTTTCTTCCTTTACTGTTTTATTCAAGTTTTTCTGTAATTCTCTACAATCCTTTTAACAATCCTCAAACCATATCCAATAAAAATTTCTTGGTTAACAACTATATAATTTCTTATCATGCTGTTCTACTCTTATTTATTTTTATAATGAAAAGTTTGCGCTTGTTTTTGGTTGTGCTCTTAAAAAGCCCCATCCAACTCCAACCAAATAATTGTTCATGTTAGATGTTTTTGTGCTATTATTGGGAAGATTTTTTTATTTTTTATTTTTTTCACCGAGTATCTTCAAGCCACATTGAACCCAAATTAATTCCTGGTGGACATTGAAGGTTTGCCTCTTCCAAAGCAGAATTCTGCATACACAAAGACTCAAATCCGAGACCTGTTTAAGTTGCTAGAGCCTCATACCACTAAAGCAAAAAATATCTTTATTAATAATAAACTAGTAGATTATAGATTCTGCACCAAATTGGTTTTTTTTTTTTTGAGGGAAAATAATTTTATTCAAATCAGTCAACCATACACAACATTACAATGCAAAACAGCAGACTGTACTATCAACAAAACACAGACAAAAGAAGACTTGCATCAAGAAACAATTAATCAAGTGAGCAGCTAACTGAAATACACCAAGAGACCTACCCAGGCTTACATAGACGAAAACAGTACCAATCCTCCACCATCCCCACGCCCTCTGCACCCCACTTCGTCCCTTTTTCATCATATACTCATGCCATACTCAGACAATTATACTCATGCCATACTCAGACAACACAGGATACTGCTACATTACTCAACCCACCTCCCTTGTCTGTTAACTTCACCTCATCGGTGCACAACCAGGCACCTTCATTCCATTCTTCCAAATTTACTCCCCTAGCTGTTCCCAATTTAAGTGACCTACTGGCAGCAGCAGCAACCCACAATACAGGAACAATTGCAAAAACATTCTGATGTGACCAAAGAGTAAACATAGACGCTGCAAGCCATCTCCCTCTGGGTTTCCTGTCCAGACATTCAATGCTTTACTTCTGTCAAAAAATCCACTCCTCTATTTTGGCTTCATCCGAAGCTCCTTTCTTAGCCCAGTCATCTGCAACATCGTTTCTCTCCCGCAATATGTGTTGAACACGCACACCCCCTGCATGGTTAATCACAGACAGAATTGGTGCCAACATTTTATGGTAACGCCAAGGTATTTTCTCCGGATTCTTAATCCAGCAAATCACATTGTATGAGTCACTTTCGAATATCAATTTAGGAAGAGGGAATCCTTGATCCCTTATGATAGCCTCACAAATCCGTTCCAAAGCTGTAATCTCGGCAGTGTTTGAGTCTGAAATACCAATAGAGTCCGACAAGATAAATATTATGTTACCTCCCTCATCTCTAATAATTCCCCCGACTCCAGCCGGACCAGGATTCCCAAATGAGGATCCGTCTGTGTTGATTTTCCACCCCCTTGCTCCGGCCGAATCCAAACAAGTCCACTTCTGGGAATTTTAGCAGCACGCCTGTTGTCCAAGATGAAACCAAAGGGAAAAGCTTCAGGTGAACTACACACAGCATCCTTTCCTCCATTCCCAATCCCTTTCCACCACCACCCCACCCTCCACCTTATTTCCTCCTCCATTATATTCACATCAAGCCTGCGACCCTTGAACATAATGTCATTCCTCCATTTCCATATTGACCACAAGATTGCCATACCTGTAAACATCCAGCAATCTCTTCTGCCGAGTTTAGGATCCATACCAAACCACCAGGATATTAGATCACAAGCCCTGCCCGGTAATGCCCAATTGACTCCGAACCATCCAACTCCTTTATACCAAATCTCTCTCGCCACTATGCATTGACAAAACAAGTGATCCATTGATTCAATCATTCCCCCACAAAAAACGCATTGATAATTACCATTTTGGAGACACCCTCTGGCTGCTAGCACTTCTCTAACAGGAACAACACCCACACAAATTTTCCACACCAGAAGTATTACCTTCGGTGGACATTTAAGCTTCCAGAGACACTTCCACAGCCCCCTCATCCCTGTCTCCAACTCTTCAACAGTGTCAGCCCAGCAAGATCTTGTTGAGAAATTACCATTTGCATCCTTCGTCCACTTGATTTGGTCATCCAGATATCTACACAGATTTTGTCTATTAATCGTATACAAAAATTCTTCCCATACACCCTTTTCCCAATCAAAGAGTGGCCTCCTCAACCTGACACTCCACACCCACTCAAACCCGACCCAATTCCCAAATTCCGAAAGCCTCCCCTCTTTATTAATTGCCAGAACAAAGATTCGAGGAAAAAGTTCCTTTAGCGGCTTCTCAACATCCACCCACTTATCCACCCAAAACCTGATTCTTGCCCCATTTCCAACTAAAATTTTGAAGCTCTCTCCGAATCCTTTGCTAGTAGAATATTCCCATGAGCTGCAAATCCTGCCCCAAAGTGAACGGCCACTCCTGGCCTCCGGAATCAGAGGAGAGTTGCCTCCATAATACTTGGCATCGATGACATCTTTCCATAATGAGCTTTCCCTGCCAAACCCCCATCTCCATTTCAATAGTAAAGATGCATTTAATCTTAGACAGTTCCATATATTCAGCCCACCAACTTCCTTTCTCATACACAACCTATCCCAATGAGCCAAGTGGATTCTCCTCACCCCATCCCATTCGTTCCAAAAAAACTCCTTTTCAACTTTTCCAACTTTCAGGAATTTTAAAAATTGAGAGGAAATAAATCGGCAGACAATTTAAAACCGAATTGATCAGACAAAGTCTTCCCGCCTGGGATAGTAGCCGACCCTTCCACCCCGCCAACCTTTGCTCCACCTTATCAATTATTGGTTGCCATATCGTTGTACTATTCATTCTCCCACCAATCGGAACTCCCAAGTATTTCATTGGCCAAGTTCCCACCCCACACCCAAGCACAGCAACCCATCTCTCAGTAGCTCCTCCGGGCAGTTCAGGCCATAGATATTACTCTTCCCAAAATTGATTTTGAGCCCGGTCGTCAATGATAGGCAGAACAACAGCCTCTTAATTAGCACAATTTGTTGCACCTCCCCTTCGCAAAATAAGATAGTACCATCCGCATATTGGAGATGCGAAATTATAGGACCCCTACCCCCTATGGGCAGCCCCTTGTAACACCCTAACTCTACTGCCCGAACTAACATACGATTCAAAATCTCAGCCACCAACACAAAGAGATATGGGGAGAGAGGATCACCTTGCCTCAATCCCTTTTGCAACTTAAAGAACTCTGTAGGAGCACCATTAATTAGAACAGCAGCTAAAGCATTTGTAATGCATTCTTTCACCCAACCAATCCATTTTTCCCCAAAGTTCATTGCCTTAAGGACTCCCATTACCGCATCCCATGAAATATTATCATAAGCTTTGGCAAAGTCGAGCTTCACAACAAAACCCCTGCGCCCCCTGGTATGAGTTGTATGAATCACCTCTGAGGCCACCAACACTCCATCCAAAATCTGTCTGCCCTTAATGAACGCCATTTGAGAAGCCCCAACAATCCCCCCAATACATCCTGTAACCTTCTAGCCATCACTTTTGCGACCATTTTATACACACTATCCACCAGTGAAATCGGCCTAAATTCACCAAACCCTTTCGGGTTATCCACCTTCGGAATTAAGGCAATAAAAGATCCTCCTGCTTCTCTAGGTAATTTACCCCTCGACTCCAAAGTTTTGAAAACCTCCATCAGATCCCCCTTCACCACTTCCCAGTATCTTTTAAAGAATCCCATATTATACCCGTCTGGGCCGGGAGCCTTATTGCCATCACAGCTCCACACTACCCAACGAACTTCTTCTTCCGAGAATCCTCTAGTCAGCCATCTCCTTTCCTCTTCACCAATCTGAGCCATCCCCAAATTATCAATCTGGAAAACATCTCCTTTTTTCTTTGTAAACAGGTCTTTGAAATATAACAGGGCCATTTGCTTAATTTCCTTTGGGTCATCAACTGTCACTCCATCAACTGAGAGCGAACCAATATATCCTCGGCGCCTATTAATAGCTGCAACTGTGTGAAAAAATCTTGTGTTTTGGTCCCCCTTCTTCAACCATCGAACTCGTGATTTTTGGCACCACCTCCTTTCTTCCGCTAATAACAACAGACTGAGCTCTTTTTTCTTTTCCACCCAACTCGCCTTTGCCTCCTCCGCCACGCTCTCCCCCCCGGAAAGACTCCTCTAAGTCCCCAATTTCTGTCAACACCCGTTTTAACCTATGCTCCATTGCTTCCGCACTATAGCCCTCCCATTCCCGAATTCTGCACCAAATTGGTTAGTACACCGTTAGTTCCATGTTTTTTGTGCTATGATGAGCCATTTCTTCAATGATCTTATCGCATCGCATTCAATTATTAATCCAATATTATCGTGAACCCAAATAAATAAATAAATAAATAAAGGTCAATTGAAATAAAAAATTCAATTGAATACCACATAGTGTGTAAAGCGAGAAATGATCGATCTAGTCAAGAGTTATTTTCCTTTTATTAATATTCTAATAACACCCCGGCCGGGTTAAATATTTTCAAAGATGGCTAATAATATGTCACACACACCAAAAAAAAAAAAAAAAAAAAACGTTGTCACCAAAAAGGATGGCTAATAATACAATATTTAAATGCAAGAGACTTGCACGCAAGTATGTAACGTAACACCTAGATGCTAATCAATTACTTACGTTTTTCTCAATTGCTCCATTACATACTCTATTCGTTCATTTTTAGTTGTCTTTTTAGAGATTAAAAAATGTTTCAAAATAGTTGTCATTTTTAGGTAGTTATAGGTAGTTATGCTATATTTTTACTATATTATCCCCACTTTACATAAATGCTATTTGTTGATATTTATTAAGAATGAGTTTAGTTGAAGGGTAAAAATAAAAATTCATGAGTTAATTAATGGAACCATTGGTTATTGAAATTGAGCTGAAAGAGACAATTACTTAGGAACGGAGAGAGTAATTACTACTATTATTATTTATTGAACAATTTTGATTAAATTTTACACAATTTTATAAGGAAAACAATATACTCCAGTTAAGTGTATATAATTTAAGTTAGGAATGATTTAAAATTGTGTTTTACATTTTCTTTACTCACATTCTCAGATTGTCATCAAAAAAAAAGTATATTGTATTATATGAAAAGTAAAAATTGAACAATTATTTTAAAAAAATGGAGATAGTAGTATATAATATATAGTAAATAATATGTTGTATATATAGTTGATACGAGTATTTTCTTTATTTTAAAAATATTAATTAGTATTAAGCACAGTCAATCTCTTTGGGAGATCAATGGCTAGGCGATAGAGATATAAGCTTGGGTTGAGGAATCGCTCACATTGCTCTCTGATTTGGTATATTATTTTGTATTTGGGACTCTCCAAATTAAACCTAAATGTCACTAACAATGTGTATTGTTAGTTTGAGAGTTTTATATATAGTGTGAGGGTATTTTTCCCAACATATTGAACCAATGCTGTAAATGAAGCATGACAGTGACTTTCTTCCATTAATCCAAATCCTATATATACCGCTGATTCATCACAAATATTATTAAAACATTTTATAATGACAACGTATGATGACCAAAATGCGTAAGGAAACGCTGTCTGTATTATTATACTTCCTCCGTTCCTAAATAAATGCAACATATCCACATTTCACGCAATCCAATGCACATTTTTAATCCGTAATAACTCAAATTCAACACAAGTAAAAAGTATGCAAATTTGATATTCTAAATCTATGCGATTAGACGAATCCAACAAGATCTCACTTGACTATATTTTATCTTATATAATTGTATTAAAAAGTCGAGTCAAAGCTACTCAATGAACAGTGACAAAAGTCAAAACGTGCAAATAAAAAAGAACGAAGGTAGTATATATTATGGTTAGTAAGACTGTCAACTAGACTATTGTTTATACTAGTAGTATGATTTGTGTTATCTATCCCCGAAATATGGCCTGTTTAAATTGCATTAATTGCAGAATAAAATTTATGTTAAACAATTCAACTTATTTACATCAATACGGAGCGTTCTGGTTCGGATTTGTGATTCGTGATGTGAGTGGTCGCTGGCTTGGTGGTGGTTGCGGGTTCCTTGGGATCAAATCTAATACCTACACGGAATTATTTGCTTTAGCCGAGGGGCTTGCTTATGTGCATCAATGGGTGTGCAAAAAGTTTGTTGTTACTCGGATTCTATGACATCGATTGGCTTGCTGGATAATAAGAATCCCTTTCACCCTATTGCTGCTATCGTTCTTAAGATTAGAGATCAGAGGACAACGTTCGAGGAGTGCAGGATCTCTCATGTTTTATGTGAAGGAAACCGGATTGCAGACAGTTTGGCTAAACATGCATGGAGCTTCTATTCAGGACGGTGTTCGGATGAACAGAATGTCCAAGGAATTTCTTCACTACTTGAGCATTCCCTGCAGACTTCATTATTGGGGATTAGCGGCGGACGCGTCCAGTGGTTCCCCAGGATTTAGTTCTCTTATTTTATTTTCTGTTTTTTTTTTCTTTTTATTTTGTTGCTTATTTCCTGGCTTCAACTCTTTAAAAAAAAGAGAAAACTTATTTACATCAATAGTAAAACATTGGAAAGCAGTGGTGTTTTGGTCTAGTAACTAAGCTTTTAACTCTGATCTTATGATTACTGCCCCATAAACAACTTTAAATTTGAATAATAATAATAATAATAATAATAATAATAATAATAATAATAATAATAATAATAATAATAATAATAATAATAATAATAATAATAATGTAACCCGATTCTACAAAGCAATAAATGGGTGATTTTTTTTTTTTCTTTTTAAAGCCGTGCCATGCAAGTTTTTGTGGTCGTCAAATGCTACTCATAGAATTTGATTTATATATATAAATAAATATACTATATATTTCAGACGTAACTAATGACATCACTATATTTCAAAATCGTACGTATAGCTCTAACTAAAGTTGAAAACATGTCACATAGCTGGGTAGTTTGCTCACTTAATTACTAAAATATGTGATCACATATGAGATTCAAACTCACAATCTTTTTTCCACAATAGATTTCAACTATGAGTATTTAAATGCTCAACCAGCTAATCGATCTGTTTTTCATCGTCATCCACAAGGCTAAGCTGTGTACTCCCTCCATCCCAACAAATGTATTTTGATATGATTTTTTCACTGTTATTTTTTAAATTTAACCCAATTTGATTACGAAATATATTTGAAAAAAAATAATCGAATTCAGTCTTATTAAATCTGTATAATTATATATAATACATAATTTTTAATTATATATATTTTAAGATATTATTATAAAAATATATTGAATTATTTGTAGAAAGTCAAACAAAACATATGAATTGAGAATAGAATAAAACATTAAAAAGAATAAGTAAATAAACTTTCGTCTTCTAGTAGCATTTATATTTTAATGTATAAATTTATAATAAAAAAAGATAATATATTTATTTTGTGGATTGGTTCCATTCTTGAGTGGCTGCGCCAGCATTCAGCCCCACTTTGTCATTTTATAATAATCCAGACAAACAGACAAAAGTTCAAATCGAAAAGTCGTTTTTGATCTATAAATGCAGGAAAATTAGAAAAGAAGTCACACAAAGTTGATTAGACCGATGCCTAATTCATTCAAATATTCAGATCCAATCCTATTATTCCTGTTAGCTAAACCACAGTACAATACAAGTATAGTTTAATTTCTACAATGTAACCTCTCTGTAATAAAAACATGAGTATAATACAAAACAAAAAAGGAAAACCCTAAATTGACATAATCGCATCAACAATTGGGTTTTTCCAAAAATTAAAGATATATATCTTCAAAACATCTCTTAATCATCAATTAACAAATCACAACAATTCATCATAGCTTCCCAACACATCCATGTCACAGTGGGATAGGGAATTCGATGAGAAAATCCCTCCGAATTGCTCATCCATTTGGGAAATGAACACATCGTCAATAGGCCCCAAGAACGAGTCCGAACTCGTCGGGGTGTCCTCGGAAGAAATCGAAGACGAGAACACCCCTTGATTGTCGCTCGTGGTGGTGGTCGTCTCCTTAATCAAAGCACGATGATCATCGAAGAAATCTCTTAGTACATCATGGTCATTATTATTGTTGGCCTCCATGTAGTGTTCGATGTCCGAATTCTTACCGGTGAGTTCTTGCACTAGGGACATAAACCTAGAGGGGCTTGTCTTGACCTTCATGGGGCTCGAGATGTACACCACTTTGAGGGAATTCTTCTTGTTGCCACTCTTCTTCTTGTTGTTGCCCTTGGTTGTCTTCTTTTGGCTCTTCATCAATCTCGACACATCCATGTATGAAGAAGTAGTTTTAAGACAATGTGTGTATGTGTAATAAGGGGTTTTGGTGGTGATGATATATGGTAATTAATAATCTGTCATGTGTGGATTGTGTAAGGAACATATAAATAGGTTGTTTGCTCAAGTGGCCGGGTCTTATCAAAAGGGTTGCTTCCAGGAAAGGAGATAATTAAATTAGATTCATTGTGAAAAAGAAATTTGGAAAATTTTGGATGATGGGGGCCAAGGAAGGATTGAGGAAGGCGGGGTTAAATGGAAGCTTCTTTATTATAGGTACTTGGATGACCCGCAAGCTCATGCCTTTTTTAATTAACCCATACGATATATTTTAATTAATAAATTAGCTTTGTGTTTGGATACAAATAGTTTCTATTTTTTCATTTCTATAATTTTCTTTTTTGAGAAATTTAACAATTCATTTTAGAATTCATTAACCCTCATGCTAAGGCACAAAACTGTCTTGACCAGTGCGTATATAACAAAATCCAACGACTTTAGACCGCATCTCAACAAACAATATATAGTCTTCTAACCAAAGCCCCACACGAGTATATACAATACCTATATGTTGTCTGCACGGTTTTTTTTTTTTTTTTATTTTTTTATTTTTATTTTTATATATAACATAATTTTAATTTGACAACAGTTCTCTACTGTTAATTATTTACCCCAAACAAATTAATGCTACCTCTTCATTTTATGTTTAACAAAAAGCAACAGATGAAGTGAAAAATTAGGATCCAAACACGCCCTTGTGTTTTTCAGACAATGATGGGTTAAATAATTGACTCCAACCAACCCAAAGCAATAATACTCTCATTATGTGATAGCTCTCACGTGCGCAGCCATAAGAGACTGTGGAATTACAAATCTTTAAGTACACGTGGACGAATTTTGTTGGTTGGGCTGTGGATTTTTCGGGAGATATTCTTTTAAAGGAAAATTAATTTTGATGTATACTTTGAAGGCGGTTAAGGTGAGGTGAGGGTGGATGAATCCTTTCTATTTGGATGATTGGTACGTACGGATAATTTAATTAAATAATTTTCCAAAGAATTAGCTGTACTGGAATTTCTCCATATTGAATGAGATTGACAAAACATTTAAAAAGTAATATATGTTGGGTTATAATATTTCCAATTCAAATTCTTTCTAGAAATCTTTTGGTTGGGTTCTCACTTGAGTCATTTGTTGTCATTATAATACATGATTATTACGAAAGAAAAAAGAGTAAAAAGGAGATCCTCATCCAACTGTGTACCTATATTTGAAACATGATATTTGAATTACAAGCAAGCAGGAAATTTTGATATATTGACTAACTATAATTTAGGACAAAAAGGACAGCCACAAATAATTAGCTCATTCAATAAAATCGTATTAGCTTTTGTTCTTTCCACATTTGAAATTTTATTTGGCTTTATCTATCATTTTTTCTAGATGGAATTTGATTTACCTAAAAAGTTAAAAAGTAACTTAACACTTTGGTAGAAGTCTATATAGGCTGTTTTGTTGGGTACCCAATTATATTCGGTAGTTATTTGGAGTTAAAAGAACCAGCTTAATTATCTTCATTAAGGAAAACAAGGCAATTTCAAGATTATATATAAGTAGTGGTTTATATGTTGAATGTGCATATGCAGACGTGTTTAAGAGTCTGTTTGTTTTGACTTTTGTAAAAAGGAGAAGTCAGTAGTAAAAGGAGAAAGAGAGAAGGAGAATTCAAAAGCAAAAGCAGCTCAAATAATTGTTTGGATTGATATTATTTAAGTTGTTTTTCAACTTAAACATGTTTGGATAAATTGTACTCCCTCCGTATTTGAAAAATATTAACATTGGCATAGTAAATAAGATTCATTGAGTAATTTTGATTCAACTTTTTAAAATAGTTACATAAGATAAAACATAGTCAAGTGAGATCTTGTTAGATTCGTCTAATCACATAGTTTTATAATATTAAATTTTTATAATTTTTTATTTTATAAAATTTGAAATATTGCTCTTTAAAAATGTGTATTGAATTGCGTGAAAATATGAAATGTTAAAATTATTTGAATACGGAGGGAGTACATAGAAGGACTTTTGATATATTAAAATTACTAAAATGGACAAAAATATTATAAGGATATTTACAATATATTTTATTTCCTTTTTAAATGGGGGATATTTTTGTATTTTTATTACAAAATGACTTCTACCTTTAAAAAAAATAACCCCCTACATACTTTGAAAAAGTTGAATTTTAACTTTTTGCTTATCATTTGTATTTTTAAAAAAATAATCCCCTGAACCCTAAACCCTAAACCCTGAACAAACAACCCTAAACCCTGAACAAACAGGCTCTAATTGTCATTAAAAGTATTAAATTCACGAGTTAATGGAATCAATTATCATTGATAGTCTTTGGTAATTGAATTCATTCGAGTATACGCCTCCATCTTACCTCTTTTGAGGTACTATATATGTTAGTACTTTAAATTGTTATATACTAGATTCTAACGCGCGTTTGGTTCGGGATCTGAGATTTTCATTGAAAATCTTGGGTAGGGAATGAAGCATGTCCATCTTTAATTCGGGGCATGTTTTATGTGGGAATGTCACATTCCCACCGATGTGAGAATGTTGAGTGTTTTAGGCGAGAACAGGTAATCTTAGATTACCGCCTCCACTTTACCTACTTTTATACTAATTTGATTTTTATACCCTCACTTTTTATAATTATTTTATTTTATAAATTTAGATATTTGTATTCTAAAAAATGATAAATATATAGAATTCAATTTTTAAAAATCTATTGCAAATTACTATTAGTTAAACATATCTTTCAATATATATATTCTCATATTTTGATATATATTTTCATATTTTCTTAAAATTTACTTTCCTTCTATATATAAAACAAAAATAATAAAGATTTAATAAATACTTATCATACAATAAATTACATATAAAGAATTTTTAATATTTCTATTACATATAAAGATTTTTTAGTTTTAGCGACCTCACATTACGGTCGCTAAGAGAGTATGCGGTTGCTAAAACCCTTCAGCGACCGCAAAAGGTAGGTCGCTATACAGCTGGTTACAATTTGGACGGTGACCGGCTCAGCGACCAACTTTTGCAGTCGCTGAGAAAAACAAATTTTTTATAATATTTTTTGTTTTTTGTATCAGCGACCAATTAAAAAATTTTCGATGCCCATCAAACTTCAACACACACCGTCCCACAACCCATTAACTCCACAATTTCAAATCCAAATTGTAGGCAAGAAGCCTCGAACCCGGATAAACGAGAGGAAAGTACGCATTTGTGCCATTGTACTAACTCATGTTCCATGTTTTATATTGAAATGCATACTATATATTTAATTAAAACGTAATACAATAAGTAAAATAAATTTGATAAATAATAAAATAAATTTAGTGTTGATTTATTTAATAAATTATGTTAATAATATTTAATTTAATAAAGTTTAAGTCAATTTAATTATTTTAATTTAATTAGTTAATACTTAATATAGTTTAATTATTAGTTAAACTATAGTTTATTGAGGACAAGGGGACCCTCTTTCCCCATACTTATTTGTTTTGGTTGCGGAAGTGCTCAACTGTTTATTGAGGAATGCAACTGAGAAGGGGTTGCTATCGGGGCTGATGGTGGGGACGGGAGGGCCAGTGATTTCTCACTTGCAGTACGCCGATGACACGATTCTATTTTGTGAGGGGGAGATTGGCCAGGTATTAACCATCAAACGAATCCTGAAATGTCTGACATATACAATAGGTCTTGAGATCAACTTTGCTAAAAGTACTCTTTTGGGGATTAATTGTCCAAGTGCTCTAGTAAGGGAGGCGGCGGACATTCTTGGATGTGGCGTGGGTAGTTGGCCATTGACATATTTGGGAGTCCCTATTGGCGGGAGGATCAATAGCATTGGGATTTGGCAACCGGTGTTAGAGAAAATCGAAAAGAAGCTTGCCGGGTGGAAAGGAAGAATGTTATCCCAAGCGGGTAGACTTTGTCTCATTAAATCGGTGTTGTGTAGTCTACCACTTTATTTCATGTCCTTGTTTAAAATTCCGAAAACAGTGGCGGATAAGTTGGAACTTCTCAAAAGGAGGTTTTTTTGGAATGAGTGGGACGGGGTGAGAAGGATGCATACCATTTCTTGGGATAAGATTTGCCAACTCAAAGATGAAGGGGGGCTTGGGGTCTGGAACTGCCATCGTACCAACAAGGCTCTACTTTTGAAATGGAGATGGCGTTTTGGGAGGAAAAATAACTTATGGAAGGAGGTGATCGATGCGAAATACTATAAGAGAGAGTCTCCATTGATACCAGGAACTGTTCAGAGTCGGTCTTTGTGGGGAAGGGTGTGTAAAGCATGTGAGGAGTCGGATGGGCTAGCTGTCGATGGTGGCTTTGTGGTACAGGTTGGTAATGGTCTTCGGACAAAATTTTGGCAAGATATTTTGGTGGATGAGGGACGGCCCCTTAAGGTTCTCTTTCCGAGAATCTTTGCTTTGGCCAATAATCAATCTGGTAGGATTGCTGACTTTGGGGAATGGGTTGGCCTTAGTTGGGAATGGAAGATTCAACTCCGGAGGCGTTTGTATGATTGGGAAACGGATGTTTGGCAATCATTGGTACATGTCCTAGACAGAAATAAAATCAATCGGTTTCTGGATGACAAGGTGGTGTGGCTAAGAGGAGGAGGAGGGGGGTTTACTTCGAAATCTTGTTGGATCAGAATTCCTGGACATGATGGGGAAGATAGAGCATGGATATGGAGAGGCATGTGGAGAGCAAAAGTACCAATGAAGGTCAAGATTTTGGCTTGGAAGGTGGCACATGATGCTGTTTCGGTTAAAGACGTTCTGGTGAAGAGAGGATGCTTAGCTGGGGATGATGCTCACTGCCCTATCTGTGAGACAGACGTCGAGACTGTAAGCCACTTGTTTTGCAAGTGCGAATATGCAGGCTCAATATGGTATCAATTGGTCGATTGGTTTGGCTTTTCATGTGCCCTCCCTGGCAGGGCTGATTACTTAGTGGCTTGGTTGATGGGAGCTTGCCCGTACCAAAATAAAAAGATGATGTGGTTGTTCACGGGGTTAGCTGTGATTTGGATAATATGGAAGAGTCGTAATGCTAAGGTTTTTAAGGGGCAATCTGTCAATGTTAAAGAGGCGATGGAGGAGGTAAAATGGAGAGTGAGCTTGTGGTGGAAGGTGATGATGGAGGAGGGTGCTCAGGATGTCAGTAGCATGGAGAGGAGCTTTCCGGATGGGCTATTCCGATCAGTAACGACTAACCATCGTATACCTCGAAATGGGTTGACATGGGAACGACCGGATAAGGGATGGTGGAAAGTTAATACGGATGGATCATCGGTGGGTAATCCGGGGCGGAGGAATCATTAGGGATGGCACCGGGAACGTGATCTTCGTATTATCTGACTTTATAGGAATTACGGACTCTAATGAAGCTGAGGTAGCTGCGGTGAGTCGTGTATGTGCAGCTTTGATCAGAGACCAGGGGTTCCCACTGCCCAAAATTGTCTTCGAGTGCGACTCCGCTAATGTGGTGAAATGGTTGTGCTAACTAGATTTGTTACCTTGGAGGTTCCGTCACCTCATAAAGCCTGTTATTGATGTTCTGCGGTTCTCGGGGGGCTCTAGAGTGCAACATATACTCCGTGAGCGCAATCAAATGGCGGACACTTGGGCTCGACAAGGGGCGACTGAGGCGGGTAAGGTGGAAGTTTGGTATTAATCTGATCTGTGTGTGTTTTGGTGAGTGGATGTTCTGCGTCGTTCTTTTGATACCTGCGAGAATGTGGAATTATGGATGTCGGTTGCAAATTATATTCTGTGCTCTATGTGGTAAACTACTCAGGTTTGTAGCTTAGTGTTGATGTTGTGTAACCCCCAGTATTGTGCTTTGGGCTGTATAGATTCTTGCCTGGTTGTTTAGGTTGGGGCGAGAGTTTGTATTATGTTATTGCCTTCAGACCTTGTACTACAGATTATGGGTGGAATGAAAGTTTTCTTCTCAAAAAAAAAAAAAAAATTATTAGTTAAACTATTTTACTTAATAATTAATTAATACTTAATATTACTTAATAAATTATTTTAATTAATTTAATAAAATTAATTAAATAAAATTATTAATTTCATAAAATAAATTTTATTGAAATAAATTCAATAATAAGTTCAAAATATAATAAATATGGAATATAGTATATAACAGTAAATAAATAAATATTCAATTAAAAATAATAAATTTGATTATTATAAAATAATAAAAATAATTATTTAACTATTATTATTATTAAAAGATCATTATTGTAAAATAATGAAATTATTATAATTATTTAATTATATTATAATGTTTAATTACTAGAAAATAATAAAATTATTAAAAAATATTTCAATTAAAAATAATAAATCTCAATATATAATTAATATTATTTAATAATAATAAAATAAATTTAATTCTTTATTATAATATCATATATATATAAAAAATAATTATTTATATGAAAATTTAAAAATAAAAAAATTTCATTATATGATTATTAGTATTATTTAATAGTAAATTTATAAAATTATCTTAAATAATAACTTATAAAATAACTAAATATAATTAAGTTAATTGGAATAAATGGAGTATTTAAATAGTAAGATAAAATAAAATACAATAATTAAAAATCTTAAAGAAAAATATTAATCAACTAAATTTAAAAACTTAATTTAAAAATTAGAAAAGTATATATATATATATATATATTAAAAAGTAATAAAAAGAAATCTTAAAATGGTCAAAAAACGTAGCGACCGCACGTTGCGGTCGCTAGTGCAGTCGCTAGAGTATATATTTTTTATAAAATACTATTTTTTTAAAAAAAAGAAAAATAGAAAAATTTGCGACTGCAAATGAGCGGTCCCTGATGCGGTCGCTAAAAGGTGTCGTTTTCTTTCTGGGTCGCAATTTCGGTCGCCATTTTGCGACAAGAGAAATCCGGTCGCAGATTAGCGACCGCATTTTGCGGTCGCTATTGCGGTCGCAGATTAGCGACCTATTTCGTGCGGCCGCAGATTGAGGTCGCTAAATTGATTTTTTTCTTGTTGTGTATTGTGTAGCAAAATGTCATATTTATAACATTCGTTCAATTGAAATTTAAGGACATTATGGTAAATTAATTAGACCTGAAAATGTGAGATTCTCAATCTAATCAAACGCAATAATCTTAAAACATCAAAGAATAAGATTACCAGCAATCTAATATTCCTAGTAATCTTACATTCCCAGCAATCACATTCCCACTAGTAATCTAAGATCCCTCCAATTAAACGCACCGTAAATTAGAAATATATATAAGTTGGAGTTGGATGGATGAGAAAAGCATGTGAACATAAATTAACGAGGAGGGAAATACTGTTCTTTCTTGACTTAATGGTCAAGAAAAGGAAATATGATAGGATTTTTATTTTTTCTTGAATTGGACCAAATATGCAAGAACGAGACTGTAGGTGCAGAAGTTTGGTTTTGACTTTTGATCATATGGTTAATTATAACTCACATATAATGTCCGGTGCAAACACAAAATTGTGAAAGGAATCTTTAGATTAATTAGCTCTTTCCCTAACTTGCATAGCCTTTGTAACCCAAAATAAAAAATAAAAGATAAAAATAAAAATTGTGAAAGGATTCCAATGGGACAATATCCACTAATAAATCAACCATCATATCGATTTTAGCATTGCGTCTTGTTGCCTGTAAACTTCCTTTTTCTTTCAGGTTTGGATATTGTGTATGTGTCTGCTTACAGACTCACCTCGTCTCAAAAATATTGCTATTAAATTAAATGTTCGATCCAAAAATGGAACATATATATAGATAGTTTTTTATTAATATTATTATTTTAACATTGACCTATGCATGGTATTTAATAAGTTTCTTAGCAAATTCGGTCGCTATCCTCATTAGCAATCGATTAATTAATTAATAAGTTTGATAGCAAATTCAGTCACTATCCTTGTTAGCAATCAAATTCTAAGGTTCAACTACTGAATTTTCCGTTAGCTAAAAAGTTAAAATTCTTTTAAGTGTTTTCTTTATATATAGAGCTTATATTTGAAGCTCGATTGAGTCCAGAAAGCTTTTATATGAATGAAACTTTTTATTTTGGTAGAGGTAATAAAATAAGTTAAAGTCTTCCCAAAAAACTGTAAAAATTTAAAAAAGAAAAAGAAAAAAACAGACTCATAGTCCTATTGTTTATTTCGAATAATAAAAGATTACCAAATAATTATTGTTCCGAATCCAAATACAGTACTAGTCCTGAATATGGATTTAAAAGTGTCCTAATTAATGGAAGTTTTTTTCTAAATTAAAATGATTAATTAATGAATACTAGTAGTACGGAGTAATATTTTCTGCCAATATACGTAGTATATATTAGCAACTTAACGTGCATCAAATTTGGTCACGTAGACCAACTAACACAATTATGTCGCTACAAAGAGAAAATTTACCAGACGCAATGCATGATGTCAGGTGAAAATAAAGTTTTCAAATATCGTACCTATTATATAGTAGTATATGACTAAAAATGTGGCAAAAGGTTTCATCTTGAGACATTGACTAATTTATTACCAATGACATAAACTATTTTGTTTAATCAACTAGTAGGAATATATTCTTTTACTGGCTTCGGCTTTTCTAAAAAAAAAAGAAAAAAAAATAGTAGGAATATTATATATGTACGGAAAATATTACTCCCTCCGTCCCGTGAAGATTGAAGCCTTTCTTTTGGGCACGATAATTTAGGTAGTGGAGTTTAGTAGTTAAAGTGGTGTGGGTATTTGTGTTTAAGATTATAATGAATTTTGATACTGTTTATTGTTTAACTTTGACTTAATATTATCGTAGTGATGTAATTTGAGAAAAATATTCAAGTGTGGTCTTATTAGAATCGTCTAATTGTGTAGTTTTAGAATATATATTTTATACAATTTTTATTTGTATCAATTTTGTAATATTAAGAGTTAAAGAAATATAAGGGACTTTGTGTAGGAAAGTAATAATGCATTGGAATTTGTGCAGAATAGTAAAAGTAAGTATTTTTAATGGGATTTGACAATAATTAAGATTCTAATCAAACTTATATTAATTTAATTTTTCTAAAAACGGAAAGGGTTCAAACTTCGTGGGACACCCCAAAAAGGAATAGGGTTCAAACTTCGTGGGACGGAGGGAGTACTATACAAATATATTTAACTTTATTTTCGGATTTGAATCTACCTTGCCTCCATTAATCCCTTTTGTTCCTTTATATTTTATGTAGTGTGACCCATTTACCACACATAAACCTCAATTGTAAAAACAGAAAAATAAAAATAAAATAAAATACCAATATTGTAGTATCACTAATTAAAAAGGTGGGCTCTGAAAGAAATGGGTCGAACTGATGTGCGCGTGACCCATCTTTATTTAGCGGCCCACTGCGTACATCTGTTATAATATAAGGAACTCTCTTCTTTAATAATTTCTCAAATGTTTGGATTGGAGCGTGGCAACTGATTATAGAATACACCATTTAAATTAATGAAATTATTATTTTAAAATTAACTTTTTTATGAAATTAAAATTTTTAATACTTTTTATGTATTCACTCAATTTTATTTATTTATTTATTTATTTATTTATTTTTTTGTACTGACGCCAATATCTTCAATTTCAACCTACATATTATTTTGTGTTGTTAATAATGTTCTCAATTCTAACTCAGGTTCTATCAATTCTTGTGACAATATGAAAAAAATTTCAGAATTCATCACAGACCCCACACTATCAATATAACCAAATCCCAGCACATACTCGATTTTATTTTTGTTGACAAAGAATAATAAATTTTATTTGTCTATATATTAATTAATATATTTGTGTCTATGTCATAAATGGAAGAAAAGATCCAATGATTTGGGTGTTGGGTTGTTGGCTTAGTGGGTGTTTGGATAAGCTATAAGAAAATGGATAATCTATTGCATTTTTAAAACGCAAATAATTAGTTTAACCGCTCAAAAAAATGATGCAAACCTGATTATTTGCGTTTTGAAAATACAATAATCAAATAATCAACTTACTATCACTTATCCAAACACCCACTTAAACACCGGGAAGTACACTCATCTTATTTTATCGCAAGGCATGCTTTTGACTTGTTTATGATTGATAAGAACCTGTTTGTTTTGTTTGTTTGTTTGTTTTTTTTTAAAATTTTTTTAAATTAATTTTTGTTTCATCCAAAAGTTATTTTCAATTTTTTTTATTTGTTTGGTTTGATTTTTCTAAAAAGAAAAAGAGTAACATAACTCAATTTTTTTTCCCAGAGTAGATAGTCGGCCGGTTACTTCAGAAAAATAAAAAGTCGTTAGAAATAAAAAGACAAAATATCCTATCTAAAATTGGCCACCTATTCCTAAACCCTACATAACATAATCAATTTTTTAATAATAAATTTAAAATAATTATCTTGTTATTATATAACTAAATACATTAACAAATAAAAAATAAATATTTTAAGATTTAAAATATACGTACTATATAAATAAATTGAAATAGAATAAACGGTAAACTCTTACTACCTCCATTTTCATATAAGTGAACTATTTGCGTAATATTAATTATTCATTGGGTAACTTTGACTAATTTTTTAAACATAGTTATATAAGAAAAAACATAGTCATGTGAAATATTGTTAGATTCGTCTAATCATATAGTTTTAGAATATAAATTTTTTATAATTTTTACTTATATACCATTTGAGTTATAAATATTTAAAAATGTATCTTGGATTGCATGAAATGCATGTATGGTGCATTTATATTTTTTTTGGAAAAGCTTTTTTTTTGGAAAAGCGTGCATTTATATGAAAACATAGAAAGTATAAGATTAATGTTCCTTCTAGTAATCTTGATATATGAAAAGTCATTTCACTTACTATCCATCTTCCTTCTCCTTCTTTTATTGCTTTTTTCTTTTTCTTCTCAAAACATTCTTCCTTCTCCTTCCTTCTCCT
Organism: Hygrophila difformis; assembly: GCA_030278955.1. Lineage (NCBI taxonomy): Eukaryota > Viridiplantae > Streptophyta > Magnoliopsida > Lamiales > Acanthaceae > Hygrophila > Hygrophila difformis. The sequence continues at coordinate 44,660,352 of JAOANR010000004.1, forward strand.
TCTTTTACTGCTGATTTATCATTTTTTTTTAAAAAAAAAAATCAAACAAACAGGAAAGTCTATTGCAAAGTTTAAAATTTTAAATTAACTCAAACTGTAGCTGAACTAAAAGCTTGTTTCATAAGAACACTAGTTCAAAAACTTAATAATGAAAAAAAAAAACTTAATAATGGATTGGGATTGATTTGATTTGATTAATTCAACATATTTAAGCAAAGGTAACTGGCACTTCCAAGAATGAAAAGTGTAAGTAATAGTACTATACTACGTATATTTTATTTTTTTTGCCACGCTTACTATAAGTACTCCCTCATCTTCAAAATAAATGTAAGGTGTTGATTTTTTTACTGTTCATTGAAGTATTTTAATTTTTATTTTTGTTATAGTTATACAAGAAAAAATATAGACAAGTGAGATCTTGTTGGATTCATCTAATCTTGTAGTTTGTAAATATCAAATTTTTAGAATTTTTATTTGTACCGAATGTGAGTTATTAATAGTTTAAAATATGCATTAGTTTACACTTAAAAAGAAACGTATAAAATATATTAGAAATTAGAAGAGATAATGTGGGGTGGGAAACCTCACTTTTATCTGATGAGAGAGGAGAATAGAATAAGAACGACAGAATAATGCTGCCATGCATATGACTAATACTCACTCCGTCCTATTAATTTTGTCACACTTTCCTTTTTGGTCCGTCCCATTTTAATTGTATTATTCACTTTTTGGAAATAATTAAGTACAAACTCACTCTCATCATATCATATCAATAAATAAATTTATTAAAATTTTAAACACACAACTATCATATCACACATAAATAAATCAATTAAAAATTCAAACTCATTACAATCACATCACTTAATCTCCTAATTTACCCCCACTTTAATACTAATCTACTCATACATTAAATACTAACTATCCCCATATAAAATACCGTGCACAAAAGTTTTGAGACACTTTTAACGAGACGGAGGGAGTAATAATAATACACCGTTAATAAAGCTAATGTGACTGATTTTAGATATAATAATTGTATATTTAATTATTTAATTATATATATATATATATATATTAATTATATAGATATCTATATTATATTAATATTAGATATAGATATAGAGTTGTTGATATTATATTAATATTAGATATAGATATAGGGTTGTTGAAAAGATTTAATCAAATCATATCATATAATGTGAGTGATTTTAGATATAATTGTATATATTAATTATTTAATTATATATACTACGTATTATATTAATTTTAGATATAGATATAGAGTTGTTGAAATTGATGAAAAATAGATGGAGTGGGTGTTGAAAAAAGGGGGTGGGGAAGTGGGGGGAATTTGGACTATATTACTTTTATAGATATATAGATATAGATATAGATATATATATATATATAAGTAAAAAAAGACTATACAAAAAATAAAATTAATGGGCTTATTAGGAATAATTAATTATATTATTACACAGGTGTAACGCCCCGAAAATTCAAACCTGATTTTCGCAAGCATTACCGCTGTACTAACTATCCTAAACTAGTGGCCAGCTAATTTAAAACAGCTAGTACAACACTGGGTAAACCTAAAGTGATCATCTAATTAATCCAGTTTAATGCAGAAGCTATAAATAAATTAAAAACACATAGGCACATAAAAATGACACCCAATAATAATCAAATAACGGTCCCAGCGACCCATCCAGGCTACAAGCCTCCCAACAGCATACCAATATCTCAAACAGGGCTACCAGCCCAAAGCTGTAAATCACATAAGGCCACCGGCCGACAGTATGTAAATCCCAGGCTCACGGGCCTCAACCAGCAGTAGTCCAAATACCAACCACAGATAGTCACATAGTATCACATTAGCATAATGAACGCATCCTATATACTCCTATCTATGTGATCTCTCAATACCCCAAACCCGAATCATGCTCCAGCGCCTCCAGGATGATCTATAAAACAGACAAAAGCAAAGGGGGTCAGTACAACGTACTGAGCAAGGCTACGTGCCGGGGAGTAAGGGAAAACAGAACCACATCTCAAGATAGTAAATATAGGTGATAAATAAACATATTAATAACGGCAGAATATAAATAAAGCAGTTAAACACCACACCGTCCCATACCGGTGCTTCAACCACGATCATACAATTGACATAAATAAATCATCACACCGTCCCATACCGGTGCTTCAACCACAGACATACAATTTATGCACGTGATGCATGGCCTAACATACACCTATCTACCCTATATGCAAATGCAAATGAATATGCCTAGCCGGCAACCTAAACCCGGGCGGTATGAACCCACGGGTGAGGATATCATCAACTCCAACCCGTTACAGGGTAACATACACCATCCCCGCAGGGACCACAGGCATCACAGCCCAATCACAGGCATAACAGCCAAATCACAGGCATCACAGCCAAATCACAGGCATCACAGCCTAATAATCACCCCGCAGGGCCATCGGGACTCAACAACACCGGTAAAGGCTGCCCGATCAGACATTTCCAATATGTCCATCCATCCATAATGCAATACCATGCATTATAATAACCAGCCCAAAAGGGCCAACATGAATAACAACCAATAATCCACCCCGCAGGGTCATCGGGACTCAACAACACCGGTAAAGGCTGCCCGATCAGACATTTCCAATATGTCCATCCATTCATAATGCAATACCATGCATTATAATAACCAGCCCAAAAGGGTAACAGATATAACATTCAATAATACACCCCGCAGGGCCATCGGGACTCAACAACACCTGTGAAGGTTGCCCGATCTATCATAAATATCATAACAACCCATCGGGGTTAATAACCGTCAATTCCAATGCAATAACATGCATATGACAATACAGTGATATTCAAGCACCTAGACACTAGGTTCGCATGCTTCTCAACATATAAGGAATTCAATACATAGCCCCCTAGGCTAAGCATTAATGATATAATAATTCAACAGTTTCCCTAAGCAATTCAACAACCCCCACTGGCCAATTGATTAACCCACGGTTTACCAATAACATTTGGGGAAGTCATAACAATAATTGGTGCAAAGAAAACATCATTATATGATCAAAATCGCACAAAAAGGGGCCAAACAGGGCATTTCTGCGCTCACTGCGCACCCACGCGCGTAAAACGCGTGACATACGCAGCCCAGTACTGTAGCGATTACTGTAGCAATTACTGTAGCGATTACTGTAGCGAGTTACTGCGGTGACTACTGTAGCGAGTTACTGCGGTAACTACTGTACAAGTTACTGTGGTGGTTACTGTTCAAATTACCGTGGTAATTACTGTTCAAATTACCGTGGTAATTAATGTGGCGAATTACTGCGGTAACTACGCGAGTTACCGCGGTAACTACTGTACAGTTACTGTAGCAGTACTGTAGCAGTTACTGTAGCAGTTACTGTTCATCGTCTTCTCCGATTTTCCAATCGGTTTTCCGGCGATTTCGCCGGAATTTGACCCCCAAATACCCCCCAAACACGTAATTTAAGCAATATAATCCCTTGCCTGATGTCTTCCAACAAAAATCGGCCTCCGATTCGTCGATTACAAGCTTCAATCGAACAAAATCAACCCAAAACCTAAAATCAACAACCAACTCCAAAATCAACACCATTAAGCTCACGAATATATCTAAAACATATATTTGAGTCTAAATATTCAAGGATTAAAGCTTAACTCAACAAAATACAAAAACCCCCAATTTTATCACCCACGGTCAACACCCAAAACCACCTCAAATCTTAACAAAATTAAGAACTAATAACAATAAATCACTTACCAAAAGCATGAATATGAATTTCCCAACTTGATTTCAAGCCAATATTGAAGATTGTTCTTGGCCAAGGAGGGTTACGGGAAGAAGAAATGGAGAGAGGAAGAAGAAAGGAAAAAAATGAGGAAAAAGGGAAGAAAAGTGAGGAAGGTGGGTCTCAACCCACTTCTCATTTTTAATAAAAATTATATCCGGATCGGGTCATGATGTTGTGTCTCCTCCCAACTTCTTTTATTCTAACAAGTCGCGGTCCATTTATTTAAGCACTTTGGCTCTTATTAACTTGTGGGTTTGCTACCCACTTATTCTTCCACTTCATCAAAATCATACCTACAAAATATCCATATAATAAATCCTTTGTTAATTAACCATAATTAATTAAATTAATTATGCGTTAATTAATCGGGATGTTACAATCTCTCCCCCTTAGGATCATTTCGTCCCCGAAATGCATAATCGGTCACGTGAATAATCAATGGGAAAAATGTTACTTCATTATGAGAAGTAAAAATTAAAGTCTGGCTACTTCAGTTTCATATGCTCCTCACTTTCTCCAAGTAGCATATTCAGCTCCGTGTCTAGACCACAACACCCTAACCATCAACATGGTTTTATTCATCGGAACCTCATCATTTGTATCAATCACCCGATCTGGAACTCTTCGAACTTAAGACTAGCATCCAATTCAACTTTATCAAGCTGAATGATCTTATCTGGATCAGACAGAAACTTGCTAAGTTGGGAAGTATGGTATGGAATACATCATGGGCTCGACCCACTTCTGCTGGCAAAGCCAACATATACGTCACTTTCCCAACCATCTCAACAATCTCATAGGATCCAATATATCTCGGAATCAGCTTGGCTTCTTACCAAATCGGCGTACCCCTCTCAGAGGCGATACACGCAAAAATACGCTATCACCAACCTCAAACTCCACATCTCGACGAGCTAAATCAGCATAGCTCCACTGTCTGTCCTGAACCTCTTTCATTCGATCCCTGATGATCTTCACCAACTCGATTGTCTGCTCAATCATCTCAAGACCCACATTCACCTTATCTGTTGGATCATTCCAACATAATGGACTCCTACACTTTCTCCCATACAATGCCTCGGAGGGAGCCACTAGATTTTCAAAACATGAACTACCGCTTCCGTCTCCAAATCATGCGTCGGGTAGTTCTATTGATCACCTTCTCATTCTGCATCAACACACCACCCAAACCTTTAAGTGAGGTGTTGGTCAAAACTTCGTACTCACCTGACTCATGAGGTAGAGTCAATAAAAATGCCTTTGTCATTACATTCTTCAAATGTTCGAACGCCTGCTTACAATCATCATCCCACTGGAATTTATCATCGTTACAGAACAATCTCATCCGAGGTCTAGCAATGCTAGAAAATCCCTCAATAAACCTACTGTAGTAACCAACAAGATCCAAGAAACTTCGGATCTTCCCCACATTCTTCGGGACTTGCCATTTAACTACAACTTTTACCTTAGCAGGATCAACAGACATACCATTACCGGAAATAATGTGCCCCGGAAAAGACACACTCTCCAACCAAAATTCACATTTGGAGAGTTTAGCATACAGCTTATGCTCTCACAATGTATTCAAAACTGTTCTCAAGTGACCCGCGTGTGCATCACGCGTCAGCGAATAAACCATAATATCATCTATGAACACAACCACGCACACGGCCAGCAGGGGATGTAATACCCTATACATGAGATCCATGAAGATCGCTAGTGCGTTAGTCAAACCAAAAGACATGACCGGGAATTCAAATGTCCTCAACGAGTCCTGAAAACTGTCTTAGGCGTATCCGCCTCCGCCACCCTTATCTGATGGTAGCCCAATCTCAAATCAATCTTACTAAAAATACTGGCCCCTCTCAACTAATCAAACAGATTCTCAATCCAAGGTAAAGGATACTTGTTTTTCCCGTGATTCGGTTCAAACCTCTGGAATCGATGCGCATCCTCAAAGATCCCTCTTCTTATTAATAAACAAAACAGGAGTTCCCCAATGCGAGCTATTCGGCTAGATATACCCCTTATTAGTAAGCTCAATCACTGATCCCTCAACTCCTTCAATTCAGAAGAAGCCATACGATAAGAAGCCCAAGAAATATGAGCTGCATCAAACATCAGCTCAATAGTAAAATCAATCTCCCTAGCAGATAGGAGACCATGAATTTCGTCGGGAAATACATCCCCGAACTCAGAGACAACAGGGACACTCGAAGCAGCAGGAACCTCTGCTCGAAGATCCCTCATGTGCCACAGGGAAAGAGAACAACCCCCTGCGCATCAGGTCACACAACAAAGCAACAGAAACCACACCAATAACATGTGGAATCAACGGATGTCGATAAGAAACACAGTTACCCAAAGGATCCTAAAAGGATATTCGTGGAATATCACAATCAATCACAGCATGATGGCAAAATAGCCAATCCATGCCCAGTAGTACGTCAAAAATCAGTCAGGCTATAGACCACCAGGTCAGCCCTCTGAATTCATGACCCTTGATGCTCAACACATCATCTTGCACCAAATGATCACTACAAATATTATCACCCGAAGGTAAAGAAACTAGCATATGGTAGGGCGCCAACGGTCCTACTCCGTGCTCTTGCACAATTCGCAAGCCACTAAAGAACACGAGGCTTCTGAATCGCACAGTACTAAGGCAGAAGGATTCGCAACAGTGGTAGCATTTACTCCATGCTTACGAATGAAATTTAGAGTCTCAAATGAACATAAGACTCCAGAATCAAACACAATAAAAGCAACACAAAATGCGACATAAATAATTCCCATAACAGGGAAACGAGTTTATCTCTCAACCAGATAGTCAAGAAGAAACGCCTATGATACATGAATTACACACATGCCAAAACGTTATCCAATCAACGTAACTTTTCCATCACATAAAGACAACATACTAGAAAGTCCCCTAGTTCGGACTCGCCCCAGTGATATCGGCCCCCCTTCACGTTACCGATCTTTCTATGCAGAACAGTCACCTTGCCTCGTCTCAGGCGACATGCATTCAACACTTCGAGAACCATCTAATGTTCTTTTGATTGACCCAGTGTCAATTCTATGCCACTTCATATCATTATTCTTTTTAACCAAATCCGACTATACCCTCACTGGCATTGCCTCGAAATGGTTTCCACCATCCTTCGCATGCAGGCGGACTGCAAATATCTATATCACCCCAGTGGGTTATCGCACAATGGAGACTTTCTCAGTACCCTATCTCACTCTCGAGGGTACGTCAAACCCATCTGTACACCATTCAACAGATTGATCCCGCTTGGATCGCCATTCGAATAGCCCAGGCTTCCATGAGGCCTTTCCAAACTATTCAGTCAACTTAGATTAGAACATCAACAAACAATGTTAGCAGAAATCACCAATCATATACAAAGCAGTATATATAAATGACAAAATTAAATAAACGATCGAAAGTCATTCATAGTCCTCAATAACTGTGAGATAACAAGGATCCTGACTGGAGTGCCATGGTTCCCTCACAGTTCCCCAACTGTGAATTAACCTGGTGTCCGTAGAAATAATCAGATATAGTAAAAATGCAATTCTATGCTATATGTACCCCACACACAGCTCACCACCTATGTCTACACAAGTTTTAATAAGATAAAAGAGCACACAGGCTCTGATACCACTCTGTAACGCCCCGAAAATTCAAACCTGATTTTCGCAAGCATTACCGCTGTACTAACTATCCTAAACTAGTGGCCAGCTAATTTAAAACAGCTAGTACAACACTGGGTAAACCTAAAGTGATCATCTAATTAATCCAGTTTAATGCAGAAGCTATAAATAAATTAAAAACACATAGGCACATAAAAATGACACCCAATAATAATCAAATAACGGTCCCAGCGACCCATCCAGGCTACAAGCCTCCCAACAGCATACCAATATCTCAAACAGGGCTACCAGCCCAAAGCTGTAAATCACATAAGGCCACCGGCCGACAGTATGTAAATCCCAGGCTCACGGGCCTCAACCAGCAGTAGTCCAAATACCAACCACAGATAGTCACATAGTATCACATTAGCATAATGAACGCATCCTATATACTCCTATCTATGTGATCTCTCAATACCCCAAACCCGAATCATGCTCCAGCGCCTCCAGGATGATCTATAAAACAGACAAAAGCAAAGGGGGTCAGTACAACGTACTGAGCAAGGCTACGTGCCGGGGAGTAAGGGAAAACAGAACCACATCTCAAGATAGTAAATATAGGTGATAAATAAACATATTAATAACGGCAGAATATAAATAAAGCAGTTAAACACCACACCATCCCATACCGGTGCTTCAACCACGATCATACAATTGACATAAATAAATCATCACACCGTCCCATACCGGTGCTTCAACCACAGACATACAATTTATGCACGTGATGCATGGCCTAACATACACCTATCTACCCTATATGCAAATGCAAATGAATATGCCTAGCCGGCAACCTAAACCCGGGCGGTATGAACCCACGGGTGAGGATATCATCAACTCCAACCCGTTACAGGGTAACATACACCATCCCCGCAGGGACCACAGGCATCACAGCCCAATCACAGGCATAACAGCCAAATCACAGGCATCACAGCCAAATCACAGGCATCACAGCCTAATAATCACCCCGCAGGGCCATCGGGACTCAACAACACCGGTAAAGGCTGCCCGATCAGACATTTCCAATATGTCCATCCATCCATAATGCAATACCATGCATTATAATAACCAGCCCAAAAGGGCCAACATGAATAACAACCAATAATCCACCCCGCAGGGTCATCGGGACTCAACAACACCGGTAAAGGCTGCCCGATCAGACATTTCCAATATGTCCATCCATTCATAATGCAATACCATGCATTATAATAACCAGCCCAAAAGGGTAACAGATATAACATTCAATAATACACCCCGCAGGGCCATCGGGACTCAACAACACCTGTGAAGGTTGCCCGATCTATCATAAATATCATAACAACCCATCGGGGTTAATAACCGTCAATTCCAATGCAATAACATGCATATGACAATACAGTGATATTCAAGCACCTAGACACTAGGTTCGCATGCTTCTCAACATATAAGGAATTCAATACATAGCCCCCTAGGCTAAGCATTAATGATATAATAATTCAACAGTTTCCCTAAGCAATTCAACAACCCCCACTGGCCAATTGATTAACCCACGGTTTACCAATAACATTTGGGGAAGTCATAACAATAATTGGTGCAAAGAAAACATCATTATATGATCAAAATCGCACAAAAAGGGGCCAAACAGGGCATTTCTGCGCTCACTGCGCACCCACGCGCGTAAAACGCGTGACATACGCAGCCCAGTACTGTAGCGATTACTGTAGCAATTACTGTAGCGATTACTGTAGCGAGTTACTGCGGTGACTACTGTAGCGAGTTACTGCGGTAACTACTGTACAAGTTACTGTGGTGGTTACTGTTCAAATTACCGTGGTAATTACTGTTCAAATTACCGTGGTAATTAATGTGGCGAATTACTGCGGTAACTACGCGAGTTACCGCGGTAACTACTGTACAGTTACTGTAGCAGTACTGTAGCAGTTACTGTAGCAGTTACTGTTCATCGTCTTCTCCGATTTTCCAATCGGTTTTCCGGCGATTTCGCCGGAATTTGACCCCCAAATACCCCCCAAACACGTAATTTAAGCAATATAATCCCTTGCCTGATGTCTTCCAACAAAAATCGGCCTCCGATTCGTCGATTACAAGCTTCAATCGAACAAAATCAACCCAAAACCTAAAATCAACAACCAACTCCAAAATCAACACCATTAAGCTCACGAATATATCTAAAACATATATTTGAGTCTAAATATTCAAGGATTAAAGCTTAACTCAACAAAATACAAAAACCCCCAATTTTATCACCCACGGTCAACACCCAAAACCACCTCAAATCTTAACAAAATTAAGAACTAATAACAATAAATCACTTACCAAAAGCATGAATATGAATTTCCCAACTTGATTTCAAGCCAATATTGAAGATTGTTCTTGGCCAAGGAGGGCTACGGGAAGAAGAAATGGAGAGAGGAAGAAGAAAGGAAAAAAATGAGGAAAAAGGGAAGAAAAGTGAGGAAGGTGGGTCTCAACCCACTTCTCATTTTTAATAAAAATTATATCCGGATCGGGTCATGATGTTGTGTCTCCTCCCAACTTCTTTTATTCTAACAAGTCGCGGTCCATTTATTTAAGCACTTTGGCTCTTATTAACTTGTGGGTTTGCTACCCACTTATTCTTCCACTTCATCAAAATCATACCTACAAAATATCCATATAATAAATCCTTTGTTAATTAACCATAATTAATTAAATTAATTATGCGTTAATTAATCGGGATGTTACAACAGGAGCATGTATTATGCCATGAAAAAGAATCAATCAAACAGATGTTTTTCTTTATCTCAATGTTTAATTGATTTCTCCTCTTTTGGCCAGATATATTTAAATAAAGGATAGTGCATGCAGCCTTTTTTATTAGAAAACTGGAAATAATTCAATAAATAATTACTACAATGGCGATATGAAGAAAATTATGAGTGAGAAAGGACAATTTTGCTTTAGCATCTGGTCATGTTCACAAAGCGATGCTCATTTGGAGCCAACAAATTCACACATTCATGTTAATTATTTCAAATTTATACGACATTCCTATTACACATGATATATGTATGATATATTATGATGTTGCAATATCCATGAACCCTTTGTAAAATGAAAATTTTAAATATATGAAGTATAACATACTATTAAATTTCACTGTACGGTACCATGCTACCAACAACAGTTGGCATTAGTGGATTGGGGCTCTAGTCGCTATGCAATTGTTAATACATTGTTATGACAACTTAACCTTGTACTTTTCATTGAGATGTTTCTCAGGTGTTGGCACATCAGGTTGACGACGACAGTTAACTCTGCTGAAAGTTCTTTTAATTGTACTTATTTAAATGCTGCAGAGTCTGTAATATTTGATAGGATTTTGAGCGATTTTATTTTTCATCTTAGAAATTACAGTGAGAGAGTCTTTGTAAGATGTTCTTCAAGAACTTATAGAGAGATCGTGAGAAGAACAAAAGTGAGATTGAGTTTACATAGAAAATATCTGAAGGTATTGTGATCTACCATCAAGATTGTATTCTAGAGATTCAGGGAGAGAAGATGAAGATCATGGAGAATCGACAGATCGTGTTCATGCCTTGGTGAATTCAAATAGGGTGATTTCCCTACAGCCGTAGTTAAGGGGGAGTCCTAACTACACTGCTCTACTAGATTAGTTCGTCTAGGGTGAGAGTTTGATTTCGTGGTTTTAGGCATTTGATTGTGTCTGTGATTTTGATCTTTAGTCTAGTTTAAGTCCCTGAATTGGTATCCCCCAGATGTAGGTTGCAAAACCGAACTGGGTTAACAAATTGATTGTGTTCTTTATCGCTTTCGCAAATACGTAGTTAGAACATCATAAAAACATCCATAACAGAATCTTGAAGCATTAAGGGACCTACAAATTGGTATTAGAGCGAGTTCTCTAACGTACCTGAGAAAATCCATTCATTCAAGATTCAAGAATCATGAGTCGAGAAGGAGCGTCTAACACTCGTCCGCCATTGTTCGATGGAAATGATTATGCCTATTGGAAAGCTAGGATGCAGAATTATTTGTTGGCACAAGGAGATGGTGTTTGGGATTCAGTCTTGGAGCCATGGACTCAGCCAACAAGAACTGTTCGAACTGGAGAAGGAGAAACGGCCACTACGACGATTCGACAGGCAACCAATGCCGAACTCACACAGGCCGAGAGGACTGCAAGATCAGCAAATTACACAGCTCTCAACGCTATCAGTGGTGCTATGGATGAAGCGCAATTCAGAATGATCGCTAATTGTACATCTGCCTATGAAGCTTGGAATTTCTTGGAGACTCAACATGAAGGTTCTGAAGATGTCAAGACAACCCGTCTACAGCGCATTGAATCGATCTTTGACAGTTTGAGAATGACAAATGATGAGGATATCACATCATATTTTGGAAGATTTCAAGATATCATGAATCAGGCCACAGCTCTTGGTATGACTTTTGAAGGATCAAACCTCGTGAGGAAATTTCTTAGAACCGTTTCTAAGAAATACTCTGCGAAAGTGGCAGCCCTTGAAGAAGTTGAGAAGATCAAGACAATGTCCTTAAGGGAATTGGTTGATATTCTTCAAACTTATGAAATCAATCATTTAGCCTCAGAAAAATCGCACAAGAACATTGCATTCAAAGTCGAAGATGAACCTGCTGATGATTTTGAGGAAGAAGTTTCTTTACTATCCAAAAGGATTGGAAAGATGCTTCAGAATAAGCATTTCAAGAAGTTTCAGAAGAAAAATCGTAGTTCTGACAACCCAGTGACGACGGAGAAGCAGAACAACAGATTTGAAAAGAAATCTGATAGGAAGTTCAGAAAGTTCAAGAAGGACAAAGATGTTGATAAGTCTGATAAATCTTCTGAGATTATATGTTTTGAATGTGAAGGAAAAGGCCATGTAAAAGCTGAATGTCCTACTGCTAAGAAGAAGAGAGGGAAAGCACTTCAAGCCACTTTGAGTGATGAGTCTGAAGTTGAAGCTGAGGATGAACAATCAAGTGATAATGAGGATGTCGTTGCATTTGTGACAAGAGAAGCTAGTCCTACCCCTTCCACAGGTAACTGTGAGTCAATACAATTAATTACTGACATTTCTTCTATTGTTACAGCTGAATCAGGTAGCCTCTATAAAGAACTAGTTGATATCTATGAAGAAACTCAAAGAGGAGTATGATGAAGCTGTACAGGAGAATGAGCAGTTGTCGAAACAACTCACTGACATTCGTCTGACTTTGGATAAAGCAGAAATTGAAAAGCTTAAGGCTATTGATGATCTAAAAGTTCTTAAGGGAAAGTATGATGAAGTGAAGCTTCAGATTACTACTGTGACTAAAGGGAAGAAATCATTCAGAGAGGAATCTATTAAATTGAAAATTCGAGTTGCTGACTTGGATAAGATGACCAAAGGGAAAGGCAAACTGGATGAAGTTCTGTCCATTGGAAAGAGCTACAGAGACATGACTGGTATTGGGTATAAGAATCAAGCATCTACTGGAAAAAGACTATTTGTTAGTGGTGGAAATCTGAATGCTGAAGCAAATTCACTGACACATCAGGATGTTCCTACATCACCCAAACGACGAAGAGACTGTCTCTATTGCAGCTTACCTGGTCACACAGATGAAACTTGTATGAGAATTGTTCGTGATCTCATGAATGGTCGCCCAGTGGTCTGGCCCCATGAAGATTTAAAGAAAAAGATCAGAATTCAAATGGAGTGGGTGCCTAAGAGAAAGAAGAGTCAATGCCTCGTTGTTCTATCTTCACAGCAACAACCACGGTCCAAAAAATGGTATTTTGATTCAGGTTGTTCAAGGCATATGACAGGTAGTAAGGAGATTCTAAACAACTTTACAAATAAAGATTGTGGAGATGTGGTTTTTCGTGATGGTGCTAGAAGCAAAATCACTGGTTATGGTAATGTAAAGGATGGTGATCTTTCTAAACTTTCTAGAGTTTATCATGTTGAAGGGCTTACTACTAATCTCATTTCAATTAGTCAATTATGTGATGAAGATTCCCATGTTATTTTTAATAAGCATTTCTGTCAAGTGTTTGATTGCAGGAGAGATAACATCATGACAGGCAAAAGATCAAAGAACAATTGCTATACTTTGGAAGCTAATCTGGCACAAGCACTTGTAAGCAAGGATGACCTCACAAACTTATGGCACAAAAGACTTGGACATCTCAACTATCAAACCATGTACAAACTAAGTTGTTCAGCTGCTGTTAGAGGTCTGCCAAAACTACAGAATAACAAAGACCTTGCTTGTGTGGATTGTTCAAAAGGAAAGCAAACCCGAGCTCAACATAAGAAGACTGATGGAGTCTCTACAGATCATTGCTTAGAACTAATTCATATGGATCTTATGGGTCCAACAGAAACTGAAAGCCTAAATGGCAAAAGGTATGTTTTAGTTTGTGTTGATGATTTTTCGAGATTCACTTGGGTATGTTTTCTCAGGAGCAAAGATGAAGCCTTCCAACACTTTGAAAAGTTAAGCCTGAAGTTGATGAATGAAAAGCAAACCAAAATCCAAAGGATCCGTTCTGATCATGGACGCGAGGTTGAGAATCAGGAGTTTGAACTTTTCTGCAACAACCATGGAATTTTTCATGAGTACTCTGCCCCAAAGACACCCCAACAGAATGGGATTGCTGAAAGAAAGAATAGAACACTTCAAGAGATGGCGCGTTCAATGCTACATGCTAGTGCTCTTGGCAAGTCATTTTGGGCTGAAGCAATTCACACAACATGTCACATCATCAATCGTGTGTTGTTGAGACCTCACACTAACAACACTCCATATCAAATCTGGAATGGTAAAACTCCTACTGTTAAATACTTTCATATTTTTGGATGTAAATGTTTTGTCTACAGGGATAGAGAGCAAATTAAGAAGTTTGATGCTAGAGCTGAGGAAGGTTGGTTTTTGGGATATTCTAACAATTCTAGAGCTTATCGAGTTTATTTGACTCAATCCAGAAAGGTTATTGAATCAGTAAATGTTCTATTTGAGGATAAGTATGCTTAACCTAGAAAGGATGATGATGATATTGTTCCTAGTACTGATACTGCCTCAGACAACCCTGATGTTGGTACATCCAGTCAACAACAGTCTGAAAGAATAGTCATTGATGATGAAAGAGATGCTGATCATGAAGAAAATTTAGAGGATGCTGATTTAAGGTCTAAAGATGTTATATCTGATAAGAGAAGAGGTCCAAGGACTCTAAAGCATCACTCACAGCAAGATATTATAGGTGATCTAGTGCTCAACGATGACTAGGAGTAAGAAGGTTAATTACAGAGAATTAGCTGGATTAAACTGCTTTATATCTAGAGTGGAACCTAAGAATGTTTCAGAAGCTCTTAAAGACGAATACTGGATAGCAGCCATGCAAGATGAGTTGATCCAGTTTGAAAGGAATGATGTTTGGGAGTTGGTGGAACAACCTCAGAACATCAATATTATTGGTACGAAATGGGTCTTTAGGAATAAGACTGATGAGCAAGGTAACATTATAAGGAATAAAGCTCGCCTAGTAGCTCAAGGTTTCACACAGATAGAAGGTTTGGATTATGGTGAAACATTTGCACCTGTTGCAAGGATGGAAGCTGTTCGAATTTTATTAGCATTTGCATGCTCTATGGATTTTAAGTTGTATCAACTGGATATCAAAACAGCTTTCTTAAATGGGAAGATCAAAGAGGAGATACTTGTGGCACAGCCTGCTGGTTTCGAAGATCCATCTAGACCAAATCATGTATATCGAGTGAAGGGTGCACTTTATGGACTAAAGCAAGCTCCTAGAGCTTGGTATGATCGATTGTCTTCATTTCTCATTTATAATGGATATAAGAGAGGAGAAGCTGATAAGACGATGTTTGTAAAGCATGAAGACAACCAATTCATAATTGCACAGGTATATGTTGATGATATAATTTTTGGATCGACGTCAGAACATCTCAGAAACAACTTTGTTAAAGCTATGCAATCAGAGTTCGAAATGAGCATGATGGGAGAGTTGATTTACTTTTTAGGACTACAAGTGAAACAACTGAAAAATGGAATGTTTCTTAGTCAGGAGAAATATGCTCGGAATATGCTAAAGAGATTCAAGTTGGAAGATAGTAAGGTTGCTAGAACTCCTCAAGGTCAACAACAGAAACTCTCAAATGATGATCAAGGAGCAAGTGTAGATCAGAAACTATATAGAAGTATGATTGGCAGTTTACTTTACTTAACAGCCACTAGACCCGACATATCTTTTAGCACGAGAGTTTGTGCTAGATTTCAAGCAAATACTAAGGAAGTGCATTTGAAAGCTGTTAAACGTATCATGAGATATGTGAAAGGAACTATTGGATTAGGGATTTGGTTCTCTAAAAGATCAAGTTTGGATTTGGTAGGGTTCACTGATTCGGACTGGGCTGGCTGTTGTGATGACAGACGGTCAACAACGGGAGGCTGTTTCTATCTAGGGAATAATCTTGTATGCTGGTTTTCTAAAAAGCAAAACATAGTTGCATTTTCTACGGCGGAAGCTGAGTATATAGCTGCAACTTGATGCTGCTCACAATTGATGTGGATGAAACAAGTTTTGAGTGATTATGGGATCAAGAAGGATGACTTCAAGGTTTATTGCGACAATACAAGTGCTATTAACATTTCAAAGAACCCTGTTCTACATAGTCGCAGCAAACATATTGATATAAGGTATCATTTCATAAGAGACTTGGTTGAAGAGGGAGTGTGCAACATTGAACATATTGGGACGTTGGAACAACGTGCTGACATCCTTACTAAAGCACTCGACGGTGAAAGGTTTGAAACACTTAGATCTATTATGGGCCTTTGCTATTCTAGTTAAATCTGATCAATGTCTATGTTTATTTTACATTTTACACTTGATCTAGTCCATGAGTTTTGTAGGCCCAATTCATTTTTGGATAGAGTTTGCGCAACCGTCTTCCTTGAAGTAATGATGACTGCAAACTGACGCCTTTCAGTCACGTCGCACGTCAAGTGAAAACCGTCGTCTCTCTTGCCTCTTCGCCTTCGGTTTTTCTCTCTTTAAATCAGTAGCTTGGGTTTTCATTTACTTCATACCAGTTTCTAGCTTGAGTTTTTGTAGATTTTCGATCTATGACATCTTCTTCCTCCACAAATCACCCCGAAAAAGCTTCCGATCAAGCCCCAACTAGTTCGGAACCCCCAATCACTTTTGAAACCCTCAATCCCTCAGAAAATGTTGGTGAGGAACAAAATGCCACGCCTGAAAATACTGCTCAAACCTCCACCGAAGCTGTCGAAACTCAACTTACAGAGTTTGCTGAGAATGCCGAGCCTATTATCACTATGTTTCCTACCCCTCCTCATAGTCCAGTGCAAAATCCTCCTCAGGAGTCTACTGCAAACCCTACTGGAGCTTCTACAGCAGATCCCACTGAAACTACTCCAAATCCTACTAATGCTGAAGCCGCACATGTCTAGGAAGAGGAAGATCATATTCTGCCGCATGACGAACCAGAGGTTCCAGATCAAGCTGATGTTGGAACAGAGGTCCGACGACCTACTACTAGGTCTACTCAGAAAAAGAAGCGAAGCACCTCGACCAGTGATGTTGGTACACCTGCGAAACGACCAAGGACCCGAAGGACGCCGGAGAAGTCACAGAGGGATTTACAATCTCAACGAGCGTTCAACATGACCTATTTCACTAAGGAAATGATGTTGTTCGGGACCAAAGATCTTGTCAATAGGAAATTCATTCCAGAGGAGACCTTCGTCCATGCTACTTACACCGACCTAGGGTTCGATGAGTTTCTTGAGGAAAGACATTTGCTAAAATGGGCAAGGGTTTTTAAAGCTTATTCTCCAACACTCGTCAGAGAGTTCTACGCTAACTTACACCCTGATGTTCTCAACAAGAAGTCTCAATGGTTCGGTAAGATGTATATTAGAGGCAAGTTTATTGATTTAACCCCTGGTGTGATCAATGCGTTGTTAGAACTTGCACCAAACGACGATCTCGGAGACTGATAATGGCCAAAATTGACCATTATTTTCAATCTATTTCCGTGTCTAATACGGACATTTGATCGCATTCCAGTCTTATTTAAATAAGAAAGCAGTTGAATTTAACAGATTTATGCAAGTTTGTATAAATAATGAGCTGGTATTGAAAAACACAAAAATATTGTTATTTTTATTAAATTCATATTAAAAAACCCAAAAACATGATAAAGTGGTATCTGTTCGGTAGTATCTGTTCGGTGGAACACGGATCCATTAAACGGATCACTAGCCAAATAATCAAGTGGAACAAATATCCTTATTTATTTTATCTTATATTCTGATGTATATATTATTATTTATATTTATATGTTCAATTTTCTCTTATCATTAGTAATTTTGTCTCATTCTATAATTAAGAATTAATTGTTCCACTAATCCTTTTATTTGATTAACTGCAGGTGTTTAATTGAATTGGGTCCAGTCCAGTCCATTATCCAAGCCCAACCCCTAATTCCCCAACCACTTCAAGCCCAATACAATCTAATTGGCCCAATACTCACCCAAGCCCAACCCTACTCAAAATCCTAACCCTAACCATATTCATACTGCCGCCGCCGCCGCCCTGCGCCGCCGCCGCCGCCGCCGGCCGGCGGCCGTCCCTCCTCCACCTACAGCCGTCCCATTTCCTCCATTTCCAACACCTCCAACCACAGCCTCCATCCTCATCCCATCACCACCACCTCCCTCATCCAACTCCATCGAGCACCGCCGCATTTCCAACCCCAAAACCCGGCCACCACCTCCGTCCATTTCCAAAATCCGACAAACCCATCCATGGCCGATTCAAACACCCACTTCCACCACCTCTCCACCGCCTTCCTTCACTGCCCACCATCCGAGCCTCCGCCCCTCCGTCAAGTTCCGACAGCGTTCCACTGCCGTCGCCTCCAGATCCCGGTCGCCGCCCTCCACTTCCGCTGCTCCCTTCTCCGATCGCCAGCCACCGCCACACCACCAATCTCCGCCGGACATCCCCCAAAATTAATTAAAGAAAACTGAAAAGAAGAGAAACTGAAAGAGAAAAGGATTTAAAAAGAATAAAGAAGAAGAAGATGGGAGACGAAATGGAGAAGAAAGAAGAAACAAGAATGAAAGAAACAACACTGGAGACGAAGAAGAATGGAAAGAAAAATAGGGAAATGGAGGAAAGAATAAATAAATGAGGGAAGAGAAAAGAAAAAGAAAAAGAGATAAATTTTATCCGGTCCCTAAACAAACCCCGGTCGAGATGCCATGTTCCGCGACCAGGTGTTCCGCGACTGGAAAATAGCTTAAGGACTGGGGAGGTTTAGAGACAAAAAATCTGTGTCGCTAAACAGACCCCGGGTCGAGATACCATGGACCGCGACCAGGTGCATCGCGACACAGAAAATGATTAGAGACTGGGAGTATCAAGACACAAAATCTGTGTCGCGGAACAATGTTCCGCGACACATGGATCGCGACCGCGACACATAGGACCGCGACCAGGACAGAAAATTAAAGCACGCAGAGTCACGTGACCACCCACTTTTCAATTCTCACATGTCAAATCGAATGGAAGGTCCTGGGACCTGAAGTCCCGTAAGCGTTAAATTTTCGTCCTCTTCCCCTTGGACTCGAGCTCCCGCCCCCTCCTGTGCGTCATCCTGGAGCTAAAAATTGTATCTTGAACCAGATTTGTTCCGCGAACAGGCACAATTGTTTAGCGACTTGTGGGCCTTGAATGGGCCTAGGGCTTAATTCCACCACTCTATAAATATATCCTCCCAACGCCTTTGAACAGTAACCTAGCCACACTT
Source organism: Hygrophila difformis (assembly GCA_030278955.1). NCBI lineage: Eukaryota > Viridiplantae > Streptophyta > Magnoliopsida > Lamiales > Acanthaceae > Hygrophila > Hygrophila difformis. The sequence continues at coordinate 44,679,776 of JAOANR010000004.1, forward strand.
GTAGTTTAATTTCTGTTCTTGGGGCACCACTGTGCTCTCAAGTAGTTTTAGTTTAGATAGTTTTATTTTTATGTAATGTAGACTTTAGTGTAGTCTTAGTTTAATTTCTGTAATAAATTAGTGTGGCTAGTGTTCACATTTTCCAGTTTTTCATATTTTTGTATTTTGGGTTGAAACATTCAATTAATGGATGTAGTTAAACCTTGTTTTAGTTGTGGAATGATCAAGAAAATGCCCCACAAAAATTTGTCATGGTCTCTCCCTTATTAATTATTTTGCTGCTCTGTCTTCATTTCTTTTGGGTTGCTTGACCTCTTTTATTATTATAGTTAGGTTTAATGTCTTATTTAGATTTAATACATGTATAATCACTTGATGCTTATCCCTTGATAGGTATAGAGTTTGTTTTTATTTTAATTCTAGTTTGTTAGGAGTCTTTTATTTTTAGTGTTGCTGCTTCTCTAGTTGTTTTTATTTTATTTTTATTCTGCTCTTGAATTCTTTAGTTTTAGATTATGTTTTTAGTTGTTTATTTTTATTTTTTTATTTTATTTTAGTTCATTAGATCTAGAAAGGGATATGTTAAAGTGTTTATGCATGTTTATAAAAATTGCATCTCCTATATTGTATTGCATCACGTTGTAACCCTACGGGTTGCAACGTAATTTTCCGTTGCGATCCCACGGATCACAACGCACTCCCCCGCAATGCAATATTAGGCGTTATGCTGCCAAAATTTTATAAAAAATTTTTGAAACCCCTCTGTCGCGGAATGATACGCCCCGAAAATTCAAACCTGATTTTCGCAAGCATTACCGCTGTACTAACTATCCTAAACTAGTGGCAAGCTAATTTAAAACAGCTAGTACAACACTGGGTAAACCTAAAGTGATCATCTGATTAATCCAGTTTAATACGGAAGCTAAAACAAATAAAACACATAAGCACATAGGAGGCCTCACCATCATAATCAAATAAACATTCCAGCAGCTCATCCAGACTGCAAGCCTCTCAACAGCATACCAATATTTCAAACAGGGCTACCAGCCCAAAGCGTAAATCACATAAGGCCACCGGCCGACAGAAAGCAGATTCTAGGCACACAGGTCACAGGCCTCAACTAGCATAAAATCCAAGTCATATTAAACAATAGAGTATCACATAATCACGTAAGATAAACATAAAAAGTCCTATCTATGTGATCTCTCAATTCCCCAAACCCAAATCATGCTCCAGCGCCTCCAGCAGGATCTATAAAACAGACAAAAGCAAAGGGGGTCAGTACAACGTACTGAGCAAGGCTACGTGCTGGGGAGTAAGGGAAAACAGAACCACATCTCAAAATAGTAAATATAGGTAATAAATAAACATATTAATAACGGCAGAATATAAATAAAGCAGTTAAACACCACATCGTCCCATACCGGTGCTTCAACCACGATCATACAATTGACATAAATAAATCATCACACCGTCCCATACCGGTGCTTCAACCACAGACATACCATTTATGCACGTGATGCATGGCCTAACATACACCTATCTACCCTATATGCAAATGCAAATGAATATGCCTAGCCGGCAACCTAAACCCGGGCGGTATGAACCCACGGGTGAGGATATCATAAACTCCAACCCGTTACAGGGTAACATACACCATCCCCGCAGGGACCACAGGCATCACATCCCAATCACAGGCATAACAGCCAAATCACAGGCATCACAGCCAAATCACAAGCATCACAGCCTAATCACAGGCATCACAGCCTAATAATCACCCCGCAGGGCCATCGGGATTCAACAACACCGGTAAAGGCTGCCCGATCAGACATTTCCAATATGTCCATCCATCCATAATGCAATACCATGAATTATAATAACCAGCCCAAAAGGGCCAACATGAACAACAACCAATAATCCACCCCGCAGGGCCATCGGGACTCAACAACACCGGTAAAGGCTGCCCGATCAGACATTTCCAATATGTCCATCCATTCATAATGCAATATGATACATTATAATAACCAGCCCAAAAGGGCCAACAGGAATAACAACCAATAATCCACCCCGCAGGGTCACCGGGACTCAACAACACTGGTAAAGGCTGCCCGATCAGTCGTAAACATCATAACAACCCATCGGGTTAATAACCGTCAATTCCAATGCAATAACATGCATATGACAATACAGTGATATTCAAGCACCTACACACTAGGTTCGCATGCTTCTCAACATATAAGAAATTCAATACATAGCCCCCTAGGCTAAGGCATTAATGATATAATAATTCAATAGTTCTCATAAGCAATTCAACAACCCCACGGGCCAATTGATTAACCCACAGTTTACGAATAACATTTGGGGAAGTCATAACAATAATTGGTGTGAAGAAAACATCATTATAGAATCAAAATCGCACAAACATGGGCCAAACAGACCTTCCTGCGCTCACTGCGCGCCCGGGCGCGTAAAACGCGTGACGTACGCAGTCCAGTGAAACTTTTGACAAGTTTCGTTAACACGAGCTTTTCTAAAATATACCAGGTTAGATTTATTAAAAGAAAAGAGTTATCATTCACGGGAAAGGGTTTAGGGATACATATATGTTAAGCTTAACTGTCTTTTTATTACTCAAGTATGGTGCGTTGGTTTCAAATGGCGCTGTGGTCCTCTCTGTCACGGAATGTTGACAAATCTCATGGCATAGCCGGGATAGGTTGACCTTCAGCCTGTCACACTGAGGATCCCCGGCAAATATGCCATGATACTTCTCATCAATTCTTGCCATGAGAGTTCCTGCCATGAAACTTTTGACAGATTCCCACTACATGAGTATTTTCTGAAGAATCATGATCCTGGTTTAGATTTTATTTAATGAAACCAATTTATGATGGCGGGGTTGTGATTAGGGATATATTTATACGTAGTCATGTTTTTATTGCTCGTGGTTAAGAAACTGTGCCCCCGAAAGCGCACGGTGTCAAAAATTGCAGTAATTTATAGTAAGACCGGATCGTTCACTGGAGGATGTGCGATAGAAACAGGTCCCACGTCGTTTTACTAGATTTTCCATTCGTATTGCTCAATAGGTTTGAAAGATGATTAATATCTACTGACATGAATTTAAATTAGATCTCGGAAGCAGTTAAATTAATCTACAAAGCGAATAAATCTATTCTAGAAAACGGATAAAAATTATTCTAGGAATGCAGTAAACATTATCTACGAAAGCAGGAAAAAGGTGCATTGTGCCAACCGTGAAGTTGAATCACAATGTAGACAGAAGGGACAGGAAGAAAAGAATGAAAATTGGACAAGAGTGAGATATAGCAATGTTAAACTTCCATTTTTATACGCAGATCTTTGTTTGGGATAATTCTATCAGATAGCTAATTCTCATGCTCTCAATAAGGCTTTCCCTTTAACAGACAGGTACTTGCAATATGAGTTTACATGTTCTTAAGACCGCAAATTCTAAGATACCACAGATTCGTAACTGCCCTGGCCTGGGTGTGTTACTTCATCTGTGGTGGAAAAGCAACACCCGACACATCATTTATTGAAATGCCAAGTACCACTATCATTCTCCCATGTCACACCCAAAGATTTGAATTAAGCCCTAAACTATCCCTTAACTGTCAATCCTAGTAGCAGTTACACAACTCTCAATACAACCGAGTGACCTCTAATGAAAGCGGTTAAAAGAAAGCGGTAAAGAAAGCATTTAAAACCTATCACTCGGAGGTTTTGAAAATCTGACCCTGGTAGTAAAAGACAGCTCCCCATCAGGATGAAGGAGTATGGATCAAGAATTCCCGGCTCTCAGTGACCCACTAGTGTGTTCACTTCCTTCCGGGTGGTTATGAGATACAAACTAATGAAACGAACTAATAAATTAGTTCGTTCCGGATGCACTCACTCAGGACTCAAAAATAGGCTTTGGCAGAAGAGGATAGCAGTTGAAAGAAAACTCAACCCTATCTTGGAAAATAACCAAGGCCTGGATGATGTTCCTCTAAGATTATTTACTACACTGTATTTGAATCCAAGTGGACCCCATCTCGGTGTAGCACTTAATCTTACATTTCCATCAACCAGCAATTTTGGAAAATAATGAGTTTGAAAATCATTCCCTGTCAGGTACTAGACTCTCAGTTGAAACACAAACCCTTTCAGTCTAGGCGAGACCTAATCGCTGAATCTGCTTCTTAATTTCCCAAAATACAACCCTTGACAGAATATGAATTAGTCATAACTGAAGAATTTATCCCTTACTCGGATCCGGATTTTATAAAGAGGTTTTTTGTTGGAAATTTATAAAGCAATATCTGTTTAAGATCTAGACTTCTATTGTCCAAGGGAAGGATCCCAAAATAATTACAGACCACAATAGTATATAATATTATCATGCATAAAGATATATGGAAGTGTAAAATTAATTGACCCAAAATATAGATGCGGGTCTAGACAGAAGGTGAAACACAGAATGAAGTGGTCAAGGGACCAAAATAATGGCAGAATAATCAGGTGGACTGTAAACATCTACTGTCCAATGTCCCAATCACTCGGATGGAGCGAATTTAGACAGCTTAGACCCTATAATGGTGGTGTCAACACCAGTTGGGGCTCCACTGTCTGTGAATTCGGATAAAAACCTACGTGCTTCCTTTCTATAATGATCATCAGTTGGCATTGACTGATGCCAACTGACTCCCAGTACGGAGTGGAGTTCGGGTTTGGAAATTAAGATAAGAAAAATGAAACTGTATCTGGATGGAAGTCAGCCGAGCAGCTATTATAACCCCGGATGGGCGAACCGCCAAGGCTTCCACTGACAGCCATCCCGACCATGCAAAATAACAATTAGTAACTAATACCCAGAATACGAGCTAGTTATCCATGAAGGAGTACCCGCCAACATTAGTCTGATGTATTCTTTACTAATGGTTCCACACAACACACAAAGACAAAATAAATAAGAAATAAAAGAAGATTCCTTGTATGAGAGACATTGGTTTCTCATGCAAGGTTGTGGATTGGGTCCACATGTGATGGTCTTAAATAATCCTTCCTACCATAATTAATTACAGTCCAGATTATCTGTTTAAGCCATCAAGATTTTGTTTATACAAGAATGTTTTAATGGCAATTGAACAAAGGTCCTTTAATCATGATGATTATTGAAGTTTGATTATTGCTAATCTCAATCTTTAATCATTAATGAGTCAAGGGTTCAATCAGTTAAGTGATGCAAATGGAGAATCAAAATTTGGGCAGCATAACACCCTATATTGCAATTCCAGAATGTTACATCCTAACCCGTGGGGTTATGATGTGAGTGTTGCAATATAAAATAGGAAGAGAGTGAAGGTTGTTTGAGATTAAATAGAGGGAGAGGAACCCTTGTCGCGATATCATAAATTTTGTCGCGGACCGAGGTCCGCGACATGGACATCCCGACAGGTTTTTAGAATTTTTGGCAGCATAACGCCTCTTTGTCGCTATGCAAGATTTTGTCGCGGAACGTGGTTCCGCGACAAGGGTGACATCGCGACAAAGTGTTTTCAGAAAATTCCTAAAGCATTTGAACCTTTGTCGCTATGCATGGAAATTTTTTGTCGCGGAACGTGGTTCCGCGACAAGGTGTTCCGCGACAAAGTGTTCAAAGATCAAGGAACATGGCATAATTTTTCTGTCTCAGAATGGGATTTTGTCGCGGAACGTGGCTCCGCGACAAGATGATTCCGCGACAAAAAGCCATGAAGACAAAATGCAAGAGTTTGGCTCCTTTGTCGCTATGCATGGACAATTTTGTCGCGGAACGTGGCTCCGCGACAAGGTATTCCGCGACAAAGGGTTTTAAATTATGGAGACAAGTATCTTGAAACACCTTGGTCGCGGAACAGCCATTTTGTCGCGGAACGTGGTTCCGCGCCAGAAGGCGGTTGGCGCCCAGGGTGGTTCAGGACAAAAGTCAGAAAAAGCAGAAATGAACAGTGGCATGCAAACAGCGTGATCTCACCCTATTTCAGATCAAAAAGCTATTCTAAGCTAAAAATAAGCAAGAAACATTCAAAATAAAGAAGAACATGCTTAAACAAAAATAACAAGGATGGGCAGAATATTAAAATAAAGCAGGAGTCCTAATCTAGGGTTTGATCACACATCCACACAACATTATCCATAATATGCCAACAGTAAACATAAAAATAACAAAATGGGGGTCAAATGACCCCAAAATGAAAAAGAAAGCATAAATCCATGGGGTGTGAGACCCATTTCATGATTTGGGACACAAATGATGAATGTTTTCCCATATTATTGAAGAGGTATTGTTAATACCCATGATTTGGGTATTACAAACCCTAAAACAAGAGTTTAGAAACCAAAACATGGTATAAAAAATGGCTATCTAAGCAACTGTGAACAGTAAAAACACTAAACTAAGCTAAACTAAGAGCAAAAAGTAAATAATACATGAAAATAAACCTAAACTACTCTACCTAAGGAAGAACTCCTAAGCTTGCCTGCAAGAGCTCTACAACAATTTCAATCACTCTACTGGCCAACCCTTAGCTCATGGGAGACACCTCATATTTATAGAAGTGTAACCCTAAGCCCATGGGCCTTGATTCTAGCCCATTGTGTCTTAAGACATCACACACATCACAGCTTTGTCTCGGAGCATCAAGTTGGTCGCGGAACACACTGCATGTGGCAAGGCTTCTCGACTGGGTCTTGTGTCTCTATTTGTGCATCTTGGTCGCGGAACATGCCTTTGTCGCGGAGCATGCCATCGCGACAAAGGTCATCGCGCCAAGGGGCTTGGCTGGTCTCCTCTTCATTTGGGCCACTTGGTCGCGGAACATGCCTTTGTCGCGGAACACTGCATCGCGCCAAGGGGCTTCCGCGACAAAGGTCTTCCTGGGCCTGCTGGATTGGGCCAGATGGGCCGAAAATATTCTTTTTGTGGGCTTTTCTATCTTTTTCCCATCTTTTTGTTTTCTTTTCTTTTTCTCATGTTTTTGGATTTTTCTAACATAAATATGTAATAAAATTACATATTTATGTCTTTTTCACACCAGCTTATTATTTTCACAATTATGCATAAATTAGTCCAATTCGACTGCTTTCTTACTTAATGTAAGACTGGAATGCGATCAAATGCCCGTTTAAGACACGGAAATGGATTGAAAATAATGGTCATTTCTGGCCATTATCAACATCCTCACATTTAATACTGATCGTCCCCGAGCAGTCAGAGTCAATGTTCGTAAGAACACGGACTCTACATATTCAATTCATTTTCGTGGCTTCCTAAATCACATCCTTTATGGATTGGGATAAGACAATCAAAAACTGCAAGTATTAAATTCCCTTGATTGCAGTGTTTAATGAAATGATACTTGCTCACTATATCGGGCCTACAAATCGAACATCATCATCAACCTTTCATGAATATCATGTTTGAAAAATGCAAAGATTGAAAATGAGAATTAAGGGATGACATGAACATTTTAAATGAAACAGAGCCTCACTTATGAGAGAATCGGAAAGATCACTCACTCTCAATTGGGGTTTAATCATGAACGCTCAAAATCAATTTTTAATTAAATTATCCCATAAGCTTGTAACCAGACCAACTCGCCACCGGCTCATTTCTTCGAATCGAGATCACGAGGTCTTATTTGAGGGTTATAACGGGGCGTACGGTTGTAACATTAGGTAGGAAAGGGAAATTATTGGGTTAAGAAGTGGCAAGAATTAATATTATCATGACATGGCATATTTATTTAAAATTTTATGATCATCATTATTTCTTTCTTTCTTTTTGATTTTCCTTCTATTGCATGACATTAGACTATTGTCTAATTGCTTGTCATCTGCAATTTATTTGTGTTGAATGACATTCAACTTTTTTTTTTTTTTTTGAATCGGTTCATAGAATACCGATTAATACTTTTTTTTTTGGATGATCATAGATTTAATGCCTTTGATAGAATTCATCCTTGCACACTTGGGTTTGATTTTCTTGGTCTTTTTAGAAGGCTAGGAATAATATAGAGGGCTTCAAAGAAAAATTAGGCTTATAGACTCAAATTGGTTAATCCTAAAGGGAAAATATTTTTGGGTTTGGATTTCAAAAGAAGGCCAAAAATTTTGGGTTTTCTAGGTGCCTCGATCATATGCTCGATTTCGGGAATATGGCATGGTCTTGAATCGGTCCCAATTGCAAGTTCTAGTTTCCTTTAATCAAAATGATTCACACATCAAAGAAAATGAATGAGTAAAAATGACTCATGGCTCAAATCTCACAAGGTTGGGTTGATTCATGTCATACAATATTCTCAAATTTAATCAAAGCTTAATTCTAACAATTTATTCAATCGAGATCTCTAACATGCAGATTTATTACCCAATAAGCTGATCGCATCATTAAATTTTTATAGCTCAAAACCTCAGGAATTCATTTCATGCATGTCTTCAATTATATTATCCCAATTTAAAAGTCTGAAAATTTAATCACAAGCCTAAATTCAACCTGTGAATTTAGAGCAAGTTTATGCATATTTTTGCTGGTTATTTAATTGAAAGCAGTAAAGAGGCACTGCTGACATACTGAGTATGTCAACAGCATATTTTTGGCCTGACAGTCACTTATTCATCTCGGACTGTACAGACATCTTTTCAAAGGGAAAGCAATAAAGAATTGTTCAGTGGTCTCAAAAGCTGAGTTCCAATTTAGGGAAAGCAGTAAATACAACCGAGGCAAGGGATCCTCGTGCAGTTAATACGAACCTGCACACACAAAAGGAGGAATCCCTTGCAGATTACTACTACTAAGATGGAAATGAAATAGCACCTAATAGACTGGGATTCATCTTCTTCCTTCAGAATAGAAATCTGGCCCAGTGGATGTAACTGGTCAACTCACACCGCAGACACCAGCCGTTATGGATCATCATGGGCTCGTTCCTCCTTGGGCAGTAGATTCTGTTTCCTTGATTAGCCCATAGGTACGGAGTGTCTGGGTTATCCGTCATCCATCCGAGGACGTTGGTAGACGTGTACTGAAGGATTGACCGATCTGTTACCATCTTTTCGATCATTCTGATTCCTTGTTCAACTTGTCCTTCGTCCGTTTTACTCATAAGCATCAGTCCCCGGGTGAAGATTGACGCCTTGTGGTTGTCCTCGATTCCTGGGCGCAGCAGTTCACAAGCGTGCTCCTCATTCTCTTCTACGAACGCCATAAGTGCTGGAATGATCTGGAGATTGAGATTTCCTGCCGCGGTGCATGTTTGCAGGAATCTCTCCTTCTGCCAACGGATTCTTTCTTGCCCTCTCTTCACAGTGGAGGAGTCAACCTCGCATCGCTTGTACACGATGGTAAGGTTTCCAGCATCCCTGAGCTTCTTGCATATCCGTTGCGCGGCAAACACCTCCCTGATTTCATCATCTCCTATCCGGGAGAGAATTTCACCAAGGAGTTCGAGCGGTAAGTCCAGCAACTTGGTTCCCTCTGAAGCAGGGTCTGGAATGGGAGGATTACCCCTGAAAAGATAAGAAGTGATGAATCCAATTTTTATGCAATTTTCAGAAATTATTCAAGTTCAGAAACCAACATCCTCACATTTAGAGCTTTGCTCTAGATGTGAGATTATTAAATTTCTGACTTGAATTTTAATTTAAAGCACATGTAAATAATATTTGGTTTTAAATGGGCTTAAGAGCCCAAAATAAAATAAAATTGGCCATTGGGCCTAAAATCTTTTTAATGGGCCATTGGGCCCAAAAGTTTTCAGTTTATTAAACAAGTCCGAGACACTTGTTGGAAGTGGAATGAGATGGATAGATGGAAATGGAACGCTCGAATATTGGAATGTGCAATGAAGACGTGGCGGAACGGATCTGCTATTTCTGGATAGCTTGGACTGTTTGGACAGTTAAAGCATCCAAAAATTTGCAAACACTGTTTTAAAATTTTTAAAAATGGTTGACTTGTTTTATTTAACAAAAGTGGGATGTGAGTGGTTCCATTTTGGATTTTGGAAATGATAGCAGTTGGGTGACAAGAAATTACTGCTATTTTACTCACACTAGTGTTCCATTGGGAACAAAAGGCTCAAGTCAAACATTAAACAAAAATAACTCTTTTTGTCTTTTTCTAAAAGGTTGCTTTTATTAAAAGTGGAAGTTTCTCATTGGGTGTTTGTACTATGTTTCCATAAACAAACCAACATTTATTCCAATGGGATTTCTAACATGAGAACAAATGTGCCCAAAAAGATCTTACCTCTTTTATTACACCAACTCACACTGTGCACATCACATCAAGATCAATTAAACCAATAACATCAAGATATTCAAAACAATACCCAGATGTTCATCAGTTTGTTCTTTCCAGTTTTAAAACTTCAAAAATCTTATCCTTTACCAGTTTCAAAATGGGGTTTCAGGCGTTTCAAAATGGTGCTCATAACCGAGAGCACTTTGAAAACTTCCAAAAATCTAAAGTTAAATGCACACATTAACCACACCACACCAAGAACACAACAAAATAAAAAACAAAATAAAGGGTCCGAAAGGGTGCTATGAACATGGCGAAAACAGGGTTTACCCTCTCCTCCTTGGCTCGGGTCTAGGCACGGGTCCAAGGTTTGGGAGGAGTCCATGAAATCGGTCCATAGTTTCCCCTTGGAAATGGAGTGCAAGAGTGCGAAGAACACGTGATGTTCGTTCGGATGAGAGAAAAATGGGGGAAAAGAAGATGAAGAAGTTGGAGGAAGTTGAAATGACAAGGGAAAGTGAAAAGAAACTGGAGGGGGTGGGGGGGTATAAATACTTGAACTTTTGTCGCGGAATCCGAGACTTTGTCGCGGAACAAGGTTCCACGACAAGGTACGGCGACATCAGAGAGGTCGCGGAGTTGAGGGTTGGTCGCGGAGTCTTGCTCCGCGACAAGGCTACCGCGACAAAGTTCAGTATGGAGACAGTCAACGCAGATCATGTCGCGGAGCAGGGCTTGGTCGCGGAGTCATGCTCCGCGACAAGGTGCATCGCGACAATCACCGGAGTAGGGTTAAGAAGGAAAAGGGAGTTTGTCGCGGAACAGGGCCTGGTCGCGATGTATGACATCGCGACAAAGGACCTTCCGCGACAAAGAATTTTTGAATTTTCAAATTTTCTTGGACTGGGCCCGAGTGTGATGTTGGGCCTGAGTCCATTTTATTTGATTTGGGCTAAATGAATTTAGTCCAAGTAAATTCAAAATGCGGGGCTGAAAATTAAACAATCCACTTGCATAAAATTAGGTTGGGTTAGTTCCATTTATCTGTGAATTTTGTTTCGGGTATTGAATCTCTTCAAATTCCGAAAACGTTTTCTTAGACTTATGGAACTAATCCAACCAAGAACCTGGTTTTTCCATGTTACTCTTATCTGCTCCTCTTTTTGGGGGTTCCGAACTTCTGCAAGATAGATGAATGAAATGCATTAGATTTTCTCCAAATATCAACATCCTCACATTTAGAGTCTTAGTACTCTAAATGTTTAATTGATCTTTGGGTACTTGCTCGTCATGAAATAAGTACTGTAAATATATACTATATATATATATAAACTAAAATTTTTGTGTTTTTAAATGCTGTTTCTTATTGAGTGTAAGCCGGGTCTGCCACTGCTTGGCTTTCTTTCTCTGGATCGAACTGTCCGAGGTACTCTTTCAATCGTTGTCCATTCACCACTATATCGCCCCTATCAGTTCGGATCCTGACAGCTCCATTTTTGAACACCTCTAGTACTTCATGTGGTCCTTCCCATCTAGATTTGAGCTTTCCGGGGAACAGCTTCAACCTAGTATTGAACAATAACACATGTTGACCAACATAAAAATACTTAGGTTTGATCCGGCGATCGTGCAACTTCTGGGTCCGCTCCTTGTAAATTCGAGAGCTTTCATAAGCTTGCGCTCGTATTTCCTCAATTTCATTGAGGTCCAACTTACGTTTGCTCTGAGCAACTTTCGGATCGAAGTTAAGCGTTTTAACGGCCCAGTAAGCTTTATGCTCTAGCTCTACGGGCAAATGACATGCTTTTCCGAAGACCAGCCTATATGGAGACATCCCGATGGGAGTCTTATATGCTGTGCGGTATGCCCATAGAGCATCGTTGAGCTTACGTGCCCAATCCTTACGGGTTATCCCGACAGTGGCTTCGAGTATGTGTTTGATTTCGCGATTGGATACTTCGACTTGACCACTAGTCTGGGGATGATAAGGCGTGCCTATCTTATGGAGGATCCCATTTTTACTCATTAAAGTTTCGAAACCTTTATTAATAAAGTGTGTTCCTCCATCAGATATCACCACCCTAGGTACGCCAAATCGACTGAAAATGTTGTTCTTGAGGAACTTGATGACTTGGCTACCATCATTGGTCGGTAATGCGACAGCCTCAACCCATTTGGATACGTAATCGACAGCTACCAAGATATAGTAGTTTCCACCAGATGGTGGAAACGGTCCCATGAAGTCAATGCCCCATACATCAAAGATCTCAAGTGTGAGAATCCCCTTTTGAGGCATCTCATCCCTCTTGGAGATGTTTCCCAATCTTTGGCATCTGTCACAGCCCTTAACAAATGTCCTGCAATCCTCATAGATGTGAGGCCAATAAAATCCACATTCGAGGACCTTGTGGGCCGTTCGAGTGGGACCATGGTGACCTCCATATTCTGATTCATGGCATTTTCTGACAATTTGATAAGCTTCATGCTCGGTCACACATCGCCTGATTATTGAATCAGGGCAGTGTTTGAAGAGATAAGGTTCTTCCCAGAAGTAACTTAATACATCTCGTTTGAACCTATTCCTCTGATGATAGTTCGAAAACTGGGGGGTTACTCCGCACGCCAAGAAGTTAGCGATGTCGGAAAACCATGGACAAGCTTGATTATGCAGATGCAACGCGAACAACTGTTCGTCCGGGAAATCTTCATTGACGGCTTTTTCCTTTTTATCATTATCTAATCGAGATAAGTGGTCAGCAGCACCATTATCTCGACCTCGCCTATCTTTTATTATGATGTCGAATTCTTGCAACAGAAGTACCCACCTGATTAATCGAGGTTTTGCATCTTGTTTGCTAAACAAGTATCTCAATGCTGTATGATCGGTGTATACTATGGTCTTCGTACCTATCAGGTACTGTCTGAACTTGTCAAACGCGAAGACTACAGCGTACATCTCTTTCTCCGTTGTGGTGTAGTTAACTTGGGCCTCATTCAGGGCGTGACTTGCGTAATGAATTACGCAATGTCTCCCATCCTTATGTTGTCCAAGAACTGCGCCTACGGCGAGACCACTAGCATCGCACATTACCTCGAAAGGCAGTGACCAATCGGGTGGTTGCACTATCGGTGCAGAAACCAACATCTTCTTGAGCGTGTCAAAGGCTTGGACACACGCTTCATTTATTAAGAAAGGATTTTCTTTACAAAGCAGATTAGTGAGCGGCTTGGCAATTTTAGAGAAATCCTTAATGAATCGCCGGTAAAAACCGGCATGCCCTAAGAAGCTCCTAACTGATTTGATCGAGTTAGGAAGAGGGAGATTGGAGATGATGGAAACTTTGGCTGGATCAACTTCAATGCCTGCACGAGAAATGCGATGACCTAACACTATGCCCTCAGTGACCATAAAATGGCACTTTTCCCAATTTAAAACCAAGTTAGTGTCCTCACACCTCTTTAAAATCTTAGCAAGATTGGTCAAACAATCTTCGAACGTATCTCCATATACAGAGAAGTCATCCATAAAGACCTCAATGCATTTTTCGATAAATTCAGAGAAAATAGACATCATGCATCTTTGAAAAGTAGCAGGTGCATTGCACAAACCAAAAGGCATCCGTCGATAGGCAAAAGTGCCGTACGGGCAAGTAAAAGTGGTTTTCTCATGGTCTTCACTAGAAATAACAATCTGATTATAACCAGAATAACCATCCAAAAAGCAATAAAACTCCCTCCCTGCCAACCTCTCAAGCATCTGATCAATGAATGGCAATGGAAAATGGTCCTTGCGTGTGGCCTCGTTCAGCTTCCGGTAGTCGATACAAACTCTCCATCCGGTCACTGGCCTGGTTGCAACCTCTTCTCCTTGCTCATTCTTGGTTATGCACATCCCTCCTCATTTGGGTACGACATGCACTGGGCTGACCCATTTGCTGTCAGAGATAGGATAGATTATACCAGCATCTAAGAGCTTGATAACTTCTTTCCTTACCACTTCTTGCATAAGGGGATTCAATCGCCTCTGAGGTTGACGGGAGGGTTTAAACTCTTCTTCCATTAGAATCCTGTGCATGCAAATAGAAGGGCTTATTCCTTTTATATCAGAAATGGTCCAACCTATTGCATGTACATGTTTCTTAAGAATGACCACCAGAGCATTTTCTTGCTCTTGGGAGAGCTTAGCCGAAACAATCACAGGTAACTTTTTATGTTCCGCGAGAAACGCATACTTGAGATGGTCGGGTAATGTTTTAAGTTCAAGCTCTGGTGGACATTCAACGGAAGGGAGTAGTTTGCGAGAAATGGGTAGTGGGAGAACAGATTTACCTTCGGGATCCTGCATCAGTACAGGATCCTCTTCTTCCTCTTGGTTGGCGTCATCATGGAATTCGATGCCGTCAAACTCCTCCAGATCCCCTGTTTCGGGATCAGCAAAGTGAACGGCTTTGCATCCTTTGTGCTCCACGCTAGCAGGCTTCAGTACCTGCTTTGATGGTTCATCCAGCATCATTTCACAATCAAGTTCAGAGTCTGGCTCTTCCCTAACTATTACATTTTCAAATGAAAAACAAGAACTGTCATTCGGAAATTTCTGCAATTTCTCCATATCAAAGATGATCTCCTCGCCATCGACCCTTAAGGTGACTTTTCCGGATTTAGCGTCAATCAGTGCACCACCAGTGGCTAGAAATGGGCGTCCAAGGATAAGCGGCATTTCAGAATCCTCTTCAATGTCGAGGACGATGAAGTCGACCGGGAAAAGAACCTGCCCGGTTTTGACCACAACATCCTTGAGGATTCCTACGGGCTGAGTGATCGATCTGTCTGCAAGTTGCAGTCTCATCTTGACCGGTTGAATTTCTCCAAGCTTAAGGCGAACAGCCATAGCTAGTGGCATCACATTGATGCTTGATCCTAAATCACAAAGCCCCATACTCACTTTGGCCTTTCCGAATTGTACTGGAAGTGTGCAACATCCGGGGTCCTCTTTCTTTTCAGGCATTCTCCTCTGAACGATGGCACTGCATGTGCTGTTGAGAATAATTACCTCTTCCTGCTCAACCTGCCTTTTTCCTGAAATCAATTCTTTCAAGAACTTAGCATAGATGGGCATTTCGGAAATCATTTCTGTGAGAGGAATGTTTATCTCTACAGACTTTAATCGTTGCAGAAATTTCTTGAATTTAAGATCATGTTCTTTATTTTTAAGCCGCGCAGGATAAGGAATCCTGGGCATGTACTTGTTATTAGCAATTTTTGGTGGTGAAGGGAAGGAAGTTGTACCTTCACCTGTACCCTTATCTGTTTCAGCCTTTTTGGGCGCAGCTTCAGTCTGCAATTCGGCTGTCTCTTTTTCCGCTTCATTCCCATTATCAGCTTCCTTACCAGCATTGTCAACAATATCATCTTCTTCAAATTCCGCTCCAGTATCTGCTCCCTTTGGTCCAGCTAATACTCTTCCAGATTTCAAGGTTATTGCCTTGCATTGCGGGTTCTTTTCCGCAGTACTAGGCAGTGTTCCTTTGTCCCTTTTCTGCATCTCATTAGCCATCTGTGTAACTTGGGTCTCCACATTTCTGATGGAGGCCTGCAGTTGATTGTTGATCTCTTTCTGACTAGTGATGAAATCAGTCATCAGATTCTCAAGCCTTGAAGGAGGCTTTTGATTCTGATTCTAATTTTGATGCTGATTCTGATTCCACTGGCCTTGGTTTGGGACAAACTGAGGCTGGAAACTCTGATTGGGCTGAAAGTTCTGGAAATTCTGAGGTGGCCTCTGCTGGATCTGAGGTTGGAAACCTGGATTCTGAAAATGTTGGCCCCTGTTCTGATTGAATCCTTGGTTCTGCTGAGGATTGAACTATTGTTGCTGTGGCTTGTTCAAGAGATGTGAGTTCAAGGCGTTGTTGTTTGAATAAGACAAGTTTGGGTGTCTATTTGGAAAAGCTCCTGCATAGTTACAGCTCTCAGCTGTGACTTGCTCGCATGTGTCAGTTGCATGAGCACCTTGACACAGTCCACATATCACATCAGTTTGCTGTCCCTGCGCAGAACTTCCGACTCCTTGATTTACAGACAACGCTGCCACTTGCTCTTGAAGCTTTTCAATGTCTGACTTCTCTACTGTACCTACAGCACATAAACTACGAGGGGGAGTGAGATTACCATCATCAGTTAGAACAGAACGGTTTACACTCATGGCTTCAATCTTTGCCCAGGCTTGGTCCATCGGTATGTAAAGCAAATGTTGACCACCAGCAGCATCGAGCATGGATTTCCATGCTGGAGTCAGACCACTGTAGAACTTTCTTAATCTCTCCCAGTCATGGAAGCCATGTTGAGGACACTTTCTGAGTAGGTTGAAGAATCTTTCCTTTGCATCATACAAGGACTCGTCTGGTTTCATCTTGAATTCCGCAATTTTGGAGCGGCATTCATCCACCTTGGACTCCGGGAAGTATTTTGCTAGGAAGTTTCTGATCACATCTTCCCATGTAGACTTCTGATTTACGGGCAGTGACTTGTACCATGTTCGTGCTCCGCTTGTCAGAGAGAAGGGGAATAGCCTTAGTCGAATAATGTTTGCGGGTACATCACGATTCTTGATCGTGTCACACAATTCTAGGAAGGTTTGTAGGTGATCATGGGGATCTTCATGACTTGCTCCGGCAAACTGGTTGCTCTGGACTAGATTGATTAGGGCCGGTTTCAGTTCGAAATTCCTGGCCAGGAATGGAGCTTGTCCAGGAATATTCAGATATGGCTCTAAAATCGGCTGCATGTAATCAGCAGCAGCTGCTGCTTGCTGATTGTTCTCAGGCCCGCCTTGGTACTGCTGTGGGTAGTAGTTCTGAGGCATGAAATAGTTCCTCGGATCATTGAAATCATTCGGATTCGGGGGATTCTGATGGGGGTTATGGTATTGCTGATTCTGTTGGTTTGGGAAATTTTGCTGATTTGGTTGGTTTTGGTTGTTTGGTGGGTTTTGGTTCGGGTTGGGAAGGGGTGCCTCGAAGTGCTGCTGCTCCATGTTTGGTGGATTCCCACCTCCTTGTATGATCTGGGGAGGGGGATCATCCAAATCATCATGATCAGCATCTTCGGGGTCTTCCTCAATGTTGTGAAGTGGGGGATTGGGTTGAATGATTGGTGGGATGTCAGGGTTTGCCATTTCGGAAATATCGCTGCTGGTGCTTGGCGAAAGTAATGCCTGTCGTTCCCGTTCCCTTCTTCGTTTAGTCTCCGCCCTAAGACGTCGAGCTGTCTTTTCTATCTCTGAATTAAACGGGATCTCGGCTGGCGTCTGCTTCCTCCTTTGCATAGAACAACGGCTTCAATAATGACAGTACCTGTACAATCCCCAGGTTAGAAGTGGTTCTGAAGGTGAATATTTATAATTATATGTATAGGCTAATCTAGGAGCAATGAGGAATGTAATTCTCTAAATAAAACGGCGATGCATCCTCCCCGGCAACGGCGCCATGAAACTTTTGACAAGTTTCGTTAACACGAGCTTTTCTAAAATATACCAGGTTAGATTTATTAAAAGAAAAGAGTTATGATTCACGGGAAAGGGTTTAGGGATACATATATGTTAAGCTTAACTGTCTTTTTATTACTCAAGTATGGTGCGTTGGTTTCAAATGGCGCTGTGGTCCTCTCTGTCACGGAATGTTGACAAATCTCATGGCATAGCCGGGATAGGTTGACCTTCAGCCTGTCACACTGAGGATCCCCGGCAAATATGCCATGATACTTCTCATCAATTCTTGCCATGAGAGTTCCTGCCATGAAACTTTTGACAGATTCCCACTACATGAGTATTTTCTGAAGAATCATGATCCTGGTTTAGATTTTATTTAATGAAACCAATTTATGATGGCGGGGTTGTGATTAGGGATATATTTATACGTAGTCATGTTTTTATTGCTCGTGGTTAAGAAACTGTGCCCCCGAAAGCGCACGGTGTCAAAAATTGCAGTAATTTATAGTAAGACCGGATCGTTCACTGGAGGATGTGCGATAGAAGCAGGTCCCACGTCGTTTTACTAGATTTTCCATTCGTATTGCTCAATAGGTTTGAAAGATGATTAATATCTACTGACATGAATTTAAATTAGATCTCGAAAGCAGTTAAATTAATCTACAAAGCGAATAAATCTATTCTAGAAAACGGATAAAAATTATTCTAGGAATGCAGTAAACATTATCTACGAAAGCAGGGAAAAGGTGCATTGTGCCAACCGTGAAGTTGAATCACAATGTAGACAGAAGGGACAGGAAGAAAAGAATGAAAATTGGACAAGAGTGAGATATAGCAATGTTAAACTTCCATTTTTATACGCAGATCTTTGTTTGGGATAATTCTATCAGATAGCTAATTCTCATGCTCTCAATAAGGCTTTCCCTTTAACAGACAGGTACTTGCAATATGAGTTTACATGTTCTTAAGACCGCAAATTCTAAGATACCACAGATTCGTAACTGCCCTGGCCTGGGTGTGTTACTTCATCTGTGGTGGAAAAGCAACACCCGACACATCATTTATTGAAATGCCAAGTACCACTATCATTCTCCCATGTCACACCCAAAGATTTGAATTAAGCCCTAAACTATCCCTTAACTGTCAATCCTAGTAGCAGTTACACAACTCTCAATACAACCGAGTGACCTCTAATGAAAGCGGTTAAAAGAAAGCGGTAAAGAAAGCATTTAAAACCTATCACTCGGAGGTTTTGAAAATCTGACCCTGGTAGTAAAAGACAGCTCCCCATCAGGATGAAGGAGTATGGATCAAGAATTCCCGGCTCTCAGTGACCCACTAGTGTGTTCACTTCCTTCCGGGTGGTTATGAGATACAAACTAATGAAACGAACTAATAAATTAGTTCGTTCCGGATGCACTCACTCAGGACTCAAAAATAGGCTTTGGCATAAGAGGATAGCAGTTGAAAGAAAACTCAACCCTATCTTGGAAAATAACCAAGGCCTGGATGATGTTCCTCTAAGATTATTTACTACACTGTATTTGAATCCAAGTGGACCCCATCTCGGTGTAGCACTTAATCTTACATTTCCATCAACCAGCAATTTTGGAAAATAATGAGTTTGAAAATCATTCCCTGTCAGGTACTAGACTCTTAGTTGAAACACAGACCCTTTCAGTCTAGGCGAGACCTAATCGCTGAATCTGCTTCTTAATTTCCCAAAATA
Source organism: Hygrophila difformis (assembly GCA_030278955.1). Classification (NCBI taxonomy): domain Eukaryota; kingdom Viridiplantae; phylum Streptophyta; class Magnoliopsida; order Lamiales; family Acanthaceae; genus Hygrophila; species Hygrophila difformis. Next base: position 44,699,282 of record JAOANR010000004.1, read on the forward strand.
CAACCCTTGACAGAATATGAATTAGTCATAACTGAAGAATTTATCCCTTACTCGGATCCGGATTTTATAAAGAGGTTTTTTGTTGGAAATTTATAAAGCAATATCTGTTTAAGATCTAGACTTCTATTGTCCAAGGGAAGGATCCCAAAATAATTACAGACCACAATAGTATATAATATTATCATGCATAAAGATATATGGAAGTGTAAAATTAATTGACCCAAAATATAGATGCGGGTCTAGACAGAAGGTGAAACACAGAATGAAGTGGTCAAGGGACCAAAATAATGGCAGAATAATCAGGTGGACTGTAAACATCTACTGTCCAATGTCCCAATCACTCGGATGGAGCGAATTTAGACAGCTTAGACCCTATAATGGTGGTGTCAACACCAGTTGGGCCTCCACTGTCTGTGAATTCGGATAAAAACCTACGTGCTTCCTTTCTATAATGATCATCAGTTGGCATTGACTGATGCCAACTGACTCCCAGTACGGAGTGGAGTTCGGGTTTGGAAATTAAGATAAGAAAAATGAAACTGTATCTGGATGGAAGTCAGCCGAGCAGCTATTATAACCCCGGATGGGCGAACCGCCAAGGCTTCCACTGACAGCCATCCCGACCATGCAAAATAACAATTAGTAACTAATACCCAGAATACGAGCTAGTTATCCATGAAGGAGTACCCGCCAACATTAGTCTGATGTATTCTTTACTAATGGTTCCACACAACACACAAAGACAAAATAAATAAGAAATAAAAGAAGATTCCTTGTATGAGAGACATTGGTTTCTCATGCAAGGTTGTGGATTGGGTCCACATGTGATGGTCTTAAATAATCCTTCCTACCATAATTAATTACAGTCCAGATTATCTGTTTAAGCCATCAAGATTTTGTTTATACAAGAATGTTTTAATGGCAATTGAACAAAGGTCCTTTAATCATGATGATTATTGAAGTTTGATTATTGCTAATCTCAATCTTTAATCATTAATGAGTCAAGGGTTCAATCAGTTAAGTGATGCAAATGGAGAATCAAAATTTGGGCAGCATAACACCCTATATTGCAATTCCAGAATGTTACATCCTAACCCGTGGGGTTATGATGTGAGTGTTGCAATATAAAATAGGAAGAGAGTGAAGGTTGTTTGAGATTAAATAGAGGGAGAGGAACCCTTGTCGCGATATCATAAATTTTGTCGCGGACCGAGGTCCGCGACATGGACATCCCGACAGGTTTTTAGAATTTTTGGCAGCATAACGCCTCTTTGTCGCTATGCAAGATTTTGTCGTGGAACGTGGTTCCGCGACAAGGGTGACATCGCGACAAAGTGTTTTCAGAAAATTCCTAAAGCATTTGAACCTTTGTCGCTATGCATGGAAATTTTTTGTCGCGAAACGTGGTTCCGCGACAAGGTGTTCCGCGACAAAGTGTTCAAAGATCAAGGAACATGGCATAATTTTTCTGTCTCAGAATGGGATTTTGTCGCGGAACGTGGCTCCGCGACAAGATGATTCCGCGACAAAAAGCCATGAAGACAAAATGCAAGAGTTTGGCTCCTTTGTCGCTATGCATGGACAATTTTGTCGCGGAACGTGGCTCCGCGACAAGGTATTCCGCGACAAAGGGTTTTAAATTATGGAGACAAGTGTCTTGAAACACCTTGGTCGCGGAACAGCCATTTTGTCGCGGAACGTGGTTCCGCGCCAGAAGGCGGTTGGCGCCCAGGGTGGTTCAGGACAAAAGTCAGAAAAAGCAGAAATGAACAGTGGCATGCAAACAGCGTGATCTCACCCTATTTCAGATCAAAAAGCTATTCTAAGCTAAAAATAAGCAAGAAACATTCAAAATAAAGAAGAACATGCTTAAACAAAAATAACAAGGATGGGCAGAATATTAAAATAAAGCAGGAGTCCTAATCTAGGGTTTGATCACACATCCACACAACATTATCCATAATATGCCAACAGTAAACATAAAAATAACAAAATGGGGGTCAAATGACCCCAAAATGAAAAAGAAAGCATAAATCCATGGGGTGTGAGACCCATTTCATGATTTGGGACACAAATGATGAATGTTTTCCCATATTATTGAAGAGGTATTGTTAATACCCATGATTTGGGTATTACAAACCCTAAAACAAGAGTTTAGAAACCAAAATATGGTATAAAAAATGGCTATCTAAGCAACTGTGAACAGTAAAAACACTAAACTAAGCTAAACTAAGAGCAAAAAGTAAATAATACATGAAAATAAACCTAAACTACTCTACCTAAGGAAGAACTCCTAAGCTTGCCTGCAAGAGCTCTACAACAATTTCAATCTCTCTACTGGCCAACCCTTAGCTCATGGGAGACACCTCATATTTATAGAAGTGTAACCCTAAGCCCATGGGCCTTGATTCTAGCCCATTGTGTCTTAAGACATCACACACATCACAGCTTTGTCTCGGAGCATCAAGTTGGTCGCGGAACACACTGCATGTGGCAAGGCTTCTCGACTGGGTCTTGTGTCTCTATTTGTGCATCTTGGTCGCGGAACATGCCTTTGTCGCGGAGCATGCCATCGCGACAAAGGTCATCGCGCCAAGGGGCTTGGCTGGTCTCCTCTTCATTTGGGCCACTTGGTCGCGGAACATGCCTTTGTCGCGGAACACTGCATCGCGCCAAGGGGCTTCCGCGACAAAGGTCTTCCTGGGCCTGCTGGATTGGGCCAGATGGGCCGAAAATATTCTTTTTGTGGGCTTTTCTATCTTTTTCCCATCTTTTTGTTTCCTTTTCTTTTTCTCATGTTTTTGGATTTTTCTAACATAAATATGTAATAAAATTACATATTTATGTCTTTTTCACACCAGCTTATTATTTTCACAATTATGCATAAATTAGTCCAATTCGACTGCTTTCTTACTTAATGTAAGACTGGAATGCGATCAAATGCCCGTTTAAAACACGGAAATGGATTGAAAATAATGGTCATTTCTGGCCATTATCATCCAGTACTGTAGCAATTACTGTAGCAAGTTACTGCGGTAACTACTGTAGCGAGTTACTGCGGTAACTACTGTAGCGAGTTACTGCGGTAACTACTGTACAAGTTACTGTGGTAGTTACTGTTCAAATTACCGTGGTAATTACTGTTCAAATTACCGTGGTAATTACTGTGGCGAATTACTGCGGTAACTACGCGAGTTACCGCGGTAACTACTGTACAGTTACTGTAGCAGTACTGTAGCAGTTACTGTTCATCGTCTTCTCCGATTTTCCAATCGGTTTTCCGGCGATTTTGCCGGAATTTGACCCCCAAATACCCCCCAAACACGTAATTTAAGCAATATAATCCCTTGCCTTGAATGTAGACGAGTCCCCAAGCTTTCCTCTTCAACCTCCAAGCTCCCGATCCACAATCCAAGCCTTAGCTTCCCCCAACACCAATATAGTTCCAATTCAAGGATTTAAGCTTCAACTTGCTCCGATCTACAAAAATCCACCCAAGAACCTTCAATCCCGCCACCACCAAACATACCCAACAAAAACACCTCAAAACTCTTCAAAAATAAGAATTAAAGTGGGGAAAATACTTACCAAGGTGTATATAACCAATCCCCCAACTCTTTTTGAGCTTAAACTTACCAATTTCTTCCCAAAGGCACCATTTCTTCCCCTCTCTCACCAAAAACGGGATTAACCCAAATTTTTTTCAAGTGTTGGGGAGTAAATGAGGGATTGTGGCTGATTTGGGGGTTTTGAGGGCATGTGGGTTGACCCGGGTCAGACACGGGTCGGGTCGGAAGATGGGTTAGTGAGTTGGTGCACTTGTCTTGAGCCATTTCTACCATATTGCACTCACTTGAGCACTTGAGCTCTTATTATCTTGTGAGTTTGCTACACACTTATTCTTCCACTTCAATCCAATAACTCTCTTACAAAATAATTCATATTATTTATCTTTATTAATTAACCACAATTAATTAAATTAATTATGCGTTAATTAATCGGGATGTTACACGGAACCCCTGTCGCGGACCCTCGGTCCGCGACACACTCCTTGATTAGCGACAGATGACCCAAATACTTGTAATTTCATTCTGGAAGGGCTCTGTCGCGGACCCACGGTCCGCGACACACCCCTTATTCCGCGACCAGGAATTATGCCCTTGTTGATTTTCAAACCTTGTGTCGCTATCCCCCTGTCGCGGACCCACGGTCCGCGACACAAATTTTGTTTAGCGACACAACCACCCTAATTTCCAAAATATCCCATTTATCTTATTTCCCACCTCTCTGTCGAGATCCTCCTGTCGCGGACCCACGGTCCGCGACACAATTTCTGTTTCTCGACAGGCTTGGCACCTTTTTTGCCAAATTTTAATTCTCCATCTCACCCTATTAATTAATTGAACCTTTATATTAATATTTTGAGGTTGAAATCCAATGATCTCAACCCATGATTATTTTGATATAAAGAACTTTGTTCAATTGTCCATTAAAAGATTCTTCTACAAAAATTAAACTCTAATGATCTAAGTATATAATCCGGACTGTAATTAATTATGGAATGAGTGATTATTTAGACATAAAGAGTAATTATGGATTAATTTTCATACCCTTGCATGAGAAACCTATGTCTCTCATACAAGAAGACCCAAAAAATATTTTCTTTTATTTATTTTGTCTTTACCCGTGTTGTGTGAAACAGCTAGTAAGAGATATAACAGACTAATGTTGGCGGGTATTCCCACACGGATAAACCAGCTCGTGGTCTGTATATTAATTACTAGATGTTATTTTGCATGGTCCGGATAGTGGTCGGTGGAAGCCTTGGCGGTTCGTCCATCCGGGATTATAATAGCTGCTCAGCTGATTCCTGTCCGGATACAATTTTTCTTTTCTTTATTTTAATTTCAAACCCGAATCTGGAACTGTAGTAATGTTAGATGATATATGCCAATGTCATCTAATAATTATTGCAGTAATAGAACATGTAGGTTTTTATCCAAATTCACAGATAGTGGAGTCTAAGATGACGGCGGCAACTGTCATTTAGGGCATTCCACTGTCTAAAACCGTTCCACCTGGAATAGTTGGGACCTGGATAGCAGATGTTTGCAGTCCGGATAACCCCAGTTATTTCAGTTATCTTTTTAGCCAAATAAATTCTTCTCATCTCCGGCTATTTCATCTTTGTGTTTCAACTTCTGTCTAAACCCACCTTATATTTTGGGTTATATAATTTTACACTTCTCGTATAAATTTATGTATGATATTATTATGTAGATATTGTGGTCAATATTATTTTGAGATCCTTCCCTTGGACATAGAAGTCTTGATTTAAATCAGATATTTCATATTAAATTTCCAACAAAAATTCATTTATAAAATCCGGATCTGAGTAAGGGATAAATTCCACAGTTATGACTAATTCATATCCGACTGGGGGTTGATTTTGGGAAATTAGAAGCAGAGTCAGCGATTAGGTCTCACCTAGACTGAAAGGGTCTGTGTTCTTATTGAGAGTATAGTACCTGTTTAGGGAATGATTTTCACATCGATTATTTTCCGAAATTGTTGTGTATTGGGAATTTAGTCTTAATTAACACACCGAGATGGGATCCACTTGGATTCAAATACAGTGTGTTAGATAATTCTAGAGGAACAATACATAGGCCTTGGTTATTTTCTAAGATAGGGTTGAGTTCCTTTCAACTGCTATCCTCTTCTGCCAAAGCCTATTTTTAAGTCCTGAGTGAGTGCATCCGGAACGAACTAATTTATTAGTTCGTTTCATTAGTTTGTATCTCATAACCACCCGGAAGGAAGTGAACACTGCGAGCGGTTCACCGAGATCTGGGAATTCTTGATCCACACCCGGTCATTCTGACTGGGGGCTTTCTTTTACTACCAGGGTCAGACTTTCAAAAAACCTCCGAGTGATAGGATTTTAAATGCTTTCTTTACCGCTTTCTTTTAACTGCTTTCTTTAGAGGTCACTCGGTTGTATTGAGAGTTGTGTAACTGCTACTAGGACTGATAGTTAAGGGATAGTTCAGGGCTTGATTAGAATCTTTGGGTGTGACATGGGGGAATGATAGCAGTACTTGACACTTCAATAAATGATTTGTCGGGTGTTGCTTGTCCACCACAGATAAATAGCATACCTCTGCGCGGGGGCAGTTTTATATCTGTGGTATCTTAGATTTTGTTGTCTTAAGGCATGTAAATCCGTACTGTAAGTATCTGTCTGTTAAAGGGAACATAGTATAGGAAGCATGAGAGTTAGCTATCTGACGGATTATCCCAAACAAAGATCTGTGTATTAAAATGGAAGTTTAATTGTGTTTTATCTGAATCTTGTCTAATTCTTATTATTTTCTCCCTGTCCCTTCTGTCTCATTTTAAATCTGCTTTCTTAGAATAACCTTAATCGCTTTCTTAGATTAATTTTATTGCTTTCTTAGATTAAATTTAATTCGCTTTCTAGAATAATTTTATCTGCTTTATTTTAACTGCTTTCATAACTTAGTTTAAATTCCGTCACGTAGTTGATAGTCAAAACATAAACTTGAGTCGAGTAATCGAGTGGAAAATCTTAGTAAATGACGTGGGCCCTGCTTCCATCGCACATCCTCCAGTGAACGATCCGGTACTTACTATAAATACTGCAATTTTTGACTCCGTGCGCTTTCGGGGGCACAGTTTCTTAACACGAGTAATAAAAATGTGACAACCTATAAATACATCCCTAATCCCAACTCCGCCTTCATAATTTGGTTTCATTAAATAAAATTGAAAACCAGGATTATTATTTTTCAGAAAATACTCATGTAGTGGGAACTTGTCAAAAGTTTCATGGCAAGGATCTTCAAGGCACGAAATTGTCAAAGATTTCATGCTGGGGAGGTACATAACGCTGTTTGAACTCAAAGATTCCCCTCATGAGTAATAAAAAGTGAAATATATCCTTAATCCTCTTCCCACGAATCATAACTCTTTTCATTTAATAAATTTAACCTGGGATATTTTAGAAAAACTCGTGTGACGAAATTGTCAAAAGTTTCAGAGACCCACTGGAGTATTTGCCTCATTCACCTGCTGACATTGCCTATACGATTTCAAATCAGAGAGCTTTTGATTTTGGTCGACATAAATGCAGCGTTTCAGACATGACCATGAAATTCCACTGCTTGTTCTATCTGTGTCGTGCAAACATACTACCAACATCCAATGCCTCACAACGTTCACTAGAGATGGGTAAACTTTTGTTTTGTATTGATTCTGGAATAGAACTTATGAATTTTGGTCTTCTGGTTTTGAAAAACATGTTAGGTTATACTCGTGATCTAATCACCAAGTCTGCTAGTTTACCATACCCCGGCCTTATTACACTGTTGCTGCATCAAAATGGCATTAAGACAAAGAAGGATGACCTGATCAAGATAAATGCGCATTGCCCTTCCAATGAGCTTCGTGATAAGCATAATAACTTCAAGGAAGGACCACCACCGTCTGGCACCTATCTAATTTTGCAGATCAAGTCTGAGTTGCTTGCCTTAAGTGACAAGCAGACCAAAATCAGCCAGGAAGCCATTGCCACCAAGCGCAAGATTGCACAGATTATGAGTATGCTTCCCGGATCTCTTTCCCCAACCCGCAAGGCCTCTTCAAGTGGAGCTCGTTCTGAGGAGCATAATCCATTTGCTGATGAGGAAGAGGATTCTTCTGAAGGAGTTGTTTGATCCATCAAGGGGGAGAAACAAAGTGGTGGTGTCTCTTAGGTGTCTCTTGGTGGAGGTCGTCTCGGAGTGGTATGGTTGTTGGTACATTTGGGTAACACTTTTCTGACTAAACTTTTTAAATGGTTTTTGGTGATTGTCTGATGACTGATGGATATTTAAACTTTGTGCTGATGACACTATATTTTGCTGATTGTGTTTGTTTGTTTTTGGATGGACTGTGATAGACTTTGACTCTCTAAAACTGTCATCTTGATTGAAACTTTACATTGTTGATATTTTGCTATTTTTGATGTGCTTAACTATCATGATCTGAATTGCTTACTGTTTGCATTTTTGATAGACACCTTGTTTGATGGATCATCATCTCCATGAAATGTGGGGAACATTGTTAATACATTGTTATGACAACCTAACCTTGTACTTTTCATTGAGATGTTTCTCAGGTGTTGGCACATCAGATTGACGACGACAGTTAACTCTGCTGAAAGTTCTTTTAATTGTACTTATTTAAATGCTGCAGAGTCTGTAATATTTGATAGGATTTTGAGCGATTTTATTTTTCATCTTAGAAATTACAGTGAGAGAGTCTTTGTAAGATGTTCTTCAAGAACTTATAGAGAGATCGTGAGAAGAACAAAAGTGAGATTGAGTTTACATAGAAAATATCTGAAGGTATTGTGATCTACCATCAAGATTGTATTCTGGAGATTCAGGGAGAGAAGATGAAGATCATGGAGAATCGACAGATCGTGTTCATGCCTTGGTGAATTCAAATAGGGTGATTTCCCTACAGCCGTAGTTAAGGGGGAGTCCTAACTACACTGCTCTACTAGATTAGTTCGTCTAGGGTGAGAGTTTGATTTCTTGGTTTTAGGCATTTGATTGTGTCTGTGATTTTGATCTTTAGTCTAGTTTAAGTCCCTGGATTGGTATCCCCCAGATGTAGGTTGCAAAACCGAACTGGGTTAACAAATTGATTGTGTTCTTTATCGCTTTCGCAACCACGTAGTTAGAACATCATAAAAACATCCATAACAGAAGCTTGAAGCATTAAGGGACCTACAGCAATGTCTCAGGTTCAAGCATTGTGTATATAAAAAAAATGCTTTGGAAGAGGCGCATCTATGTTATTTACCAAAAAAATTCGTTGTACTTGATAAGGTGTATTTATATATATATAGGTCTTAAGATCATTCCCGAACCATAAAGGATGGCTTCTCTGCTGCAATTATCTCTGCTATTGCTTTCTTCATTTTTCGTTATGCTCAATGGTTTGGTATCCAAACCAAACCCTAAGGCAAGTCCTCTCTCAACTCGGAATTCTGGTGCTGGATAAGGAAAAAAAAAAAGAATTAATGATGTTCATATTTATTGCGTTTGCCTATAATAAACATATGTTGAGTTGTGCTTTTTTTTTCTTTTTTTTTTCCGGAACGCATAGCAGCCGTACATAGTTTACATGTGGAGCTCTTCCGACAGAAATGGGGGTGAAGACTTGTCTCATCTGCAACTGCTATCATCCTTAACTTCTAGGTGCATGATTCTCTTGTGGCTTGTATTGATAATATTAAGATGTGAAATAAAAATATGGAAACTTTCATGACATTGATGCATAAAATTGTGCAGTGATAGAAAATCTGTAATGCACTCCTATAATCATGCTTTCAAGGGTTTCTCAGCTTTGCTCACTGAGGATGAAGCATCTATATTGTCTGGTAATCTTTATATGCATGGTTTTTGCATCACCTTCCCCCTAGATTTTGTCATTTCCAAATCACTGCTTACAACATTTGTCCACGAATCTAGTTTAAAGATGTTTCAGAGTAAGAGTTAAAAGAGCTTAAAACTTGCAATTAATTGGTAACAAAATTAACTATAAAACATATGTAGAAGTGCGGTCCCATCCTAAAAATGAATGACATGATCAAAACAAGGTCACGAGGAGGTCGTATCAGTGTTCCCCAATCAACTCATACAGCTCCACACAACCCGATCATGGGATTTTCTGCAACTCCCCGACATAAGGAAATTTAAATCCCAACTCCCTTCTGGGAAGAAATCTGCAGATGTCATAATCGGGATCATAGACACAGTTTCTCGCCCCTTCCCATGCAATCCATCCACTGATTGCATTTTTCATTTTCAAATTACTCATATCATCAAACAAGACATCATATTTTCAAATTTCCATGAATTCAGGTATATGGCCAGAGTCACCGAGTTTTGACGACCATGGTATGGGCAAGATCCCATCAAGGTGGAAGGGAGTTTGTGATAAAATATAATTGCAAGAAACAAGATAATTGACGATTCAAAGGAAATAGTTATTTCACTGCATTACTGAATATTCTTACAATTCACAATACAAATAGAAAACCAAACAACACAACCGAACCAACACAACCTTAGAAAACTATCCAAGTAACTGAATGTCATAACCGACACTATTTGAATTCAAATAAACTACACCTTATAATATTAATATTAATAAACTTGAATTATTCTAACAGTCCACCCCTTAATTCAAGTTGTGACATCTTCAACTCGCATCATGGTCCGAAACTGGTTGAACTTGGCTTCGGATAGAGCTTTTGTTAGAATATCTGCCGGTTGGATATGTGTTCTCATATACTTCAATTCAACAAGACCTTTTGACACAAACTCACGGATTTTATGAAACTTGATCTCCACATGCTTTGTGCGACCTTTCTGAATAGGATTTCTTGACAATGCAATTGAAGATTTATTGTCACAGAAGATCACAGATGCTTCTCCTTGCTTCTCATTCAAATCTTCTAATATTCTTCTCAACCAAACAACTTGACATGCTGCTAATGTAGCAGCTATGTATTCGGCCTCAGTGCTCGACAATGCCACTGTTTGTTGCTTTGCAGAATACCAAGATATTGGACCTGAACCAATATTCATTAAGTACCCAGATGTACTTTTCCTATCACCTGCGCAGGATGCCCAATCACTATCGGTAAAGGAAACAAGCTTATTCAGATTTCCATTCGAATACCGAATTTCAAACGCTGTTGTTCCTTTAATATATCGAAGTATACGCCTTGTTGCTCCAAGATGAATCTTGCTTGGATTATGCATGAAGCGAGAGACAAGGCCCACGACACAAGCAATATCAGGCCTGGTGTGAGTGAGATAGCGTAAGCTACCAACAATGCTTCTGAACATCTTCTCAGCCACCCTTTCAGCACCATCATTCAATTGCAACTTTTCATTGGTAATTAATGGATTCCGAACAGAATTGCAATTCTCCATGCCTACTTTCTTCAACAAATCTGCAGCATACTTTCTTTGAGAAATAAAAATCCCATGTGAATCTTGAACAACTTTAATTCCCAGAAAGTAATGTAATGATCCAAGATCAGACATCTCAAAGGCTTTCATCAGGGACTCCTTCACCTTGTTTATGATTTTTAGAGAGTTTCCTGTATATATTATATCATCAACATACAGGGAAACTATACAAAAATCATCACCTTCAGATTTCACATAAAGTGTATGCTCATCTTGACTCCGTCGAAAACCATTCTCATTAAAGTAAGAATCAATCTTACTATACCATGCCCTCGGTGCTTGTCTTAATCGATAGAGCGCCTTGTGTAGTTTGTACACTTTGTGCTCATGTTCTTTCACAATAAAACCCTGTGGTTGTTCAACGAAAACATCTTCAAGCAAATCACCATTTAGAAATGCAGATTTCACATCTAATTGAAACACTTCCCAACGATTATTAGATGCTACGGCCAAAATAATTCGGATAGTATCAAAGTGTGCAACAGGAGCATATGTTTCAGTAAAATCAATGCCTGCAACCTGTGCATACCCTTTAGCCACAAGTCGTGCCTTATGCTTTTGCAAAGAACCATCGGGATTAAATTTAGAACGATAAACCCATTTCAAACCAATAGCTTCTTTTCATTCTGGTAGTTCTACCAAACTCCAGGTATGATTCTTTTCAATTGCTGTTATTTCTGTTTCCATTGTTGCACGCCACTCTTCTTCCTTGATAGCATCATCAAAACATCCTGGATCAGAAACAAAGTTTGCATATTGGCACGATGCATAAATTTCCGCAAGACTACGTGTCCGAATAGGAGGTGAATCCGGTGGAGTTTCCACTCTTGTTGCTGGAGCATCCAAAGTAATTTCTTGCTCCAGATTATCATTATCAAGCATATACTTAGGTTGTGGCACATCCTCCCAATTCCAAGCATCTTGCTTATTGAAAATAACATCACGGCTAATGATCAATTTCTCTGAAATAGGATCAAACAGCCTATATCCTTTGGTTTCCTTACTGTAGCCAACAAATATACATTTTTGACTCTTTTCATCCAATTTTCTTCTCAACTCAGCAGGTACAAATGCATAGCCAATACAACCAAATGTCTTTAAATGACTTACATTGGGCTTACGATCATGCCATGCTTCATATGGTGTCAAATCACTTAGAGCATGTGTTGGAGACCTGTTAAGAAGATACACTGCCACCCCGACTGCTTCTGCCCAGAATTTCTTAGGAAGATTTTTGTATTTTAGCATGCTTCTTGCTGCTTCAACAATTGTCCTATTCTTTCGCTCAACGACGCCATTTTGTTGGGGTGTATATCTTGCTGTATATTGTCGTTGAATGCCAAGAGAACTGCAAAAATCCTCAAATTCCTTGGAAAGAAACTCACCACCACGATCAGTTCGCAATTTCATAATGGAACAATTACTTTCCTTCTCAACCATTGCCTTAAATTTTTTAAAGCATTCAAAAGCTTCAGACTTCTCTTTTATGAAGTAAACCCATGATTTCCTTGAAAAATCATCAACAAAGAGTAAGAAATACTTGTTGCCACTTACTGAAGGTGTCTGCATCGGTCCGCAAATGTCAGCATAAACCAACATTAACGGATTCGTGGCTCTCCATGAACTTGCTTTAGGAAACTTATCTCGGTGGTGCTTCCCAATAATACATGCTTCACAAAGTGGCTTTTCTCCAATGAGATCTGGAAGTCCAGTAACCAACTTTCTTTTCAATAAGAGAGACAAACCATCAAAGTTCAAATGACCATACCTTTGATGCCAAAGAGATATATTTCCACTGCTAGTTACCTTAATGCATTAAGGGAAACATTAGCAAATTCAAGTGGAAACATCCTATCACTGGTCATCCGGATCGTATTCAATAGCCTTTTTCCTTGATCTCCATAAATCATGCATTTGTCATCCTTGAATGCTACTATATATCCCATCTTCAGTAATTGACCCACACTGATGAGATTTTGGGCCAAGCTAGGGACATACATAACATTGTGCAACAACTTGGGTCCAAATTTTGTCAACACAGCAACAGTTCCAATTCCACATACTTTGGCTCGGTTGTTGTCACCCATTTTTACCTCACTTGTTACAGATTCATTGATATCTATAAACAAGTTATTGTTACCAGTCATATGGTTGCTACAACCGCTGTCAAGATACCAAACATCAATATTTGTTGTTTTTTTAGCACTCAAGCATGCTAGAAACAAATTCTCTTCATAATCATTCTTTCCTTCCATCGAGTTTGATCCTTCGGCAGCCTTTTTATAACAATTCTTTTCGATGTGACCATATTCTTTGCAATAGTAACATTGAATAGAATTTTTACTTCGGTTATTCGTCTCTTTGTACCAACAATCTTTATCTACATGGTTCGTCCTACCACGATTTGAACAACCAGTAGAATTGTTGTTACCTCCGGAGGTTTGAGGCTGTCTGCTTCCTCTTCCTCTGCCTTTTCCACGGAATGATCTTCCACGACCTCGACTGGAACTTCCACGACCTGCCGAGTCTTCAAAGGTTTAATTTAGATCAACCTTTGATTTGAAGGCTTGTTGGAGAGACAATTCTGTTGACCGATTTATTCTTTGTTCATGTGCCTGAAGAGATCCCATCAACTCTTGAAGGCTGTAAGTGCTTAAATCTTTTGATTCTTCTATTGCTGCGACCACGTGATCAAACTTTGAAGGAAGGCTACGCAACACCCTCTCTACGACCTTTTGATCATTCATTTCTTCGCCAAGAGCTTTGATTTGATTCACAATCAAGAGAATTCGTGAGAAAAACTCCTGTACAGATTCGGATGATTTCATCTGCAAGTTCTCAAAGTCTCTTCGCATTGTTTGCAGCTTCACGGCAACCACTTTATCGGTACCCAAATATTCCCTTTCTAACAAATCCCAGGCTGCCTTTGCCGATGTTGCAGCCATCACACGATGAAAGATGGCTTCATCCAATGCTTGCTGGATGAGAAACAAAGCTTTAGCATCCCTTCTTTTGTTTTCTTTCAACTCGGTACATTGAGCGGCAGTCATTTCAGCGGCATCCTCTGGTACATCTCCAAGGCCCGTCTCGACAAGGTCCCATAGATCATAAGACACAAATAATGTTCTTATCTTCACACGCCAGAATTGGTAATTGAGGCCAGTGAATATTGGAAGATTTTGGGATGAGTATGAATTATTATTGGCAGCCATTTCGCAACCCGGACAACGCTCTGATACCAAATGATAAAATATAATTGCAAGAAATAAGATAATTGATGATTCAAAGGGAATAATTATTTCACTGCATTACTGAATATTCTTATAATTCACAATACAAATAGAAAACCAAACAACACAACCAAACCGACACAACCTTAGAAAACTATCCAAGTAACTGAATGTCATAACCGACACTATTTGAATTCAAATAAACTACACCTTATAATATTAATATTAATAAACTTGAATTATTCTAACAGTTTGTATGGAAGGCTTCGATTTTAACAAGTCCAATTGCAATAGGTAAAAAAAACAAATGCTGACACCTCACACTCGAACTATTCAACATTTGGATTAGCATTATTCAACGATTAGACATGCCAAATTCAACAATGCAGAAAGCTGATCGGGGCAAGATTCTATCCCAACCAGGGGCGGACCCAGCCATAGGCTTGGGTGGGCTCCAGCCCCCCTCCCAAAATTTAAAAAAAAAATTTATATTAGCATTAGGTCAAATTCCGCCATGTCTCTCTCCCCAGCCCCACTCCTCTTTCCTGCGGGATGCGGCGCCCAGACTAACTTAACAAATTTCTCTTCAAATTTATTTCCACCAATGTGAGCTACAAGACAAGCCTCTAAGTTTGACAGCAAGCAACAGCGGCGCACCGACGGCAACGGAAACGACAGTAAGTGAGTTCTCAAAAATTCATTCAATTGCATTTTACATATATAAATTTCAACTTTACAGAGCCGTGTCAAATATTGATAGTGCAAGAAAGTAAAATAGTAGGTTTACTTTACTTACCAAAAAATAAGAAATTTAAACTACTGATGAAGCCTGCAAGTACTTAATTTTTTTGTGAAATGTTGCTGCAAAATCTTGAAAGTGGAATCGTGGAAGATGATGTTGAGTATATTTGGAGGATCCTGTAATTAAAACAACAAAGGTTCACTTTTGTACATTTCAAACTGATATCTATTTCACACCACTTTTTTCTCTGTTAAAAGATGTCTAAACAACTTTGTTAGATTCATCCACTTCTGAAAATCATCAAAAGAATGAATGTTAACACTTAACAGTACTGCATAATTTTTCTACATTGTTGAATTGATATTTAATAATTTCTATTTATGATTTACTGTTATTCTAGCATGCCACGTCTCTGCTTTTAAACATTCTAGGTTTAATTAATATTGGTGGATTTGGTTTTTGCAAACATTCTATGCCTTTGATTTGGTTTTTCTGGAATCTTCTCTGTGTGTATTTGTGGTTCCTTTAGTTTATAATAATTAATTTATTTTTGGCGAAGTATAATAATTGATTTATTGATTTAGGGGGAGATGGATAGATATTTTTCTAAATTGTCAAAAGGTTCTGTGGAATCTTCTAAACAGAATGCAAATCTAAATACTTCCGAGCAAGTTAGTGGGAGTAAGAGAAAATGTGGTGATTTCAATCCAAATGATATTGAAGTTGATCCTGGAGTTTGAAGGCAGATTGATGATTTTGATGTGAATATTAAGGATCTAGTTAGAAGAGCGTATCTAACTAGAGGTCCTTGCCAACCGATATTAGATTTCCCTAAAACACAAATTAGGGATGAAAGAAGGAGCTTTCAAAAAAAATGGTATAAGGATTTCAAATGGTTAGAGTATAGCACACGTGAAAATAAAGCATTTTGCTTTAATTGTTATTTGTTTGAAGGTAGGAAGGCGAATGTGGCATTCACAAGTGCAGGGTTCGATAATTGGAAGAATGCATTGGCCGTATTTAGAGAGCATATTTCTGGTGGTCATGATAGTGTACACAATGTAGCAGTGGCTAGGTGCAATGATTTTGAAAATCAAAGACAAAGTATATCATATAATTTCATTGCACAAAGCCAAGAAAGTGAAATTGCTTACTGAAAGAGGTTAATTGCAGTGTTGAAGGTTGTTCGACTTTTATTGAAGTTAGGATTAGCTTTTCGGGGTCATGCTGAATCCATAACTTCTAGCAATAGAGGTAACTTTCTTGAAATTCTGGATTTTTATTGTGATGAAAATGAAGAAGTTGCAAAGGTTCTTAAAGAAAATGTTCCTGAAAATAATAAGTTGATTGTTCCAAAAGTTCAAAGGGAATTGGTGAATGCTTGTGCTATGGAGACTAGGATGGCTATCATTGATGATATTGGAGACCATTGTTTTTCTCTTATGGTTGATGAGTCTCGTGACAATTCGAGCAAAGAGCAAGTAGCAATCGTTCTACGATATATGAATAATTGTGGTGCAATTATTGAAAGAGTTTTAACTGTGGAACATGTGCAAGATACATCATCTCAATCATTGAAAAATGTTATTGATAGTGTATTTGCAACATACAATCTATCTTATTCTAGATTGCGTGGGCAAGGATATGATGGTGCTTCGAACATGAGGGGTCAATTCAATGGGCTTCAAGCACTGATATTGAAGGAACAACCATGTGCACCATACATTCATTGTTTTGCTCATCAGCTTCAATTGGTGATTGTTGCGGTTGCAAAAGGAATACCTGAAATTTGTGATTTTTTCAGTTATGTATCACAAATTGTCAATGTAGTTGGTGGCTCGTGTAAAAGAAAAGATGCTCTCTCTCAACATCATCATGATAAGATAGTTGCTAGTATTATAAATGGTGAAACTTCAACAGGGAAGGGAAAAAATCAAGCAACTACTCTTGTGAGATCTGGAGATACGCGTTGGGGTTCACATTACATGACTCTTATTCGCTTGTATGATATGTGGGAATCAATATTGGATGTGCTTCAAGGTGTAGGTGAAGATGGCACTTCTACGGATCAAAAGGGCTTAGTAAATGGTTTGATGGAAAAAATGGAGAGCTTTGAATTTGTGTTCAATATGCATTTGATGATAGCCATTCTTGCCACCACAAATGAGCTCTCCAAAGCCTTACAACTTAAAAATCAAAATCTTGTGAATGCAGTGGAATTGATTTCTACCACAAAGAAAGAGCTACAATCAATGAGGGAAGAAGAATGGGACAACTTCTTGAAAAGAGTCACTGGTTTTTGTGTGAATGAGAAAGAGAAAAGAAATATTGGTGTTCCTAATTTGGATGAATTTTTGCCATTGCGTGGGCGTTATAGGCGTGCCAAACAAGAAATCACATATTTTCATCGTTATAAGGTGTAAATATTCAATGCGGTTAGTATTTTTTTGTATTAATTTTGACTTATGAATTGTGCTTATATTAATATTTTTTTCACTAACTTGAATGTTTTTTATTCCTAGGCTTTTGATTTGATTAATCAAGAGATGAATAATCGATTCACTGAAACAAGTTCGGAGTTACTACGTTGTATTTCTTGTCTTGATCCTAGAGCTCAATTCTCTAAGTTTGATAGAGACCAATTGGTTCATCTTTCTGAACTCTATCCAAGTGATTTTTCATCAATTGATTGTATCATGTTATATCATCAGCTGAAAGTTTTCATTTCACATGTGAGGAGTTGTGATGATTTTTCCAAACTTCAAGGTATAGAAGGGCTTGCAATTGCGATGGTCAAAACAGAGAATGATGTGATTTTTCCTCTTGTTCATAAGTTGATTGAATTAGCATTGGTGTTGCCGGTTGCCTCAGCTACAGTTGAAAGGGTATTCTCAGCAATGAATCTTATCAAAACAAATTTGAGGAATAGATTGGGAGATGAGCTGATGAGTGATACTTTAGTGACATATATTGAAAGAGATGTTTTCGGTTCGATAGATAATGAATCAATATTGCAACGTTATCAGAAGATGGGTAGCCGGCGATATCAATTAAGTAGACTTTCTGATGGTTGTACAAATTATGAAGATTAATTTATATATTGTATTATTTGTTTTTTGTTAAATCTTGTCATATTTTGTACTAAATATTATGAACATCTTGCAACACCAGAACTTAAAACATTGGTTTGTGATTGTGAAATCAGTCTCCTGTTTATATTTTGGCTTTCGATGAGTTTGAAGATTTTAATGCTCTTTATAATTGCACCAGGTTTACTCTATAGCATTTATCCTGTCTCAATTGTTTCAGCTCTATGTGGCAATTTGAAAAATGAGCCCTACCTCTCCAAAATTTCTGGATCCGCCACTGATCCCAACCAAAGCGAACCGAATGTGCCCGACTCGCCAAGGGATACTGTTGGCCATGGAAGCCACACTGCATCGACCGCGGGAGGTTCGTTAGTTGCAAGTGCCAATTACTATGGCCTAGCAAATGGGGTTGCCAGGGGTGGATTTCCAGGCGCTCTATTAGCGAGCTACAGGGCGTGCACACGACGAGGATGTGATGGTTCGAGCGTACTAAAAGCATTCGATGATGCTGTACACGATGGAGTATATATCATATCATTTTCCATCGGCATAAGTTCTACCACACAAAGTGATTTTTTGAACGATCCCATTGCCATTGGAGCATTCCACGCAGAGCAAAATGGTGTCATGGTTGTCGGTTCAGCCGATAATGAAGGACCGTCTTCTTACACTGTTGTCAACACTGCTCCTTGGATCTTCACAGTTGCAGCATCCACCATTGACCGCGATTTTCAGTCCACCATAATACTAGGAAACAAAGAATCTCTCGAGGTATGAAGAATCCCCAACCTTCATTCTAGGTTTCATAATCATTTTGCGCATCATTGAATAAGATATGATGATAATATAAAATCTATTTACCACTAGTTATATATCTCTGTCTCAAGTTTTTAGAGCTCAAATATTAAGTGTAATGAGGTATGACATTACTTTAATTTTTAATGTGAAATTAGAGCAAGGCAATAAATTTCTCTCCTCTTACACCAAAGAAGGGATATCCACTTATATCTGGAGAAAAAGCTGCTTCAAGATCCTCATTGCCTTTTGATGCAAGGTGAACATTCTATTAATCTCCCTCTCTACACTACTTTGTAGGACGACATCGCATTTCACATGGTAAATTCTGTTTATTACAGTAAACATTCATCTTATGAGATCCCATATAAGTGATGTGTTCCTGTTAACAGAGAGAGAGTTGACAGTAATGCTGCTTTTCACAATTTAATTTGATAAACAGAGAGAGTATTGACAGTAATGCTGCTTTTCACAATTTCATTTGATAAAAATCAACAGCACATGGTAACAACTTATTTGATTCAAAATGCAGCAATTGCAAAATGGGATCATTAGATCCAAAAAGAGCAGCAGGAAAGATAGTAGTTTGTGAAAACAGTGATCCCAGAGTCTCTAGGAGGACAAAGAAGTTGGCTGCGCAGGCTGCTAAAGCAATAGGCATGATTGTAACTAGTCCTTCATTTCCGAGCTCGCTTTTCGACTCGGGCACATTTCCATTCGCAGAAGTCGGGCCAATAGAAACGTCTCGAATCCTCCATTATATCAACTCAACAAAGTAATCCTCAATTTACAGACCAGAGCTCTCTGTTTTGTGTTTTTTGAATACATACATCATTTACAGCAGTAAGGCAGTAACATGGATTTCACATAAATAGGAACCCTAGTGCAACAATACTTCCAACAAAGGAAGTCAGAAAGGTCAAGCCAGCTCCTGTTGCAGCAGACTTCTCTTCAAGAGGCCCTGGAAGCTTAACTCAGAATATTCTCAAGGTCTCAAAATACTATTAACACTACAATTCTATGAAACAAAACAGTATTTACTTACTGACTTCCATCTACTTCAAATGAAATGACTATTATGTGTTCATGAAATATTCCTCAGCCTGACATCACAGCTCCGGGAGTTTCCATTTTAGCAGCATTTGTACCAATCATTGATGCAGATTATGGCGCCCCGGGTAACAAGTCATCGCTCTTCAGTATACGCTCAGGAACCTCAATGTCGTGTCCCCATGTTTCGGGCGCTGCTGCCTTCATCAAATCTGTGCATCCTGAATGGAGTCCCTCAATGATCAAATCAGCACTCATGACAACAGGTACATATATAATCATCTTACACATAGATTTAGGTCATGTTTCTTTGAATGGGCTAGTTTCTTTGTTATATAAAAATGCACACATTTCCCTTGCAGCGTCATTCTCAAATAACATGGGAAAGCCTTTCACAAACACCACACATCAACCTTCAAACCTTCATGAAATCGGCGCAGGAGAAATTCAGCCAATCAAAGCCCTCGACCCTGGATTGATATTTGAAACTACCATCAATGACTATACTAATTTTCTCTGTCACTATGGTTACAACAGGAAACAAATAAGAGCAGTAGTGCCCGACAAAAAACTCAAGTGCCCAAAAAACCGCGGGGAGAGACGAATTTCCAGCATGAACTATCCTACCATATCCATTGGCACATTGGACCAACACGAGGGGCCAAAGAAGGTGAAAAGGGTGGCAACAAATATGGGGTCTCCAAATGATACCTATTTAGTTTCTGTGAATGCTCCTCCGGGTCTATTGGTCGAAGTTATTCCCTAGAGACTTGTGTTTAGGGAAGGTTCCAGAAGAGCATCTTTCGAAGTGGGATTCGATGGGAAAGATGCAAGGAAAGGGTACAGCTTTGGAGATATAAGATGGTCAGATGGCAAACACCTTGTGCGCATTGTGTTTGCGGTCAATGTTGAATGATTTTTTGAGAGTTGGGTTTATGTTGTTCGTGTGATGTATGCAATCTTCCTTATTGTTTTCATTGCTGAAATTTTACTTGTGTTTCAGTAAGATTGAGTTGGATTGTTGTCTGAAAAACATTGTTGTTGATGGTTCTAAGAATAAAGGCTGCGTTGTAGCCTTGTAGGATGAATGGCAAACATTTTATTTTGGAAGAACAATAATATTCTTCTATCATGTGATTTGGATTCGTAATCTTGATTGAAACATCTATATATTATTAATACCATTAGTGGTCAACAAAGTCAACATTTAACGTGGTGTCTCCATTCTAAATTTCCAATTTTTATAGATTTTTGCATTTGTTTTTATTAAATTTAGATTTTTGCATTTGTTATGTATTTACTATTTATTTATGTTAAAATATATATTGATTTGGATATGGAAATCCTTTCATTTTTTAAAAGATATGAAATTATCAATTTATATGGAATTCCCACAATTTCCCATTATAAAAGATTTGAAATTTAAAATTTTGTATATTTGCATTTATTTATATTAGATTTTGATTTTTTATTTATTTATTTTAGATTTTTGTATTTTTATTACAACAATTTTTATTTTTACCCAATTTTCAGTTTTTAAAAGATATAAATTTTTTAATTTATATGAAATTTCTACAATTATTAGTTTTTAAAATATTTCAAATTTTAAATTTTGAATTAATTTTTTTATTTATCTTAGATTTTTGCATTATTTTATCCCACGATCTTTAATTTACCCAATTTTTTAGTTTTAAAAGGATATGATTTCTTATTTTATATGGAATTCACACTATATCAGTTTTAAAAGGATTTGAAATTTGAAACTTCAATTTATTCATATATTATTTATTTATTTTAGACGTTTGCATTTTTTTAATTCCCACATTGTTGTTTATTTGTTGAGCCTATAAATATCATTCATTCTTATGCGTACAAGTTCCTATAATAAAATAATATATATATATATATATATTTTATAGTGATTAGGGTTGATTTTTTTTTCTTTACGTTGTGGAACTGAGAAAACATTTATCGATAATTTATGTAGAAAATATTATGTTTAGCCTTTCATTGAATATGTGATATTGTGCTGCCGGTAGCATCCAGTGGAATATCACCCATACTCCTTCCAAGAGGTAGAACTATTTCTAGATTTGTTATTCCACAAGATATGACGAGAATTTTACCTGCAAAAAACTTATCCTAGAAAATTATTTAACCTCTATTCTCATTAAAACAAAGCTCATTATTTGGGATGAAAATTCTTGATTGGTAGAATGATTATGAGTCCGTCTGAATAAACCAAATTTCCCATTCGATTTCAGAGGAAAACATTCCCACCCGCATTTTGTTTTACTATGAATACTAAAAAATAGTCAATTTCAATATTTAAATAAGGTTGAACTCTATTTTCAATAATCAGTTTTCACCCATATGTCAGTAATATATTGCAATATCTCGTGTTACTGGAAAGAGAAGACTCCAAGTATTAATATGTAATTGAGATGGATTAACTCAAAATACTACAATAAATATTTTTTGCAATGAAAATTATATATGACAGAAATTTGCACAATGGTCATGGTAATTGGTAAAGCTGGTATTGATCTTGGAGATGTATAATTAGATATTACATTTCCATATGAAAAATTTATAAACTCTACGGGAGATCCTGTAGCGACAATTGATGAGGGTACTTATACAAATATAAACTGCACAACTTCAAATCTAGACATTTTGAAAGATAGTGTTATACGAATCCCTACCAATGAGATTGTTTGGTACAATCAATGATTATATCATGGAACTTATGCCTGCAAATAAAAATGTATACTTCTTCCATTTTTTTTATCCTTGCTTCGGACCCACAGTGCACACAGTCTAATGCACATTTCAAACCATTAATAAGTCAATTTCGGTACAAGTAAAAATTCTAAAAGTTTGATATTGAACAACTACAAGACGAGACGAATCTAACAAGATCCCACTTGGCTATATTTTAACTTGTATAACTATGATAAAACTTTAAGTGTGAACAGTAGCATAATTGCCAATGGGGCAAGAATTTAAAAATGAAGGGAGTATATATAAGTTCTAACAATATTTGTCAAGAGGATGAAATATAAATAATGCCAATGAATAAATTTCATTGGAATATCTATACGCGATCAATTGTTCTGAATTACCGAATCAGGAAATATAGTTGAATGAGGGTTACATAGGAATGCTTTTAGTAATATAGATCCATCAAATAAATTATGCAATGAAAGTATATTGATAGTAACCAAGATGCGGAACCATAAAATTGAAGTTAAACTAACTTAGCTTGCGAGAACCATGAAAGTAAAAAATTCTTGATTGGTAGAATAATTATAAATTTATCTAATTTAACCAAATTCCCAATTTGATTTCAGACGAGAAAACTTTAACTCGCAGTTTGTTTTTCTATGGTTATTGAAAAAAGTCAGTGTCAATCTGTAAATAATGTTGGACTTTATCTTTCAAAACCAGTTTTTAGCCATGAACAGTTATGTTGCAATATTTCGTGTCACTGACAAAATGTAGCTCAAAGTAGTAATATGGAATTAAGAATGATTAACTCAAGATACCGCAAGAAATGTTGTTTACAATAAAATTTATATATGACAAAATTTGCAAAATTGATACTTGATGTAGCTGATGGTAAATCCGGTATTGATTTTTTTGCGTTACAAAGCCGATATTGATTTAGAAGATTTACAATCAGAAATTTTGTTTTATTTTAATAACTAAATAAAACTTTAAGGTATAAGCCCCTACCAATAAGATTTTCAGCAATGAAATTTTCAACAAATCATGATGGAATTTTTTATATTATGCTTAATAGTTATATTTAAATTTTATTTTATTTTAGTTTTAATTTCAAATTAAATAAAAATATTATTTTAATAATTATTTTTGTTGATTTATTAAGTTTGTACCGGACAAGCTACAAAAGCTAAAGAATACGGTATAATTAAATTATATCATCATTACTCAAAATCATTACACATTTTTCATTACTCAAAATACAATTTATTATTATTTTATATAATATAAGTATATGTATTATATAAAACATATAATTATGCTCGTCGAGTCTCGACGGGTTACTTACTAGTTAATCAGTAAAGTATTAATAAACCAATATTTTTATTTTGAGACATATAGAATAATAATTTATTAAAGAATGTTATATGATCATGATGAGTTTATTCTCTGGAATCATCTTTAGAAAAAAAATGGAGTAATCAGGGCCACTTGTAAGTTGTAATTTTGATTCCTCCCATGAAGAATCATGATGTATCCGATCCGATGGATATAATTCATGATTCAACGTTGTTTGTAGGATTGATGGTTGACTGCTCAGCTCATGTGTGGGCTTTGCATCATCTGGGCCTTAGCCCTTAGAAAGTCCGTTTTACTCGGCCATTATATAAATTTGGACTTTCAAATTGCAGTATATATATCATCAATGAAATCTTCTTCTTGTAAAGGCAGCCCAACAACGGATTCATGTGGCCGACAAACGCCTGCCCACATGCTTCGGTCCTGGAATAACTTTTGGTTCAATATGGATGGAGTTGATCTCTACTCCTGTCGTGGTTAGGTTTTATCTGGTTCTTGTAAGGAGTATTATTTTGTCTGGTTTTATTTATTTTGGTCTGGTTTTATCTGATTTAATTACCTCTAGTTTTGTCACTTTGATTTTATTTATTTAAATTTTAAGGCATAATCAATAGTTATACTCTCAAATATATATACAATCCGTCCCATTAAATTTGATTACTATTCTTTTTTGGGATGTCCCAAAAATTTGGTCACTTTCCATTTTTAGATAAACTAAAATAATACTACCTCCATTTTCAAAAATTGGTACAAAAGTTTGCTCCAAACCAATTTGTGTTACTATTCATTGGATTGATTTGATTTCAATTTTTATCATAGCTATACAAGTCAAAATATAGTCAAGTGGGATCTTGTTAGATTCGTCTCGTCGTGTAGTTTTTAACTATCGAACTTTTAGAATTTTTACTTGTACCGAACATGAGTTATTAATATTTTAAAATATGCATTGCATTGCGTGCTGAATGAGTCTCTAGCAAATAAAAGAAAACGGAGGAAATATAAGTTTGATTAGAATTTTAATTGTCAAATCACATTAAAAGTGTGCACTTTTACTATTGTATAGTATATAAATTCCAATGCACTTTTACTTTTCTACACAAAGTTCCCAGCATTTCTTTAATTCTTAATATACTAAAATTGGTAATAATAAAATTGTATAAAATATATATTATAAAATTACACGACTAGACTATTCTAACAATATCACACTTGAATATTTTTCTCTAATTATCATTACATAATATTAAGTCAACAATAAACAGTATCAAAATTCATTAGAATTTTAAAAACAAAATGCCTATACAACTTTAACTACTAAACTCCACTACCTAAATTATTGTACCTAAAAGAAAGTGGACACATTTTGCGGGATGGAAGGTGTACATATTAATGGTTATAATAAAAAAAACAAATTTACTCACTAAAAGAAATATTCCGTTCCATTTTTACTCTAGAGTCTAGACTGGGGTGACTATGTTTTTTACCTCTAGACCGGGGTGACAGTACAAAAGGTGTGAAAGTACAAGAAAAAAAATAGTACCAATAATAATGACCAAGGCTCGCCTTTAATTACTTAGTACGGGTGGAAATAGGTTAGCCGGGCTAGGCTTTGGCTTGAACGGCCTAGGCTTGTGTCGACTTTTTAAGGCTCGAGTCTGGTGTATTACCTTTGATAGCCCTATCGAATAGGCCTAAGTCTGGCCTATTTATTTAAATAGACCGGTTTTTGAGCCTTTTAAAAGCCCGATTAAGCCTATTTCAAAATTAAGTTAAAATTCTTTTATATATGTATGGATGTAATCATAAGGTTGTAAGACATAAATTTGTGCACTTGGGCAAGTCATCAATTCGTCATCCACAAATATCTATATACGGGAAAAGAATTTATAAATATTTTAAAAACCTATATAAGAGCCAATTAATAATTATAACTAAATTATTATCATTATGATTATAATAATAATAGGCTTTTTATAAAGTTCGGCTTGAACTAATTAGGCTTTCAAAATAGCCTAAGCCTAACCTGTTTATAAAAAAAGTCTGATCTGGCCTGGCCTTTGATAGGCTAGACCATAGACGCTGTCGAGTAGTGTGACTTATTCCCACCCTACTTATAAGTTACAACTTGGACGAAAAAGTGTTAGTACCTTTAAGTAAAACCATAAAAAGTAAGGCAGAGATGATGCGACTTAAAAAAAAAATACTGACTTGATGTTCAAAATAGAAATCATTGAAGAAAGCAAAGTTTTAGCACCCAAAAAAATCTGAGAAAAATATTATTCTAGACTTATGGACCCATATAAAATTCATAGTTACATGCAAGCAAGAAAGTCTCACATGGTCACATGGGATTATGGCAAGGGGTCTGTTGTCTCTGCTCGTATCTAATGTGATGTCGTCTCCTCCAATTGGCAAAAGACATTGACCACTATCCCCCTGCCCTGCTGCTCTCTTCTCTATCTATCTTTATTATTACTCCTACTATATTAGTATATTCATTGCCTCTCCCACCTTCATATGCTTAATTACTCCCAATTCCCAACTTATATTCTGAAAGATGGGGACTCAAAAATAGTACTACTGTATAAGCAAATTCAAAAGATGGTTCAATAGTAACAAGGATTAAATGAATCCTGAATGGTAAAGTTGCAACTGACATCAATCTTTAATGTGCATCCCAAACTCGACCCTGACAATACCAACTACCCACTCACTATTTAATTTATTTATGGGACCATATTGTAACACCCCGGTTTTGGTAACCCAGGCCGGGATGCCACCGCCACACCTCCCTAGCAAGGCACGGTTTCTCCGAGCTCACTAAAGAGATGCAAGGCTATGGTTTTTCAGAATTTAAAATATTCAACAGCCCATTCATATATAATTTAAAGATAATACATCAAAGTTGCAGCGGAAATTTTATTTGTGCAGCGGAAATAATGTATAAGGGGCAACATGGCCAAAACACGGGTTAAACAGGCCCATTCATGCAAGTCGTAATTAAATGCAGGGATTAAAAATAAAGATTTCCCCTAATGTTCCCATGTATGCATATGACGATGCATATTCTTCGTACTCTGTAAGAAAAAGGAGATATATGGTTTGGGTCAGCAAAAACGCGCTGAGTAAGCTAACACATAGCATGGGTTAGGGGTTTCAAAGCCTTTAGTTAAATTTAATAAAAAGATGCTTGTAGGTAATACACAATTTAAATTAATCATCCACTAATAAATAAATGGCATGATTTAAAATAAGGATTTCCACGTGATCATAATTCGACTTGCATAGTAAAATGATTTGCAAGGCATAAATAAATAAATACTTAAAATATTAAATATTTTGTTCTCCCGTTACGTAACCATTTCTCAATATTTTGTATAGCCGGCAATCCGGCGGCCGCAGCCAATTTCATAAAATCTAAGCTTTTTAATATATTTCCCGATACGCCACCATCTCAACAATATTTAATTTAGCCGGTGATCCGGCGGCCGCAGCCAATATCAAAAGTATCATTTAGCCGGTGATCCGGCGGCCTCAGCCAATTTCAAAAATATCACTTCTCAAAATATTTTTCGTTTCTTTTATAGTTCACCATTCACCAGGGCTCTTGTGACCGCAATCCTCATAACCAATATTTCCGCAGGAAATCATACAATCGCCCTTGGGGAATCTAACCCGCAAGAACTCAATACATCCTGGGGAATCTAACCCGCAGGAAAACATACAATCGCCCTTGGGGAATCTAACCCGCAAGAACTCAAATACATCATTGGGAATCAAACCCGCATGAATCATATTGATGATGTCAAACTTGGTCACAAGTCCCCAATGTTTCAAAAGAATTCTTTTAAGAAAATATTTTTATTTGGTGTAACGGGATTTTTCAAAAGTATAGATATATCGTATTTCAACGTCTCGCCCATTTGTTTAGAAATTTCAAAATCTCTTTGATTTAAAAATCATTTGGCGTCACAGTTTGCGCCTTTTTGCTTTAAAAATCCATTTCTTAGGCGATTGTTCTGAAATTTGTACAGTAGCTCAAAAACATCCCAACGAACAACTTTCGTGTTTTAAGTTTTTCGGAAAAACGATGGGAAGCATGTCAAAAATCAAGTTTTCTACAGAAACAAAAAGCTGTCAGGATTCAGGTTTGACAACGTTAAAAGATTTGACTTTTTATCATATCAAATGGACTCCAAAAATTCTGAAATTTTACAGACACATACTAGACTTGATTTCCAACAACTTTTGTTTAGATCATGAAGATTGGTTCGGACTAGAAATGATAGGAATAAGCTCCTCAAGATCGGTTATGAAATCTGTCATCTTTTGAAAATTCTTAAAGACGCAGAATATGTCCGATACGATTTGGGGTATCAAAACTTGATGAAAATCTCTGAAATTTTTACACAATATAGATTAAGATCTTTGGATCAAAATCTTAGTTTTGAGTTTTCAGGTTTGAACACTCGAAGTAATAGAAATATGCTCATCAAGTTCGGTTAAGAAATCTGTCAAGGTTCTTGACATCGGTTCTAACGCAGATCGGATCGGCTCGAGTTTGGAGGTTCAAATCTCAATGAAAAATTCTAAAAACTTACAGTAATATTCCAAACTCATAGATCTACAATTCTTATGTTCAACTCCAATCCTAGATCGGTCTAGATCTAAGGTAAAAATAACCAACAAGTTCGAACGAAAATTCTGTCAAGGATTCTAAGATCCAGATTTGATACTCTTCGGTTTTGGGTCGGTTTCAGGTTTCAAAACACCATGAAAAATTCTAAAATTTTTACAGAAGCTAGATCTAAGTCTTAGCAACACTTTTCATGTTTTGAGTTTTCTTGTTTGAGCAGCTTTAGAGGTTTGAAAAATTCATACGAAAACGCTGCGTTGAGGGTTTCTCTTGTTGACAGATTTTTTTTTATTAATTTTCTTGAGTTGAATCTCTATGTTTGGTTGCATTTTAAGTCACTCAAAACCATAGTAAGGTTAACTTACAGTGGGGATGATGTCTAGGAAGTCACGGGGTCGTCCGGAATCCACGGGATGTCACGAACGAATCTCTTCCACCCGATTTATTCTTCCCTTGGCTCCGATTTGTGTTTGAATACGAAGATTCTTAAGTTAGGATGATGTTTATGATCTTAAAACCATATGGAAACTTGATTAACATCTTACCAACAATCCAAAGCCTGCAATCCTTGATCTACACACTTCCTTGGTCGGATTTGGTTGCCGGAAATTCGCCGGAAAGTCCGCCGGAAGGGTGTTTGGCTTTGGGAGAGTTTTGGGAGAGTTTTGGAGGAAACTTTGGGTGTTGAAGACTGAAATGGGGTGTTAGGGACATCTAATAATCATCCAAAATATGCCTCCCCCGTGATAGATCAAGATTCCCACCTTTGGGACCCAAAAAATGGCAAAAAGTCACAAAAAATGCATAATGCCCGACTGCTACAGTAGCATGCTACAGTAGCGTGCTACAGTAGCATGCTACAGTAACTTTTTTTTTTTTTTTTAAAAATTTTTTTTATATATATATATTAAGATTCTTATCTTCAAAAAAAATAAAAATCATAATTTGGGAATTTTTGTGATCTTGTAAGTCATACATAGCTTCAAAAAGGAATATATTCTTTATTTGAAAATGACAAGATATGATTAATATTCCACCCTACAATTTCAAACCATAGTCAAATTATTCCCAATTATATTATGGCATTCTAGAATAATTCATAAAAAAAAATATGGGTAGAATGATTAATCAAGGATATATAGAAAATAGATAATTCTCATTATAATTTAAACATGTAAATATATACATGTATATACATGTGTACATGTTTGGAAAGATTATTTCAAGACCAAGGTATATATGTGTATATAAACTTGTATATGGATTTAAAATATTCTATGAACCATATACTTATTACACTTGATATTGAAATCCATATATTTATTTGAAAAGACAAATATATATAATTTTTCAAAGTATGTTTTGTAGAAAATAATATACTAATCTTTAAGCACATATTTGAACATATAAATATATATAGATTTGATTAAAAATCTACTTAGTGAATTGATCAAAATATATATATTCATACATATATATCGGGCAATTTCTATGGTATTACAATCTACCCTCCTTAAGAAACAACTTCGTCCCCGAAGTTGCGCGACTTATTGACCGATTGATTGATTGCGATTGTATCATTGTGTTTTGTTGTTTGATATTATTTGAGATACATAATATTCGGGTTTCAAAAATAAATGCTTATGCATTCTTACGGGGTATTACATCCTCCCCCCCTTAAGATTACAGTTATGTCCCCATAACTGCCTATGTATTATTCACAACCAGGTTCGGGTATCATCGCATGTGATCCTTCCTCAGTATTCTTCTAGGTGTCATTTTAGAAGCACGCGAAGATGAGTTTCTAAGTGATCAAGATCTAGGACTAAGGCAAAGTTAGTCTTTAGCAAGCGCTCCTAAGTCAAGATCATGTCAAGTTCTAAGGTAGGAGTGTTTCTTATTACCGATAATTCACATAAAAAGGGTTAGTGTAAATATTTATGTATGCATATGGATATGTGATCCCCCCCCAAAAAAATTTTATGCACGCATTTATTTATCCATGGGTTTTAAAATAAATTTATTCCATGGATAGATTAAAATAAGGATAAAAGGTTTGGGCCACTATATTGGGCCGAAAGAAATAAATTATTTGGGCTTTAAATAAAAACAAGGCTATTGGGCCAAAATAATTTCTTGGGCTTCTAAAAAAATTTGGGCTAAAAATTTGGGCTTTAATTTCAAAATAATAATTGGGCTCTTTAATATAGTAGTTTCAAAATATTCCGGGCTCTGTAAAATAATAGCTTTAAAATATTCCGGGCTTTGATACCACATTGTAACACCCCGGTTTTGGTAACCCAGGCCGGGATGCCACCGCCACACCTCCCTAGCAAGGCACGGTTTCTCCGAGCTCACTAAAGAGATGCAAGGCTATGGTTTTTCAGAATTTAAAATATTCAACAGCCCATTCATATATAATTTAAAGATAATACATCAAAGTTGCAGCGGAAATTTTATTTGTGCAGCGGAAATAATGTATAAGGGCCAACATGGCCAAAACACG
Source organism: Hygrophila difformis (assembly GCA_030278955.1). NCBI lineage: Eukaryota > Viridiplantae > Streptophyta > Magnoliopsida > Lamiales > Acanthaceae > Hygrophila > Hygrophila difformis. The sequence continues at coordinate 44,730,473 of JAOANR010000004.1, forward strand.
GGTTAAACAGGCCCGTTCATGCAAGTCGTAATTAAATGCAGGGATTAAAAATAAAGATTTCCCCTAATGTTCCCATGTATGCATATGACGATGCATATTCTTCGTACTCTGTAAGAAAAAGGAGATATATGGTTTGGGTCAGCAAAAACGCGCTGAGTAAGCTAACACATAGCATGGGTTAGGGGTTTCAAAGCCTTTAGTTAAATTTAATAAAAAGATGCTTGTAGGTAATACACAATTTAAATTAATCATCCACTAATAAATAAATGGCATGATTTAAAATAAGGATTTCCACGTGATCATAATTCGACTTGCATAGTAAAATGATTTGCAAGGCATAAATAAATAAATACTTAAAATATTAAATATTTTGTTCTCCCGTTACGTAACCATTTCTCAATATTTTGTATAGCCGGCAATCCGGCGGCCGCAGCCAATTTCATAAAATCTAAGCTTTTTAATATATTTCCCGATACGCCACCATCTCAACAATATTTAATTTAGCCGGTGATCCGGCGGCCGCAGCCAATATCAAAAGTATCATTTAGCCGGTGATCCGGCGGCCTCAGCCAATTTCAAAAATATCACTTCTCAAAATATTTTTCGTTTCTTTTATAGTTCACCATTCACCAGGGCTCTTGTGACCGCAATCCTCATAACCAATATTTCCGCAGGAAATCATACAATCGCCCTTGGGGAATCTAACCCGCAAGAACTCAATACATCCTGGGGAATCTAACCCGCAGGAAAACATACAATCGCCCTTGGGGAATCTAACCCGCAAGAACTCAAATACATCATTGGGAATCAAACCCGCATGAATCATATTGATGATGTCAAACTTGGTCACAAGTCCCCAATGTTTCAAAAGAATTCTTTTAAGAAAATATTTTTATTTGGTGTAACGGGATTTTCAAAAGTATAGATATATCGTATTTCAACGTCTCGCCCATTTGTTTAGAAATTTCAAAATCTCTTTGATTTAAAAATCATTTGGCGTCACAGTTTGCGCCTTTTTGCTTTAAAAATCCATTTCTTAGGCGATTGTTCTGAAATTTGTACAGTAGCTCAAAAACATCCCAACGAACAACTTTCGTGTTTTAAGTTTTTCGGAAAAACGATGGGAAGCATGTCAAAAATCAAGTTTTCTACAGAAACAAAAAGCTGTCAGGATTCAGGTTTGACAACGTTAAAAGATTTGACTTTTTATCATATCAAATGGACTCCAAAAATTCTGAAATTTTACAGACACATACTAGACTTGATTTCCAACAACTTTTGTTTAGATCATGAAGATTGGTTCGGACTAGAAATGATAGGAATAAGCTCCTCAAGATCGGTTATGAAATCTGTCATCTTTTGAAAATTCTTAAAGACGCAGAATATGTCCGATACGATTTGGGGTATCAAAACTTGATGAAAATCTCTGAAATTTTTACACAATATAGATTAAGATCTTTGGATCAAAATCTTAGTTTTGAGTTTTCAGGTTTGAACACTCGAAGTAATAGAAATATGCTCATCAAGTTCGGTTAAGAAATCTGTCAAGGTTCTTGACATCGGTTCTAACGCAGATCGGATCGGCTCGAGTTTGGAGGTTCAAATCTCAATGAAAAATTCTAAAAACTTACAGTAATATTCCAAACTCATAGATCTACAATTCTTATGTTCAACTCCAATCCTAGATCGGTCTAGATCTAAGGTAAAAATAACCAACAAGTTCGAACGAAAATTCTGTCAAGGATTCTAAGATCCAGATTTGATACTCTTCGGTTTTGGGTCGGTTTCAGGTTTCAAAACACCATGAAAAATTCTAAAATTTTTACAGAAGCTAGATCTAAGTCTTAGCAACACTTTTCATGTTTTGAGTTTTCTTGTTTGAGCAGCTTTAGAGGTTTGAAAAATTCATACGAAAACGCTGCGTTGAGGGTTTCTCTTGTTGACAGATTTTTTTTTTATTAATTTTCTTGAGTTGAATCTCTATGTTTGGTTGCATTTTAAGTCACCCAAAACCATAGTAAGGTTAACTTACAGTGGGGATGATGTCTAGGAAGTCACGGGGTCGTCCGGAATCCACGGGATGTCACGAACGAATCTCTTCCACCCGATTTATTCTTCCCTTGGCTCCGATTTGTGTTTGAATACGAAGATTCTTAAGTTAGGATGATGTTTATGATCTTAAAACCATATGGAAACTTGATTAACATCTTACCAACAATCCAAAGCCTGCAATCCTTGATCTACACACTTCCTTGGTCGGATTTGGTTGCCGGAAATTCGCCGGAAAGTCCGCCGGAAGGGTGTTTGGCTTTGGGAGAGTTTTGGGAGAGTTTTGGAGGAAACTTTGGGTGTTGAAGACTGAAATGGGGTGTTAGGGACATCTAATAATCATCCAAAATATGCCTCCCCGTGATAGATCAAGATTCCCACCTTTGGGACCCAAAAAATGGCAAAAAGTCACAAAAAATGCATAATGCCCGACTGCTACAGTAGCATGCTACAGTAGCGTGCTACAGTAGCATGCTACAGTAACTTTTTTTTTTTTTTTTTTAAATTTTTTTTTTATATATATATATTAAGATTCTTATCTTCAAAAAAAATAAAAATCATAATTTGGGAATTTTTGTGATCTTGTAAGTCATACATAGCTTCAAAAAGGAATATATTCTTTATTTGAAAATGACAAGATATGATTAATATTCCACCCTACAATTTCAAACCATAGTCAAATTATTCCCAATTATATTATGGCATTCTAGAATAATTCATAAAAAAAAATATGGGTAGAATGATTAATCAAGGATATATAGAAAATAGATAATTCTCATTATAATTTAAACATATAAATATATACATGTATATACATGTGTACATGTTTGGAAAGATTATTTCAAGACCAAGGTATATATGTGTATATAAACTTGTATATGGATTTAAAATATTCTATGAACCATATACTTATTACACTTGATATTGAAATCCATATATTTATTTGAAAAGACAAATATATATAATTTTTCAAAGTATGTTTTGTAGAAAATAATATACTAATCTTTAAGCACATATTTGAACATATAAATATATATAGATTTGATTAAAAATCTACTTAGTGAATTGATCAAAATATATATATTCATACATATATATCGGGCAATTTCTATGGTATTACACATATATAGATCGATATATCCAAATTCTTGCTGTCTGATCTAATATCTGTCCACTAAAAATCTACATTATGCAAGAGAAAACAACCAGTTTGGCACATGGTTTGCTCAAATCAAACTAAAGCGCATCCAATGTGTGTTTTTTTTAAAACAAATTTACACTTAGAATAATTATTATGAAACGGGATTGATTACAATTACATGTATGATAGATCTATAATGTGTTTTATTGGTACGTAAGCATTATTATTGCAAAACATATATAGATATATAATGCAGCATTAATAAATCATGATGGCATAATTATTGAATATCCATCTCCGTATAGTAGTAGTAAAGCCGCCGCACATTTTCACGTGACTTCTGCTTTCTTCATTACAACATAGTACCAGTAGTCCAGTACACCCATACACAATTTCTGATGAACACCAAATCAAATATAGTAGTACGTACTAAAAACACCATTAATAATCCCGACCAACAACCAATTAAATTCCATCTTACCACAATCAACAATTAATTAATTGTATTCAACAAGTGTTCAGCGGCACCCCGCACAGGCAATCGTTGTTGGCGAACGACGACGCCTCCAGCCGATCGAACGGCTGCCCCGCCGGAATCGACCCGCACAGGTGGTTGTGGCTCAAATCCAAATGCCCTATGTACTTGGCCGAACTCAGGGTCTTCGGAATCGAACCCCTCAGGTTATTGTACGACAAATCCAGCATCGTGAAATAGGTCCTCGGCCCGAAGGCGTCGGCCAGGTTGCCCTCCAGCTGGTTCCGGCTCAAATTCAGAATGTTCAAACCGGAGTTCAGCAGGCTCGCCGGAATCTGACCGGAAAGACGGTTGCTGTCCAAGTTGAGTGTGGAAAGCACCCGCATCGACCCGAGCTGGGTTGGAATCGAACCCGTCAGGTCATTCATCGACAGGTCGAGATCGGCCAGACGGTAAATCCCGGCGAGGCTGGCAGGGATTGTTCCGGTCAGACGGTTGCGGTTCAGCAGGGCGCGGCTCATCATGGATAATTTCCCCATGTCCTGGGGGATTTCTCCCCAGAGATTGTTTCCGGTGAGCTCGAGGTGCATCAGGCTGTTCAGATTGACAATGGAGGCCGGAATCCGGCCGGAGATTTGGTTCTCGGCGAGGTTGAGGACGGTGAGGCGGGAGAGCTTGCCGATGTCGGCGGGGATTTCGCCGGTGAGCTTGTTGCCGATGAGGTCGAGGATCCGGAGGCGAGGGAGGGAGGTGAGGCAGGGGGGGATGCTGCCGGAGATGGCTTTCCAGTCGGCGACGATGAGGGTTGTGAGGCTGTCGAGGCGGCAGAGGGAGGGGGAGAGGGAACCGGTCATGTAGCCGGAGCGGCCGGCTTTTTCGAAGATGGGGTCCTCGGACTCGCCGCGGAGGACGATGTCGGCGACGCGGTGGGTTTCGGGGTCGCAGCTGACGCCGTACCAGTTGGTGCAGCAGTCGGAGCCGGTCCAGGAATTGAAGATCCCGAGGTAGGGCTCGGTGAGGGCGGCCTTGAAGTCCAGCAAGGCGGCACGGTCGGAAGGGGAACAGGCGGTGGCAGTAATGGCGAATAGGAGGAGCGACAGTGAGAGTGACAGTGGGGTGACGATAGAATCTCCCATTGCTTTGTTGAGCATAAGAGTGTGTGTGTGTGTGTGCAGAGGTAAGGATCAGAATGGAGGGTTTTGTAGATGCTGATGCTCCAATCTCATAAGTATTCTACAGTAGGAGTAATATACTGTCTGTAAATACAGGGAAACTCGTCTGTTTAGTTTTTTTATTTATATATAATAAAAAGATCAGTAAATTAAATATACTAAAACCTTAAATAATTTAACATCTTAATCTACCCGGATTGGAAAATGCCACATATACACAAGGCTAGCAACCCTGAGGATTAATTAGGAAAATGTCTAGGTGACCTTTAGAATTACCAACCTTATACATAGGACATGTAAGAGTTGAGTATGTCATTAATTGGGTATGAATTTAGTATATTGAAGTATTTTTATTATGTGAATATAGATATACTTTTAAGGGTTGTAACCTTGAGTAATTGCTTATCAAAAAAAACCCTTGAGTAAATTGTGTGACATAGGTTAGGAGTTCGATTCCCACCTGGCCCCTATCCTTTCCCCCTTTATCCCTTTTTGTAATTTGTGTGGATTAGGCTCCCACACACTTTTGCCGACACATACGTGTCAATGTTTAAAAAAAAAAAAATACTAAAATCTTAGGAAATCACTTTGCTTTCACCAAAAATATCCAATACCAAAACATGATGAATGAATTTGCAAATTGAAAGTGAGAAAACTACATTAAGCAAGTTATGCTTATACGTACCATTAATGATCTTAATCAATGCACGTACATACTAGTAAATTATACAAATATAAAGTTATAGATTTATCGTTTTGGGATTGGTTATTGTGCAGATCTGGATTTTATAACAAATGTGAGAATGTGATGTTCAGGTAGACTTTGTAATGTTTATGACGGTAATAGTTTTGTATAATCGCCCATGTATAGTTTTGCATGGCATTTTCAACTCATTATAACCTCACTCTCGCATTATATAATTCTTGTCTCCCAATATTCTACATATATATATATATACATAATATTGCAATTACGCACTGTAACCGAATTGCAAAATTATATTAGGCTTTTTTTCCTTTTCTTCTTTGCGAAGCTACTGGCCATAGAAAGAGTGGTGAGAATCTATACCACACAAATTATAAAGGAATAAAATAGAAAAATAAGAAGTCGGATCAGAATCGAATCCTCAACCATAAAGTTAGAATACACGGGAACTGACCAATAACTGGATTACAAATTAATGAATTTGATTGAAAGAGGCCGACCTGTTTGGCTGTTCCATTCAAAAAACACATGGAATAATGCGATCGATATAGTATGGTACTACTGGAATAGAAAAAAATAATTTCATTTACATTTACATAGGATTGTTTTTTTTTTTTTTCCTTTTTACTACCTCCGTTTCTTTTTAAAGGTTACATTTCTCATTTGCACGTATGTCAATGCACATTTTCAACAATTAATAACTTAAATTCGGTATAAGTAAAAATTCTAAAAACTTGATATTTATAAACTACAATATGAGACGAATCAAACAAGATCTCACTTGGCTATATTTTGTCTTCAATAACTATAATAAAAATAGAAGTCAAAGTGCTATAATGAACAGTAAAAAAAGTCAAAACGTAACATTTAAAAAGAAACGGAGGGAGTATTTTTTAAAGTCGCCTTTAATTTAAATTTGGATGACCGAAGTAATTTTTTTCCATCTTTTTTGTAAGTGAAGCACTGGAGTTGAGTGTAAAATATATATAATATAAAAGACTAAAAATACATATAGAAAATATAAAACGCACTAAAATTAAATTAATGATAATCGGATATATATCTGGCTGGCCAATCATATCACCTCACAAGTTAAATTACGGTGGGGGCCATCCGCCGCTGATATTATTGTTATTATTCCAATCATTTAAAAAATAAGAATGAAAGTAATACTTAGTACAAAAATGGTTATATACAGAAGGAAATGGTGTTTCTCCAATATGTATATTTACAATCACATCAATTATTAAATTGTGTCCGAGTATTAGCTTACAAGGTCAAGAGGTCGTCATTACATGACTATGCTGATTGCTGGCTTCATAAATTATTACCCCGCCCAAATTACTAACCTCAACTTTTTCGAACTAGTATATACTTCCTCAGTTCCTAAATAAGTGCTACGGACCCACATTTCACGCAATCCAATACACGTTTTTAATCCAATAAGATCTCACTTGACTATATTTTATCTTATATAATTGTATTAAAAAGTCGAGTCAAATCTACTTAATGAACAGTAACAAAAGTCAAAATGTGTCATTTAAAAAGGAACGGAGGTAGTATATGATGAGCCCACGTATTTTATTTATTTATTAATTTATGAGAACAGAGAAAATCAAGGTTTTGCCGCATTCTCAAATCTTATAACATGCATCATCAATTCTCATAAGATTGTGTGGCTCGATAATCTGCTGGTTGTTGAATGCAAATCTAATAGAGAAATTTGAACTAGTTCATTACAAGATGAATAACATATCTAGGATAGATGGATGTGTATTGCCAATCTTAGCCTGCTGCAATTACCTATCCAGTGGCAGTGAGAAAAAGACATACTTAAAGGTACTTGTAAAATGCCCAAGGATTTGGTTCACCTTGTAACTCATCAAATCATCATGTTTATATCATTGTATTTATTGTTGGGAACCAGTTTTGAGCAAATGTGTTTACAACCGATGTCTGGACTACTTTGTTGGACCAACCCCATCAGTATTCGACAAACTATTTAAAGGAAGAGATGCTGGCGAATCTGGTCGAGATTATCCTCCAATGGCTAGCTGATTCCTTGCCCGGATCGTGCTCAAGGAGAAAGGAAACTAGGATCTTCTATTTCGGGTAACTCCACTCTAAAGGAAGGAAGAATTATGGCAAGAATATCTTACCTTAGAATGGAGAGGTTGTCTCTCTTCAAATACGCCGGCTAAGGGACAGTACGGCTCACGACTTACATTATTGATTCTTCTCCCTTGTGTCATTGAAGCAATTGAGTGAGAGAGAAACACATTCCTTCCTGTGTTCTTGAAAATACTATCCTGAAGGAAGTTGTTCGATCAACACTACCTTGGAGTGAATTGATCGAGATTGTGCTACTGTGGTCTTGATTGAATTCGACGAAGTCAGTCAAGCGTTCCAAGGAGTCGTCAACACACGAGCTTAATTGAAACTATTCTTGAAGGAGGGTCGCCAACAGGTTTCAACCAAGGGTAACTTGAAGGGGGAGCCTTCAAGGAATTGGAGCAAGGTCGGGGAGATCTTCACCAAAACAAGGCAGTGTTTTGGTTCCACAATTCAACCGCTTGGAGATTGGAGTTGGGCGAGTTAAATCACTATTGTTTAGATCGTGGATCAAGTTGAAACAAATAGTGAACCTCCTGGATTGGTATCCCCCAGATGTAGGCTTGTGCCGAACTGGGTCAACAAACCTTGAGTTCGTTACTTTACAGTTCATTTATTTTCCGCTGCTTAATATCTTAAAACTGTTTAACGTGTCCACAAAAGGTGCTTGAACTAGTTTACACGACTAGTCAACTGGTTATCCACACAAATGGACCTAACAATTGGTATCAGAGCCACACGCTCTACCAGCGAGATCCAGTCATAAAGAATGGATAGCCAAGGTGGTTCAGTAACCAGACCCCCATTGCTCGATGGATCAAACTATGCCTATTGGAAAGATCAAATGGAGGCATTTCTCATCGCTCTAGATGAAGGCGCTTGGGATGCAGTAGAAACTCAATATCATCCTCCTGTAGATGAAAAAGATGGTGTGAAAACTCTAAAACCAAGGAGTGAATGGACTGCAACCGAGAAACTTGCTGCATCAAAGAACTCCAAAGCATTGAATGCCATTCACAATGCTCTTACAAAGGATCAATATAGACTTATTGCTGGATGCAAGATTGCATATGACGTCTGGACTACTTTAGCCAATACCTACGAGGGTATGGCACCGGTAAAGAAATCTAGAATCATTACACTTGATGCTCTATTTCATAAAATTACTATGGATGATAATGAAACTGTTGGCCAATATATTGGTCGCATCCGTGATCTAACCAACCAAGCTCTTCGGCTTGGCAAAGTGTATTCTCAACAGGATATTGTAGGTAAAATTATTGGGACTCTTCCAGAAAGGTTTAACGCAAAAGTGGTTGCTCTTGAGCTATACAAAGACTTTCATAAATTGCAGGTTGATGAATTGATGGGAATCCTACAATCGTGGGAAATGGATAACTGTCCTAGGGGTAAAATCAAACCAGTGGCATTCAAGTCTGTGACCAAGGATACGGATGACTCTTCCATGGAAGAGCTTGATGACTACAGTGATGAAGAAGAATTGGCCATGCTGTCCAAAAGGCTGAATCAGATACTAAAAAATCGAAAATCCAGATTCAACCCTTCCATGAAGAAGGATGCCGGGACATCAAATTCCAAACCCACTTCGAAAGGCTCTAAGTCATAAGACAGAAACAGATCTAAACCATCTAAATCTGAGGATGACAAAGAAATCATCTGTTTTGAGTGTGGCGGAAGAGGTCATATCAAAAAGGAATGTGCCAATCTTCGAACAAAGGAGTCAAATAAATCTTACCAAGTAACATTTAGTGACTCCGAAGATGAGAAGGAGTCCAGTGAAAATGGTCCAGACTATGGAGTAGCATTCGTCGGGACATGGGATTCAGACAGTGATGATGAACATGAAGCAGGTATTACTACTAACTCAGTCAATATGGTTTATTCTAATATGGTGCACTCTTTTGTTAGGGATCGGGAAGAGAGTATCAGCAAACTCAACAATCTTTATGAAGAAACATTCGAGAAATTGGAAATATCCATTGCTGAGTCAGTAGAACTTCAAATCGAGAATGGAAATTTGCAGGAGCATATCAAGAATCTCGAACACAGAAATCAGGAACTTGAAGAGAAGGTCAAGAAATTGTCTGAACAGGTTAATGAACTCCTTGAGAAAAACACAGAACTTCAGAAAGATAATGATGATCTAGAAGTTGAAAAGAATGACTACAGACTCTGGTATGCTAGTATGCATGGCAAAAAGGATGCATTTCACACCGAACTAACTGAAGTTCAAGAAAAGCTTGCCAAAGCTGAAAGCACTCTTGCAGCACTGAACAAGGGAAAAGCCAAACTAGATGATGTCATTGCCATGGGGAGACCTAGCAGCAACGAACAAGGCTTGGGCTATCAAGCTTCCACCTTAAAAGGAGAGAATAAAAGCAAGTTTGTATCCGGAGGAATGCTGAGTGAACACCGGACTACCAAGAAACCTCTTCGTCATACAAGAAGGAACAAATGGACAAGAAGACCACCTCCTCCCATTCCGCTCAGATGTGATTACTGCAAACTTGAAGGCCACAAAACTAAGAACTGTGGAATCATAGTAAGAGACTTACAAGCAGGAAGACCTATCATCTGGCCAAACGATAAAATCAAGATGAAGCTGATCTCTATCAAATGCGAATGGGTCCCTAAAGTTCAAAACAGATGCCATGTTGCCTTCCTATCACACAAGAAGAAAACTAAGGACACAGTATGGTACTTTGATAGTGGATGCTCCAAACACATGACTGGTGAAAAAAACTTGCTCAAACACTACAAGGAAATCGATGGTGGATTTGCTGTATTTGGAGATGGCAAAAAGGGTGCTCTAGTAGGACAATGAACCATTGAGAAAAATGGTTCACGAGAATTATCTCCAGTGTTCTTTGTAGATGGACTTCAAGCAAACTTGATTAGCATCAGTCAATTGTGTGATGAAGATCTTATGGTACAGTTCACCAAGAATGATTGTCAAGTGCTCGACCAAAAGTAAGAATGCATCATGAGAGGTTTGCGCTCTAAGAATAATTGTTATCATCTTGTTCAAACATGCAATTTTGGTTCAGTTGCAGGTAAAAATCACAGCATGCTATGGCATGAAAAGCTTGGGCATCTCAACTTCAAAGACTTAATCAGACTCAGTAGAACCGAAGCCGTCAAAGGCCTTCCTCACTTCACAAACTCTAACATTGAGTTCTGTAATGAATGTGCCAAGAACAAACAGCATAGGAGTTCACACAAGCTGTCTGAACACCTCGGATCGACTAAATGTCTCCACCTACTGCACATGGATTTTATTGGTCCCACTGAGGTTGAAAGCTTGGGAGGTAAAAAATATATTTTTGTATGTATTGACGATTATTCCAGATATACTTGGGTAGACTTTCTCAGGGAAAAAGGTGACGCCTTCAAAGCATTTGAAAAGTTATGCAACTGTCTCATGACTGAGAAAGACACTAAAGTCAAAAGGATTCGAAGTGATCATGGACGAGAATTTGAAAACCAGTCCTTTGAAGAATATTGTACGACTCATGGAATAAAGCATGAATACTCCACACCAAAGACACCTCAACAAAATGGAGTGGTGGAAAGAAGAAATCGCACCCTGCAAGAGATGTCAAGGGTCATGCTAAACGCCAAAAATGTTGCTGAGTTCTTGTGGGCTGAAGCTATCAACATTGCATGCTACACCATAAATCGGGTCTACTTAAGACCTAAATCTCTCATGACTCCATATGAGATATGGAACGGTAAAAAGACATCAATCACTTACTTTCATATTTTTGGTAGCAAATGTTTTGTCTTAAATGACAGGAAACATGTGGGGAAATTCCAAGAGAAAAGTCATGAAGGAATATTCGTGGGATACTCAATCACAAGCAAAGCATACAGAATATACATACCAAAGAGCATGAAAGTTTTTGAGTCCACAAATGTTGCGATAGAAGATGTCTCATGCAAGGATCCTGCTCTACTCAATGAAGATGAAGTTCCGTCAACATTACCTAGTAGTCGGAATTTAGGACAGATCAATGCAGAACAAATCATCTCCAGCAACGAGTCCTCGGAAGTCGTTCAAACTCCCACTCTGGACGCCTTGACACATGACTCTGAGCCCGAGAAAGACCTCAATGAACGTATTCACAAACATCATGATCCTGAAGATATCATAGGTGATGTCAATGAAAAGAGGAAAACCCTGGGAAAGAAGATCAACTTCAAAGAACTAGCTGGCTTGCACTACTATACATCTAAGCTCGAACCATCCAAAGTGGAAGAGGCCCTTCAGGATGAACATTGGATTAATGCCATGCAGGATGAACTACTTCAGTTCAAAAGAAATGAAGTTTGGACTCTTGTCGAAAGACCCAAAGACAAGAACATAATTGGCACCAAGTGGATCTTTCGCAACAAAAGTGATGAAAAAGGGAACATTACACGAAACAAGGCGCGTCTAGTTGTTCAAGGTTATACTCAAGTTGAAGGAGTGGACTTCAGTGAGACATTTGCTCCCGTAGCCAGACTTGAAGTAGTTCGACTTCTATTATCCATTGCATGCTCATTAGGGTTCAAGCTCTATCAAATGGATGTCAAGAGTGCATTCCTAAACTGATGACTCAATGAGGAAGTATACGTGCAGCAGCCCAAAGGATTCGAAGACCTTCATCATCCGCAACATGTCTACAAGCTCAACAAGCACTATACGGCTTAAAACAAGCTCCTAGGGCTTGGTACGAGAGGCTCTCCAAGTACTTGCTTGAAAAAGGATTTGAAAGATGGAGCCTTGATAAGACTCTATTTATCAAAAGAGAAAGCAAAGGAATTCTAATCGCTCAAGTCTATGTGGATGACATAGTCTTTGGATCAACACATCATGTACTCAAAGACAACTTCATCGAAATAATGGGTAAGGAGTTCGAAATGAGCATGGTTAGGGAACTAACCTACTTTCTTGGCTTGCAGGTCACACAAAAGAAAGATGGTATATTTCTTAGCCAAACCAAGTATGCTCGGAACATAGTAAAGAAGTTTGGCATGGAGTCCAGCAAACCTGTCCGAACTCCTTTTGGGACTAATGACAAACTTAATAAAGATCCCAGTGGCCAAAGCGTGGATCAGAAACTCTATCGAAGCATCATAGGAAGTCTACTTTATCTGGTAGCAAGCAGACCAGACATAAGCTATGCAGTTGGTGTTTGTGCTCGCTACCAAGCTGATCCCAAGGAATCCCACTTGAAAGCAGCCAAGAGAGTGATCAAATATGTTTTAGGAATTAGTGATCTTGGTATATGGTACTCTGATGAATCTAATCTTTCATTACTTGGCTATAGTGATGCAGATTGGGCAGGAGATGCGGATGATAGAAAAAGTACAACCGGAGGATGCTTCTACATTGGAACCAACCTAGTCAGTTGGTACAGCAAGAAACAAAGTTCCATCTTACTTTCAACTGCCGAAGCCGAATACATTGCAGCGGGGAGTTGTTGTGCACAATTGCTATGGATGAAGCAAATGATGCTAGACTATGGAATTGATCAAGAAATCCTCACTATACTATGTGACAATATGAGTGCAATCAACATATCAAAGAATCCAGTTCAACATGGGAGAACTAAGCACATTGAACTTCGACATCACTTCATTAGAGAACTTGTTGAAGAATGTATTGTGTCCAGCCAACATGTCGGAACTACTGAACAACATGCTGATATTTTCACCAAGGCATTAGATCATGGAAGATTCGAAAAATTAAGAAGAGATCTCGGATTATGCACGATCCCCTAATTTCCTGCAAAGAATGGAATAAGTGGTATATTTTGTGCAATTTTCATATTCTTAATTTTCATATATTTTATTACCTTAAATATTTTATCTTACTCGATACTAATTATTTTGGTAAGAAAATTTTTGCAGGATTATTAAAATTAAGGAATCTTCCCACACAATTTCAAAATTCAAATGGAGGAAGTTTATTTTTAAACTTGATTTGACCTCCTATCATGACACGCCTGACGGAGCAGCCGGCGGGAACGGTTAATTGCTTCCAAATTCAAAAATTTTGATCATGACCATCTTTGGAAACCGTGATTCACATTACAAAATTGAAATAAGGGAAGTTTCTCATAACCGTGTGCACATATCTCTCTTGATCGTGTCTTCCATTCTCTTCCTCCACTACATTTCTCATATATTCGGTAAAGAATCCGTGAGTCTTCACTTGCTCTTGTCAAAAGATTTATCTTTCAGGAAATATGGTGAAGACACGAGGAAGCCAAAGCTCTAAGTCTCAGGGTCCCACTCCCACTTCAACAATAGGAAGTAAGAAGGTGGCATCGCCCGAGGAGTCCAGCGCAAAGGGACGTGCCAAAACTGTTCAAAAGGCAATCGTGGAACAAACCATCTCTGAAACACCTTCTCTTGTTGCCGTTCCATTCCAGTCCTCATCCCCTTCCACTGCCGGAGAGAAAGGAACCACCACTGTTATCGTTCAAGATCCCCTGGACATCAGAGCAGAGGTTGCAGGAGCCAACGTGATAAAGACAAAGGAAGTTGAATCCCAGAAGGCAAAAGGGAAAAGCGTCTCCTCCTCTAAACCTCGAGAAAAAGCAGTAGCACGGAAGAACGCCTCCATTAGTGCACGTGTCGAAGCGTACATTGCCAAGGCACTGAAGCCCATAGAAGCCATACTGGCCGACCTCCCCACCATGGGATCCGGACGGGTGACATAAATGAGTGCGCCCTCCAAAGCTGCTAATCCTACTCCAAAAGATGCTCAAAAGGTGTCCACTGAAAAGCCCAAGACGAAAACTCCTACAAAGAAGGGTGTGGTGCAACCAAGTAATGTCTCTAACCCTGATCCTGGCACCACAGTCGAGGAAAATCCAACCGAACCTCTGCAAATCACTGCTTCTGGAACTCACACCAATCCAGCCAAGGTGTCTGAACCCGTGACTGAACAACTCGATGAAGAAGAACCAGATTCAGACTATGTGCAAGAGTCAGACGTTGAAAGCTCTGGAGAAGAATCAATGATCGACATCAGTGATGACGAGAAGAATGATGCTGTGAACGAGATCACATAAGAAATTGCCTGGACTGCCAGCCAGAAGAGAAAGCATGAACTGAGGAAGAATACTGAATCAATTGTCCCAGCCACAGAGCCTGTTACTACTGAGGCCGAACAAGAAGAAGAAGAAGAGGTCGAAGAATCCTCAAGCTCTGAGGACAATCAGAACAAAGAATCGGAAGGTGACACTGACCACCCTCATGAAGATGCCCCTGGACCCATTGAGGGGGAGAATCCCACTGAAGACAAGTCCGAGGAATTGGGTTCACAGGATACCCAAAGTGATGAAGATAGATTCGACCAAGAGAATGCAGAAGAAGAATCAGATGAGGAATCTGGAGAAGAAGAAGAGTCTGAGCACATGGAAGAGGAGGAACCCCAGATTGAGACACGGGAACCAACTCCTCTAGCATGGAGTTCACCAAAGGAGTCCGAACCAAAGAAGCGGACTCGTTCTGAACCAGAAGGGTCTTCCAAAGCCACTGGATCCAAGAAGAGGAAGATTGTCATATCCTCATCTGAAGAACATGAACCAGAAATCATTGATGCAGGAAATGCCGTAACCACTGACTTCTACTATGAAGAGTCCAAGCAATACTTCACAACAGTCCTGGAAAAGATGAAAGTACATCCGGAGATTCGATTTGCTGCTGCAAGATATGAGGAGATGGGGTGGCACAAATACTTGGAGGAAAGATCCTTACTTTTCTGGGGGACGGAGATCAAGCAATACAAAGGACAGCTAGTTAGGCATTTTATGCAAACCTGAGCGCTGAAGTCCTCAACACCAAAAGCCCCTGGTTCGAACTCAGCTATGCCCGAGGAGAGCTGTTTGAACTGAAAGCAAAGGCATTGAATCGATTCCTCCAGGTACCCCGAACATCTCTTAAGTCTGTTTACTCTCGTGCTGCAAAATTTCCCATGAACACCATTACTGAGACACTCATTGGGATTGAGGGTAAAAGAATACATGGTAAAGGATTAAGTGCTGGTGCATTGACACAAAGGTTTTCTCTCCTTTATAAACTTTGTGCACACAATATCATACCCACTGCTAACCACTCTGTTGTGTCCAAGAACATGTGTAAATTGTTGTTTGCCATAGACCAGAACTATGAAATCAATTTCGGAGCATTGGTGCTTGAACAAATGCTGGTATTTGCTGGCAAAGTCAAAAGGAAGTACAACACCACACTTCCCTTCCCAGGCCTCATCACTGAGTATCTGCAGCATCTCCACATCCTTGGAGACAAGCATGATCGTCTAGAGGACATAGCTGACTTTAAGCTATCTGCTGCCCTGGTGAAAAAGAAGCCCGACCTGCCTGGACCAGGAGGAAGGATCCCTGCCAAAGATGCCTTCTCCTCCGTGCGTGAAGAGCTCACTGATCACATCAATCACTTGAAGGTCCTGGAAGCTCAGGCACATGCACGTGTTCAGGCTACTGAAAAGCTGCTCAGAAAACTTCCTGATGTGTGGTCGGATGAAGAGCTGGACATGGATACCAATCAAGAAGAGGAATCTGATGACTCGGATGCAGATTCCTCTGAAGAATCTGAATGATGTGCCCTTTTTGGGCAAAATGTGCGCCAGAGGGGGAGTTCAGTTGATATAACCGATAATCGGTTCCTCTGGCATGCACCATAACAGGATGAGGGAGTCTACTGAAGAATTCTGCTGCTAAATGGTAACATTTTTTGTTTGAACTACTTTTGTGAACTAGTTCTGACTGTTTTTGGATATTGCACTATGGCCTGTAATAATATGACTTTGATTATTGATGCTATATCTTTATTGCCATGTGCTGTTTTGTTGTGAATGCTCCTAGATTAAATGGATAAGCTTATTTGTACGGAGCATTAGAATAGTTTGTCTTGACTTGGGTTTTAATGTAACTGGTGGTTGGGTGAAATGGGAATACTTCTCTTTTTATGCTCTTGTGTTATATGTTTGGACATCGGTTTGATCAACTCATATACTGGCCCACATTCTGCCAAAAAGGGGGAGATTGTTGGAAACCCGTTTTGAGCAAATGTGTTCACAACCGATGTCTGGACTACTTTGTTGGACCAACCGCATCAGTATTCGACAAACTATTTAAAGGAAGAGATGCTGGCAAATCTGCTCGAGATTATCCTCCAACGGCTAGCTGATTCCTTGTCCGGATCGTGCTCAAGGAGAAAGGAAACTAGGATCTTCTATTTCGGGCAACTCCACTCTAAAGGAAGGAAGAATTATGTCAAGAATATCTTACCATAGAATGGAGGAGGTTGTCTCTCTTCAAATACGCCGGCCAAGGGACAGTACGACTCACGACTTACATTATTGATTCTTCTCCCTTGTGTCATTGAAGCAATTGAGTGAGAGAGAAACACATTCCTTCCCGTGTTCTTGAAAATACTATCCTGAAGGAAGTTGTTCGATCAACACTACCTTGGAGTGAATTGATCGAGATTGTGCTACTGTGGTCTTGATTGAATTCGACGAAGTCAGTCAAGCGTTCCAAGGAGTCGTCAACACAAGAGCTTAATTGAAACTATTCTTGAAGGAGGGTCGCCAACAGGTTTCGACCAAGGGTAACTTGAAGGGGGAGCCTTCAAGGAATTGGAGCAAGGTCGGGGAGATCTTCACCAAAACAAGGGAGTGTTTTGGTTCCACAATTCAACCGCTTGGAGATTGGAGTTGGGCGAGTTAAATCACTATTGTTTAGATCGTGGATCAAGTTGAAACAAATAGTGAACCTCCTGGATTGGTATCCCCAGATGTAGGCTTGTGCCGAACTGAGTCAACAAACCTTGAGTTCGTTACTTTACAGTTCATTTATTTTCCGCTGCTTAATATCTTAAAACTGTTTAACGTGTCCACGAAAGGTGCTTGAACTAGTTTATAGGACTAGTCAACTGGTTATCCACACAAACGGACCTAACATTTATAGTTATCAAAATCTCGATCTTAATCTTATCATCTTATGATACTATGATCACATCCCTAAAAACCATGTAAGATGTTTGTAGAATCTTAAAATTAATAGTATCTAGATCTTACCCAATCTTGAGTGTAGGATTTCACGATCCTATGTGATCCAGTCCTATCAAAATTTAAAATAAGCTATCATAATCTCATGTTTATCATATGTTCGTACATTACTTTGACAACTTAACATGTACTTTTCATTGAGATGATTTCCCAGGTGTTGGCACATACGGTTGACGACGACAGTTAACTCTGCTGGAAGTTATTTTCATTATGTACTTTTTGTATATATAGCAGAGTCTGTAATCGATAGATAAGTTTTTTACGCAGATAGTATTTTTCATTGATATAGATTACAGAGAGAGAGAGTCTTGTAAATGTTCTTCAAGAACTTATAGAGATTCTGTTAGAAGAACAAGATAGAAGATTGAGTTTACACGGTGAATACCTTAAGGTATTGCGATCTATATTCAAGATTGAATTCTGGAGATTCAGGTAGAAAAGATGAAGGTCATGGAGAATCACAGATCATGTTCGTGCCTTGGTGATTTCAAATAGGGTGATTTCCCTACAGTCGTAGTTGAGGGGGAGTCCTAACTACACTGCTCTACTGGATTTGTTCATCTGGGATGAGAGTTTGATTTCTTGGTTTAGGCATTAGATTGAGTCTGTGATTTTGATCTTTAGTCTAGTTCAAGTCCCTGGATTGGTATTCCCCAGATGTAGGTCGTGAGACCGAACTGGGTTAACAAATTGATTGTGTTCTTTACTGCTTTCGCAAACACGTAGTTAGAACATAGAGTTAACAACCGTAACTGAATCTTGAAGTATAAGGGGACCTTCAAATTGGTATCAGAGCAAGTCCTCTAACGCAGCTGAGGAAATCTATTATTTCAATATTAAAGAATCATGAACCGTGAAGGAGCATCCAACACTCGTCCGCCTTTGTTCGATGGAAGTGATTATGCATACTGGAAAGCTAGGATATGGAATTATCTTTTGGCTCAAGGAGATGGTGTTTGGGACTCAGTTCTGGAACCATGGACTCAACCAACAAGAGAGGTTCGCACTGGTGAAGGAGAAACAGCGACAACCACAATTCGGCCGGCTACCAACGCCGAACTCACACAGGCCGAGAGAACCGCGAGATCAGCAAATTACACAGCTCTTAATGCTATCAGTGGTGCCATGGATGAAGCGCAATTCAGAATGATTGCCAATTGTACATCCGCCTACGAAGATTGGAATTTCTTGGAAACTCAACATGAAGGTTCGGAGGATGTCAAGACAACCCGTCTACAACGCATAGAATCGATCTTTGACAGCTTGAGGATGACAAATGATGAGGATATTACAACCTACTTCGGAAGATTTCAAGATATTGTAAATCAAGCCACGGCCCTTGGCATGACTTTTGAAGGATCAAAGCTTGTAAGGAAGTTTCTAAGAAATACTCTGCAAAAGTGGCAGCTCTTGAAGAAGTTGAGAAGATCAAGACTATGTCCTTAAGAGAATTGGTTGGTATTCTTCAAACTTATGAGATAAATCATCTAGCTTCAGAAAAATCCCACAAGAACATTGCATTCAAAGCCGAGGATGAACCTGCTGATGATTTTGAAGAAGAAGTTTCTTTACTCTCCAAAAGGATTGAAAATATGCTTCAGAATAAGTATTTCAAGAAATTTCAGAAGAAAAATCGATGTTCTGACAACCAGTCAACGATAGAGAAGCAGAACAACAGATTTGAGAAGAAATCTGATAGAAAGTTCAGGAAATCTAAGTAGGATAAAGATGATGATAAGTCTGATAAATCTTCTGAGATCATATGTTTTGAATGTCAAAGAAAAGACCATGTGAGAGCTGAATGTCCTACTGCTAAGAAAAGGAAAGGGAAAGCACTTCGAGCTACTTTAAGTGATGATTCTGGAGATGAAGCTGAGAATGGTCAATCAAGTGATGATGAAGATGTCGTTGCATTCATGACTAGAGAAGTCAGTCCTACCCCTTCTAAAGGTAACCCTGAGTCAATTCAATTAATATCTGACATTTCTTCTATTGTTTCAGCTGAATCAGGTAGTCTCTACAAAGAACTAGTTGATATATATGAAGAACTTAAAGAAGAATATGAAGATGCTGTTCAGGAGAATGAGTAGTTGTCAAAACAACTTACTGACATCAGTCTAACTTTGGAGAAAGTTGTTGTTGATTATCTAAAAGTTCTTAAAGGAAAGTATGATGAAGTGAAGCTTCAGGTTACTACTTTGACCAAAGAGAAAGAGTTATTCAGGGAAGAATCGATCAAACTGAAGATTCGAGTTTCTGACTTGGAGAAGATGGCTAAAGGAAAAGGCAAACTAGATGAAGTTCTATCCATTGGAAAGAGCTACAGAGATATGACTGGAATTGGCTACAAAAATCAAGCATCTACTGGAAAAAGGCTATTTATTAGTGGTGGAAGTTTAAATGCAGAATCAAACTTACTGTCACAACAGGATGTCTCTACATCACCTAAACGACGCAGAGATTGTCTCTATTGTAGTTTACCTGGTCACACTGCAAAAACCTGCATGAGAATTGTTCGAGATCTTATGAATGGTCGCGCCCCATGAAGATTTGAAGAAAAAGATCAAAATTCAAATGGAGTGGGTACCTAAGAGAAAGGAGTGTCAATGCCTCGTTGTTCTATCATCGCAACAAAAACCACGTTCCAGAAAGTGGTATTTTGATTCAGGTTGATCAAGGCATATGACAGGTAGTAAGGATATTCTAAGCAACTTCACAGATAGAGATTGTGGAGATGTGGTATTTGGTGATGGTGCTAGAAGCAAAATCACTGGTTATGGTAATGTAAAGGATGGTGAACTCTCTCAACTTTCTAGAGTTTATCATGTAGAAGGACTTACTACTAATCTTATTTCAATTAGTCAATTATGTGATGAAGATTCTCTTGTTATTTTTAATAAGAATTTCTGTCAAGTATTTGATTGCAGGAGAGACAATATCATGACTGGTAAACGTTCAAAGAACAATTGCTATACTTTGAAAGCTAATCTGGCACAAGCACTTGTAAGCAAGGATGACCTCACAAACTTATGGCACAAAATGGCTTGGACATATCAACTATCAAACCTTTGTATAAGCTGAGTTGTTCGGCTGCTGTCAGAGGTCTGCCTAAACTACAGAATAACAAAGATCTTACTTGTGTGGATTGTTCAAAAGGAAAGCAGACTCGAGCTCAACATAAGAAGACTGATGGAATCTCTACTAATCATTGCCTAAAACTAATCCATATGGATCTTATGGGTCCAACTGAAACTGAAAGCCTTAATGGCAAGGTATGTTTTAGTTTGTGTTGATGATTTTTCGAGATTTACTTGGGTATGTTTTCTCATGAGCAAAGATGAAGCATTCCAACAATTTGAAAAACTTAGTCTGAAACTGATGAATGAGAAGCAAGCCAAAATTCAAAGAATTAGATCTGACCATGGACGCGAGTTTGAGAGCCAGGAGTTTGAACATTTCTGTAACAACCATGGAATATTTCATGAGTTTTCTGCTCCAAAGACGCCACAACAGAACGGGATTGCTGAAAGGAAGAATAGAACACTTCAGGAGATGGCTCGTTCAATGCTACATGCTAGTACCCTTAGCAAATCTTTTTGGGCAGAAGCAATTCATACAGCATGTCACATCATCAATCGTGTGTTGTTGAGACCTCACACTAACAACACTCCATATCAAATCTGGAATGGTAACACTCCTACTGTTAAATACTTTCATACTTTTAGATGTAAATGTTTTGTCTACAGGGATAGAGAGCAAATTAAGAAGTTTGATGCTAGAGCTGAGGAAGGTTGGTTTTTGGGTTATTCCAATAACTCAAGAGCTTATCGAGTTTACCTGATTCAATCCAGAAAGGTTATTGAAACAGTAAATGTTCTATTTGAGGATAAATATTCTTTACCTAGAAGGGATGATGATGATACAGTTCCTAGTGTTGAAACTGCCTCAGACAACCCTCTCGTTGATACATCTAGCCAACAACAGTCTGAAGGAATAGTTGTTGATGATGATGAAGAAGCTGATCATGAGCAAAGTCCAGAGAATGCTGTGACAAGTCCTAAAGTTGCTATACCTAATAAGAGGAAAGGTCCAAGAGCACTGAAACATCATTCACAGCAAGACATCATTGGAGATCCAAATGCTCAAAGACAAACAAGGAATCAGAAGGCTGATTATAGAGAATTGGCAGGAATGAATTGTTCTGTTTCTAAGATAGAGTTGAAGAATGTTTCTGAAGCGTTAACAGATGAATATTGGATAGCAGCCATGCAAGATGAGTTGATACAATTTCAAAGGAATGATGTCTGGGAGTTGGTAGAACAACCTTCAAACATCAATGTGATTGGCACAAAGTGGGTATTTAGGAACAAGACAGATGAACAAGGAAATATTGTTAGAAATAAAACACGTCTTGTTGCTCAAGGTTTCACTCGGATTGAAGGAATTGATTATGGTGAGACTTTTGCCCCAGTTGCTAGGATGGAAGCAGTTCGAATTCTATTAGCTTTTGCTTGTTCAATGGACTTCAAGCTTTATCAACTCGACATCAAGACTGCATTTCTCAATGGGAAAATAAAGGAAGAGATCTATGTTGCACAACCTGCTAGCTTTGAGGATCCATCTAAACCTAATCATGTTTATCGGGTTAAGGGAGCTCTATAAGGTCTCAAACAAGCTCCAAGAGCCTGGTATGATAGGTTGTTTACATTTCTCATCAACAACGGATACAAAAGAGGTAATGCTGATAAGACAATGTTTGTTAAACATCAGAACAACGATCTGATAGTTGCACAAGTGTATGTAGATGATATCAATTTTGGAGCAACGTCAGAACAATTGAGGAACGACTTTGTCAAATCGATGCAGTCCGAATTCGAGATGAGTATAATAGGTGAACTTACTTACTTTTTGGGATTACAAGTGAAACAACAGGATGAAGGAATCTTTTTTAGTCAAGAGAAGTATGCTCTCAACATGCTTAAGAGATTTAGTCTTCAAGATAGTAAGGTTGCTAGAACACCACAAGGACAACAACAAAAACTTTCTAAGGATGATCAAGGAATCAAAGTAGATCAGAAGTTGTATAGAAGTATGATTGGAAGTCTACTTTTTCTTACTGCTACTCAACCTGATATTTCTTTTAGTACTGGTGTATGTGCAAGATTTCAATCAAATCCAACGGAGTCACATCTTAAAGCAGTCAAGCGCATCATGAGATACATCAAAGGAACTATTGGTATGTGAATATGGTTTTCTAAGAGATCTGATCTGGACTTAATAGGATATACGGATTCAGATTAGGCAGGGTGTTGTGATGACAGACGATCGACAACCGGAGGATGTTTTTATCTTGTGAACAATCTAGTTTCATGGTTAAAACAGAACATGGTAGCACTCTCTACAGCAGAAGCTGAATATATAGCAGCTACTTGTTGTTGTTCTCAGTTAATGTGGATGAAGCAAATTCTTGATGACTATGGAGTTAAGAAGGATGGTTTCAAGGTTTATTGTGATAATACCAGCGCGATTAACATTTCTAAGAACCCTGTTCTTCATAATCGCAACAAACACATTGATATAAGGTATCATTTTATAAGAGACTTGGTAGAAGACAATGTGTGCAATATTGAACACATCGGGACGTTAGAACAACGTGCTAACATCCTTACAAAAGCACTCGACAGTGAAAGGTTTGAAATACTTAGATCTATTATGGGCCTTTGCTATTCTTGTTAAATTTCATTCATGTTTATGTTATTTTTACATTTAGAACTTGATCTAGCCCATGAGATTTTGTAGGCCCAAAATACTTTTTCGGATAGAGTTGAAGGAAACCGTCGTCCTCCTAGTAATGATGACTGCGAAACTGACACCCATCACTCACGTCGCACGTCAGGGGGAAATTGTCACTCTTGTTCTCTCTCTCGCCTCTTCGTCTTCATTTTCTCTCTTTAAATCAGTTGTTTGTGTTTCATTTTACCATATTTTAGTTTAAGTTTTCAGTTTTTGCACATAAATGGCTTCGTCTTCCTCTACAAACCATCCCAAGAAAGTTTCTGAGCAAACCCTAACCACCTCAGAACCTCCCATTACCTCAGAAACCCCAAATCCTACTGAGAATGTTGCTGAGGAACATGTTGCCACACTCGAAAACACTGCTTAAACCAACCCTGAAGGTGTTGAAACCCAAATTACTGAGTTTGCTGAAAATGCTGAGCCTTTGATCACTTTACTCCCTTCTCCTCCTCGAGATCCTACTCCAAATCCTCCTCAAAACTCTACTCATGAACCTACTGAGAATCCTACGGAAAATCCCTCTATTCCCACTGCAACTGAAGCCGAAAATGTCAATCTGGAGGATGACATTCTTCCTCATGATGAACCAGAGGTTCCTGATCAAACCGGAGTTGAAACATAAGCTCGACGACCAGCTACCAGATCCACTCAGAAGAAGAAGTGAAGTACTTCGACAAGTGATGTTGGAACAGCGGCCAAACGATCCAGAATGTGGAGGACTCCAGAAAAGACTCAAAGGGATTTACAATCTCAAAGGGCGTTCAACATGACTTACTTTACCAAGGATATGATGGTGTTTGGCACAAAGGATCTTGTCAAAAGGAAGTTTATTCCAGAAGAGACGTTTGTTCACAACACTTACACCGAATTAGGGTTTGACGAATTCCTTGAAGAGAGGCATTTGTTGAAATGGGCACGAGTTTTCAAAGCTTACTCTCCAACCTTGGTCAGGGAGTTCTATGCAAATCTTCACCCTGATGTTCTGAACAAAAAATCTCCTTGGTTTGATAAGATGTACATTCATGGCAAGTTCATTGATCTAACCCCTGCTGTTATCAATTCGTTGTTAGAACTTGCTCCCAACGACAACCTTGGAGACCCTCTGGAGTATCTGCCTCACTCTCATGCTGACATTGCTTACACTATCTCGAATGAGAGGGCATTTGATTTTGGACGACACAAATGCAGTGCCTCAGACTTGACAATGAAGTTTCACTGCCTGTTCTATCTTTGTCGTGCCAACATTCTACGAACAACGAATGCTTCACAGCCTTCTCTTGAGATGGGTAAACTTTTATTTTGCATAGATTCTGGTATTGAACTTATGAACTTTGGTCTTCTTGTTCTGAAAAGAATGCTAGGTTATACTCGTGATTTGATCACAAAATCTGCAAGTCTACCCTACCCCGGTCTTATAACACTCGTGCTGCACCACAATGGAATCGAAATGAAGAAGGATGGTCTTATTAAGATCAATGTGCATTCACCTTCCACTGATCTTCGTGATAAGCACAATGATTTCAAGAATGGACCACCACCATCTGGCACTGACCTTATCCAGCAGATCAAGTCTGAGTTACTAGTTCTTAGTGACAAACAGACTAAGATTAGCCAAGATGCAATAGCCACCAAGCGGAGGATTGCCCAAATTGTGAGCATGTTGCCGGGCTCACTCTCTCCTAGCCGCAAAGCTTCTTCTAGTGCTCGTTCTGAAGAGCCAAATCCATTTGCTGATAAAGAGGAAGATTCTTCTGATGGAGTTGTTTGATCCATCAAGGGGGAGAAAAAGCTGAAGCTGGTGTGTCTATCTGGTGATGTGGTGATAATGGTGTGGTAAGGTTGTTGATATTTTGGGGTAACGACTTTCTGACTTACACTTTTAATGGTTTTTGTGATTGTCTGATGGATGTTGATACTTTTTGCTGATGACACTATTTTGATGGTTTTTATATTTTGGATGATGAACTATGAACTATGAACTGTCGTCTCTGTTTGATGTTTTACATTGATGGTATTTTTTGCTATTTTGATGATGTGCTTGCCTATCATGTTCTTATTTGATTAATGCTTGCATTATTGATATTTTTGATAGACACCTTGTGATGGATCATCATCTCCATGAAATGTGGGGGAGATTGTTAGTACATTACTTTGACAACTTAACCTGTACTTTTCATTGAGATGATTTCCCAGGTGTTGGCACATCCGGTTGACGACGACAGTTAACTCTGCTGTAAGTTATTTTCATTTTGTACTTTTTGTATATATAGCAGAGTCTGTAATCGATAGATAAGTTTTTTACACAGATAGTATTTTTCATTGATATAGATTACAGAGAGAGAGAGTCTTGTAAATGCTCTTCAAGAACTTATAGAGATTTTGTTAGAAGAACAAGATAGAAGATTGAGTTTACACGGTGAATACCTGAAGGTATTGCGATCTATATTCAAGATTGAATTCTGGAGATTCAGGGAGAAAAGATGAAGGTCATGGAGAATCGACAGATCGTGTTCGTACCTTGGTGATTTCAAATAGGGTGATTTCCCTACAGTCGTAGTTGAGGGGGAGTCCTAACTACACTGCTCTACTGGATTTGTTCATCTAGGGTGAGAGTTTGATTTCTTGGTTTAGGCATTAGATTGAGTCCGTGATTTTGATCTTTAGTCTAGTTCAAGTCCCTGGATTGGTACTAGATGTAGGTCGTGAGACCGAAGTGGGTTAACAAATTGATTGTGTTCTTTACTGCTTTCGCAAACACGTAGTTAGAACATAGCATTAACAACCGTAACTGAATCTTGAAGTATAAGGGAACCTTCATCATAAAATCAGTCTTGAATTTTATTTTCGATCGTTTATAGTGCTTTATCCTTTATTAACCTAATGGTATTGTTCTGTGTTATGCTTTATGCCATGCTTTCACTTGTTAGTAGTATAATTGTTTTCATTTGATGCTATAATTTGGTAGGATATTAAGATCCAGATGATCATAGGATCTCAATTTACAAAGATAAAAACAATTCAAACTAAGATCTCCATCTTGCCGTTCAGTCTATAATTAAGCTGCGTTCAAATATGATGGTGGATGACATGTATCTTAGGCTACGTACAGGGGCCGTGGGGCACGACACCTCACTTAATTAAAGCTGGTCTGTATCTTGAACTCAAATAAAGTCAATAATGTATGTTAGGTTAGTAGTGCTTGCATTTGTCACATGGGTAACATTACAATTTCCATTTTTAATCAATACGACATTATTGTGATATTTATTATGGGACCTCAGCTTTCACAAATAGCTTCATTTCAAAACCTTAAACGGGATTAAAGGAGCATTTTGCTCCAGCAACATATACTATATAAGTTGTTAAATGAGAAACTACAAGTGTATCGTGTTACTTACCAGTAAGAACCTGCTGGTTTTCTGCAAAATTTAACGTCTCAATATTGACTTAATTGTAAAGCCAAGACCAAACGTTACGTATCTATGTAATTTATAGTAATTTATTTGTCTTGATCTATTGATTGTCTTTGGTCTATATCCTATAGGCTATATCCATAATTAATGAATGTACAAGTCATCTCTTTTTTTTAAAAAAAAACATTAAAATTTATGTATCGGCAAATGTGTGTAAGCTTAAGACATACAAATTATAAATGAATAAAAGGGAGAGATATAGGATCGGGTTAGAATCGAACTGAACCATAACGTTGGAAGTCAGATGAGGACATGACAAGTTCCAATTCCCAGTACAAATCATCACTTTTTTCTTTTTCCCGTTTTTTTTTTTTTGTTTTTTTTGTTTTTGAGGATTTTAATGCCATTCAAATTTTGCACACGTCTACGCACAAAAAAAAAAAAAATAACTACGCCAAAAAAATTTGCAGACGTACATCGTGAAAGTTTCTTAGAAAATCCACAGAAACCTTAATCCAATTAAAATGGGGCGGACAGCCCAATTTAGGCTTAGCCAATCTAATAAGAGAAACAAAGCCCAGGCCTAGTTAACAAAGGATAGGCGTTGTTAAAGCCCAGGTCATCCAAGACGTTTTTTTTTTAAATAAAAAAAAAATAAAAAAAAAATACAAAGAAGAAAAAAGAAAAAAAGAAAGAGGAAATATAAAAGTTGATATGTTGGTGATAGGAGCTCATCTGCACACCAAATTGAATAAAGTTAATAGAATCGAAAAGTAATAATAACTAAAGAAAATTGAGAAAAGCACAATACAATTACCTATATTGTGTTTTGGAGCTTATGAAAAGCAGTCGATCACTTTGCATGCAACCAACCAAGGTTGTTTTATGCTTGGATCCCTTTTCTTTCTTTTTTTTTTTCCTTTTTTTTTTAATTTTTGTGTGTGTGTGTGTTTCCTTCATCACCAGTTATTGCTTGCGCTTTTCTGTTTTCAATGGCTTTGTGGCTATCACGCGGTGTCCTATTTTTTCATATGCTTCCAATTTCATTATTTTTCACTTGGCTTTGAGCCCTCTATAGTTCAAAAAATAATTTTAGTACGATGTGTATAAATAATAAATCAGAATAAAATTTTCAGCAATAGAAAGAGTTCAATTACATCGAAATTTGGTTGCTTTCATTAACAAATTTCAAATATTTCCAATTGGCTCGTTTTTGTTTAATTGATAGGTTAAAATTAAGACCATCTCCAGTCCAACCCAATCCTCTATTTTTGCAGGAGCTACAGTGTAAATTTCTATTTTTGTATAAGGATAGCTACAACAACTTCATCTCCAATTCATCCCTCTATTTTTGCAGGATTAAGGAATATTCCCTATCTATTCCATTTTAAATTACTTTTTAATTGTTTAAAAAATTAAATTTACAATTGATCCATATTTTTTAGGGATGAAAACGGTACGGATACTGTTATTGCCATAACATTTCTCTCTGTGCAGATGATGTAGTTTTATGGTTGTTGAAACTACGACAGAACTACGAACGGAACTAAAGCAGTTACTGACAGACATGTGCGGCAGTTATCTCTCTGTGTACGCGTTTTAACCGACCCAGACGGATCTAATTCGTTTCTCTGAGTTTATATACCTTTGTTAGATCCTCTGTAATTAAGAGTTCCAATTATTGAGTTGTATTTTACACACATTACACATTTTTACACACACTTGAGTCGGTTATTCTCTCCAAGACTTGATTGTTCTATTCTTTGAGAGAGTTTAGAAAATTCCTTGTGTTCTTTCTGCAAATTGAAGATCATTCCATACTCACAAGGTCTGCGCTACATTGATTCAACAAGATTTATTTGTTGAGAAAATCTTTCTTCGACACCCGATTGAAGAGGCTTTGCGGAAGCGCTCGATGTTTGAAGGAGATGAATTCAAGAGGACTTCTATGCCGAGATGCCATGGTTCTTGAAGCCTGAACAACCGGAGAATTCAAATTGGACAGGATCGTCCGGAGACTGAGTTGTGGGGGAGTCACTACTGCAGTCTGTCTGCAAACAGGGAAGTGTTGCATTAGAGTTTGAATTGGATGTTTTTGAGTCTTTTAAGTCTAGGTCTTTCTTGAGTATTAGCATAAGTCGCCTGGATTGGAATCCCCCAGACGTAGATCCGTTAGATCGAACTGGGTCACCAAATCTCTTGTTCTTGTTTTACGATTTCCGATGAACACTCTGTGCACACACCACTCGTTATAACGTAGTTCTGACTACCGCTCGAAAACACTTTTAATTTCAAGATTTCAGTATTATCTGGGACCGTCAATTGGTATCAGAGCCTGCTCTCTGGCGTATTAGAGGCGATCTAAAGAAATCTTGGAATTCTTGGAAAGATGAATAGAGAATGCGCATCGCTTTCAAGACCACCTTTGTTCGATGGCACCAACTATAGATACTGGAGTTCACGGATGAAGATTCATCTAATGGCCCTTGGAGATGAAGTATGGGACGCAGTCGAGACAGCCTGGCAACCACCAACTCGACCACAGACTGCAGCAGCAGGTTCCACAGATCCACCTGGTAGTCGGCCAGCGACTAAATCTGAGTATACACAAGCCGAGAAAGATGCCAAGAAAGGAAACTATACTGCTCTTAATGCGATTTTCAGCGCTATGGACGAGACACAATTTCAATTGGTCATCAACCACACGTTAGCTCATGATGCATGGAAAACTCTAGAGGTGATGTACGAAGGTTCTAAGGACGTTCGAGCTACCAAATTACAGCGAGTTGAGACCATGTTCGAGAATTTGAAGATGAAGAATGATGAATCAATCTCAACTTATTATGGAAGATTCAAGGATATTGTAAATCAAGCCTATTCATTGGGATTGATTTATGATAATCAAAAGCTCGTTCGAAAGATGTTAAGGACTCTCACCAAGAAGTATGCCCCGAAGGTTGCTACATTGGAAGAATTGGATAAGTTGAACACTATTACCTTGGATGGTTTAGTCGGAATTCTTCAAACCTATGAAATGAACCACCTCGAAGAAGAGTCAACAAGGAGTCTTGCTCTCAATGTGGAAGAAGATTCTGGAGACAGTTCTGAAGATGAGGTAGTCCACCTAATGAAGAAATTGACCAGAGTGCTTCAAGAAAGAAGGAACAAAAGAAAGACTCAAGATCGGAGTTCTGATGAGGTTCAGACGACTGACAGACCACCCCGCAGAGATTCTAAAAGAAAAGACAACAGTAAAAGTGATCGATCAAATCGAAAGAGCAAAAACCATGAGAAGCCTGATGAATTCACTTCTGTGATATGCCATGAATGTGGAGGAACGGGACACTTTAAATCTGAATGTGCCACGGCCAAAAGGAAAAAGATGAAGGCAAAGAAAGCATTGCAAGCAACTCTCAGTGATCAAGACGACGATGAGACTCCTGATCAGATCAGTGACACAGAAGAAGTTGTTGCATTTACGTTAAGAGATGCAAGCCCCACTACATTGGAAGGTATAATCAAATCAATATGTTTTTCACCTAATAAAGATGCTTCTGATTCAGGTGACAGTGATGATGAGTACGACCAACTACTTGCTGACTACAATGAGCTTAAAGAAGAATTTGAAGCTGCTGTTCGGGAAAATAAGAAGTTGTTGGGACAACTTGCGGACGTCGGAATTTCCTATGATGAAGAAGTCGAGAAGAATGAAGTAATTGAAGCTTTGAGGTAAAACCCCGCTGCAATGCCCCCCGACAGCCTTTACACTATAAATCCTATAGGGCTGTTAAAAAGCTTGCCTAGTTTTTCCTACCGAAAGCGCACGGTATCAAGCTGCAATATTTATTTTTATTGTCGGGATCGTTCAATAGAGAGTTACACGATAGAAGTGTTTTAATAGAATTATTAGCTCTAGAATCTGTCTCTACTCTCGATTTAAGAATGTTGTAATGATGATTACTAAAGAATACTGCTGAAATATAAATGCTCAAAGCTGTAAACATAGTAAAGAAAGCAATTAAAATGATGTCGAACAATATGGTTATATTCATGTGCTTAAAATGTCACGGACCAAAACAAATGAAATAAGAATATGATGAGAATATCATACTTCATTGGCTAAAACATAGTGAAAGTCCATTGAGATAGGAAAATCCTTTATACAGCTTAATCAAATCTTCACGTCTTAAATCACTTCCCAAGACAGGTACTTATGATTCAGTGTCACGACATTCTAAGCTCTGAAATCATGGAATACCATCATCACAGAATGATCGGTCAGACTCTTTCTGTGATAAAAGCTCTTCAGAATTGTCACTTAATCTTTTCTTTCAAACTCAGATTAAGCCTTTGACAACTCGAGGTCACTTCTAAATCATACTATATTTATCTGAACTTGAAGTTGTTCTTTTTATTACTCTGATCAAATTGATCTTATGACCCTGTATTGGATGTCCTCTACAACAAATGAAAAAGCTAGTATTTAAATCTATCATCCAATGTTTCCATAAGACTTGTTTCCTTAGAGTAATTCCTGCAAGTATTCGTAAGGAATAATAGTCTTGTAAGTATATCAAGATGAAATTGCTATTCAAATTCCTTGACTTATCCAGACTACTCAGATTTGTATGAATGATTCAGCTCGAGAAATCTCTGTAAACAGTTCCAAATATTCATGATTTGACTCAGGATTAGTAGACTATAAGAGAAATATTTAATCTCCTACTCATAGCATGTAGTGATAACTATAAAGCCATGAACCCTGGAAATTAATCTTCCTGATACTCTACTAATTATTAGGACAAAAGATGGTTTTTGAAACATCTTTCCCTTTTAAACGACAGGTACTAAATGCCCAACTAAAGAACAAGTTTGTTCTTCATTAGTCCTGAGTAAATAATGATTGAGAAAACCTATATCATCATCTTTCTCAGTGTACCAGTGAAAGTAATAATATGAATTGCTGATATGAATTGTGAGTCTGTCATTATGAAGTAAGATTACTCATCATAGACTGGGAATTATCCCAAAATATTATATGTATATGTAATATTATATGTATAAAGAAATGTTGAGGGTTCTGAATCCTCTTAATCAAAATGCAAGGGTGTTTCCAAAATATACATCAGAAACTAGACAGAATTAGGAAATAACTTTCCCAAGAAAAAGGATTTGAGAAATAATTCTGCAAAATAAATGTCCAAAGTAGCTCGCAGTAACTACTTTGGGTTTCAAACTATGAACATTCCAATTTTCCACACGCTATGTCTGTACACCGTGGAGGGAGCTAATATTCAAAGAATGTTCCTCAGATTTTGTTTATACAAAGAACTGAATGCCTCGCGGTAGTTTCTGTAAGAATGCGGCGAGGTACTCAATTCCTACTTATAGATAGGGGTTATATATGTATAAGAAGTAAAAGTGAATAATTGATACCTTGTAAAATGGATATCAAATCTATTGCTATTATTGATTGGTCCTCTCGCTTTGTCAGATTGACATCGCGTGAGTATTAGAATAGCCTTAGTCACAGCAGATCTATCTGGATATTTCCTCGCGTCATCTTTTAGGATGAAGCGAGGATTTACCCTTATTCGAAGTAAATGATCAGAATTTATAACTGTCATAACTACCTTCTGGAATTTCCGTTTAGAGAATTATGAACATAGAATCTTTTGCATCCAAATTCATGAACTCAGAGCTATTGATTCTTAAAGATTATCAAGCGATGATTAACACTGCATGGGTCTCTAGGAACCTTTTAGAGTTCTGAACATTAAACACTATGATTCTCGTTTGTGAACATAATATCGACAGAAAATCGAGTAAATTCATAATTCTGCTAGGTCATACCTAACTCGGTTACAATATCCAAATTTCTTGCATAATTGGAACGAACAATTTACGAATTAAAAATGTGGAAGTGTATAATCTTCGAAAATCGAATTAAGGATATGATGCAAAATTCATATTGAATATCGAAGTTGAGGTTTATACTCTGCTGAAACAGAATTAAGAAATAGAAATGGAAACCAGAAAGATAAGAAATTCACAATCTGATAACTGATCATTTTTCATGTATCTCAAATAACAAAGAATTAAAAACGAATACACCTGGAAATCTGATTGCTATCAGAATAATGCAAAGATGAGCGAACAAGTCGGAAGTTAGATGATGATCGTCGTGATGGATGAACAAGCGATCCGAAAGCAACTCTCCTCCCAGGGTATCCTCAAGCTAATCTAACAGCTAATCTTAAAGAAATCTACTACGAAATCGAATTACATATATATGAAATCAAATTACAATTCTACGAAATAAAATTACAAATCTGAAGAACTCAAAGTAAATTGCAGGGAAAATTAAATCCTAACCTACCTACTAAACTCTAAAAAGTGGAATGGAGAGTAAAATCGAGCTATTCTCTTCAATCTCCCGCCTTCTTTGAGCTGATTCCCCCAAGGGTCTTATTTATAGATGGGTGTTGTAACTGCTTGAACCTTGGATGATAACCGCTCGCATCAGAATAACTCTCCTCTCGCTTTGTCCAGTTCCTTCAAAGCGAGAGTTCAGAAACTTAATCATCTTTCTCAACAAGGCGAGGTCCTTCAATTTCTCCAAAGAATTTGCTTCTCGCCATGATGAATAAAACTTTCTGTCTTGCACAGATTTTCTTCCCTCGCGATGTCAAACAATCATCGCGTGGACTTCAGCATCTGCACATTTTCCTTAAATCTTTTCCTGATTTCGAAAACAAGCCCTCGCACCATTCCTTTTCTTTCCTCGCTATGTCCTTTCCTCCTACTGCTGCTTTCCAGCTTACTTCCTGATAAATGACAAAGCATGGATTAGTTCAATAGAAACACAGCGTGCAAGACTTGCAAAGAAAACTTAGAATTTCAAGCCATTTTCAGTGTAATTCCAACTTCTTCACAATCTTAATTCTTCTTCCATCTTTTCTGATCCTCTATGAATATTCATAAAAAATCAATGGAATTAAGAACAAAAGAACATGACTAAGACACTAAATTGGACGCAAATGACAGTCATAAAAGGCTGTCATCACCATCCTCACATTTAGAAACACTTGTCCTCAAGTGGTAAGAAACTTGTAAAGTTTCAAAGAATAAGTCCAATTAGTGGCTTTTGAGATTTAGATGTTCATGTAAGATTCCACTGGATCACTACCTTCTCTTTTCCAACCATCTCAAGCTCAACTCTTTCAACTGATTGATGCTTCATACCTGACTTTGAATTTACCAGGTTCATGAAAACATTAACAAAAGTGATTTGCATTTATGTGAATTATTGTTCTGCTCCTTAGTTAGTCAGACTTTTCTTCTCACGCTCAATCCTGTCAAACTCATGTGCATATCTTGTATTCTTAAATGAAATACACTCTCTCTTTTTTATCAAGGGGTGGCCTTCCGTGGCTTTCAATAGCTCGGTTTCACATTATTAGGAGGAGTCGCATGGCCTGACATTGCAGATGAAACTTCAACTCCCCTGCCCTTGATTCTGCTTTTTTTTAAAGTTCTTCAACTTATAAATCAGAGGGGCAGCTGTGCCAGCTACTTATATCCACATTATTTTACCATGTCTGTTTCTGAAATTTCCCTTGCTCTCTCTCTTTTTTTTTTACTCAATATGCACACTCATCTTCCAAGAGAGACTAGATTAGATCAATCCTCCTAACCTTGTGCAGTTGTTGTTTATAGTATGCAAATCACTAAGGTTAATATAATCATAAAACCTTCAAACTATTTATCCAGTAATGACATCAATCAATCTCAGAGCTTACAGCTAAAAGCAGTTTTCAAGAGCGGCTCATGCTTGCAGTGAAAATCTATAAAGTAGATGTCTCCACAGCAACCACTTTAGACTCATCTTCTATTCCTTCATCAGTTTACTAACTTCCCTGAGTTTATTGCATTTAATTTTTTTATATATGATCCTAGCTTGAAATTCAATCCTATGATACAGCTTCATATTAATTCTATCCTAAGTTATACTAGAATGAACGGAAACAGGAAAGAAATAAAGAAAAAGAGACTGCAATTAAAAAGAAAAAGAAAGTTACAGAAAACTCCCCTGTGATCTCAGGATGGTCCTGCATCATTGTCTGGATCTTTGGGTGGTATGGATGGAGATTTCTTCAGATCCGAGACTAGGTTGGCAAGAATGTCTACCAATCTCGTACTATTATACTGCTCCTGCCTCCTCAGCTCCATATCCCTTTCTCGTTCCTGTCTTCTTTCTTCAAGTTCTTCTCTTCTCAGCCTTTCAAATCTTTCCATTTCTTCCCTTCTCATTCTTTCCTGTCTATCCCATTCTTCCTTCCTTATCTTTTCTTGCCTCTCCATCTCCTCTTTCCTGAGTTTTTCTTCAGTTTGAATTCTGACATGCTCAAGTTCAATCCTCTTCTGCTCCATTTCTCTTTGAACATGCTTGTCTTCTGACATAGTTTTCACTAGCATCTCCATGGACTGTGCAAAACTTTGGATTGAGGTACTCATATTCTGAGATTCATCCACAGGTACTGTGTTCCTCATTGGCTGTCTCAAAGGTTGAGATGGTGCAGAAGTGTTCTCAAACTCCTCATCTTCTGGAATCGGATTTAATGCAGGAGATGGAGTTACAGTCTTTGTCCTTTTTATTGCGGCTCTTGGCTGATATGATCTTGATTTTGAAGGAAGATTGACCCTTTTTGTCTTAGGAGATGGCACCTTTGATCCTGATCCTTCGGAAGTTTGTTCCTCTAAATCCGGCATTTGGTAAATCAACTCTCCCCTCAAAGTGTCTTCTGGTAATGGAATAGGAGGATCTATCTTTATGATCTCTGGTAAAAATGGTGTGATTGAGACTCCTTGTTTCTCACAGAGTCTTCTGATTAAATTTGGATAGGCCAATGCTGCATCTTCTCCGACTCTTGACTTAATAACATTGAGGACATGGTGTGCAGCACTGCATTTCCTTCCTGACCATAACAATGCAAATCCCTCGAAAGTTCCGGCTGAAGGTCCTTGAAAATTTGTAGTGGGTCTGAGCTTTGAATAATAGAAATCAAGTGTAGGCAGGTACTCAGGCTTCAAATTCTTCAATGGAATCTTATTCTGCTCAGTTCCTCTGTGTGTTGAACAGAATCCCAGTGCCATTTTTCTAGCATTAACAAGTTTATTTCCTTGAGTTTTCTTCCTCAAAAGAACCTCAGATTTGACTTCTGGCTGTTCTAACAAAGGTGCCTGTATCAGATCATTTAGAGTTTCCACAGTGACTTGCACTGTTTTCCCTCTAATCCATGTTGTTTCTGCCTCAACATCAAAGTTAGCATAGAACTCCCTGGTTAGTTCCACATAACCACATTTGTTATTGTGTCTCATGAAAATGTCTCATTCATTGATCCTTCTCCAGTAGCTGATACACTTATGATCCAGCCACTTGGGATGAAATCCTTTGTCCGGAACAATCATTTTGGACATCCCCAAGTAGTTCTCCAATGCCTCCTTCCTTCCATTAAACTTAATCTTGATTTCTTCCTCTGTGAATTCAGTCCTCTTTTCAATGCTATCAGGGATTGACAGCCTCACCTTTGGACTATTCTTTCCCCAATAACTCAAAGGTAGCAATTCTGGAACATCTTTTCCGGGGGATGATCCTTCAGACGTATCTGATTCATTTCCCTCGGATTCTTGTGCTTCTTCCTGCTCATCCCCAACATTCTCATTTCCTACTTCTTCTGTTTGGCCTCCTTCTCGAGCAGGTTCCGTGTTTTCTTCATGAACTTGTTCTGGGTTTTGTTCATGGTCAGGCTCTGGATATTCTTCTTGAACTCTATCAGTGTCATCATGTTGTGAATTGCCTATACCTGAATCATGTATCCATGACGTGCTGGTATCTAGCTTCTCAGTAACTTCCAGGCTATGCTGATTTAAGATCTCTGTGGAATTAGAAGAGGAATAGCAGTAGGTTCTGAATCTAAAAGTCCTTTGACTCCAAAATATTCTTCTACTTTCTTCTTCTGTTCTGCGGCCCATTCAGGATCATTCATCCTTGCAATTGCTCTCTGAACTACTTTATCCCTGACTTGGGGTGGAAGGAGCCATTGATTCATTTGATTTTCAGCATTCGTCTGTGTTCTGAGATATTGACTGACAGTGTCTTCTACAAAATATTTTCTCTGCTGAACTTCTTGAGTTTCATTCCTCTGTACTTCTTCTTCATAAGCTTGAATTGCTAATGGAGATGGTTCCACTACTTGGTCAGAATTTATTTATTGTTGGATTTCTTCTAATTCTGACTCAAGTTTAGCTGCATATTCACTTGCTTGTTCTGCTGAAGTGCGTGCATTCCCTCCTTCTCTAGCCAATTTTCTGAACTTTTTAATCAGTCCTTCCAGAGAGTAAGTCATGTTTCCGACTGTAGTTCCATGCAAGTTTATATCTTCAAAAGTTTGCAAATATTCAAGTGACTGTTCCTGAAAAGTGTCCGCCACTGATTTCTCAATTTGATTCACAAATTCTTGCTCGTCTGCAGCTTGTTCTGGTGATACATCTTGTTCAGTTTCTTTTTCTGAAAATCCTTGTAAATCAATCTGACTTTGAATAATATCCCTGTTAACCTGAGCTTGCTGATCTTCATCTTGCTCTTCTCTATCATCTCTTTCAGCAATCTGAACCAGTTGGAGATCAGTGCTCGGTCTAGTTGATCCTTGTTCACCAGGTTGATGTTCTTCAATACATGCTCTCCAGCCTTCTGGATCTATATCTCCCACTTCCAAATTAGTATAAGGAGTGAGTTCCAACTTCTCTGTGTAGGGAACTATCCCTAGAGTTGGTTCGACTTTTTCTTCTTCAGAGCTGGTGTCAGGCACCACATACTTAGGCTTCCTGGCTTTCATCTTTATCCTGAATTTCTTAACAGGTTTTTCAGGTTCTTTCTCTTGCTGCTTTTCTTGCTCAAGAGTGATTTCCAATTGTTCTACATTCTCCAGAAAAGATCCTTGCTGCTTAAATTCTTCAGGATCAGTTTCCTTCTGATTAGAGGGCAACTTTCCTCTCCTTTTATAAGTAACAACTTCTTTCTTTTCTTGGGCTAATTGTAGAATCTCAACATCTTCGTCCATCAAGTCCTTTGTCAAATCCAGAATTTCCTTGGCTGCCAGGTCGTCTTCATTCTTCCTCTTCTTTGGAATTCGGCTAGTCTCCTTAGATCTGCTTGTCTCCACCTTCCTCCCAGTCCTTTTCTTAGCTATTGATACTTCATCTGAAGTGCTCGAACTGAGATTGTGTGACTTTCTCTTTTTGGTGGATACTTTCTTTTTACCTTTCTTGTCTTGAGTTCTCATGAGTTCCTCCCATTCACGATCTGCCTTCCGTTTGTTTGCATAATAGCAATCCATACTTTCTTGCATAATCGGATGAATTTCATCATTTTCTTCATTCTTTTCTCCCACAATAGTTGTGACCTCATCAACTACTCTCATCTTCTCAATTCTTTGCTCATCATCTGTACTGTCTTCATCTGAATCGTGCTTCTTAACATAGAAATTCTTGCCCAATCCTTTCAGCATGATATTCATTCCCTTTCTATTCAGATATTTCTCATTCCATGCATCCCAATCATCAATAATTACCTGCTGAATTCTTCCTTGTGTTTGATCAGTGTAGGGTCTGTGCTCTTTGTATGCATTTTCCCTGCACATAGCATCATACATGACATACTTCTCGATGAATTCTTTCTTCCTCTCCTGGACATATCCATGAACTTCTTGTTGGAGAGTAGGAGGTAATCTTTTCATGATCTTGTTGGGTCTATCTGTAATGAGAAGATCTGCATCTGCTGGTGTTATTGATGGGGCTGAAACCTTTCTGAAATTTGCTACAGGTTCCAGTCCTTCATTAACAACTGATTCTCTGAAAATATTCCTTACTATATTTTGTGATGTCTGTTTTGCATCTGATCTCTGCTTCCTATTTTTGCCTGATCTCTCAGCTTCTCTCTCCTCTGCATCCTTAATCCATGTTTGCTGCTCTGGCATCAAATCAGCAAACTCCTCCAAGGGAAATTCCTCATCAGGTTTCCTTATCAACCCTGGTTTAAGAATCCTTTTCCTTAGATCTGTCCCTTTAGACCAGTTATTCATATACCTGATCCAGGTATTTCTAGCTTCCTGAATAATTCTAAGGACATATTTCCATACCATCTTACCTTGTTTAGCTTTCTTGAAATAAGGCTCTAGGTCATGCCTTAAGTTTATCCGAGCATCAATAATTCTATCAAGGGCCAGATTTGTCAAGAAATTCTGTTCAACGGGTCCCTTCTTGTTCAGGAATGTTGGAGGCATGTATGCAGGGAGTGCCTGTTGAGCATCATAGACTCTAGCATTCCGGATTTCATTAAGTTTGCAGCAATATCTGGTGAGTCGCTTCACATATTTTGGTAGTGGTTGGGGATCAAAGTAATCCAACTCCAGCCCTGTTTGATCTTTTGGATTGATAATTCTGTAGCATTCCTGATTCCACTAAGCCATGCACTTCCTTTCCCTTTCCAAAAGTCTTTCCAGTCTGATTTCATTAGGCAGGTGCCTGTCATTGATCAGAATTATCATTTGATCATCCCAAAATCTATTCATCTTATTCCAGAATGCTTCTTCTAAATCAATCTTCAATGATTCCTTTTCCTTGTCTGGTATATGTTGAAACATGAATGGATTGATATAAAAGTCTGGTGGTGAAATTTGCATTCTCGTCCATCCACCACTTCTCCGAATAGTTTCTACCATGTTAACCGTTTTTGTCTTTGCCAAGAATGATTTCTCTTTCTTATCCGATTCTATATTTCGAGCTTGAAGTTCTTCATAGGTCATCTTATGAATCCTTAAGAAACAAGAACAACTGGTAAGTTAGTGTCACCATACTCACATTTAGAGCTTGACTCTAAATGTGCAGATGATAAAAAGAAACATAATACCAGATTTCCTTTTTATATTCATCATTCTATCCATGATATCACCATACTCACATTTAGAGGTTTGCTCTAAATGTGAAGATTTCAATGCTGACAAAGTCTACTTTAATGCAAAAAATAGCAGAAAACTTAAACTCAAAACATCATTGATCAAAAGCAAAACATAGAATTCATCAGATTCAAAATATGGAACTACAAAGCATGGTGTTTCTTATGACATTCAACCCATCAATTACAAATGAGGAGGTGTCTCTGCCTCAATTCCAAATCTGAGGAACAGATTACAATGCTCAGAGACTAAGCACCTCATACAGTAAATTGACACGACTCCATAAGTGTTCCTTGAAGGACCGTGATTGTTATCATAATAGCTCCTAAGGTCACAAAGTCTCTTTTTAGGTTGTCCTTGAAAGGGTGAGATAAATTCCTCATAACTTGATAACCACCCTCTGACTTGAAGTCGAAGATCCTTGAGTCTTCGTCTATTCTTGCACAGAAGAGCGAAGAGCCAAATTCCCTTCTCTTGTTCTTCCCTTTCATCCTTACTTAAGAGCATAAGATCTTTTACATAGATGGATGGGGGGTGATTATCAGTGATTGCAGGTTTCAAAAGTTCAAATGCTGCTTGTTCATTCTTGTCTTTAACGAACAAACGCAATGCCTCATGTAACTGGTACATCCAATTTCCTGCATTTTTGCAGGTTTCAAGGAAAACGCTTTGTGTCTCTTCAAAAGTTCCCCATCCCCATGCTGAAAAGTCTTCAAGAGAAGCCTTTTTCAAGACTAAAGGATGATGAGTAGCTTTTTCGAGCTCTTTGCAGACTAGTTTACAATTAAAGACAGTCTCAAGGTGGTCAAATGCCAATCTTGATAAAATGTTTCCAAGAATCTCATAAGGAAGATCTGTGATCTGAGTTTCCCCCGATCCAGATTTCATTATTGAAGTCCTTGGTTGCTTTGATGAAGTTCCAATTTCATAGCTGAATAAGATTAAAAACAAAAATATAATTAAATGCTAAAGAATGCAATTCATTAATGGAAGAAGGGATGTACAGTTTTGAATCATCCACATAATTCTTTGTCCCAAGGCAAACAGCACAAAAGATTACAAGCAAAGAAACTATGAACCGCTTAATTTCTAAATCATTCTAATTCTAGCAGTTCTTCTTCATTCTGATCTTCCTCTCCATTGTTCCATTGCTCCCATTCAAATAATATGCCTAGTTCGCCACTTGCTCTTCTGTATTGCTTGACATAATCAAACAGTTCACATGGAATACACTCCATCCTTTCATTGAAAGGTAGTTGCTGTCGCTCTTGGATGGAGTGATTCTTACAAAAACTCCTTTCCTCTTGATCAAGGAATGAGTTTGGGAACTTTTCACCATAAAGGAGCCAGTGGAGAACACTCATTTTTAAGAATAGGAGTTCAAAGGGATCCTGAGTCACAGATTTGATCAACTGAATTCCTTCCTCATCCAGCTGTGGATCTTGTTTGGAAAACAGTAAAAGGGATCTTATGAAAGTAGATGGTTTGTGTTTATCATCTAATCCGGGCTTAAGAATTTCATAAGCTTTTTCCTCATTTTTATCCTCCACAAAGGCTATCAATGCAGGCACAATATTAAACATATAATTGCCTGCATCCTGACATCTTTTAATGAATCTGACTTGGTTACTTGGGTAAGCATCTCCTCTCCAAACAGCACAAGTTTCCAAATTAGCTCTCTTTAGAGCTAATGATGACCTGCTTGCTGAGAGGAATTGCTTAGAAGTTTCGGACGCTCTAAAGAGTGCCTTTATGCTCTCCGTTCCCAGTCTTGACAGAATGTCTCCCAGTAACTCAGTTGGTAAATCAAGTATTTGAGTTTCCAAGAGTTGAGGGTTTTCGACATTTCTGAAAAGAAGAGGAGGAAAAACGCATAATAAAGAGTTAAACTCAGCATTTATGCAGTAATGAGATTAGATTTTATTATCAAAATCAGGCTGTATTACATAATACAAAAGATCTGATCTAGTGACAGTTTCAAAGTCAAAAATTAGAAGACATGTCACATGCATCAATCTCTTCCTCTTTCATCCAAAAGCTTATTCATTAATGCTATAGGTGTCATATTCCTCCCCTGATGCCATCCTAAAATCAGCTATGGCCCTATTTGTGTCACAGCAGAGATAGCAGACCTGGTCGGCTGTATAGTTAAAGTATAATGGCCTATGGAAAGTTTCCTGATCATGAACTTCTATAATACAGAATTCCCTCTTTTTCTGCCCTAAAAATGGATTAGGGACATATTCCCATTCTGAAAGTAGGGTGAGAAGATTATATCGAAACTCATAGTTGTTTAATCTATCGCTTAGAATTGGACTAATTAAGCGAAGTCCAGCATCTATCTCTTCTCTAGAAGTTCTACTTAAACAGCATAAAGCTTTAAAATATTGAGAAATCTTGAAGTTATCTTCTATTCCTTCATCCAGGATCTGGAATGCCTTGAATCCTTTCCCTTGTGTAAACAGTTCCATAGCCTTTGATAGGTTCAGAATATGATTCTTAGCCTCTCTACAGGCATGTAGAAACTTGATTTTACCAGTGGATTCATTAGAGATTCTTTTAAAGGATGGATCCTCTACATTAAATCTCCGGAGAACAATAGGGTATTCTGAGACTATTGTAAATGTTGAACAGATTTGTTTGCACTTGAACAAGTCTTCAAAGCTGCTCTGCCCTACTCGTGACAGAATCTCCCCAAGGACATCCAATGGAAGATCAGTCAGGTGTAAAGCAGAGGACTCAGAAGCCTGCTCCTCACTGTTATTTAATCGAATTTTAAAAGAAGAAAGATCAGTTGAAATTATACTCCAAGTTTTCTAATTAGGGAAGAATGAGAGTGGATGAAGAGAATTTGCACGAAATGAAAAACTTAAACCCTAGTATGAATAAAACACTATAATGCAGAATGTAACAACTCGAAACATCAGGAAGAAATGCGATGAAAAATGAACGGAGAGCTTACGGGTTGTTGCTCGCCATTAGGATTGTTCCTGAAGCTGAATGATTCTGAAGAAGGGTTTCGCAATGGAAGAAGAAGAAGAACTTAAAAATGGCGGTTTCTTCTCGAGAGAAAATATGAAAAGGTATGAGAATGATTTGAAAAGATAAGGAGGTTATAGGTCTTATATAAAACAATGGGCTGGCCTAGTTAAAGAATAAAGAGTAGGGTACTCAAGTATTTTATTTAGATTGTACTCATTCATTCTAGACCTGCCACATCAGTGCGTCTGGTTATTGGTTTTAAAAGTTGAGTTTATAAACCCGAACAACCATAAATTGGCTAAAATTAGATTGGTTTAAACAAAGCGAGGGGCAAACATTGAAAAGGATTAAGACTTCTAAATTGTATATTAAGTCTGGTTAAATCTTCTTCACCAAATTCATCTTAATGCCTAAAAAAAATCTACCC
Source organism: Hygrophila difformis (assembly GCA_030278955.1). Lineage (NCBI taxonomy): Eukaryota > Viridiplantae > Streptophyta > Magnoliopsida > Lamiales > Acanthaceae > Hygrophila > Hygrophila difformis. The sequence continues at coordinate 44,773,867 of JAOANR010000004.1, forward strand.
TTAACTTCTTTATTTTAAGATTACCAATTCTTTCATCTCATTTCCTGATTTTACTTCCTCTTTTAATCTGAAGAATATTCAGTGGAGTGTTTGATCTAAGTTTCCTCTGATCCAGACTCCCTCGATAACATTCTCAGTTTCAAGAGAAACTTCCAGTTTCATCTTTAATTCATGTTTGAATTGAATAAAAACTGATCAAACAGGATAGAAAGTAGGGGAATTATAATACATAAAGTTTAAACGGTCCAAAATACATCAAAAGATTCCAGGAAATGCAAACATACATAATACTATAGAATTTCCTAGCTCTGGACTGCTCAAGGGTCAATTTCCTCATCATCGGAGTCGGTCCACAAAAACTCATCAGGAAACACCTCACCACAATACAATCTAAACTGCCTCACCATGTCAAAGAATTGACAAGGGATACAGTCCATCCTGATGTGTGGTGGTAATAGGACTCGAACCTGCAAGGTATGATCCTTACAATAGCTCCTCTCTGGTTGCCCTTGAAAAGGATTTGGGATTTGAGGAATATGGATGAGCCAATGAAAAAGATAGATTTTAATGAAGATCACTTCTAAGACATTAGAAGCTACTGTTTGGATCAACTCTAATCCTTCTTCAATCAACTTATCCTCTTGTTTTGTTAAGAGGAGCATCGTTCTGAGCAGAATGGTGGGTTCATGCCCATCATCTAATCCTAGCTTGAGGAGTTCATATGCCTTCTTCTCATCTCGTTCCTCCACAAATGCCTTCAATGCAGGTTCAATGCTGAACATGAAGTTCCCTGCATTTTGACACTCTTGAATGAATCTTTTCTGGTTGTCGGGATAAACATCTTCTCTCCATCTCATACATGATTCCAAGTCCACTGTCTTGTATACAAGATGAGTCTTGCTTGCTTGATAAAATGATGGAGAGACTTCTGCTACCCTGAAGAGCTCTCTAACATTATCTTTTCCAATTCTTGACAGAATATCCCCCAACAACTCGGTGGGTAAATGAGTTATCTGAGTTCCAACACGCTGTGGATTCCTAGCATTTCTGTTTCCAGAAAATAATACGATAAGGAAAACAGGGGAGTATTTTATCTAGAATGATGGAACCAGAAATTCGAAAATGGGGTATCATTCCTATTGTGAAGTTCCAAAACTCCCATTTGGATAATGCGTCAGTTACAAACTAAAGATTTCAGAAAAGACTCTCTGAATTAATGAGTGTAAAGAAACGGCTCTTAGTTATGAGGAATCTTAAATGTTTAATGTTTCCGTTTTCTACAGCCATTCCCTGGAGAATACAGAATTATGAACCCTAGGTCTAGAAATGCAATCCGACAACAAACTTTGCAAAATAGAACTAAAAATAAAAGAAAGATAGGATAAACTAGATTGCTTACGGATTGTTCTCGGCCATTTTCTTCGTCGATAGGTTCTCTGAATGATCTTGCTTATGAGAATGATTGAGAATGTCAAAAATGGTGTATAGCGATTTCTTCTTGAATAAGGGAAGAAAATCTGATGAAAAAGTTTTGAAATGACAACTGAGAGGAATGACTACAAGGACAGAGACGCCCTATTTTTATCTAAGGACTGCAGGGGTCAAGATAGTAAATCTTGCTCTCTGCAGAGAGTAATGATTAAGCCTAGAGTAAACCTATTTTGAAAATTTTTATTTAAAAAGACTCAGATAAAGATCTAATGCAAAAGATAAGATCAAATTGTTTCCTTTTTGGAAGAATGAAGCGAGGAGTACATATCAACATCAAAGGACTTAGAATTTATATACAAATTAAGAGATTACATAATCATTCAATTTGAATCTGGATCAGTTTCTAATTCTGACTCAGATTCAATTACATGTTCATTAAATTTTTTTCTTAATCTCCTAATCAAACTAGTAACCTCACAACACAAACAATCAATGTTTGTGGCACCATAATTAAAGTGTGGAGGTTCCCTAACTAAGTCCCTACTATGTGGCGCTAAATAATCACAGTACTCGCGATGTCCTTGTCCCCGAAAGGGATTAGGCTCTTCTTCACTTTCGTTGAATAACTTGCTGATCTTCGCCTCAATCTTGCGAATATGATCTTCATCTTTAAGAATTGATCCAAGAAGATACAATCCTTCGTCAATTTCTTCAAGGCTATCCGAACTTAAAAAAATGAAGGCCTTGATGAAAATTGAAGGGTGATGGTTGTCATCGATTCCAGGCTTAAGGACTTCAAAAGCGGCTTCCTTGAGCCCTGTGTTGCAGAATCTCGAGAGTGCAGGTTCTAGTTTTAACATGAAATTGCCCTCCTCTCTGCATCTTCGAAGTATTTGGACGTAATGAGAGTCAAGAGTCCTCTCTGCAGTCATCCGCCTTTCTACATTCGCTCTCCTCCATACTACAGGCGCCTTACTTGCTCTGGCGAACTTTTTGCAAGTTGGGGCTAACTTGGCTACATCCTTCATTTCTTCTCTTCCCAGCCTTGAGAGAATATCTCCCAAGATTTCATCAAGAATGTCTAGAATGGATGTTCTAGCATTGGGAGCTGCTGCGGACATTCTGACTTTTGATAAAGGTTTTAGGATAATTTCTTAGGATGGAAAATGTTTGAGATGAAAGAAGAGGAGGATTCGACTAGATTTTATAGCAGAGAAACTAAATTCTGCCATAATTACTAGCGATTGAAACGACGTGTGATGGTTGGTGTAAGAGAAGAAGAAGAGTCTGAAAAGGGTATTTTGGTCTTTGAGAAGTTTGAAAATCTATCCGTTCAATATTCCCAGACTCTCGCTCTGTAAACTGTCATCGCGTGGCTATAAAAATTGTTTCTCGCTTTGTGAATTTCAACGCGAGAACAACATCCTTGTAAAATTTCCAGAGTAAAATGGTCTCGCTTTGTTTTTCAACAAAGCGTAGACATCAAACTTTTATTACTTAACAACTTATCAGATTTATCAGAATAAGAATTTGAACTGATCACCTCGCGTCATAACTTTTACAAAGCGTGAGTAAGAGTAATTCCTTTTTAACTCACGCTTTGACAAAATTATAGGAGCGTGGCCTTAGAATTCATTCATACTTAATTTCCAAAAACTTAATCACTCAAAAACCTGGTTGAAGATTCTTATCTCATCCTCCTTCATTCCATCACAGCTTCATTTCTCGAATTCCTGAAAATAAAGAATAAAAGAATTAGAGATGGAAAATAAATCTAAAGAAAAGGGAAATACTACTCAGTTAACCTGGGTAGTATCCACCCCCCTATTTTTTTTATTTATTTATTTTTTTTTTAAGAAAACAGAAAACTAAGGATTATCCAAATATTCAGTTTGGATATTTAGATCTTGTTGACCAATATATTCCTTTAGCCTGTGTCCATTTACAGTCTTTTCTCCTTCATTGAGCATAATTGTAACTGCTCCATTGTCATGAACAGCTACAACAGGAAATGGTCCTGTCCACCTTGATCTGAGCTTACCTGGAAATAATTTCAAACGAGAATTATAAAGCAGAACCAATTGACCAACAGAAAATTCCTTATGTTTAATGTTTGAATCATGAATTTTCTTAGTTCGATCTTTATAGATCTTGCTGCTTTCATATGCTTCCAATCTCATCTCTTCCAATTTAGACAGATCAAACTTCCTCTTATCTTGTCCTGACTGAAAATCCATGTTGAGCATTTTAATGGCCCAATATGCTCTATGTTCCAGCTCAACTGGGAGATGGCATGCTTTTCCAAAAACTAATCTGTAAGGAGACATTCCTATAGGAGTTTTAAAAGCAGTTCTGTAAGCCCATAAGGCATCATCTAGCTTCTTTGACCAGTCTTTTCATGTAATATTCACAGAAGCTTGTAAAATGTGCTTAATTTCCTTATTAGATACCTCCACCTGTCCACTTGTCTGAGGATGATATGGTGATCCAACTTTATGATGAACACCATACTGCTTTAGTAATTTCTCGAAGAGTTTATTCACAAAGTGAGATCCTCCATCAGATATAATGGCACGAGGGGCTCCAAACCTGGTAAATATATTCTTCTGTAGAAATTTAGTAACTTGTTTAGCTTCATTATTGGGTAAGGCTACTGCTTCTACCCATTTTGGGACATAATCGACAGCTACTAGAATATAATGATTCCCAAAAGATGGGGGAAATGGTCCCATAAAATCAATTCCCCAAACATCAAATATCTCTACTTCTAAAATCCCTTTTTGAGGCATTTCTTCTCTCATTGAAATGTTTCCCAGTCTTTGACATCTGTCACACATCTTTATGAGTTTCTGAGAATCCAAAAAGATAGTTGGCCAGTAAAACCCACAGTCTAGAACTTTTCTAGCAGTCCTAGCAGGACCATGATGGCCTCCCAAAGGATTCTCATGACACTTTCTAACAATCTGGAAACCTTCTTTTTCATGAACACAACGCCTAATAACCTGATCTGAACAAAACTTGAATAAAAAGGGATCATCCCAATAGTACTTCTGAATTTCTCTGAAAAACCCCGACTTCTGATGAGAGTCTTTAAACTTTGGGACAATCTTGCAAGCTAGATAATTAGCAAAATCTGAAAACCAAGGACAATCAAATTGATGCAACTGCAAAGCATACAATTGTTCATCTGGAAATTTATCATTTACAACTTCCTCCTTCTCTGTTTTCTCCTCCAATCTAGAAAGATGGTCTGCTACTCCATTATCTTTTCCTTTTCTATCCTCGATAATAATGTCAAATTCTTGTAGAAGTAAAACCCATCTTATCAGCCTCGGCTTGGCTTCTTGCTTTGAGAAAAGATATCGTAATGCAGAATGATCTGTGTAAACTATAGTCTGGGCTCCAATAAGATACTGTCTGAACTTGTCAAAAGCAAAAACTACAACATACATTTCCTTTTCTGTAGTAGTGTAGTTTATCTGGGCATCATTAAGAGTATGGCTAGCATAATAGATAACATGATGTTTGCCTTCTTTATGTTGCCCCAAAACTGCTCCTACTGCATTCTCACTTCCATCACACATAAGCTCAAAAGGTAGACTCCAATCAGGAGACTGAACTATAGGTGCAGTGATTAATTTCTCCTTCAAAGTCTTAAAAGCTGTTAAGCAATCTTCATCAAAGCTAAATGTCACATCCTTATGAAGAAGATTACATAAAGGTCTTGCTATCTTAGAAAAGTCCTAAATAAACCTTCTATAAAAACCAGCATGACCAAGAAAACTCCTTACTGCCTTAATTGTTTTGGGTGGTGGTAGATTTGCTATTACAGAAACTTTAGCCTTGTCTACTTCTATTCCTGCTCTAGATACTTTATGTCCTAGGACAATACCTTCCTGAACCATGAAATGACACTTTTCCCAATTAAGAACTAGGTTAGTGTCCTCACATCTCTGCAAAATTTTTGACAAATTTTTTAAAGAATCTTCAAAGTCAGTTCCATGAACAGTAAAATCATCCATAAATACTTCAATGCATTTTTCAATAAAATCAGAGAAAATACTCATCATGCATCTTTGAAATGTAGCAGGAGCATTACATAATCCAAAAGGCATTCTTCTATAAGCAAATGTTCCATATGGGCAAGTAAAAGTTGTTTTCTCATGATCCTCACTAGCAATTACTATGATTATAACCTGAATAACCATCTAAAAAGCTGTAAAATGGTTTACCTGACAGTCTTTCTAACATTTGATCAATGAATGATAAAGGAAAATGATCTTTTCTTGTGGCAGTGTTTAATTTTCTATAATCAATGCAAACTCTCCAACCAGTTACTGGTCTTGTTACTACTTCATCACCATGTTCATTGGTCACAATACAAATCCCACCCTTTTTGGGTACAACTTATGTTGGACTCACCCATTTACTATCAGAGATAGGATAGATTATACCTGCATCAAGTAACTTGATTACCTCCTTCTTGACAACTTCTTGCATTGGTGGGTTTAGCCTCCTTTGTGGTTGTCTGGACGGTTTGTATTCATCCTCCATCAGAATCCTATGCATACAAATGTGTGGACTGATGCCTTTGATATCTGCTATAGTCCAAGCAATTGCCTCAATATGATTTTTAAGAGTACCTACTAGAGCTTGTTCTTGTTCTTCACTCAATTTGGATGAGATTATTACCGGAAGCTTCTTTTTGTCTGCCAAAAAGGCATACTTAAGATGTTCTGGTAATACTTTAAGCTCAAGCTCAGGTGGGTTTTCTATTGATGGAATTAATTTGCTTCGAGTTTGCACTTCCATCTTTAAATCAGATCCTTCATCAGAAGGGTCTGTTTTATCAATGTCATCCTCAGATTGCTCTGAAGATGGCATATCCTCACTTTCTGATCCATCCTTGATTTCACCAGTCTCAGGATCAGCGAATCTAACCGCGCACAAGTAAGCAAAAGTAGCATCTTTAGCATTTGTGATGGGGTGAGATCGTTCTCAGTTACATCAGTGGTAAAGAGATTATAGTAATCAAAAAGATTTCCCCCCTCCATAGTACTAGCATCTAATTCCTTCCCCGCTACATTGGTTTCAAAAGCGTCAAAAGGATATGTTGACATCTTCATCATGTCAAAAGTGACCTCCTGGTTATCAACATGAAGTTTCACTATGCCATTCTTTGCATCAATCACGGCTCCCGCAGTCATCAGAAAAGGCCTCCCTAGTATGATAGGAATTCTGACATTTTCGTCGATATCAAGAATGACAAAGTCAGCTGGAAAACAAAGGCCTCCTGTCTTTACTATAACATCTTCAATGATCCCTTCTGGTCTGGTGCTCGATTGGTCAGCAAAGAAGAGGGTCATATTAACTGGCCTCATCTTTCCCAAATCTAAACGTCTCGCCATGGCAAGTGGCATTACATTGATGCTGCTTCCTAAGTCACAGAGTCCTCGCCCAGCTTCTTTACAGTTGATAATCAGAGGTAAAGTGAAACTCCCTGGATCTTCAAGCTTTGGAGGAATCCTTTGTTGAAGAACCAAGCTACAATTTTGATTTAAGACCACCATTTGCTGCTCTCCTGCACTTCGTTTCCCTGAAATTAATTCTTTCAGAAACTTAGCGTAAGTGGGCATTTCAGCAATTAATTCAACCAAAGGGATTGATATTTCAATGGCCCTAATCTTTTCAAGAAATTTCTTAAATTTAATTTCTTGAAGATCATTTTTGAGTCTCCCAGGATATGGTATCCTGGGCATGTGTTCATCCAGTGAATCCTTTTTGTTACCTGTAGAGTTAGGATTATCATTACCTCCCTCTTTTTCCTTCGGAAAGGAATATCCTGAGACATTCTTTTCCAAACCCTTATCCTCAAGTATCTGTCTTTGTTCAGGGTGATCATCTTCTTCCATTGTTTGAACATCCTTGAACTTTTTCTGCTGCAGCAACCTATCTCTTTTCTTTTCAAATTCAGGATCAACAACCTCTTTTCCTCCCCTCAGTGTAACTGCCTTACATTGTGGGTTTGTTTTAGAAGAACTTGGTAATTTTCCTTTCTCTCTCTGCTGTAGTAATTTGGCCATCTCTGTTACTGAATTCTCAACATTCTTGATTGAAGCCTGCAGTTGGTTATTCGTCTCCGTCTGCTTAACAATGAACTCCTTCAGAGCATTTTCCACCTTTAAAGAGTAAGTATTATCTTGGGCAACAGGATAAGGTTGTTGTGGAAAGTTCACCGGGACTGGTGCAAACTGTCCAAACGGCCTATTCTATTGGTTCATCTGTTGGAAAGGTCTCTGTGGGTACATCTGTTGTTGTGGATAAAATGGTTGTGGAGGACGAAACTGCTGCTGATTTTGTTGTTGTAGGTTCAGAAGATGTGCATTTTGTGCGTTCTGAGTATTACCATAACTCAGATTCGGGTGTTTATTCTGAAATCCGGTGTAGTTACAACTCTCATCTTGCTTTGGGGCTTCCTGAATTTTTGGACACTGATCATTGTGATGTGGCCCTGAGCAAATTCCGCACTGATACACCGGTTCCATTGGAGCAGGTTGAAGGATCATCACTGGTTGCTGTTGTTGTTGATGCTGTTGATTCGTTTGCTGAGCCAACTGTAGCTCAGCAATCTGCTTAGTGAGTGCTGCAAACTTCTCTTCATTCTTGTCTGTATGGATGACAAGACTCTTTCTGGTAGGAGATGGTGGATCATCATCTTGGAGGACTGCTCTGCTAGCTATCATGGTGTCTATTGTTGACCACGCTCTATCAAGTGGCATCTGAAGTAATTGTTCCCCTCCAGTGGCATTAATCATCATCTGCCAAGTGTGAGTGAGTCCAGTGACGAAGATCTTTAACAGTCTTCTTTCTGTTATGCCATGCTGTGGGCATCTCTTTAGCATGTCAAAGAATCTGTCCCGAGCGTCCTTTAGAGATTCTCCTTTTCGCATCTTGAAACTAGAGATCTTGTCTACCCATTCGTCTACTTTGCTTTCAGGAAAATACTTGAGTAGGAAATTCCTGACTAATTCTGGCCATGTAGCCTTCTGTTGAGCATTCAATGAATCATACCATTCTTTTGCTGAGCCATCCAAAGAGAATGGAAACATAGCCAACTGAATGGTTTCCCTTGAAGCTCTTCCTTTCTTCACTGTCTTACTTAGTTCAACAAACTTCTTGAGATGTAAATGTGGATCTTCAGCACTCATTCCATAAAAAGCTCTAGAAGATGCTAGGTTTAATATACCAGGCGGTATATCAACCTCCTCATCCGTTCCAGCCAAATATTGGTCGACATTAGGTTGCCATGGTTGGTATTGCTCTTCTTGAGGATTCGGAACAGGATTAGCAAAATTTGGTGGAAAATAGTGTTGATGAATAAATTGTGGTGCAGCAGCTCTCTGCGGTGCTTGAAAAGGTCCTCGAAGTGGAACATTTTGCTGATTATCTGGTTGTCCGTTTGGTAAGTTTCCAGGTCCGTCATTCTGTCCATTGTTAGCCATCCTAGTTATGGTTGAAAGATTTCCTTCTGCAAGATCTCTCTGTCTCCTTCTTGCACTTGCTCTGATCAGCCTTGCTGTTCTCTCGAGCTCACAATTAAAAGGAAGCAAAGGTGGTCTTGAAGATCGAGTTATTCTCTCGCTCATAAACTGTTGAGACTTCTCTGTGAACAAAATGAAAGAATTTATGAATTTATTATAGTGTAAAGTAAATAATTACAATTAAACCAAAAAGTATCTACAGTTCTAGAATTCATAACGCTACACCCTCCCCGGCAACGGCGCCATGAAGCTTTGAGGTAAAACCCCGCTGCAATGCCCCCCGACAGCCTTTACACTATAAATCCTATAGGGCTGTTAAAAAGCTTGCCTAGTTTTTCCTACCGAAAGCGCACGGTATCAAGCTGCAATATTTATTTTTATTGTCGGGATCGTTCAATAGAGAGTTACACGATAGAAGTGTTTTAATAGAATTATTAGCTCTAGAATCTGTCTCTACTCTCGATTTAAGAATGTTGTAATGATGATTACTAAAGAATACTGCTGAAATATAAATGCTCAAAGCTGTAAACATAGTAAAGAAAGCAATTAAAATGATGTCGAACATTATGGTTATATTCATGTGCTTAAAATGTCACGGACCAAAACAAATGAAATAAGAATATGATGAGAATATCATACTTCATTGGCTAAAACATAGTGAAAGTCCATTGAGATAGGAAAATCCTTTATACAGCTTAATCAAATCTTCATGTCTTAAATCACTTCCCAAGACAGGTACTTATGATTCAGTGTCACGACATTCTAAGCTCTGAAATCATGGAATACCATCATCACAGAATGATCGGTCAGACTCTTTCTGTGATAAAAGCTCTTCAGAATTGTCACTTAATCTTTTCTTTCAAACTCAGATTAAGCCTTTGACAACTCGATGTCACTTCTAAATCATACTATATTTATCTGAACTTGAAGTTGTTCTTTTTATTACCCTGATCAAATTGATCTTATGACCCTGTATTGGATGTCCTCTACAACAAATGAAAAAGCTAGTATTTAAATCTATCATCCAATGTTTCCATAAGACTTGTTTCCTCAGAGTAATTCCTGCAAGTATTCGTAAGGAATAATAGTCTTGTAAGTATATCAAGATGAAATTGCTATTCAAATTCCTTGACTTATCCAGACTACTCAGATTTGTATGAATGATTCAGCTCGAGAAATCTCTGTAAACAGTTCCAAATATTCATGATTTGACTCAGGATTAGTAGACTGTAAGAGAAATATTTAATCTCCTACTCATAGCATGTAGTGATAACTATAAAGCCATGAACCCTGGAAATTAATCTTCCTGATACTCTACTAATTATTAGGACAAAAGATGGTTTTTGAAACATCTTTCCCTTTTAAACGACAGGTACTAAATGCCCAACTAAAGAACAAGTTTGTTCTTCGTTAGTCCTGAGTAAATAATGATTGAGAAAACCTATATCATCATCTTTCTCAGTGTACCAGTGAAAGTAATAATATGAATTGCTGATATGAATTGTGAGTCTGTCATTATGAAGTAAGATTACTCATCATAGACTGGGAATTATCCCAAAATATTATATGTATATGTAATATTATATGTATAAAGAAATGTTGAGGGTTCTGAATCCTCTTAATCAAAATGCAAGGGTGTTTCCAAAATATACATCAGAAACTAGACAGAATTAGGAAATAACTTTCCCAAGAAAAAGGATTTGAGAAATAATTCTGCAAAATAAATGTCCAAAGTAGCTCGCAGTAACTACTTTGGGTTTCAAACTATGAGCATTCCAATTTTCCACACGCTATGTCTGTACAGCGTGGAGGGAGCTAATATTCAAAGAATGTTCCTCAGATTTTGTTTATACAAAGAACTGAATGCCTCGCGGTAGTTTCTGTAAGAATGCGGCGAGGTACTCAATTCCTACTTATAGATAGGGGTTATATATGTATAAGAAGTAAAAGTGAATAATTGATACCCTGTAAAATGGATATCAAATCTATTGCTATTATTGATTGGTCCTCTCGCTTTGTCAGATTGACATCGCGTGAGTATTAGAATAGCCTTAGTCACAGCAGATCTATCTGGATATTTCCTCGCGTCATCTTTTAGCATGAAGCGAGGATTTACCCTTATTCGAAGTAAATGATCAGAATTTATAACTGTCATAACTACCTTCTGGAATTTCCGTTTAGAGAATTATGAACATAGAATCTTTTGCATCCAAATTCATGAACTCAGAGCTATTGATTCTTAAAGATTATCAAGCGATGATTAACACTGCATGGGTCTCTAGGAACCTTTTAGAGTTCTGAACATTAAACACTATGATTCTCGTTTGTGAACATAATATCGACAGAAAATCGAGTAAATTCATAATTCTGCTAGGTCATACCTAACTCGGTTACAATATCCAAATTTCTTGCGTAATTGGAACGAACAATTTACGAATTAAAAATGTGGAAGTGTATAATCTTCGAAAATCGAATTAAGGATATGATGCAAAATTCATATTGAATATCGAAGTTGAGGTTTATACTCTGCTGAAACAGAATTAAGAAATAGAAATGGAAACCAGAAAGATAAGAAATTCACAATCTGATAACTGATCATTCTTCATGTATCTCAAATAACAAAGAATTAAAAACGAATACACCTGGAAATCTGATTGCTATCAGAATAATGCAAAGATGAGCGAACAAGTCGGAAGTTAGATGATGATCGTCGTGATGGATGAACAAGCGATCCGAAAGCAACTCTCCTCCCAGGGTATCCTCAAGCTAATCTAACAGCTAATCTTAAAGAAATCTACTACGAAATCGAATTACATATCTATGAAATCAAATTACAATTCTACGAAATAAAATTACAAATCTGAAGAACTCAAAGTAAATTGCAGGGAAAATTAAATCCTAACCTACCTACTAAACTCTAAAAAGTGGACTGGAGAGTAAAATCGAGCTATTCTCTTCAATCTCCCGCCTTCTTTGAGCTGATTCCCCCAAGGGTCTTATTTATAGATGGGTGTTGTAACTGCTTGAACCTTGGATGATAACCGCTCGCATCAGAATAACTCTCCTCTCGCTTTGTCCAGTTCCTTCAAAGCGAGAGTTCAGAAACTTAATCATCTTTCTCAACAAGGCGAGGTCCTTCAATTTCTCCAAAGAATTTGCTTCTCGCCATGATGAATAAAACTTTCTGTCTTGCACAGATTTTCTTCCCTCGCGATGTCAAACAATCATCGCGTGGACTTCAGCATCTGCACATTTTCCTTAAATCTTTTCCTGATTTCGAAAACAAGCCCTCGCACCATTCCTTTTCTTTCCTCGCTATGTCCTTTCCTCCTACTGCTGCTTTCCAGCTTACTTCCTGATAAATGACAAAGCGTGGATTAGTTCAATAGAAACACAGCGTGCGAGACTTGCAAAGAAAACTTAGAATTTCAAGCCATTTTCAGTGTAATTCCAACTTCTTCACAATCTTAATTCTTCTTCCATCTTTTCTGATCCTCTATGAATATTCATCAAAAATCAATGGAATTAAGAACAAAATAACATGACTAAGACACTAAATTGGACGCAAATGACAGTCATAAAAGGCTGTCATCAGTAATACAGAATGAAGTAGATTCTTTGAAGAGGCAGAATGTTAAGCTTAAAGCCCAAAATTTTGATTTGCAAAAGGAGTTAGATGATTTGAAACTCAAGAACGACGAACTTCAAAAGGTAAAAGTGCTCTTGATGAAATTCTAACTTCTGGAAAACGTGTTGGAGATCAAACATGTATAGGTTATATGAAGAAATCAACTCCAAGCAATACCATGTTTGTAAATGGAGGATACTTGACTTCGCAATACAAGGAGACTGACAAAGTTGATGTTACAACATCGCCCAGACGAAGGCAGGACTGCAGTTATTGTCAACTACCTGGACATTCTGCTAACACATGTATCAGAATAGTAAGAGACTTAATGAATGGTCGAGCTGTTGTTTGGCCATCACAGGAACTTCGAAAAAGGATCAGAGTACAAAGAGTATGGATTCCAAAGAAGAAGTATCTGCCACTGAAAGATGTTGAGACCACAGGAGAACAACAAGCCATATCAACTAAAGAGAATTTCGGACTTATGATTTCAGAGTCAGAAAGAGAAGGTATTGGACCAACCCAGCACAAAGATTGAACCACTTGAGCTGGAGATAAAGATATGTAGCTGTGATGAAGCTGTTACTGAAGTGTTATCATTACTCACAGACTACAGTATCAATGGGTAAACAGATTTTCTTTTTCATTGATATATTTTTGAGCTAATGAATTTTTGATTGCTTGTTTTTAAGAAGATATTAGGTTATTTCTACGAGAGACACCTATGAGTTTGATGATTCTTCCATCATGGGGGAGATTTGGTGTTGATGTTGATGCACTTTTGGCTGGTTGGTATATTTTCTAGCAGTGCTGACTGCTTGGTAACTATTTCTGAACTACTTAGTTTTATCTGCACTGTGATTATGATCTGAATATCTGATGGATGTTGTTTCTGATTCGTTTTGATTATTCTGTAACATCCTACTTGTGAATCATATTGTTTTGCTATGATATGATCTCTTATACTCTTTGGACTTAGATAGTTTCAACACCATTTGGTGATGGAATTATCATCTTCACAAAGAGTGGGGGAGATTGTTATTGCCATAACATTTCTCTCTGTGCAGATGATGTAGTTTTATGGTTGTTGAAACTACGACAGAACTACGAACAGAACTACGCGAGCAGTTACTGACAGTTACTGGCAGACATGTGCGGCAGTTATCTCTCTGTGTGCGCGTTTTAACCGACCCAGACGGATCTAATTCGTTTCTCTGAGTTTATATACCTCTGTTAGATCCTCTCTAATTAAGAGTTCCAATTATTGAGTTGTATTTTACACACATTACACATTTTTACACACACTTGAGTCGGTTATTCTCTCCAAGACTTGATTGTTCTATTCTTTGAGAGAGTTTAGAAAATTCCTTGTGTTCTTTCTGCAAATTGAAGATCATTCCATACTCACAAGGTCTGCGCTACATTGATTCAACAAGATTTATTTGTTGAGAAAATCTTTCTTCGACACCCGATTGAAGAGGCTTTGCGGAAGCGCTCGATGTTTGAAGGAGATGAATTCAAGAGGACTTCTATGCCGAGATGCCATGGTTCTTGAAGCCTGAACAACCGGAGAATTCAAATTGGACAGGATCGTCCGGAGACTGAGTTGTGGGGGAGTCACTACTGCAGTCTGTCTGCAACAGGGAAGTGTTGCATTAGAGTTTGAATTGGTTGTTTTTGAGTCTTTTAAGTCTAGGTCTTTCTTGAGTATTAGTATAAGTCGCCTGGATTGGAATCCCCCAGACGTAGATCCGTTGGATCGAACTGGGTCACCAAATCTCTTGTTCTTGTTTTACGATTTCCGTTGAACACTCTGTGCACACATCACTCGTTATAACGTAGTTCTGACTACCGCTCGACAACACTTTTAATTTCAAGATTTCAGTATTATCTGGGAACGTCAGATACGGTCGGATAGTATCGGATACGGATATTATCCATATTTTTTTTTGTCGAATTCGGTATCGAATACGAATGGGCCGGATACGAATACGGTTTCGGATATTTCGGATTAGGGATACGATACGGATGCAGGACGGATATATGACGGATATGGATTCAATCGGATACAGATTATCGGATAATTTTTTATAATGTTTTTTGAAAATTTGATATTTTTTTATAATTATTAATCATTTTTAATTATTAAATAATAATATATTAATATATTCGGATATCCATATTTAAAATTCGGATAATATCCTATCAATTTTCGGATGCGGTCGGATAGTCGAAAATGGATTCGGATTCGAATATAATCGGATAAGTCATCAGATAAGTCAGATATTTACCGTACCGCTTTCACCCCTAATATTTTTACAATTGATAATATTTTTACATTAATTTATGATAATACATAAATTTATAAAAAATGAAGAAGAAAAAAAAAATGCAGGGTGTGAATAGTATTCCTCTCATTTGAAAGGAACATTGTAGCACCCTCCCATTTGAAAAGGTACTTTCTGCAAAAATGCAAGGTGGATTGGAGCTCCACCCTGCACTCCCACCCTGAAAAATAGAGAAATGAAGAGTGTGTTGGAGATGGTCTAAAAATAAAGTAGTACATGACTCAGTCGGTCTAGAAAATTAAAGAAAGGACGATGATTCTAAATTCTAATGTATTAAATCAATCTTTTTATCTGCAAAATATATTGCACTAAACATATCCTATATACTATAACTTGTTACATGGCCTATAATCATTAGTTCTTTCCACTGCATGCTTTTCAGAAACAATTATTAATAAATTATATCCCTGAAAAGAATCATGTAATTGCTGTTGCAATAGCATTTCAATTTAAAATAATGAAGGTTGGATAGATTTTACAGTAAAGGTAGCTTATACTGTGGGCTTTAAGAAGTAGGGTTCCTTAGTAGATTCCACACAATGGTTTAAATAATTAAATTGTTTACATTTTATGTCACCGTTTATGGAAGCAATAATTCTTAGATCCCACATTGAGAAACCATACATGAATGCATATATTCATTTCCTGAGTCAGATGCTTTTGTTCTCTACCGGACGTGTAATCCATATATTCTCCTTTTTAATTCTCGTCAGCTTCCAAAATGAAGGTTGAAGAAGAAAATTGATTTTTTTTTTTTTTATATGATTTGAAAATGGATAGGGGCATTTGCCTTTACCAGATTCCAAGAGATTCTGTAAGAAAATTGATTAAAACCACACTAATTAGTTGCTATAAATAAGACAGCTAGCTATTTCCAGCGGTATTCTTGTAAGGAAATTGAAGAAGTTATCAAACCCCCTTTTCTTCTTTTCTGATAAGTAGTTAAATTTAAAGAAAGAAAATGAAGAAAGCAGGAACATGTTGCTCTGGGTTTTTGGACAAGAGCAAACCATACATCGCGATGATTTCCCTGCAATTTGGGTATGCAGGGATGAATATTATCACCAAGATATCTCTCAATGGAGGGATGAGTCACTACGTGTTGGTTGTTTATCGCCATGCCTTTGCCACTGCCATCATAGCTCCCTTTGCTTTCTTGTTCGAAAGGTTTGTTGTTGTAATATATATTATTGCATCTTTTGCAGTACGCAACATTAATTATTCTTCCAGTGCAGTAGTGTGTAATTATTAAAGATACTTTTCAGGGAAGCACAACCTAGGATATCGTTTCTAGTGTTCGTGCAAATCTTTGTTCTTGCTCTTCTTGGGTGAGTAGTAGTCTCATTTATATTTTTTGTTTAATCATAGAATTCGATTGTTGAAATAAATTTCAATTTTCCCTTGTCATCCTGCAGACCGGTGATCGACCAAAATTTGTACTATGCTGGACTGAAATTGACGTCGCCTACGTTTGCTTGTGCGATGAGCAATATGCTTCCTGCCCTCACCTTCATCATGGCTGTCATTTTCAGGTATGGCATTATATATAAAGTTGTCGCTACAATAAACTAGCAACGAGAAGTATCATAGCGACAACTAAGTTGGTATAAATAATAATAGTAACTATGAGATGTGAGAGGTTGTTTTTGTAATGTGTTAGATTTTACTTTTTACAATTTCAATTTTTGTGGTAAATAATTTTTTTTGTTAGACATAACAAAATCTATGTCAATCATCACATAAAATGTTGCCTACAACCAAAATATTCTGCACTTGCAGTCTAGTACTGGTTAGTCTGTATGCTAACTTTATTGTATAATTATGGTTATATAATGACGAAAAACTTTGAAGGATGGAGAAAATAAACATGAAGGTGGCAATATACCAAGTAAAAGTGGTGGGGACGGCCATAACGGTCGCCGGAGCTATGCTGATGACGTTGTACAAAGGCCCCGTCATGGAGATGGCGTGGTCGAAGCACCGGATGCCAAATCCGACGACAGCCTTGGCCACCTCGGCAGCAGCCACCGGAGCTGCAGATGAGATAAGCAACCGGGATTGGTTCATCGGCTGCATTCTGCTGATTATCGCCACGTTGGCATGGGCTTCGTTCTTCATCCTGCAGAAGGCCGCCTTGAGAACTTACAAGAACCACCAGCTTTCTCTTACATCGATGGTGTGCTTCGTCGGAACCCTGCAGGCGATTGTGGTCACTTTCGTGGTGGAACGGAGGGCTTCCGTGTGGCGGATTGGCTGGGACATGAACCTCCTTGCTGCTGCATATGCTGTAATAATTAATCAATTTATTTTGCTCTACTGATGAAACGGATCACTTTTAGGGTTTTATTTATCATTTTTTTTTCTTGATTATTCTTTCTACTCATGAATCATTACTTTTGTTGATGAATTGGAATAGGGAATTGTGAATTCCAGCCTTTCGTACTATGTTCAAGGGCTTGTAATGAAGCGCAAAGGACCTGTCTTCGCGACGGCTTTCAGTCCATTGATGATGATCATTGTAGCAATCATGGGCTCCTTCATCCTCGCCGAGAAGATTTTTCTTGGAGGGTAATTTCTTTTCTTGCATGTCTTGATACACTACTACAAGAATTTTCTGTTCTAGCGACGAAAAATATTTGGTAAAATTTGGTCAATAAAGAGGTTAGCGGTTAAATTTGTGACCGAAATTCGTTAGCTACCATAGTTTTAGCTACCTAATTCACTGATTTATCTAGTAATGGTTGGCTATTATGGTACAGGGTCGTTCATTCATTGCTAATTATTGATTTTGTGTTGAGAGTCCTTGTCCCGTGTTTAACTAGCGGGACATGAACTAATCGTCGTCTACCTTAACAGGGTGGTGGGGGCGGTAATAATCGTGGTTGGTCTGTACTCGGTTCTATGGGGCAAGTACAAGGAAGAGAAGCTGCAGGAAGAGAACAAAATTGAGGAAATAATAATACCCCAAGTAGTGAACATGAAGGACATAGGGAACAACAGCACACAAGTAGTGATGAATGGAGAAATGCAAGTGGTGATCGATAATGATGGAAACTGGAAAGGGATATGATCGTCGATGAGATGCGGATGGGAGGTGATAAGTGCCACTGACCCTTTAAAAAAAAGACAAATGATGCGTTTTAAGATTGGATCTGATGTTATTCGATGATGTAAGAGAAGTGATCGATCGATCATGCATTACAGAAAAGCAAGAATTGAATTATTATATACTTATATTATATTATATGGGGATTAACGCATCTCCTTTGCTACTGGAGATTGCAAAACCTTAATATGCAAGTTTGAAGATTCTCTAACATTTCTGATACTGGCGCTGCAATAAAATAAAGTCACGCCAATGGACAGATCCGAGCCGTATAGTAGTAAAATAAATTATAGCCACTAAATTAATCAAACAAAATAAAATCAGTACTGTATTTTATAACTGTATTCTTAGTTTCTATAACTGCCCAAAAAAACTTGTTAGGTACTGCCTCCGTTCCTATGTAAGTCCACATTTTGGATTTTGATACTGTGAGTATACTTATTTATTTCGATTTTTTGATACAATTATATGATAATATATAGTTAAGTGAAATCTTGTTGGATTCGTCTAATCGCATAGATTTAGAATATCAAATGATAATTTTTATTTGTATGAAATTTGAGTTATTAAGGATTAAAAATGCATATTGGATTGCGTGAAATGTGGGTCCGTAGCATTTAAAAAGGAACGGATGAAATATTAATTTTGATTTAAGACTAGTACACCCCGTGCACTGTTGTTGGTTTATTATTTGTGATTTTAAACATTAATTTTCAAGAAATATTAATATATAAATAATTTTAACATACACAAAATAGAATGAAATAATAATTAAAATAAAAAAAAATAGTTCAAGGAGATCCTCAATCTCCATATCTATTTGTGACAATTATGGGAAAGCTTTCCAGAACGATACCTGAAGAAGTTGGGGCTGATCGATGGAGACTGTTGGTGTAATTGAGACAAAGGAAAAAAAAAAAAACCCGAAGGATATACTTCATATTGAAGGGGGTTTTCCATGTTAAATAGGAGTATATAATTTGATATACCGGTAATTTACCAAAAATATTACTTCATGCATATCCTTAGCTTTTCCATGATTACAAATAGATATGGAGACAGTTATATAATTTGATCCATATTTGTCTACATAATATATGTTGAAGGGGTTTTCCCACTTTATTGTTTTCGATATTAAATATACTCTATTATTTTCTACACATGAATATATTCATATTTGATTAATGTTCCAAGAGAATAATTGTTGACATTACACGTCGAATTAAGAATCTCACCAACATGAAAGATGCTAATTGTAGGATTCTCTGTGTAGTATTCCAAGTATTGAAACTACAAGAAATCATTTTTGAGCAAATATATGCCAGCATGAAAGTAAATTCTCATCTTTCGAAAGTGAACTCCTATTGGCAACATTTTTCAACAAACTTGAAAAATGGGGGAAAATGGGGTTAATGTAATTAAAGGCAGAATCAGAATTTAGAACTAGGGAAGATTAATTAAAATACTCACTCTGTCCTAATAATTTTAGCTACATTTGACTTTTGACATTGTTCATTATTTAATTTTGACTCGATGTTATTGTATTGTTGCAAGAAGAAAAAAAATAGTCAATTGTGGTCTTGTTAGAATCGTCTAATCGTGTAGTTTTAAAATATACATTTTATATAATTTTTATTTTATCGATTTTGAAATATAAAGTGTTATATAAGTGCATTGCATTGTGTCCAGAAGAGAAAATAGACAAAATTATTGGGACGGAGGAGAGTATCAAACAATACGTTTGTACTCCAACAACTACACCCCTATATACACGCACACAAACAAATCCGTCAACCATCGTCCATTCCCGATCAATGAATCTAATTAAAAAATTTTATGGGGATGAGGACTTAACTCAAGTGGTTAAGTCCCCGACTTTCAACGGAAGGTTAGATGCTCGATTCCCCACCGGCCCCCTATCCATCCCTTTTATTCCCCATTTATAATTTGTGTGGCATGAGGTCTCACTACTAATTAAGTATTTTCTAGCCTGTATAGGCTGTTCTGAAAAAAAAAATATACTTAAATTTCAAAATTAATATTGTTTTCCTCAATATATAAAAAACCTGTCACAATAAAATGAAAAATTACTTTAAAAAAATTAACATAAATAAGATACTACTACTGTATATTTTCCAAATAGTATTATAACATTAATTTTAGTTAAATGCAGAGTATAATTTATTTTTATTTGCTGTTTACATAACTTCTTAGAGCTTCTCCAATGCCCTCTCTAAACTAGAGTAACACTCTAAAATAATGTTCAGCTCTCTCCTCCAACTAGGGTGGAAATAGGCTAGGCGGGGCTAGGTTTAGGCTTGAACAGCCTAGGTCTGCGTTGAATTTTTAAGGCCCGAGCCTGGCCTATTACCTTTGTAGGCCTATCTTATATGCCTAAGTCTGGCCTATTTATTTAAATAGGCCACTAAGTCTTTTAAAAGTCTGATTAAAACTATTTCAAAATTAAGTTAAAAATTCTTTTATATATGTCCGGATATAATCATAAGGTTGGAAGATATGAATTTGTACACTTGGGCAAGTCGTCATCCACAACTATTTATATACGGGAAAAAACTTATAAATATTTTAAAAACCTATATAAAATTAAATTAATAATACTTCTACATAATAATAATAATAATAATAATAATAATAATAATACCACATATTCATATACAGTAAACATACACCTACTAATAGTAGTGATAAATAGGTCGGCCTGATTGGCCTAATAGGTTTTTTATAAATTCTAACCTGAGTAGCCAAATATGCTTTCAAAATAGCCTGAGCATAGCCTGTTTTATAAAAAAAAGCTTGGCCTGGAAGGCCAGGCCATAAGCCCCTATCGGATAGCCTGACCTATTCTCACCCCTACCTCCAACTGCCAACGCGAAACATCAGACGGGACCGTACATTTTGGTGGAATGAACAGTAGACTTGCAAATGTAGCGATGTACTGTTGCTCCCGGCCTGCTATCCACTTTTTTGCTTTTTTTTTTAAAAAAAGATTTAATTAAATTATATATACATATATTTATATTCCTAATCTTAAGCTGACTCTCTTTATTTACCTTTTTTTATCTTTTATCTTTTTTTTATTATTTTTTTATAATTATATTCTCCATTTTTTTGTACTATTAGTATTTTCAGTTTATAAACTATATGTAAATTAATTTTTGCTAACAAAAAAATTTTAATTTATATGTTCAAATACTAAAAATTACTAAAAAAATCTGTATTTTAATAAAATTTTAATTAAGAAATTTGAATATAATATATATTTTAAAAAATATAATATATACACTAAGTTGATAAATTTCTGTTGCGGTTTTGTATTTTTCTTGTAGTGAATGTACAATAAGTTGATAAAATAAAATTAAATGAATAGTAAAAAAAATCAAAATGGAATATTTCTAAATAGAGGAAAAATTAGACTACAAGAAATTCGTGGCAATGCGACGAATTTGACGAAGAAATTTTATTAAAGTCGTTGCCTAAATCTTCATTGCCTGACAGATTTCATCGCCTAGAGCGCAAGACAACGAAATCCTTTCATCACCTGCCCGCGAAATTCTTTTAGTTGAATGGTTGGTTGGAGATGAATTATAGAAAAGTGTAAATTTAACTAGATAATAGAGTTGGAATCGACTCTAAAATATAGTTATAGCGGGAAATGGCCTTAACGTAACACTCTGCAAAAGTGGAAAATCAGTAGCTGGGCCGACACTTAAGACTCCAATTTTTTAGTAGGCCCGCTGGTGAGCTTTTGGGCTGATACTTATGGACTTAATTGCATGTTAAATCGGCTTTAATTGGATAAAGAAGTTGATTATGGTCCATGGAACTAAGTACTTCCTCTGTTCTCATTAAAGTGTTCCCTTTGCATAGTAGTAACTATTCATTGAATAATTTTGATTTATTTTTTTCACATAGTTCTATAAGATAAAATATAGTCAAGTGAGATCTTGTTAGATTCGTCTAATGACGTAGTTTTAGAATATTAAATTTTTATAATTTTTACTTATATACAATTTGAGTTATAAATATTTTAAAATGTGTTTTGGACTGCGTGAAATGCAGAAGTGGAGCATTTATATGAGAATAGAGGAAGTATGAAATTGGGCATTTGGTCATTCCATTAACTCGCTCGTCCACTCTCTTCGTGAATTTTTTTTTTTACCTATATCCACAGGCTACATTGAATCCAATGCTAATCCATCGAAAATTTGGTATTGAAAAGTTGTCTTTCCCAAAATAGAATTCTGCATTCGAACCATTCGTGAATTTTTTGATATGGTTTATTATTTAATTTTGATGTAAATATATCATATAAAAAAAATAAACTTTTGTTATATTAGTCTAATCATAATTTTATTATACTATACTTTATACATAATCTTTATTTATATATATTTGGATATATTAATTATTAAATAAATATATTAAATTCATCCAAAACATAGGGTTGTAAAGGATGAAGTAATAATACATTAAACTGGAATATATTAAATAGGTGTGAGTTTTCATGAAAATGAAAATGTTTGGGAGCAAAGGGACAGAGTCTTGTGCCAATTTGGCAATGGGCAGGGCATTCGGTGGGTGAAAAACTAAAAGCGATAATGACATGTGGAATAGTAATCGTTTCGTTCACCAACTATCCTACCAACTTTAATTTGGAGGGCGCTTTAGGCTTTAGTCCTTAACCTAATCTTCACATACTAGTACAATTTTTCACTGCGGCCTTTTCATTTTTATTTTTCTCTTTTAAATGCACAATTCCTGCATTTCACATCGTTCAATACACATTTTTAAAGGTTAATAACTCAAATTGTACATAAATAAAAATTATAAAAATTTGATATTTTAAAACTACGTGATTAGACAGATCTAACAAGATCTCACTTGACTATATTTCTTTTTATATTACTATGTTAAAAAAATTAATCAAAGTTACTCAATAAATAGTGACTACTATGCAAATGAATCACTTATTTGAGAAAGGAGGTAGTATTATATTCACTCCAATTTAAATTAGATTATAGTTGTTGACACGAGAACTAAGATGGATAACTTATTACTACTATTTAATAAATTGATTCATATAATATATTATATAAATATGTAATTAACGAACCAAATTTAAATTTAATTAATTTTTATTTCTTAATCTAATATTTGAAAAAAAAAAATATGACAAACTCCAAATGACCTATTTGATTATCCATTTTGAACCTTCTATTGTGTTTTTTTTTTTGCATAGCCGAACCTTCTATTGTGTTTGATTGCATTATACATTAAATTGATTAATTATATATATTTTTTCGAGACTTTTACTATTTTTATTTGTTTATTTTGTGTTCTTGGTAAATTAGGTATCCTTTATTGGGGGAATTGATTGTAATTTAATTCAATAGTTGAATTCATGCCCAACGGTCGTATCCAACATTCCAACTACTGCAAAACCAAACAATACTTTAGTCTTATAACATGTACTTTTTCTGTGTGCTTCACTTGTTTTGGATATTATTTATTCCATATTTTCTTATGTGATTATAGGCCCTGTTTGGTTGGCAGCAGTTTGTATGGCATATTGCCAATTAGCAGATTTGACTCAACAATGTGCTCTTTTTTTGTGTTTTGCAAGCAGTAGATTAGAAGAGCATATTGGGCCCAATTTGCTAAAATCGGATCTGCTTCATTTTGAAGCATATTAGCAAGCAGATCAACAATCCCCTAAAATATGCCATATGCTGATTGATATATGTTGGTCTACCAAACACCTTTAATCAAATCTACTATTAATATCTGCTGGTCAAATCTACTGCTCAAATCACTTATCAAATTTGCTGGTCAAATCTACTATCTGCTTCTACTATCTGCTAAACTCCCAAACAGGCCCTATATGATACTTTGGTTGATGGGTTCAACGCCTTTTTGCCTATCAAGAGAAAAAACACTTAATTTAATATTGTTTTCTTAAGGAACAATTGCGCTAGAATAATGAATCATTTCATAACTTCAAGAAATCATAAAAACAGATGAATATGAGATTTTTTTTAAAGAAAAAACATAAATTATTTTTGCGTATATAATCATATATTATACTCCCTCTGTCCCACTTAACTTGTCTTGTTTCATTTCTGCACACAATTCAATGCACATTTTCAATCGTTAATATTTCAAAATATATACAACAAAAAAATAAATAGAATATATATTTTAAAACTACATGATTTTACGATTCTAACAAGACCCAACTCGACTATTTTTTCAAATATATACTTGCAATAACGTTGAATCAAAGTTAAACAATGAACAGTGTCAAAAAGTCAAACAGGACAAGTATACTGGGACGGAGGGAGTACCACACAAACAACAACTAATAACTTTATTTGAATGGTGCAGTGTCATCACTTTCATATTTTCCAATATAAATATAATACTAAAGAAGAGTGCACAACACTTTACACATTTCATTTTTAGATTGTGTAATTTATTTTTCCAATACAAAGAAATAGGTGATAGAAGTTATATCCCACCAATTACAAAGAATAAATAGATGCTAGGAACCCATATTATTAGTAGATTGTGTTTTTTTTTTTTTTTGGAGAGCATTTAAGGCATGGGAAAGGGTGATGAGAGCCCATGCCACACAATTACAAAGCGGAATAAAAGGGATGGATAGAGGCCGGTGCGGAATCGAATCTCCAACCATCCATTGGAAGTTAAGTGACTTAACCACTTAGGCTATGTCCCATCCCCAGTAGATTGTGTAATTTAAGGATACAATTTAATAGATTAATTATTTTTATTATAAATATAATTGTGTATATAAGATGTATCATTGAATTTTGAGATGATTGATTTTTGGGTCGCAACTCCATAAGTTAGTCCATCATTCACCTAATAGTAGTACTCCCTCCGTCCCAATATAAGTGGCCCCTTTCTTTTGAGCACGAGAATTTAGGTAGTGGAATTTAGTAGTTAAAGTGGTGTGAGTAAATTTGACTAATTCATCCATCTAATTTATAATGATTATATTTGACTTTTAACCATATTTATTATTTAACTTTGACTTAATGTTATCGTAATGATGTAGAAAGACAAAAATAGTCAAGTGTGATCTTGTTGGAATCGTCTAATCATATAGTTTTAGAATATATATTTTATATAATTTTTATTTATACCCATTTTGAGATATTAATGGTTAAACATATATAGGGACTTTGTGCAGAAAGTACAATTGTCATTATTGTGGGGTTTTTAATCATGTTTATGTTAATCTAATTTACTTAAAAGGGAAAGTGACCACTTTTAATGGGACATCCCAAAAAGGAATAGTGCCCATTTTTAATGAGACGGAGGGAGTAATTATCTTAAACAAAAATAATTGCCAGTTTATCATACTTAAAATGCATGAAATTGTTAACAGGGTACAACTGTCTCCTTCAACGGTATTATAGCTTTCCTGTCCCTTTATTAAATCTCATAAAATACAATTAATTCTCAAAGTAAAACTAATTAATACAGAAGCACTAGTGTGTTTTTATAGATGGAGTAAAATTAATTATACAGCATCCAGAAACTAATGGTGAATAATTTCCTCAATAATCTCGTAAGTCTAATTATATCCCTGAAGCAATCATTATTAGGGGTGAAAGTGGGGCGGATAATATCCGTCCGATCCGACGCCGTATTCGATTATATTCGAATCCGAATTCGAATTTTTATATCCGGCGGATACGGGACAGGATATGAGATTGCAAATATCCGCCCGTATCCGAAAAATCCGAATATAATGCGGATATTATCCGTATTTGCTATCCGAATATCCGAATATTTATATATATTTTTATATGTATAATATAATATATTATATTATAAAATATATTATATGTAATATAATATATTTATATGTATAATATAATATATTATATTTATATGTATAATATAATATATTATATGTATAATATATTTATATGTATAATAGAATATATTTATATGTATAATATAATATATTATATTAACTATAAAATAAATAAGTAATACTATATGTATAAATATAATCAAAAGCTTGAAAGCCATATGTAATTTATTAAATCAAATCATATCAATCAACTCGACTACATCATTAGGTTTTTTGCATCAAAACTGTAGTATATAACATCTTGTAGTGATGTTATTTAGATGTTTTGAACGAAATAACTAATGATCTTGGAAAATTTAAAAATTTAGTTTAACTTACATAGTAGTATATTTCGATTTCACTTAAAAATTATAAAAACATTTAATTTTAGTAATTATAAGATTATCCGAGTTAAAATCCGAATCCATCCCGTATCCGTTTCCCGAAATATTCGAATTCGTATTTGTATCCGGCCTATTCGTATCCGATTCCATATTCGATAAAAAAAATATGGGATAGGATACGGGATGAGTACTATCCGCCCGTATCCGTCCCGTTTTCACCCCTAATCATTATAGTTGGAGTTTGGCAAAACGTTAAAATGACAAAAGTACCCTTCACCAACTACACGATTTTTGATAAATACTTTTCAGCTCTTTTGCCTTCCAACTACTACGCCCACCGCCATGGCTGCCTTCTTCCTCCTCCCTCTCCTCCTCCCCCTCTTCTATCTCCTCCACCGCCTATACTTCCACCTCCGCTTCCGCCTGCCGCCGGGCCCCCGTCCCTGGCCCATCGTTGGAAACCTCTATGACATTCAGCCCATCCGATTTCGGTGCTATGCCGACTGGGCTCAGCGCTACGGCCCGATTATTTCCGTCTGGTTTGGCTCCACGCTGAATGTCGTCGTTTCCAACACGGAATTGGCCAAGGAAGTGCTTAAGGAGAAGGATCAGCAGCTGGCCGACCGCCACCGCACCCGATCAGCCGCAAAGTTTAGCAAGGATGGAAAGGATTTAATTTGGGCGGATTACGGCCCTCACTATGTTAAGGTGAGGAAATTCTGCACTCTGGAGCTGTTTACCCCCAAGAGACTTGAGGCTTTGCGGCCGATTAGAGAAGATGAAGTCACGGCTATGGTGGAATCCCTGTACAATGACTGCACTTCCCCTGGTAGGCTTTCGTGAATTTTAGCTAACTGACTTTAATTATGGAATTGAAAATTAGCTTGTTTGGATTGAATAATGTCTAAATTTATGTTTTCCCGCTCATCATTTAGATCTCCAACTGCTAATTGAGCTAATTTTTGTGCCCTAGTTGGTAAACAATAAATGCTGTTTCAAAATTTTCCACAGATAATTTGGGTAAGAATCTGCAATTGAGGAACTATTTAGGAGCGGTGGCTTTCAATAACATCACCAGGCTTGCATTTGGGAAAAGGTTCGTGAATGCTGATGGTGCGATCGACAGGCAAGGGCTTGAGTTTAAGGCCATCGTTTCGAATGGAATAAAGATCGGTGCATCACTTTCCATGGCCGAGCATATTCCATGGCTTAGATGGCTGTGTCCGCTCGATGAAGAGGCGTTTTCGAAGCATGGAGCCCGAAGGGACCGTCTCACCCGAGAAATAATGGAGGAGCACACAATTGCCCTGAAAAATTCCGGAGGGGCGAAGCAGCACTTTTTCGATGCTTTGTTGACACTCAAGGATAAATATGATCTTAGTGAGGAAACAGTCATTGGCCTTCTCTGGGTGAGTTGCTGACCTGATATGTTCATTTTAGTAAAATATGAATTGTCTCATTTCCTATCGGGGGCGGGATTACAGGACAAGAGAATTCTGTTCTTATTGGCATTGTTGGTAATTGCAGGACATGATCACCGCAGGAATGGACACAACTGCAATATCTGTGGAATGGGCAATGGCGGAATTGGTCAAGAATCCGAGGGTTCAGCAAAAGGTTCAAGAGGAGCTCGACCGTGTGGTCGGGCATGAACGAGTGATGACTGAGCTGGACTTCTCGAATCTTCCATATCTGCAATGCGTTGCCAAGGAATCACTTAGATTACATCCCCCAACGCCGCTCATGCTCCCTCATAGAGCCAATGCCAATGTGAAGATTGGTGGCTATGACATACCCAAGGGTTCAAACGTGCACGTCAATGTATGGGCAGTGGCGAGGGATCCGGCTGTATGGAAGAATCCCCTGGAATTCAGGCCGGAGAGATTCCTTGAGGAGGACGTGGACATGAAAGGGCACGATTACCGGCTTCTGCCTTTTGGGGCAGGGAGAAGAGTTTGCCCCGGTGCGCAGCTGGGAATAAATTTGGTGACATCCATGATAGGGCACCTAATGCACCACTTCAACTGGGCTCCTCCGAATGGGGTTCGAGCGGAAGAGATTGACATGCGTGAGAATCCTGGTATGGTTACCTACATGACGACTCCATTGGAAATGGTGGCGACTCCCAGATTGCCTGCTCATTTGAACAAACGTATGGCAGTGGACATGTAACTTGTAAGTGAGTGAATATCCGGAAATGTGAGAGCAGTTTTCTTTCATTGTGGATGGAATTACAATATACGCTCTGTTGTCTCGGCTTGAAAACTTTTTTCTATTTGTACTGTATGTAATACTCCTATGTTGAATTCCCTCCTAGCAGATGTTACTAGGATATTACATAGATGGAAATTGAGTTTATTCCTATATTGTCGAGCCTCTAATCAACAAACATGGTGCAGCTGTAGACTTGTAGTCTACAAGGAACACCTTGTGG
Organism: Hygrophila difformis; assembly: GCA_030278955.1. NCBI lineage: Eukaryota > Viridiplantae > Streptophyta > Magnoliopsida > Lamiales > Acanthaceae > Hygrophila > Hygrophila difformis. Next base: position 44,802,605 of record JAOANR010000004.1, read on the forward strand.
TTGTGGATTGGGACAATTAACAATTCATGTTACTATTGGAATTTCGAAATCAATAATAGCTGTGGCCTGTGGGGTAGTGCTCATCTGCCCCAACTAGGATTGAACCGGCCACCAAACTTGTGCTGCACTAGGACCTGTTGTATTTTAGTGCATTGTCTGGGTGGAAATGTCGTCTTGGGTGGGCTTTACAAACATCTATCAACATTAAGAGGGTTGGTGACTACCAAACCCGGATATGAATTATGCAAATTTACGTTTAGTAAGAGTGCATTTGTTTAAAACAAGGACCCAGAAATATTTGTGCTATCGAGGGGGAACATAGAAGTCTATGAATGTGCTATTTACTACTACTAGAGCCTCAAATTGAGGAGGCGCTGCCTTGTTAGTTTTTGTAGATCAGATTTGTTGTGTTAAAACATACTTATTGCATTAAATTTTGTACTACTAATGAAGATCAGATTTGTTGTGTTGAAACTTGACACATATTGCATTAAAAATTTGATTCCTCATAAATTGTAACTGGTCTTGTGTGAATAGCAGCAGCAAGGATTTATATTTATTTGGTTTTGGCAATTTGTTGCTCTACCAACCATATTGCTTTGGCAGGTTCACGTATCACGTTTATGATACTTGTGCTCAGAGACGGCCTCTGTTATCAATTGATTTCAGAGAGACATCTATTGCAGCTGACCAGCTGCTGCTGAAGATGAAGATAGACAAGTATAATTAGGTACTTCTGGAAACGTTTCTTACAGTATTTTATTAGCTCTTAATGCTCCATTTGGCACCGCTGAATTTCTAAATTCTAGATCAACCTCTCCCCACATTTGGGGTTTCATTTCTCTGTTTCTTGTGCATGTCTTTCTTGTGTGATTCTCAAATAAAAATAGGTAGAATCTGCAGGGTATCCTCCTCCCTTAAATTTGGCTCCTCCTCTGCTCATTCCCCTCTCGTTCAGCTTCTAACTACCCTGCACAAACTTCCATATATACTACTACTGCTACTGAGCTCTTTTTCATGTTCCAACTACTTCCCTACAAATATGGCCACCCTCCTCCTCCTCCTCCTCCCTCTCCTCTTCCCCCTCTTCTACCTCCTCCACCGCCTCTACTTCCACCTCCGGTTCCGCCTGCCTCCGGGCCCCCGTCCCTGGCCCATTGTTGGAAACCTCTATCACATTCAGCCCGTCCGATTCCGGTGCTATGCCAACTGGGCTCAGCGCTACGGCCCGATCATTTCAGTCTGGTTTGGCTCCACGCTTAACGTCGTCGTTTCCAACACGGAATTGGCCAAGGAAGTGCTTAAGGAGAAGGATCAGCAGCTGGCCGACCGCCATCGAAACCGAGCAGCCGCCAAATTCAGCAAGGATGGGCAGGATTTAATTTGGGCGGATTACGGCCCTCACTATGTTAGGGTGAGGAAACTTTGCACGCTGGAGCTGTTTACCCCGAAGAGGCTCGAGGCTCTGCGGCCGATTAGGGAAGATGAAGTCACGGCTATGGTGGAATCCCTGTACAATGACTGCACTTCCCCTGGTAGGCTTTCGTGGATTCTAGTAGTATTTAATTGACTTTTTGGAATTGGAAATTATGCCTGCCTTCTGATCATTTTGATCTCCAAATTGCTGCTAATTGAGCTGATTTTTTTTTGCCCTAGTCGTTAAATCATAAATGTTGTTTCAAATTTGTGCACAGATAAACTGGGTAAGAATATGCAACTGAGGAAGTATTTAAGGGCAGTGGCGTTCAATAACATCACCAGGCTTGCATTTGGGAAAAGGTTTATGGGTGCTGATGGGGAGTTTGACAGGCAAGGGCTTGAGTTCAAGGCGATTGTCTCAAATGCAATAAAAATCGGTGCATCACTTTCCATAGCGGAGCATATTCCATGGCTTAGATGGATGTTCCCGCTGGATGAAGAAGCTTTTTCGAAGCATGAAGCGCGAAGGGACCGTCTCACACGGGAAATAATGGAGGAGCACACGCTTGCCCTGAAAAAATCCGGAGGGGCGCAGCAGCACTTTTTCGACGCTTTGTTGACTCTCAAGGATAAATATGATCTTAGTGAGGACACTATCATTGGCCTTCTCTGGGTGAGTTGACGACTTGATATATACATCTGGTTATCTGAATTGTCTCATCTCCTATTGGGAGCCTGATTTTATTTAGGACAAGAATATTCATTTCTTATTGGCATTGTTGGTAATTGCAGGACATGATCACCGCAGGAATGGACACAACTGCAGTATCTGTGGAATGGGCGATGGCGGAGTTGGTCAAGAATCCCAGTGTTCAGCAAAGGGTTCAAGAGGAGCTCGACCGTGTGGTCGGGCATGAACGAGTGATGACCGAGCTGGACTTCTCGAATCTTCCATATCTGCAATGCGTAGCCAAGGAATCACTCAGACTACATCCCCCGACGCCGCTCATGCTCCCTCATCGTGCCAATGCCAATGTGAAGATTGGTGGCTACGACATACCCAAGGGTTCAAACGTGGACGTCAATGTATGGGCAGTGGCGAGGGATCCTGCTGTATGGAAGAATCCCCTGGAATTCAGGCCGGAGAGATACCTTGAGGAGGAAGACGTGGACATGAAGGGACACGATTACCGGCTTCTGCCTTTCGGGGCGGGGAGGAGAGTTTGCCCCGGTGCGCAGCTGGGTATAAATTTGGTGACATCAATGATAGGGCACCTAATGCACCACTTCGATTGGGCTCCTCCCAATGGGGTTAGAGCGGAAGATATTGATATGGGGGAGAATCCTACCATGGTGACCTACATGAGGACTCCATTGGAAGCGGTAGCCACTCCCAGATTGTCGGGGCATTTATACAAACGTATGCAGTGGACATGTAATAACTTGTAAGTGAATATCTGGAAATATGAGCGCAGTTTCCCTTCCTCGTGCCTCGTGGATGTGGATGTGGATGTGGATTGAATTACACACGTGGTGTCGTCGGCTTGAAAACTTTTTTCTGTTTGTGTCCTATAGGTAATATGTTGCATCCCCTAATATATACTAACACATATACTATATACCAAGACTCGTAATGTCGCGGGCTACATGCCGCTCCCTTTAAGAGGAAAAAGTTATTAGCACATCATGTGTAAAACAAGGAATGAGAATGATACAAACCAAAAAGAAAAGTGAGACAGAATTAATGGGACGAGGTGAATAACACGTATGGGACTGATAAAGTAGCGATTCCTACAAACAAATAAATATATTGTAACACATTTCATATGCATATTCCGCCTAAAAATTAAAATACGTTTTAACATATTAGTACTATTTTTATTGAGCTAATAAACATATCTATATTTTAGTATTAATATATAATTTATCTTATATAAATACATAGGGGCGAAAACGTGACGGATACTAGCGGATAGTACTTTTCCCGTATCTTATCCCATATTTTTTTTTATCGAATACAGAATCGAATACGAATAGGCCGAATATAAAAAATGAATTTAAATATTTCGGGATACAGATACGGGGCGGATATATGAGGAATTCGGATCGTGACAAACAATGAGCTGATAATCTTATAAGTTTTTAAGGGCAGTGAGTGGCGGGGAGGGGATGAAGGATGAAGACGACGGGAGTAAGGTTTTTCTCTTTAATTAGTAGTTTAGAATTGAGCAATGGACTAAATTAATATAATGATATTACGTATTAAATATTTAGATTAATATTAGGTATATTAATTTTTATGTAATACATAATTTATTTATATATATAATGTATTCATTTTTAATAAATTAACATTTATGCATTTCACGCAATCCATTACACATTTATAACGCTTACTATCTCAAATTGTACTAATCTAAAAATTAGGATAAAAATTTAGTATTCTTATATAATTATGTTAAAAACTCGATTTATAGTTATTAAATAAATAGTATCAGCTATGCAAATATTAAATTTATTAAAAAAAATTTATCAAACATATATAAAAATATATTAGGATATCCATATAGAAAATTCGGATAACATCCGCACAATATTCGGTTTTTACGAATACAGGCGGATATTTCAAATCCCATATCCGGTTCTGTATCAGCTCGGATAGCAAAATTCGAATTCGAATATGATCGAATACAACATTAAATCGGGTGAATATTATTCGTTTCACTTTCACCCATATAAATACATATACAGGAATGAAGACTTTGACTAAGTGATCTAACTCCCAACCTGAAAAACCCAACTGCTCTAATTTTTCCACTTTCTTTCTTTATAATTTGTATGACATGGGCTTCCACGGCCAATTTACTAGCTTGTATTAGGTGTCAAACTTTTTTTAAAAAAAAAAAGAAAAGAAAGAAAAAGATATAAATACATATGCATTAATATTAATATACTAATATGTTTACAAACCAAATTATATTGTATAAATTTATAATAATATCTAATCTAACGTAAATTTATCATATCATATTTATATCCACTTTTTGACAATAGATTCATACTTCTTCTGTTTTTATGAATATGCAACATTTACTCTACGTACACAGTCCAATGCACATTTTCAATAAATAATAACTCACATTGTGTACAAGTGGAAATTATAAAAATTTGATATTCTAAAACTACAAGATGAGACGATTCTAATAAGATCTCACTTGACTATGTTTTTTCTTCTATAACTATTGTATACATGTGAATTAAAATTGAATAATGAACACTGCCAAAAATCAAAATGTTTAATATTCACAAGACAGAGGTAGTATATTTTAATATAAATTTATACACTAAAAAAAGATCCATATTAATAATTAGATTTACACTTAAACCTCTATATCCATCCCATTGAAAGCATCTAGCTAGGACTGATCCTAATCGGGCGTTGAATCTAGGACACAATATTTAAGTATTTATGAATTATGACCAAAAGAAAGTTTTAAAGCATTTTTTTTTGGTGTACGGGATATTCTTGGTAGGGTTGAAAGCGGTACTGTAAATATACGACGCATCCGATACCATATCGGATTATATTGGAATCCGTATTTTAATATCTGCATTCATATCCGTATCCGAAAATATTTGACCGTATCAGAAAATATCTGACGGTATCTGAAAATTGATAGGTGTAGAAGGATTTATTGTAAATATTATAGAAGGGGGATTTCAGCGGGAAACTCCACATAACAGTTTTAGGTTGAAGTAATAACAGTTTTAGGTTGAAGTAATGATGATGATTAAACATCTATATCCATCCCATTGAAAGCATCTAGCTAGGACTGATCCTAATCGAGCGTTGAATCTAGGACACAATATTTAAGTTTTTATGAATTATGACCAAAACAAAGTTTTAAAGCAATTTTTTTTTTTGGGTGTAGGGGATATTCTTAGTAGGGCTGAAAGCGGTACTGTAAATATACGACGGATCCGATACCATATCAATATTGTAGAAGGATTTATTGTAAATATCATAGGAGAGGGATTTCGGCGGGAAACTCCACACAACAGTTTTAGGTTGTAGTAATGATGATGATGATGATGATGATGAAATGATGATGATGATGATTTGATGTAAATATTATAGAATATTTATTGTCAATATTGTAGAAGGATTTATTGTAAATATTATAGAAGGGGGATTTCGGCGGGAAGCTCCACACATCAGTTTTTGGATGATGATAAAATGATGATGATGAAGATTTTAATTAGTCATTTTTTATTTAGATCTGATAAATGACGAACATTAAATTTATATCTTTGAGTTTGTACCCGGTAGCAAGACGATTATATACAATCATTCTGTAATCTCAATCTAAATATCATAGGTAGAGCTTAAGATCAATCCAGGGTAGCGAATACCAGAGTTATTAGAAACTAATAACACCACAATACAGTTAACAATGTACAGAAACTAATTGTATATAGCAATAACCGGGAGAAGTGTCATTTCATGTTTCGTCTCTGCTTCATGGACTTCTAGGAGACCATGAAAATCCGCTCTCTCATCATAAACCAAAAGAATATGATGAAAAGTGAAAGAATCTAGGGTGCTAATGACTAAAAGATTCTCCACCAATTAGTAGTAGTGAAGTATATTGCAACAACCAGTGACGCCTCGATTATAATGATAACATATAAAAATACAAGTAGTCTGCACAGACAGCCACATTAGAAGCAATTTTTTTTAATTTTATGCAGGATTTATTATTCTTTTATATTTTATTTTATTATATTAATTTTTTGTATTATATTATCCTTACAATTGAGTAACTTTTAATTTATTACTATGTTTCAACCTCAAAATTTAAATTCTCCATTTTTTATTCTAATTTATTACTTTTTGTTGCAATTATATAAGAAGAAATATAGTCGAGTGAAATCTTGTTAGATTCGTTCTTTCGCACAGTTTTAGAATATATAAAACTTTTTAGAACTTTTACTTCTATATATATATATATATATATATATATATATATATTTTTGGTGAAACCGGATATCCCCAGGCCATTTTGGACCTAAGACTAATCCTTCGATAATCTTACAAGGGCAATTAAGGGCGTCTCTCCCAAAATAGTTTTTTTGCATACACAAAGCCCGAACTCGAGACCTTGCTTAAGCGACTAGAGCCCTATCTATCCACTCAAGCCAACTGCTGTTAAACAAGTGCATTGGACGGTGTACGTGTTCAAAAGTTTTGAGACAAAATTAATGGGACAGAGAGAGTAACTTTTAATTTATTACTATTACAACCTCAAAATTTAAATTCTCCATTTCCACTTTAATTTATTCTATTTTTCTGCTTAAAATTTATTTACTATAGAAATAGTAATAAATTAATTAATAAAAATAATGTACAAAATTATATATAATAAAATCATAAACATATAAAAATAATAAATCCAATATAAAATATATAAAAAAAAGAAGCAAACTAACATGGTAAAATAATTAAAATAAAAATATTACTTAAATTAAAGTGATGATAAACTGAACTAAAATAAAGTAGAAGCTAGTACATATACAAAGTAAATTAAAATTATTTCACCACTTTAATGTATTTACATATAATTTTATTTTTTATTTTTTATTTTATGCAGGATTTATTATTCTTTTTATTTTTTTTATTTTATTGTATTAAAATTTTTCTATTATATTATCTTTACAATAATTGAGTTTAATATTATTTTATATAGAATAAATCAAAGTGAAGAATGAAGAATATAAAGTTTTGAGGTTGAAATGTAACAAATCAAAAGTTATTAAGTGTCAATTTAAATAAAATAACGAATTCATGTTATTCAAAGATTTAGTGGACTAAATGGTTAAAGAGGAAAGTTATGAGAGCATTGTGGCCGGTATTTATTCTCTTAGCTTGATTTATAGGGGCCATATCATTTCATCCACGTCGTCCGCTCACCCTACCTAAACCCACGTGGCAAACCCAGCTGCACCACTAATCCCATTCCGAACGCGTTTCTGTCCGGAGGCCGCATATGCGGACATGTTCTGGAAAAGAACATGTTGTGCTTTATAACCTAAACCCACATATGGCAGTATTTTATCCATTTTTCTTTCCTTATATTAATAGAGTAATTGGTGTGTAATTAAGGGGACATGTCAATTTTGAGATTTGTTGAAATCGTGCAAATTTTTTTAAAGATTTTAATTCTTACACGTGTTATTGCCAAGATTCTCCCGAATTTGAGAATGCTATGTGTATATTTTATTTTCAGTAAAGATCTTTGTCCCCACAAGTCGTATTCTATTGGACCACTTATGTTCTTTCAATACCCATTTTCTGGCCAAGTGACCCTTTCCATGTTTCCCTATTTAGACTAGTGTTACATTTTTGAATTCATTTTATAATATTTAGATATGCTCTTTGTATTCATGTCCCCCTACTTCATGATCATGAATGCGTTATGTCCTGGTGCAACTTATGCTATGACTCTGTCACATCAGTGTTCTGTATTAGAAGCTATGATGCTTTTTATCACTTTGACAATGTGCAAATCAATGATATTAACTGTTATTATCCTGCTGACTTTTTATTATCACTTTTTGTCAATGCTATGCCTCTGTTGCATCCGTGTTCTGTCGTAGCATATACTTTGCTCCCATCCCCATGCCAGTGTGCAATTAAATATACTTCATGCCCATAAATGTGTTATCTCCTGGTGCACTTCATGCTATGACTCTCTCACATCAGTGTTCTGTAGTAGAAGCTATGATGCTTCTTATTTGTAGGACAATGTGCAAATCAATGATATTAACTGTTATTATCCTGCTGACTTTTTATTATCACTTTTTATCAATGCTATGCCTCTGTTGCATCCGTGTTCTGTCGTAGCATATAATTTGCTCCCATCCCCATGGCAGTGTGCAATTTACTGTACTCAAAACTGTATATTATCCTGCTGACCCTGTGACCCTTTCCATGTCCCCCTATATCTTGTGTTCCTATTGCTCCTACCATCTCTATGAATGTCATATAGATTAGTATTAAAGTTGTGCATTCCTGTTAACTTTATATTAAAAGCAATTTCCATTTTTCTCCATTTTCAATCATGCTCATTCATTATGGCAGATCTTTCTCCCGTACGTGCGTGATGGCCATTGGGTGCTTTTTGTGATCGATTCCACCGAGAAGAAGGTTTGGTACTTTAACAGTCGCGTTCGGCAGCCGGGCTTCGATTCAGAAAAGATGAATAACACATTTGCTATTGGGGGAAAAAATGGAATCAAAAAAGATGAATAATTTAAACCCTAAAAAAAACCTTTTGGAAAATAGTGACCAGAAATAATGACATCAATATCTTCCACCGTCAAACATCTCTTAAAAGGCATATATTCAACACATTTTTGCCATCAACGTTACCTGCCAACACCAGTGTTACCCGGCTACAAGAACCTTTGTCCACATCGGCATTAGTTTCTACGGACGTATCGGGAGCCGATTCACTACCCACACCCGCATCACCACCATCTTCTTCCATTCCCAATCGTGTTATTGAGTCGTCAATGATCTCCAAATTTTCTTCACCACCATGTGAATCGTATCCGAAATCTGCGGGTGTTGTATCACCTTCACCGGAATGGTTGTCGGAGAATGCTATTGGACACTCGCTTCCGTCGCCCAATTCATCCGGAAAAAAATTGAGGTCGATCATCCCCACGCCGGAATGGTTGTCGGAGAATGATATTGTCGGATGTAGGGAGGTTGCGTATGTTTTTCCAATTGAATATTCAGAATATGCTTTCCCAATTAATTATACAAAAATGGCAGTTTCATATCATGCCTATAATTACTCCAATAATCAGTGGAATCACTGATACACTTGCCATTTATAATAAATGCACCCGCATGGAATTCCAAACCCTATTTTGACACGTAGCACAAGCCCTTCACAGCCGGAACACATCCGCATATCCGGACAACAAATCATCCGTATAGTAACTTAATTGATCCCATTCACATCACCAATTAAATTAAATTGGTAATTGTGGAAATTGTTATAATTAGGTCGTCCAAACTAGATTTTTGGAATAAAGTGCAAGTTACGGGATTATCTTTGGTCTTTATCTCAATCTAATATGGAAAGATCAGTCGGGCCATGGTATTAACCTCGTCTCTTATCACTGCAGCCCCTAAAGCTCAGGGAGGTTTAGGGCTTAATTCGTAATTAATCCCGCTAATGTTGCATTGCTGGGGTGAAGTATATATATATATATATATATGCCTAATGGTTTCTCGATGGACCTCTGAGCTCAGGATGAAGTATATATATATATATACTAGAACCCGACCCAGCGCGCTACGCTGCGCGCGACGATGAAAACAACTAATGCTAACCAAGTAAACATTTAGGAATTCGATCAATTTATTGTGAAAACAATGCCAAAAAAACTATTCCACAAGATCCATGCTATTGCTTCTTACTCACAAGTATGCATAGCAAATATCAACATGATTACATATATGCTTCTTATCCCTGCTGTTGGTTGAAAATATTAATTCTATGACTTCATATATGCATTGAAAACAGAACCAATTACTCTTTCCGTCCTATATGTTGTTCCAACGGTCACAGAAGTAGGAAACCCACAGAATGCTTGAGCTCTGCAAAAACATCAAGAACACAATATAACCTCAAGCTGAATCTGAAGATACATTAAAGCAAAAGGACACAATTTATTTGGGGCAAACATGTGCAATAAATTAACAGCTACATGCGATCACATAAATCAAACATGAAGTAGACATATTAAAAACAACATTATACTTCCTCTGTTTTTTAATGTTTGCTATGGACCTACCCAGCACACAATCCAATGCATATTTTAAACCATTAATATCTCAAGTTCGATAAGAGTAAAAATTCTAAAAGTTCAATATCTAAAAACTACAAGACGATACGAATCTAATAAGATCCTACTTCGCTATATTTTAACTTGTATAACTATGATAAAACTTTGAATCAAAGTGTTTGTGTGAACAGTGCCACATTTACAAATGTAGCAATCTTTAAAAATGCAGGAAGTATTATTAATGATCAAGGCTAGCCTTCTTTCCAATAAACGTTGTCTAGGTGCAGCTGAAGCAAGGGGGGGAGACGCGAGGGAAATGACCTTCACTTACAAGTCATACAACACAACTGAGCCACATAGACCAAGACAACATTAAACTGAAACGTGAAGACATTCACATTTCCTTCTAGGCAAGAAACGGAACAAGCAGATGTCATCCAATATCACCCTAAAACAAACCAACAAGACTAATAATAATCCCACATGAAGCAATTCGTAGCCAACTTAGCATCCAAATATCAGTGGCCACATACCTAAAGGAAAAGACGACAAAATACCTAAGCAATCAAGAGTGAAAAATAAAAGCTAAGAGAATACAAACCTGAAGGGAACATGAAATCGAAATTGAACGTAGAAAGATTGGCCTGTAAGAAAAGGAAACAGGCAGTGCAAACGTTGTCACCTTCACTTAGATTTCTGATAAAAGGTGAAATATGGCAAAACCGACATCTATTTTGAAACAAAATTTAAACTTGAAAAATGAATGAGGAGTATAATGCACGACACCCTATTAATTTTTTTAGGGTGCAATTAAAAAATGACAAGGGAATTTATCAAACTATCATCCAATAAAAAGTTTAGTACTTAAGATCAAAATACTTCAGTTACCTCTATGGGTGCACAGCACAAACCATATAGAAAAATAGAAGCAATGGTAATTCATTTCAAGATCATACACTTGGCAAACACAAGATCTTTCAAGCATGTTTGGGCAACAACCTCTGACATCCTACCCCTTTGATGAAATTGAATCTCAACCAATTTGCCAAACCGACTACAATTATCACCCGTGTGAATTAGTCACACAGAGTCAATACAAAGCTACAGGATTTGATTGGAAAAAAGGACAAAAAAATATTAGAAATGATAAATCAAGCAGAGAGTCACAAACTCAGATCCCAACACATGAATGGTCACTCAAAACTGTTAGTGCAATGAAATTTTGAGTTTAAGAAATAAATATATCTAGAACCTGCTGCTCCACACTTCTTCCCTCTGATGTCGATCGTCCTCCTAAAGTTCTAGAAGAATTCATTGCTTAAACAAGCAATAAATCCCTTTAGAACCTTGTTCAACGTCTGGTAGTAGTTGAGGCATCTCAATGCTTCCATTTAACGACTTGATGATGGCTATTTCAGCAATGATCACCAAAAACACAATAGGTAGGGCAACAGACAGAGCTGGAGTGTACCTCAATGAATCTGACACCTCAAATGTTTTTTGAATCAATAACTTATAGAGTCATCTCGATGCTTCTTATATAAAGAGAACAAAATAAGGAAAAATGAATTTAACTATGCAGATTCAATCCCCAGTGATTTATCAGGTATATTACCAATTACCAAGTGTATTTGAAATTTCATATTTCTGCCAGTTACCTAAAATTGTTCACTGATGAACAAGAGATGTATATTTTCTGTTAAACTACCATACCAATCTATAATCTATAATGACAATAACAACTGTAATTCTCTGAAACACTGCCTTATATCAAATTTAAGGACTCGTTAGATAAATTAAAGTGAGGTCTGAATTATTAAGTGGCTGAATCTGAATAATTAAAAATGTAAACCAATAATAATGATGACAAGTTAATTTTAATTCAATAAAAAAAATTTATATGCTATAATAAGTTAATTAAATCATTTTATTATGGTCTATTGGAGCTTCTCAAACTGTAATGATATATACGATATAAAGGATTAATGAATGCATGGCCAACCAGAATGCTAATATGAATAAAATTAATTTGGACTTACAGAAAACTGTTATAGATTTGGATAGTTTTGTAAATGATCGAATCAATGACGTCATCAATGATTTTGTTCGACTCCTGAACAAATAAAAGATTAACATCATAACTATGAATTGAAGCAAACACAAAAGCTTATTCAGAGGTCCTTCAGACAAGGACTTATTTAGTATTCATTTAGTGCTATCAATGAAATTTTAAAAACTCCAACCTTTTTTTGCTTTTGAAATTGAAGCATGCTCTGCTGAAGATTATTCAAAGGTCCTTCAAACAAGCACTCATGTTCCTATGAACAAACCTTTTCAAAAGGAACAGTGGGTCATGAAACATTCCCACACAATTGCACAGAATATAATTTAAGGAATTGAAAAACCACATGTATGGGAAACTTATTAAAAAAATTGCTCACAAAAGATTAACAGCAAAGTAAATACCTTGTAATGTGTATAAGCCCTTCCAAAAAGGCTGCTTGCCCAGAACTTTAGGATTTCCCAATATAACAATACCATAACGAGCACGTGTAAGGGCAACGTTAAGCCGGCACGGATCATTCAGGAAACCAATTCCCTACACATAGCAATTGCATGTGTGGGATGTAATTAAAACAACTCAGCAAAACAACAAACAAAAAACAATGAATGTTTACAACCTACAGTCTTTACATCACTGACTCACTTTTTTCCCAAGAAACCATAAAACATGATTAATCAGGAATCATTGAAACCGCAAAACCAAGACTGGAGTTTTTCAAGAGGAATAAATCAAAACCAATTAATAGTGAAGGACACTCATAAGAAAATGGCAAATGTGTGCCAGGAATAAGTATGATCCTTAGGTTAGCTGAATCAATACTAATAAAATGAACTTTTCAGGTTTGGCTACAATTCTCAATGCCCAGTTACAAGGACAAAGGTAAAGCTCGGTCAGATAGGATAATAATTGATCAAGGCTGCAGGTTATTCCAACAGCCTCGATTAAAGCTAAAGTAATCAAGTGCATTTAGTTATAAAATCCATTACCAAAATTTTAAGGGGATATCCATTTCTTGGTTAAGGACACTATGCATTGGCCATGGATTTTTCACCTGAACAAATACAATCCAGGAAAAAAAAATGGTCTAAAGTCTAAACTCAGATTGTCCTTAGAACCACACATCCAAGCCTAAAATAAAAGAAACAAATTCAGAAAAATATAAGAAAACAAGTAACGCAAACTTCTAAGTATATTGCAATGTTAAGAAAATCCTCACGATGGGACCTTAATCAAGATGGGAAGTTGAGGCCATGGAGCAATGACAGGGGAAATTAGCATTATAGTAAGAAAGTGAATCAAGCCTTGAGGTACCAAAAAAAAATTGCAAACAAACTTCAGAATTCAGTGTAAAATTTCAGTGGATATATCAGATATTAAGTAAACATCCGGAACTCGTTCAATTAGATTCCTATCTGTTAAACCTCTCTGTACCAAATACAATTAAAGCTAGTAATAAATACCGTGTACTTTGCCCGGAACAAAAAACAGAAAATACTCTAAAATAAGGTACCTCTTCGATAGCTTTTTCACGAAGTCTCACAGACAACTTCAAAGCCTTCATCTGCGACTGTGCTTCCCCAGTTCCCTATCCTTATCTGTGGACAACAAAAGCCCATGCTAAATCAAAACATATCAACAAGTTAGACAGGGCACCTGCAGATCTAAATTGCCAAAAAAGCCTATGCTTCACATCAAAAAGTAGATTTTTTTTCCAAATTTGCAATAATTTCATAAATGAGACTGCAACTGAAATAAAGTAACGCATCAAACCCAAAATTCGAACACATCAAAATTCAGAGGCGCGAATCCACTGGATCCAGCAAGATAGACCAACATCTGACTTCATTCTCCAGTCGATTGAGCTCCAGCTTCACCGGATCTGAACCATGAAGCAAGTTAATAAAATCATCAGCGTCCAAGCTCGGCGGTACATACGCCCTCCTTCTCGACGCCGAGCCCTTCCCCGCATCCTTGAACGACGCCGGCACCGGTAACGGTGTCACCGCAGGCGCAGTGCCGCTGCTCTCAACGGAAGGCAGCTCCCCCGACACGCCAGTGTCATGTTGAATCCCATAATTATTGTGTGTGTGTGAGAGAGAGAGAGAGAGAGAGAGAGAGAGAGAGAGAGAGATCCTGCTCTCAACGGATCGGATGAATTGATGCGGCAATCTGGATCACGCACTTAGAGGCCTCGACCTTGGATCGAGGCCAGTTAAGCCATGTCTTACGGACGCCTTCGATTCCGTCTGGATCGGTTTGGGCAAGTTCCGGCGCGGCCATTGGTGGAGGCAATGTTGGGGGTACAAAATTGATAGAAAATCTGGCAAATTGGGGGTGGTATTGACGAGGGTTTTGAGGGATTTCAGAAATTGGGATTGTGAAGAGAAGAGAAGCAGCGAAAGAAAAGGGAGTCAAACCTAACGAATGAACGAAGAACAACTCACGAGTGTGCGAACACAACAGGCGCCTCAACCCTAAATCTTCACTGGGTGCCCCAACCCTAAGTCCTCATCATTTCAGCCTCCACAGTGGAGCTCGCTGGCCTTCGTCTGAAGCCGCCCAAACGGTGGCGAATACACAACCGCCGGCGCCACCATCGAGTTCACAACTGCTATCTGGCCAAAGTCTCCATCTTGTCAAGCCTCCTCTTTCTCAGAAGCGCCAAACCCAACCCTATAACTGAATCGGAGTGTTAGTCACCCACGTTGTCGCCTCCGGCGCGTCAGACACCGGCAAGAAGGGGATGAGCCGATGGGCGATCAATAAGCAGAGTCAGCAGAATCAGAGAATTTGAGGCGGAAACGGAAAACAGGGGAAACGAAAATTAGGGCAACGATGAAAAGGTGGAAGACAAGGGGAAACGGCGTCTAACTGCGAGAGGGTAATAGGAGGGTAATATAGGAAGTCCAGGCCAACATTTACTGTTGCCAGGAACAGTAACTTTGTCTGGCATATATATATAATAATATCTAATATCTAAGATATATATATATGCCAAACGTGAAATGAACAGTACTTTTTTGTTGAACAGTTGTTTGGAATGAATAGTAATTTTCATCATGCTCTTCCTTTTGTACCCTTCTGCTCTTCCTCATGTTCTGCCCTCCCCTTACCCCTCTCTTCAACATTTATGTGCTTTTCAACCTCTTCCATTCTCGATCTGTCCTCTCCACCAGATCTCTGGCGTACGCTCTCCCATCTGCCCCCGAAGCTCTTCGGCCATCACGACGTGGTAGTTCATTCTCAATCGCAGGCCCGCTAGCTTCGTAGCTCCGCCGGGCGTCCCTCATGTCTCAGGTCACCACCCCGGTAAGAATTTCTCTTCGGGGTTCGTTTAATCGCTCCGTCGTTGGTTCCCTCTCCAGCGCACTAAAATTGTAGCCCCATCCTCAACCTCCGTCTTTTTTTTCTCGCCGCCCTTCCTGCGTCCGACCACTTCCCTCCAGTTCCGTCTGCCGCGCCCACTCCTATCCGCGTCATTAGCGTCCCGTGCGAAGCTCCGTAAAGTTCGGGCCTCAGATCGTTTCATTTAATGAACTTTCTGATTCCTATATTTTTTACACATTTCCTAACCTTAATTCTCGTTCGAACTTTGCATTCAATTTTAGGCATTGCCCAAATTTTCGTACGCTTCCCCAAAGCTGTGGTATTCCGCCGACTCTCACCTGCGGAACCGGTTCCCTCGCCATTTCTTCTGCTGTAAATAGGTAATGCCTTTATTTTGATTGTTCCTTTGTGTTCGGGGTAAATACCTTGGTCGTTTAGGCTCCTTTTCATCAATGTTATGATGGATTACCATGTTGCTTACGTTCCTTATGAAGTGAATCACATTTGCATATCTTATTCTTTTTCCCACTTTTCTGGTTTTCCCATGAAGAAAATGCTTTATCTAGTTTTTTTTCTCTATATTTTACATGGCTTTCACAAAGAAAACCACATAGCAATATATCTCAACCTATGGTTAATATTTATCTATTTTAAATGCAGTGGATATGCAGAACGTATTCATGAACTCATGGTTATATCCAGAGAACTTGCTGCTTGAGATACATCTTCTCAACAGGTGGATGGGAACAAGAACTATTTTAGCGAGGCTGGTTACATTGAGTTTGATAATGTCAAGGTAGCATAAAACTTTGGTTTTTCTATTTTGAATTTTCAATTTTTCTCACATTCTCTTCCAACAATTCTTGATGCAATTGGCCCTTTTCAGGTTGTTACCCCAACTCGTAATGTGTTGGTAGAGGATTTCACTCTCAAGGTTGAATAAGGTAGTAATCTTTTGATAACAGGTAACTTCTGTGGTCTGATTTTGTTTATTCGCAATTTGACTGGTCCTAGCTTGATATACTATAATTAGCACCCGAGAGGTAGCTTCAGCATTCATTTCTTTGCTCCACCTGAGGCTTAATGAGGATTTATTCTTCCTGAGTCCTGCGATTTTATACCAGATATGTGGATCAGTAATCATTTCTGTGTGACAGCTTTTATAATTGACATTACTAATTCGCTCAATTCAATTGTAGGTCCAAATGGAGGTGGGAACAGCTCTCTCTTTCGAGTTTTGGGTGGTCTCTGGCCATTAGTCTCTAGTCATATTACGAAACCAGGAATTGGTTCTGATCTAAACAATAACATCTTTTATGTGCCTCAACGAACATATACGGCATTGGGCACTCTGCATGACCAGTTAATGTATCCTCTTAGAGCAGATCAGGATGTGGAACCCCTAACACAAAGTGAAATGGCAGAGCTGTTGAGAAATGTGAGGTTCTTTAACATATAATCTCTTAATAAATATATTTTCTGCTAGCATGTATCATTTCACTATATATTCAAAACATTTTGAACTGAACCAGCTTTGGTTGGTTCTTTCTGATTTTTTAGGTGGATCTTGAGTATCTGCTGAGGTAATTGGGGTGATGAATTGTCATTGGGAGAACAACAAAGATTGGGAATGGCTCGTCTCTTTTACCATAAACCTAAATTTGCTATTCTTGATGAATGCACGAGTGCTGTGACTACAGATATGGAGAACGTTTCTGCGCTGAAGTCCGAGCTATGGGCACTTCATGCATAACTATTTCGCATCGCCCTGCTTTTGTTGCATTTCATGATGTGGTCCTATCTCTGGATGGTGAATGAGGCTGGAGTGTTCATCGGGAGAGGTAGAAACTTTAAACTAACATTTGTTTTCAAGTTCCCTGCTAAGAGGATTATGGACTGATGCTTATTAAAAATATTATCATTCCTTAGTGTGGATTCTCCAAACCTTTTCGAATCTGAATTGTTAACAAAAGGAGTTCCGCTAAAGAGCGCCAGAATGATGCCATGACTGTTCAACGTGCATTTGCTAATACGAAAAGGGTCTGGTCTTTATGTGTTTGGGTAAAATTGATGTTGCTTAAGTTGCTTAACAAATGACTGCCACATAAGGCTATGTGGTTTTCTTTGTTTGATGGCTATGTGGTTTTCTTTGTTTGACGTCGCTTAAGTTGCTTAACAAATGCTTTATATAGTTTTTTTAACCATATTTATTTCGGTTTATCGTATTCCTTTATCAAATTCCACATATTACGTGTTCTGAAATTCACTGATTTTTGTGGGAGTTAAATTAATTTTGACTTGCAGGTAACGTCCAAAATTCCATTTTCAGAGTTGCATTTATACGTATTGGGGCACTTGGTTTGTTTTGCTGTTGATTATGCTTTGTGGAGAGTACTCACTCTTTTGCATTTCGCTCTATCGTATCTTCCCTGTTGTTGAAGTGCAACAATGTTTATAGATATGTTGGTTCAACACATTCCATCTGCTAAATTCAATTATGGCAGTATGGCACCTGAAGATCCAATGTTGCAGCTCTTAGGTTCTGCTATCCAGTGCTGCAGCTCTTAGATTTTGCTAATCTTATTCTAAGAGATGTTAATGCGGATATCTATCTATGGCAGAGTTTTGATTATCCTTTTGATACATGGTTACCTGGTATGAAGTACGGGTGGGATTTGAGGACTTCTCCAAATAGACGATTTACGTCTTGGAAGAGTCCTGATGACCCATCTCCTGGGGAACTAAGAATTAGTATAGTTAAGTATATATAGATACAAGGGGAAGATTTTAATGTATAGTATTTCTTTGGTTAAGAATAATTGAAGTTCTTGATTTTATATGTTCTATATTTTTTGTGGATGCAACTCTGTCAATTTTTATAGCTGAGTAGACCATTCATCATTTGTTTTGACTTTTCCAACCTTTTCGATTATGGCTTTCTACATTTTGACCTTATGCGTAGAAAATCTGTAAAATAACTACTGTTTCAACTCAAGATTTTTAATCTTTCTCGGCAGGAGATGAGAACATCTTCAAAGAAAGTTACCAGAATTCCTGCCGCTTGGATTCAACCATCAGTGGCTTAAGCTGCTTTCAGAAAGTTCCTTTCCCGTCTTTGTCTTTGTCCTTTTTAAGTTCGTTTTTTTCCTTTTAGGATTGCTTAATTTGTTCGTTTGTTGTTTGTTAAATGCTTTAATAATTATGGAGCATTATTTGTGCACTTGTAACATACGATGCTAAGTCTGTTATTTTCTGTGCAGCCCTTTTGAGAAGTGCGGTTACATAACAGATTCTTACATGCCTATGGTATATGGTATTCTGTCTGGCTACCACTTTCTCAGGATCGAAACACCAAAGGCCATCGCGGAATTGGTTTCATCACTTTTGCAAATTCTGGTAAAATTTTTTTTTTTTTACTTTGTTTGACCCATTATTTCAATGGATTCATCTCTTTCTTTCATGCAAAATGACATCTCAAGTTCTTTTTCCAGCTGCCTTGTCGTCACATTGCTCATTCACAAGGGTTTTTCGTCTTAGAATTGGGGATTTTGCTCTCTATTTGGCTTTGGCTTATTCACAATGGATTTGGGATTCTGAAATTGACGATATACTTGTTAACAATTATTGTCGACTTAATACTTCAGGATCTCGTGCAGGGTATAGATATGTGTGATAGTTTTACTGAATTTTTCTTTCATGTGACTTGCTCCTTTTGCAAAGTCTTTGAGTGTAAGATGTGTAGTAATTTATTTTAGTTCATTTTTTTTAAAAAAATTATTACAATAGTATGTTGTTTGCATGTTTTAAAGTCTATAACAGCTTAGCCTTGGTGTCTATTTCGCAAATGTATTACTTATTTTCTTTCATCAACAGTTTTTTTTTCCTCTTATTCGTAAGTTTTTTTTCCCTAACAGACCTTTCATTGAAGAGTTTTTTTTGTCAAATTTAATCAAATAAATTAGGTAAGTGGATAGTTTTATTATAACTTTTATATGCTACATTTAATTTTTCTATAATATTAATGCAGATAGCCAGGATCTATTTGACACTTTGAGGAATTAGCCAATTGGAAGCAGAACGTTCCCTGTATGCCAGTGGAACTCTTCCAGTCCTTCAATCTGCAAGTATCAGTTTCAAACTCCACTTAAGGTGAGCCATTGAGGTCTTTGCAGAAAGGTCCTTCAATCAGCTTCTTGAGATATCTTGCTTACAAGTTATTTTTTTTGGCTCAACTATCTTGCTTACAAGTTGAACCTTATAATTAGATTTTATAATTAAATTTCTTTTAATTTTGTTGTTTTAGTTTTGAATGTCTTATTGCAGTAGTCTATAATATTTTTTTCCTGACCGTGTGCGCGCAGCGTTGCGCGCACCTCCGAGAGAATTCTAGTATATATATATACTAGACGGGTGATGAACAGTACTTTTAATTTGAACAGTTGTTTCCAGTTGAACAGTAATTTTCGACCTAGAATTCCTTTTATGCCCTTATGCCAGTCCACTTATTTGCCATCCCGCTTGGAAAGCTTCCTTCAGTGTTCACTATCGATTAGCAATCTAGGGTTTGTGCTCGGCTGGTTGTTCGCATCGTCGTTCTTGCGCACCCATTAATTCCAGCGCCGCGGGTATACAGGGACGCTCGTCGGCTGCGGCGAAGTGTCCGGCCACACATCCTGTCGCCTCATTCATCAGCCCTCACAGCTATCTCGTTGTGTCCGTCCCCGATTCAGGTAAACCTTCATATTTCAATTTCTTCGCCGGCCCTCGCGTTCGTGAGGCCGGATGTGTTATAATGGTTTCGCTTTCCACCCTATCACCCTTTGTTCTCTTTTTCCATTTGCTTCGTGTTCCTTCTGGTTTATGAAGTCTTCTTATGTTCTTCGCTCCCTTCAGCTCCATTTGCCCTCCTCCGTTTTCCAACAAGAACTACTGCTCGTCCCTTCGCCCGTCAACCGCCGCCCGACTGTTGCTTCGTCCGCTGCCTGCCGGCCGCCTGCCATTGACGCCCTCTGCATCTTCCCGATCCGTGCCCTAGAGTTTTCAGTTTTGATTTCCCCGCTTTAATCCATTCTACTGTCTGCTTCGGTTTTACCTCCCACAGTGAGTTTCATCCGACCTTCTTTTTGGGTTTTATGTTCTGCTCAATTCCGAATCTGGCCAAAGCTTATTGGTCGCTGTGTTCTTTTTTGTTAATAATATTTGATTGTCAAAGGTTAGGGGTTTGCGTCGAATTGATTTTATGATGCACATTCTGTTTTATGATTATTTTTGCTAATAGGAGAATCTACTTGAGTACTTTACTTAACCTCTTTTAAAGCTTTTCCCTTTTTCGTGGTAGATTTGCTCTTTAGGCTTAGTTGTTGTCTGGAATAGCTGTTTTTGAACAGTTGATTAGAAGGAAGATCTTGGATTTGGTGGGAGTGTCGGTATCTAGAGTTTGTTCTTTACTTCTGGCTTGCAAGGATCTTGATATGCATGTCGTTTACCAATGTTGTGTGTGTGAGCTAGGTTCTCGGTAGCTTGTTGCAATTTATTGTTCGATTTGTGCTTCAATTTTGGCCCTTCCAAATCCTGGATTTATGATTTTGTGCCTTCTGTTTTAATTATTTGTGTTTGATTCTCTAAATTTTGGTTTGCCCATTGTATTGATTTTATATGCTGGTTGATGGTTTCAGTGCTGTAGTTAGGCCAAAGTTGCTTGCCTGAATTGATTTTAAATTAGGTAATCTCCGGTCTTGCCTTTGGAATTTCTATATTTCCTCTTCAAGCTTGTTGCTGTGTTGCGTTGTTTTACTTTTAAAATATTGTACAGATGAATTCTTTTAACCTGCCCTTTTATATTGTGGGGCTGCTTTTTATTGTTGTAGAATCCTGATTGGGGCATACAAAACCAAGGGTCGGGTTCACAGTCGTGCCTGGATTCAAATTTTGAAGGCCTGTCATTTAATCCCAGGTTTATCTCACTAACTCAAAGTCTACTGATTAGTGTGAGCTATATTGGTAGAGAGGTGGTTGTGCCATTCCTCTGTTCATTGTCATGCCTGAGAGTTATTCATTTTTGTGGGGTACCCCCTCGCACCAACGTAAGGTGGCTATGCATATGCTTCCATGCTATACTACAT
The DNA here is from genome assembly GCA_030278955.1 of Hygrophila difformis. NCBI lineage: Eukaryota > Viridiplantae > Streptophyta > Magnoliopsida > Lamiales > Acanthaceae > Hygrophila > Hygrophila difformis. Next base: position 44,824,400 of record JAOANR010000004.1, read on the forward strand.
TTTGTATTTATTACTCCAAGGTTTACGAGAATAATGGATTGATTTTATAATGGCTCTGAATGATACGAAAGGACATCGCATTCAGAGTTGGATATGGTGAAGAGTTGTAAGTGTTGACCAGGTTTGGAAATTCTAGATTTGGTCAATAGTGTAGAATCTCACAATACATGTGTTTCCTTGCGTCTCGGGTGAATTTTTTACTACTTTCCTTTTTGTTCTTTTTAGCACATAGTACTAGACGTAGAATCTCAAGGGCCAGGTTGATGCTGATAAGTATGATACAACAAATTTGTTAGTAATATAGGATGGGCATATCTCCTTCTATATGATTGATATTTCATTCATGAGATGTAAACCCTCAAGGGTCAACCACAGTTATTGGATAATAAGATATCATGCGAATTTGCATTCAGATCTTGCCACAAATGCGGGTGCCTTCTCATACTTGTCACTCCCCAGCCCTCGAAATCTGACTCCATAGTAGTACTAGATTCTAACTCATATACTGATTCCTAACCTATTTATTTATTTCTTTTTTATTCATCGAGGCCCCCTGTTATATAGAGTAGCTTTAACTATTATGAATTCATGGGTGTGTGTCTGTGTGAATTCATGGTACTGTTTGAGGTTTGTAGTTCGATTCCTCTTTTTTAGATTTTGTTCTTTTCTTTTAAGATAATGGTTCTTGTGGAGAGTTCTATACTGTCTTTGTCACGAGCCAGAACAGGTGTAGTGGTAATTCCATCTCCAGCAGATCATTTGTCTTGCTGGCAACCTTCACATGAGATCCAAAAATTCAATAATGCAATAGCTTGCATGAAATCGAAGATTTACCAAATTACAGTATTTTACGCATTGAAATGCAAATATAGTTTATCATTGGGGAACTCTATAGCCTGTGCATTTGTAACCCCATCATTCACCACTTTTGGTTTATGATTATGTAAATTTGGCCCGTTACACTTTTAATTATAATCATATAAATTTTGCAATCTATCTTTTCAGATAATTTTCGGATCTGTGGTTTTTAGTTAAGGTTTTAGGTATATAAGATAATTTATAGCAACAAAATTTATAGCTTTACATTTCCGCACAGAGAATACAGATCAAATGGTTTTATCAGATTCACTTTCTTTGCTAGAATTTCCATGGTGTGTGGTTTTCTGTTGGATTTCTTTGCTTATAGATGGTGTAGCCGTTTTGCGTTTATCATTTACGTTGTTTAAAATTTGTAGAGTTGTTTCTGCCGGAAAAATGCTTTCTCTTGATTTATTTGTATTCCACGTATTTGTAGGTTCGATTTCTCTATTAGGGCAAAAATCCTCACAAGGTATTACTTCTTTCTTACTTGTACGTGTTGGTTTTCAATTCTTTTTATACTGGTCTCTTATTTTGGTTTTAGTTTGCTTTGGGGGATAATTTCTTCAGTAAAAGCGGATTTTTCCTTTCAATCTGGATAGTTTAAATTGTGAGTTGTTCTCGGTTCTCACTATTTGGGGTTTGAGTGATTTGGTATTTTGGTTCCATCTTTCGCTCTGCTTGGATGTGTGAGGTTACATTTGAAGATATATTTGGATAAATGATTGTTTATTACTTTGATTCTTATTATGTTGTAATCCTGCAAATCCAGAGATATACATATATTTATTCATTTACTTGTTTGTTCTTCTTCCATTAAGATTTAAGGCCCATATAACTATGCATCAATTGCACACTTTTTTCTTCTTTCAGTATTGTAATCTATCATTATACATCTGTTTTCATCCGTTTATTAAAAAATTTCATAGTGCTTCTGTATGAAGGCATACTCGGGTTTTATGTTTTAGCTTCCCCTTTCTTGACCAGTGTTGAAGCTGACCCAAACTGATGAGATCAATTACATGCGATTCACATGATCATTTACAACCATGAATCGTCTGCCAGATCAACTTCATTGCTCGCACTATATTCCATATGTTGAATTATATTATATAACTTCTAATAAACATTTTCTTCTCATTTGTTTGTAGTTTCAGTTTCTTTTGGATGCCATTTTTAGTGCTAGGATGTATTTTGTAATTAGCATTCTCGATTTATCATTTTCTTTTAGATGCAATTTTCAGGCATATTCCTTATCTGCCATGCAAAATTCCAACATTTTTTCTTCCGACCGATGGCGCAGCGTAGCGAGCCTCCAGTAAGATTCCTAGTATATATATATATATGCCTAATGGTTTCTGGATGGACTCCCTCCCAGCTGTTGGCTCGTTCTCTTGGCGGAGTATATCCGCACGGCTTTCCTTCCTTCGTCTTTGTGGTAGTGGTTTCTCTTTTAAATTAGGGAATGGTTGCTTTGTTATTTTTAATATCTTATCCAAACACCTATGATGATCTTTTTCTAAAAGTAAAAATATACTATATCTAAAGTCTACCAAACGGCCCTTAGTTTAGACCGTATACTCGCTATGGATGAATAATGAAGGACAATACTATTATTAGGTTGAAGTATATATACAAGCTATTGATGAAGTTGCCTGCATAACAATATTAGCATTTTATGTTGTCAATATACAATGCCTAATGTACTATGGTGCAAGAAACTTTAATCTTGATCTTCTTTTCCATCCCACAAGCTATATAGGTCTTTCATGCCAATCTTATCTTGAAGCCGAATAACATATTTTTTAGACTCTAGAATTTTGAATTCTTCATTTTACTTAGTCATTGTTTTTTCATTTAGATCTGATAAATGACGAACATTAAATTTATTATGTCTTTGAGTTTTTAGTACCCGGTAGTGAGACGAGCAAACTCAATTAATGTACAAACTCAATGAAAATATTCCTCTAGTGGAGCTCGACGGCGGCTGGCTGTCGGATAGATTAGTCACATCACATATTGATTTAATGTACTTCATAAAGAGGTGTCAAGTTCGATGTTCTTGTGTTGAAGTTGAAGTTCCAACCAAAAGTGTGTGATTTAGTTCCCTATGCTGGTTTGATGAAAAATATAGTGTTGATATGGTCTTGAACATTAATTATTGTTATATTTAGCTCTTAGCTACTTTGCTTTGAATAGCAATTTCTAATGGTATGAATATGATAGGGTACGTACCGCCGTGTTATGGAATGGGTATGGATTTGCTTGGTTCAACTTTTGTTAAATGTTTAATTCGGACTTGCATTAAAAATCTCATGGTTTTTCCTTCTTGGTCCGATATAGAGTATAACTAATTTAAAGTACTCCTTAAGTTTCATATATCATTGTTTTGTTACTTGACGTCCAGGCATCAATATCATGGTTGTTTTTATGGTAGAATTGACTACATCGACAGACACACATTCGATTTTATGCACACACAAATTAGCCAATAATGTATTGTCCTTATAACATTGTCTATATTGGTTGGAATTCGATGAATCCGTCCACAAATAAATCATTCATTATATTGATAGACAATTTAAAATTTAATGATACTGGTTTCATCCCATTTTTTTCTTTTTGGTAAACAGATATTGGTTTTCATCCCTTTATTCAAGGTTACATATACATTATTAATTAATTGTTTCGATTTTATAGGCTCTTCCTTATTGTGATGTACAAATCCCCACAACTAACTCCCATTAGCCATTATAACCTGCTCAAAACGGTGACATACTTAACTCAATTAACACAAAAAATTTGATTTTGGGTACAAGCCATTATAACCTGCTCAAAATGGTGACATAGGCATCAAATTCGGTTTTGTGGTACAATTGTATACTACTACTATAAGTTAAGCATAAAAAGACATGTATACCCTCAAGGTACAAACCGTTAAAGCACGAAAAAAGTACGAGGGGCAATGCATGGCAAATCCCTAAAACTTCTCAAAACAGAAAAGAGAGGCAAAGCCATAGAAAAGACAAAAATTTAGAGGAATGTTTTCTCTCCAATTTATAAATAGGACTCAATCACACACCCACACGTAAAAGAAACGCTAACAAACCGCCGCCTCCTCGTGCCTGCACTCCCTCCTGCAGCTGCTTCTGCGTGGGTTTGCCGCTCTCTCTTTTCTGCGTTTCCCGCTCCCTCATCCTCGTCCGCAGCGAAACCCTTGTTTCCTTCTCAGGTAAGCTTCAATCGCCTCCTCCGTTAGAACCTGGGCAATGTTGCTTTTCCCTTTTTCTTTATTGGGTCTTCGTTGTTCCTTGATAATGGCGATGTACTTGTTGAGAAGGAAATTTTTTGGTTTGTGTTCTCTCTGTTTTGAGTTGCCCTATGTTTTGATGGTTTTTCTTTTTGTTTTTGTTGCTGATTTTGTTGTTTTAGTGCTGTGTGGAATTAATGGTTATATATGTATAGGTTCTGTGTCAACCCATTTAATTTTTCCATTACCCTGTTCGTTCATTCATGATATATTCTCTCTTCATACTTTTTGTGGAAATGCTAGTGTAATACTATTAACTATTTATTAACTATTTGTTCCTGGATAAGGAGGGTATCCCAGAGTATTTATTCTAAAAGGACAAGTTTACTATGAACATCTAAGATGGATTTAAACCATCCTGGTGTGACAAGATCTTTAGCAGAACCTTTGTGTCTAAATTTTCTAGCTAACCCGTCCTTGATATTTAAATAGTAGCTTTTAGGAGCTAAAAACATACCACTATCTATTTCATACTTGAGTTTGAATTTACCTAATTCTTTTGAAGATATAATCTCTTCTGTTAGAGGGTTTCCAAGAATGACAGGGCTTAAATAGTATGGTATAATGACAATCTAACCCCAATATAAAAGGATACATGTTAATGCGAGCACTAGCGGTTATAGCAGCTGCCAAGTGAAGGGCTGCATTCTTGGGTGGTTGCCATTTATCGTCGTCTTTGATGGTGTTCTTTATGTTTTTTTATTGTTTGTTTGCCTGCTGTTAGACTACAACTTTTAAAAAACCCTTATGTTAAATGCCTAATGTTAGCGTTCATGTTAATTGATTCTTATGTCTTTCCTTTTCCATTTTGTTCCTCTTTCCATTTTGCAGAATGTCAGCGCTGCCGCCACCTCCGGTAGTGTCGCGAAATGTGGTTTGCAAGAGAGATAAACGCCTCCCGATGACCAGGCCTGGAAGAGCTTCTAGAGGGCAGACCATTTCATTGCTAACAAACCATTTTGGAGTCACTGTTTCCAGGACGACTCACAAATTCTTTTTCCATTAATCCTTGAAGGTTGAGTTTGCATTTTAAGATGGGACCCCAGTAAATGATGAAGGTGTGGGCCGAAGTATATTGGAGGAAGTATACCGTACTCATGGAGTGACACTTGCTCGTAAAAGTTTTGCGTACGACGGGGAGAAGAGTATGTATACTGTTGGTCCACTCCCAAATGATAGATTTGACTTCTCTGTGATCATGGAGGAGGTCTCGTGGAGCAGGTTATAGTAGTGTATTATTGTCGAGTATTTATGTTTAAATGGTAGATAAGAAAGTTTGGGATGAATACTATTTTGGATTGAAAATTATATAGGGTATCTGGCAGGAGTGCAATCCCCGGAGGTGATGGCGATGACGATCAGAAGTCTAAGAAAAAGATACGAACACAGCCCCGCTCCAAAACATATAAAGTGACGATAAAATACGCTGACAAGATTCCAAAGAAAGCTATTGCTGATTGCATCAGGGGAAAGGAGTCTGAGCACTCTCAAGTAGCTGTGGCAGTGCTGGATGCAATGTTGCGCCAGCATGCTGCACAACGGTAATTCCTTATTTTGAAACTTTTTTTCCTTTGATCATGGCCTTTTTTCCTTATTTTAAAACATTTTTTCCTTTGTTCTTTGAACAGCGGCTGCCTACTTCTCAGCCAGTACACATTCCCTAACCAACCTACAAACGTTTTTGATATTGGTGGTGGTGTTCTCGGATGTAGAGGAATTCACTCGAGTTTTAAAGCTAACCGGGAAAGTCTCACACTAAATATGGGTAAGTCTTTTTCTCATTTTAAACCTTAGTTGATAGTTCTCTTATTTATCAAATTATGATCTGTAATGATCAAGAAACTGATTTGTGATTTGTATCTGTGTTGCAGATGTATCCACTACTATGATTTTTAAGCCCATAAATATTGTTGACTTTCTGCTCGAAAATCAAAACATCGATCATCCTTCAAAGATTGATTGGGCAAAGGTAATTAATTCTCCAACGCTTATTTGTATGTGAAACTAGTGTGAAGTCTATGATCAATTGGCCATGCTTCTAAACGAATTATTTCCTCATTGGCAAAACCAGGCGAAGAGAATATTGAAGAACCTCAGGATCAAAGTTGATGACTCCAATGTTGAGTATAACATTAGTGGAGTTATGGAGCAAACGTAAGCAACGGCTGTTATATTTTATCGCACTATCTATCTAAGATTTTATTGCTGTGCTTTATTTGGATTTATAGTTGTCACTATTGAAAGTTATTATCTTCTTTTCTTGTAGGTTCTCCCTGGAACATGAAAACACAAAAGGGAAAGTCTCTTGGAGACCTTCCTTGTATTAATGTTGGGACACCAAAGCGTCCAACATACATTCCAGTTGAGGTCTGTACTAAGCTGCTACCTAGGATTTACATAGTCGCTTCTGTTCCTTTGAACCTACAGTTAATTACAAGTTCATTTTCCTTATTCTTATAGCAATGCACCTTGGTCTCTCTACAACGCTACACAAAAGGCTTGTCCAAATTCCAGAGTGCCTCATTCCTGGAAAAGTCCATGCTAACCCCCCAGCAACGGATGCTTGCCCTGAAACAGGTGAGGCTACATTTTCCTTTAAAATTTTCTTAGTTTTTCTTGTCTGTTTTAGTCTCTAATTGGTGTTGAGTTTCACTTCAGGCTCTTATAAAGAGTAGATATGCTGATTTTCCACTTCTTCAATCTTCCGGGATAACAATTTCGGAAGAATTGATTCAAGTAGAGGGCCGGGTTTTGCCGCCCCCCATGGTATTTTTTTTTATCCATTTTATGTTTAACTATTTTTCTAAATAACCATTTTTTAACCATTTGTTGTATTATACTACCTCCGTTTCATTTAGATTGTCACGTTTGACTTTTTGGCACTATTCACTGTTTAAGTTTGATTCATATTTTTATCATAGTTATGTAAGAAAAAATATAGTCAAGTGAGATCTTGTTAGATTCGTCTAATCTTGTAGTTTTAGAATATCAAATTTTTATAATTTTTTATTGTACACCATTTAAGTTATTAACCATTAATAATGTGTATCGGCATACGTGTCAGGTGGGTCCGTAGCGATTATAATGAGACGGAGGTAGTACATAGCTAGGAGTTGGCAATGGAGTCCAACTTATCATTGATAAGGGTAAATGGAACTTCAACGATAAGGTAACTTGTTTAAGAGTTAAAGGCCATGTGCATGAAATTACTACTATATTTTTAGTTGCTCAGCACTGAAATTTTTTTTGGACAGCAACTTGTTGAACCCATAGAGCTGGAGCGTTGGGCCGTAGTGAACTTCTCTGCTTGGAACACGACGAAGAAGTTATGCAGAGATTTGATAAGATGTGCCCACAAAAAAGGAATGGTATAAATTTCTTTTTAATTGATCTTGGTAGCTTCCATGAAATTGTACGTTTTTACCTAAATATCTCTCCTTTTACACTCAGTCTCAGTGATCCTGTGGTGATTGAAGAGGAACCACTGTCCAGATGTAAACCTCCTCAGATGAGGGTCCAAGATATGAGCACAAAGCTCAATGAAAAGTTTAGAAAGCCCCCGAAGTTCATCCTCTGCATTTTACCACAGCGGAAAAACTCTGATATCTACGGTTGTGTGGTTAATTGCTTTTAGTTTTCCACTATTAATTTATTTTGTGACATTATTAATATGATTTTTTTTTTCATTTATTCTTATTTAAGGCCCATGGAAGAAGAAATATCTCAATGAACTGGGGATAGTTACCCATTGCATTAAGATATTTCTTCTTCCATGGGCCTTAAATAAGAATAAATGAAAAAAAAATCATATTAATAATGTCACAAAATAAATTAATAGTGCAAAATTAAAAACAATTAACCACACAACCGTAGATATCAGAGTTTTTCCGCTGTGGTAAAATGCAGAGGATGAACTTCGGGGGCTTTCTAAACTTTTCATTGAGCTTTGTGCTCATATCTTGGACCCTCATCTGAGGAGGTTTACATCTGGACAGTGGTTCCTCTTCAATCACCACAGGATCACTGAGAGACTGAGTGTAAAAGGATAGATATTTAGGTAAAAACGTACAATTTCATGGAAGCTACCAAGATCAATTAAAAAGAAATTTATACCATTCCTTTTTTGTGGGCACATCTTATCAAATCTCTGCATAACTTCTTCGTCGTGTTCCAAGCAGAGAAGTTCACTACAGCCCAGTGCATTGCACCCACATGTGTAAATGATCAGTACTTGACAAGTGTGCTTTTAAAGATCAATGCCAAGGTAAGTCAGCTCACTAAATGTTCTTTTAAACATCGTACACGCATAAATGTTCTTTTATGTTCCTCATCTGCTTATTGTAAAATCTATGTGTAACAGCTTGGTGGAAACAATTCAAGATTGATCATTGAAGACACTCGTCATGTCCATAAGATTTTAAGTATTCCTACACTTATAATTGGGATGGATGTGTCCCATGGCTCTCCAGGACGACGTTCAGATGTTCCTTCTATTGCTGCGGTATGATGTTTTCTACAATGTCATTGTGCTATACAATTCATCTATACTGAAACTTTAATATTTATATTTGTTTGTCTGTTAAAATGTTAGGTGGTTGGCTCAAGGGAGTGGCCTTGTGTAACCAAATACCGCGCTGCAGTTCGTACTCAGTCGCCAAAACTAGAAATGATCGATTCCCTCTTCAAGAAAGTAACAGGCGAAAAAGGCGATGAAATGGATGAAGGAATTTTCAGGTACACTTCCATTCAATTGAACACAATGGTGACTTTTAATTGATTTTAATGTATTGTAGCAGAGGGAGCTAACATTGAAGCATGATTTGCATAATTCAATATTTCTGTTGATATACAGGGACTTGTTGATGGATTTCTACACAAGTACCAACACGAAATTGCCCGAACAAATCATCATATTTAGGTATGTTGATTATTATGGATCATCATTTGAGAAACTTTTATATTGAAAGATTCTGAACGCCTACTTTTTTTTTTTCCTTTGTTTTCCAGGAATGGAGTGACTGAGTCACAATTTAATCAAGTGCTCAACATAGAGTTTGATCAGATCATTGAGGTCATTTTATGATTTCACAGTGATTTTGGTGCTTTTGATTCACTCATGCAGTGTTTGCTCTGATGATATAAGAGTAATTAGTTGTTTTATCTTCAGGCGTGTAAGATGATGGAGGCTGATTGGTCACCGAAATTTCTATTGATTGTGGCACAGAAAAATCACCATACTAGATTTTTTCTAGATAAAACTTTTGAAAATGTCCCACCAGGTTTGTCCCTCAGGATTTCATAAAAGTTGAAGATAGCATTTGTTCTTCCCAAATTTAAGTGTCATTTCATCCTCAGGCACCGTGGTTGATAATGCAATTTGCCATCCGAAATTCAGTGACTTCTACATGTGTGCACATGCTTGCCTGAATGTGAGTTTTTTATCTAAATTCATTCAATGCTTACTTTGTATGATATCAAATTGTTTTACATGGAAAAAACATACATTGATCAGGGAACAACGAGGCCAACTCACTACCATGTTCTCCATGACGAGCTGGGGTTCTCCCCTGATGATCTCCAGGAGCTTGTGCACTCGCTCTCCTATGTGTAAGAAAACTCTATTAACTTGATTTCAAGTGTGCCATTATGACCATAGCTTATCCTGATTTATTATATACTTGACTCCTCGGCTTGTGCAGGTATCAAAGAAGCACCACGGCTATCTCAGTGGGTAAGCCTTTTATCCAGAATCTTTATTCTCATCTCTCATTCTCCTTTAGTTTAAACTGATTTTCAAATTTTGATTTTGATTTAATATCATTTATATGTTTCAATGCAGTTGCTCCGCTGCAGCATGCATCCGCTGCTACCAGGAAAATGGTCAAGATGATGACCAAAGGAGATTTGAGGCAAAACACGAATTCATACATCTTTGAATTTTAAATAGAATAATCGCATCACATATTATTGGTTTGTTGTTCTTCATAAAGCTAAGAGGTGTCAAGTTCGATGTTCTTCTGTTGAAGTTGAAGTTCCAACCAAACTGTGTTTGATTTAGTTACCTATGTTATTTTGATGAAAACTATATGGTCTTGAACATTACTGTTATATTGAGCTCTGATGTTACTTTGAATAGCAATTTCTAATGGTATGAATACGATAGGGTACGGTGTTATGGATTTGCTTGGATCAACTTTTATTAAATGTTTAATTCGGACTTGCATAAAAATCTCATTGTTCTTCCTTCTTGTTCTGATATAGAGTATAACTAAATTAAAGTACTCCTTAAGTTCCATATACGATCATTCTGTAATCTCAATCTAAATATCATAGGTAGAGCTTAAGATCAATCCAAGGTAGCGAATACCAGAGTTATTAGAAACTAATAACACCACAGTTAACAATGTACAGAGACTAATTGTATATAGCAATAACTGGGAGAAGTGTCATTTCATGGTTCGTCTCTGCTTCATGGACTCCTAGGAGACCATGAAAATCCGCTCTCACCATAAACCAAAAGAATATGATGAAAAGTGAAAGAATCTAGGGCGCTTAATGACTAAAAGATTCTCCACCAATTAGTAGTAGTGAAGTATATTGCAACAACCAGTGACGCCTCAATTAAAATGACAACGAATATAAATACAAGTAGTCTGCACAGACAGCCACATTAGAAGCAATTTTATCCTTAACATAAATTATAAAGTGGCCATTAAACATATAAAAATAAACTAAGCATAACATCAAATGAAATTGTTCATTGTTGATTCAATCCAAACAAAGCACATAATTAAATCATATGTGAAGCTACACAAACCAGCAGCCGTCGCGCTCCACTTGAGGAATCTTCTCAGTAACAAGACAATATTGATTACGTGTTAAACCCATGTAGCAAAGCTCCAAATTCTTCAAATTTGGTGTAGTTCTAAGAATACCTTCAAGATTGCCAAAACTCCCATGATAACTCAGTAACACAAGGTTTGGCGCCTACATTTCAACCAACTGATATTTATAATTACACAGAAAAGCACTCCTCAAATTAGCATTACGTAATTGGGCAACCTTGAATCCTTCACAATATCTAATGCTGACTTGTTCGAGTCGATATGAATTAGAAATCAAATTTTCCAAACTTTCCTGGTTAATGTAGACATTTGAAAGCTTCAGTTGCCGCAACAAACTTCCCAATCCCAATCTAGTAACTCCGAGATTATGATTAATGAGCCGACAGCCATAAAATTCGATGGTTTCCAAGGATTTTGCTGAGAAAATGGTCTGAGGCAGGGCATAGGGGCATTCATCTTCATCCTTATCCGATCCTCCAAAAAGATATTGATCAATCACCAAATCTTTGACATTGCTTTCCAAGGCGTAGTTTAACCACCCATCAAGTCTTTCCGCCAATCCTCCACAATCCAAAAAATCCATTGCAAAACGGAACTTAACAAGATTATTAACTTGTTTCCCGCGACGCCTTGAAATGGATCCATCAACATAGAGAAAAAATTGCTCCAACAAGTCATCAAACATTCCACAACCATATTTTTGGACAAGAGCTGCTACTAATTTCCCTGATGAAAATCCAACACATAAAAAGATTCCCAAGTAGATTTCCAGTCTTTGGAAAGAGCAGAAGTTCACTATTTAAAGTGAAGAATGAAGAATTTAAAGTTTTTGGGGTGAAATGTTAAGTGTCAATTTAAATAAAATAACGAATTCATGTAATTCAAAGATTTAGTGGACTAAATGGTTAAAAAGGAAAGTTGTGAGAGCATTGTGGCCGGTATTTATTCTCTTAGCTTGATTTATAGGGCCCATATCATTTCATCCACGTCGTCCGCTCACCCTACCTAAACCCCCGTGGCAAACCCAGCTGCACCACTAATCCCATTCACATCACCAATTAAAGTAAATTGGTAATTGTGGAAATTGTTATAATTAGGTCGTCCATCTCAATCTAATATGGAAAGATCAGTCGGGCCATGGTATTAACCTCGTCTCTTATCACTGCAGCTCTAACACCCCGAAATTCATCCTCATAAGGTTTCAGAATGTTACCGCCACACTTGTCAGTCAGACTCACCCTTTGGCTAACTTAATTGACAAGTGCTACGGCTAAATATCTTCACATATAAATTTTGTAATACGGACTTTAAATATAATTGCCAATTTTATAAAATATAGTCATAAGAAAATTTAAAGTACTTAATACCAGAGTCATTGTTCTTTCTCACGCGGAAGCATAAACTAACGGCAATATATAGGACATTAATAATTAAAAGTACGTGGTTCCTTAAAGCAACAATCTTTTTGATGAAAGGTATCCCATCTCCAAATGCTCATGTCATGAGATGCAGTTCACATGTTATCTCCAATATCTGTAAAAAATAACATAACAACTTTTTATCAGTACAATGGTACTGAGTAAGTCAACCCGCTCCACTTTAAGAAGTGGATTTTAAAATAGTGGTTGACACTCATTTAAAAAATAATTTTCACTTTTTCTTTTAAAATGATCACACACATTACCTTTAACAAAATAAATAACTTTCATTCTTACCATTGTAGCAACTATGCACAAGAGGACATCATTTTCCATATATCATATCATATCATATCATATCGATCATAAGTCATGATCAGCATGCAGCGGACTCATATACAGACATACTCCGGAGCCTCGGGTAACCCATCACGGATACACCCAAGAGTATAGACTCATACATGCAACAACGCCGTTTTGGCACAATTTATCAACAATGCCATCTTGGCATATTTAGAGGGGGAGGCCCCGCAAGACACATCCCTAGTGCATTAGCCCTCTATCAAGTATGGCATCTTACTCAAGTTAATAGTGCACAATGGATTTAAAAGAGTTTTCATAATTTTCCACATAATATCCTCTTTAAAAGAGTTTTCAACAATTTCACGGGAGTAACCTCATAACAAGGGCATTCAATAATGCCAAATATCATTTCAACATTTAACTCCCATATCAATATCTCATAGATATGAAAATATCATTTCATGGATCTCAAAATCCAACAATTTCTCATTTGGACCAAAAATCAAGTCCAATGTCGCAGTTTACGCCAAGTCAGTTTAAAAATTCACATGAAAGGAGATTGCTTTGAAATTTAAACTGTAGATACTCAACACATAGTTGAACAAGTTTCATGTTTTACACTTTTCAAAATAAGGTATGGAAACAGTTCAAAAATTGAGTTCTTTTCAGAACATGTATTCTGTCAGAAATTCAATGGTGACTCTATAATTTTCAACAAGTTTTAAAATAGTAATTCGCGACCAAAAATTCTAAACTTTTACCACAAGGTAGATAACACATAGATAAATATTTTTTATGAAGAAACCATTTGGCTTTGAGATACTTAAGACCTTCAAAAATGCGGATTTCAGAAAACACTATCGTATCTTAGATTTCGGCAAAAAGAGATTTTGACCTTTCGATAAAGCGGCTCCCATAACTTTTTCATACGAATTCTAAAAATCATAAAATTTTTCAGAAAGATACTCAACTCAATAAGAAACAAGTTTTATGAAGGAACCTTTGAGGAATAATGAACCAAAATAGTTTAAACAAATGGATCTTTGCGTAAACGAAAAACTGGCAGATTTTGGTATAATGAGGAAATTCTAATTTTGTACTCTTAAACATGGATGGGGATCTCCAAAACTTAAAGAGAGAGTGTTAACTTACTGAATTGATGTATAAGAGCAAGGAGATTCAAAGATAATGGCCGTTATAACACAAGATTCGCACCACAAATTACGGGTTTCGCTGAAATTTGACAAATAGAGGGAAATCAATTTATAGTTTAAAAATAAAAGATTTAGATCTCTAAGATACAAGTTTACAAGGAGGATATCTTACTAACCAAGTGTTGAGAAAAGTTAAAACTCTTAGAATGATGAAGGTTGCCAAGCCTACAAGACTCCACAATCCTCAAGATATGCTCATTATGTGGGAGAACTTTAAAGAATAAAATGGGTGGTGAATTTGGCTAATGAGATGGATGAGATTGGTGTGTTTGAAGGCTAGAAACTCCCTCTATTTATAGGCTAAGATTTGAACAATTGAAAATGACACATTGTGAGAGTGATTACAACTTCACCAATCATCCAATTAAGTGTGTTTTGAGCAATAATGGTTAGAGTATTTGTATCCACTCATTTGGTCCTTATAGACTAACAAAGAGGCTATTAATTTGGGAGGCTATTAATTTTGTCCATCATGTTGTCTATTAACATAATGGTTTGCCTATTATGGAGGCTATTAATCTTGGTGGGTTCAAGAGATAATTGACCACCTTTCTTTGCTAGCCATTCATCCAAGACACTTGTTAATCATGTGGATTTTTCATCTATTTGTTTAGGAAGAAAATTTTTTGCAATTGCTTTTAGCCTTATATTTGTGTAAGTAGTGTATCATGAAAATGATTGAAGTATTAGCTTGTCTACAAAAATCATTATTCTTGCCATTATTTAGTGGCATGCATTTATACTCAATGAGTTGGATATGATAATATAATATTTATTTATTTATTTCAAGTATTGTATTTATATTAATGTGCTTTCAAAAAGATAATAATAATATACTTGCATGGTTTTATTTTATTCATAACAATACTCAAACCACAAAGTCTTCATGTCATCATCAAATAAAAATTATAATCTATGAATATATTTTCTTATATATAAAAGTTAATTCTCATAGATTCATATAAAAACTCATACTTTTATTTTTATAAAAATTTATTCCATAATGAATATCAAAGTACTTAAAATATTCACATACTATCCTCATAATAATTTTCAAGACCAATGTGTATATATATAAAAACTTATATATATAATTTAAACAATAGATTTAAAAAATATTCCATAAACTATATAATTCTATTACCCTTGATATTGAAATTCATATTTCTTTTGGAAAAGAAAAATTTACATATATAATTTTACAAGTATTGTTTTGTAAAAAAAATCAATATACTAATTTTTTAAGCAAGTGTTTAAATATTTAATAAAAAATCTACTTAATGAATTAAAATTATTTCGGGTAATTTCTATGGTATTACAGCAGCCCCTAAAGCTCAGGGAGGTTTAGGGCTTAATTCGTAAATCCCGCTAATGTTGCATTGCTGGGGTGAAGTATATATATATATATATATATATATATATATATATATATATGCCTAATGGTTTCTCGATGGACCTCTGAGCTCAGGATGAAGTATATATATATATGCCTAATGGTTTCTGGATGGACTCCCTCCCCACTGTTGGCTCGTTCTCTTGGCGGAGTATATCCGCACGGCTTTCCTTCCTTCGTCTTTGTGGTAGTGGTTTCTCTTTTAAATTAAGGAATGGTTGCTTTGTTATTTTTAATATCTTATCCAAACACCTATGATGATCTTTTTTTAAAAGTAAAAATATACTATATCTAAAGTCTACCAAACGGCCCTTAGTTTAGACCGTATACTCGCTATGGATGAATAATGAAGGACAATACTATTATTAGGTTGAAGTATATATACAAGCTATTGATGAAGTTGCCTGCATAACAATATTAGCATTTTATGTTGTCAATATACAATGCCTAATGTACTATGGTGCAAGAAACTTTAATCTTGATCTTCTTTTCCATCCCACAAGCTATATAGATCTTTCATGCCAATCTTATCTTGAGGCCAAATAAAATATTTTTTAGACTCTAGAATTTTGAATTCTTCATTTTACTTAGTCATTGTTTTTTCATTTAGATCTGATAAATGACGAACATTAAATTTATTATGTCTTTGAGTTTTTAGTACCCGGTAGCAAGACGAGCAAACTCAATTAATGTACAAACTCAATGAAAATATTCCTCTAGTGGAGCTCGACGGCGGCTGGCCGTCGGATAGATTAGTCACATCACATATTGATTTAATGTACTTCATAAAGAGGTGTCAAGTTCGATGTTCTTGTGTTGAAGTTGAAGTTCCAACCAAAAGTGTGTGATTTAGTTCCCTATGCTGGTTTGATGAAAAATATAGTGTTGATATGGTCTTGAACATTAATTATTGTTATATTTAGATCTTAGCTACTTTGCTTTGAATAGCAATTTCTAATGGTATGAATATGATAGGGTACGTACCGCCGTGTTATGGAATGGGTATGGATTTGCTTGGTTCAACTTTTGTTAAATGTTTAATTCGGACTTGCATTAAAAATCTCATGGTTTTTCCTTCTTGGTCCGATATAGAGTATAACTAATTTAAAGTACTCCTTAAGTTTCATATATCATTGTTTTGTTACTTGACGTCCAGGAATCAATATCATGGTTGTTTTATGGTAGAATTGACTACATCGACAGACACACATTCGATTTTATGCACACACAAATTAGCCAATAATGTATTGTCCTTATAACATTGTCTATATTGGTTGGAATTCGATGAATCCGTCCACAAATAAATCATTCATTATATTGATAGACAATTTAAAATTTAATGATACTGGTTTCATCCCATTTTTTTCTTTTTGGTAAACAGATATTGGTTTTCATCCGTTGAATAAAGGTTACATATATAATTAATTGTTTCGATTTTATAGGCTCTTCCTTATTGTGATGTACAAATCCCCACAACTAACTCCCATTAGCCATTATAACCTGCTCAAAACGGTGACATACTTAACTCAATTAACACAAAAAATTTGATTTTGGGTACAAGCCATTATAACCTGCTCAAAATGGTGACATCTATATAATAAATTTTGAATACTTTTTGGCATGTGCAGACTGTATTGTCCTTATTAAATATAACTGATTCTTTTTAATCTTTAGGGCTTTATTAGTAATTATACCACCATTTTATAATCAATGGCTATAATTAATCCACTTCATCGCTGATTAATCGCTGACTAATTCCAACTCACCTTCCACGTCATCAGTATCTATATTTAGAAAATAAATCTAACTATTTTTTTTTTTGGTGAGTAGGACACAAAGCGTCAGCCAAGAAGAAAAAAAAAATACAAGCAAGGGGGAAGGGAACAGACGAAAAGGAGAAAAGAACAAATAAAAAAGAAATAAACACAACTAGAATCGGGGGAACCAAGTCCCCGCCATATCCAAGCTGATCAGGGACCGAACCTCATCAGGGGGGAACGCCCAAGTCGTGAAGAACTCCACAGCGCGGGCTCCACGCTTAGCCAGAGCATCTGCTACAGAATTACCCTCTCGAAGGATGTGGTGCCAGCTGTAGCCTGGACGACTCTCAAGAATATCTCGAATATTACTAATCAAAGCATGATATCGGCTGCCCACCTGCGCGTCTTGGTGAATGAGGCGAAAAGCATCTTCCGAGTCTGAATAGCAGCAAACATACTCAACGCCCAGGTGGAGGAGACGCTTTAATCCGTTCCAGATTGCATGAAGCTCCGCTTCAAGGTTCGGAGATACACCAATCGAGCTGGCGAAGCCCTCCAACCAACGGCCATCACCATCTCGGAGAACCCCCCCAAAACCTGCACGCCCTGGATTTCCCAACGAGCTACCATCCACATGAAGGATCAAACCAGTAGAGTACGTCGGATTCCACCTCACAAACCGAATTTCTCGAGTACGGTAGGGCCTGCCACAAACCCGCTCAAAGGCCTCCCCAAGAAACCGAGCACGTCGAGCCACAGTAGCCGCAAGTGGCGTTTCATTCCGGAAGCACATATTGTTTCTGCCGAGCCATATGCACCACAGAGCCGCCCATTGACTACCCGTCCATCCCTTGCCAAAACGAGCAACGAATAGATCTCCATCCTGAAATCTGTCAATCCAAGGAGCTGAGGGGAACCCCCCCATGTGTCGCCAAACTTCTTTAGCCCATGGACAGTAGAAAAGCATGTGCATGAGGGTTTCAGACGCTGCTCCACAGATGATACACGCTGGGGAGTTGGCAAGCTTTCGGCGGTATCTCACCTCATTGACTGGCACTGAAGCATGGGCTGCCAACCACCCAAAGACCTTAACTTTCTCCGGCGCACGAATCTTCCACACCCAGGACCGCATGCGATCCCCATGCAGACCTCGGTGCTCAAGCAGCCATGCGTACCCCGTCTTCACATTATAGGTTCCGGAAGTAGTTAACACCCAAGACATGCGATCAGGCACCATGTCGCGGCATACCAGTGGGCCGAAGTCCTGAGCTTCCTGCCTGATCTCGGCCGGGATTTGGGTGTATAGTTCATTCCATCGCCAAGCACCCTCTCGGAAGACATCCTTAATTCTAAGCTCGGTGTCAGAAATATGCACGTAGGGGATTCTAGGAGCAATCGGACCTCCCCGAAGCCAACTACTAGACCAAATGTTGCTACTCCCATCACCAATGTGCAGCTGAAAGCCACCCAGCAGCAGCGGAGCAGTCTGGACCAATGCACGATACAGGGGTGAAGCACCAGGTTTCGAGCTTAAACCCCTCCCTGGACGACCATATTTGCTGACAAATAAAGAAACCCAAGGCTTGTGCGCACCCAACACAAAATCAGCGAGGGGTTTGCCCAGCAGGGCAGAATTAAAATCCCTGGCTCGACGAAGACCGAGACCACCAAAGCTACGAGGACATGCCACCTTATTCCAACCGACAAGCGAGATCCCTCTACCTCTGTCGTCCTTCCATATGAAATCCCGAATAATCTTATCAATCCGATCACACGTCGACGTCGGGAGCCAACAACATTGCATGATATAGGATGGGATAGAAGTGAGTACCGCACGAGCCAAGGTTATTCGGCCTGCTCGATTTAAAAGCGCTCGTTTCCACGACCCCATTCGACTGTGTAATTTATCAATGAGCGGGGCAAAGTGCTCATGTTTAACTCTGCCATGAAATAGGGGAAACCCTAGATACTTACCCATGTCATCACCAAAGTTGATATTGAGGAGTGACGATAATACCAATTTAGTGTTAGCCGTGACCGCAGCCGAAGCATAAGCTAGTGATTTGGTCGTATTAATACGAAGACCAGCTGATGCAGCAAAACTCTCAAGCAGACTATCCACACACTGAGCACTAGAGATGGACGCCTTGGAGAATAAAAGGAGATCATCGGCAAACATTAGGTGTGATAGCGGAGGAGAGTTGCGTGCGATGGTTATCGGTTGCCAATGCCCTTGATCCACACACTTTAAAATTGCCCGGGAGAATTTTTCCATTACTATAATGAAGAGGTACGGAGATAGGGGGTCTCCTTGCCGTAGACCTTTAGCTGGCGAAAAAGGCGGGAGAGGCGCTCCATTCCAACGGATTGAGTAGCGAGGGGAGCGAACACAATACATGATTAGGCGACAAAGATTTCCCGGGATCGCCATCTCGTCTAGACAGTTCTCCAAGAATTCCCAAGAAATGTTGTCATACGCTTTCTCCAAATCAATCTTCAACAAGAATTCCTCCGATCGTCGGTGGCGATTCCGAAAGGATGCCACAACTTCCTGAAGGATGATGGCATTGCCTGTTGTGCCACGACCCGGCAAGAAGACAGATTGGTACGACCCTATATACTGCTGGAGAAACGGCCTTAATCGATTCACAATTACTTTCGTCAGTATCTTATAACTGACGTTGCACAGGCTAATAGGCCGAAAGTGCGTCACTACCCTCGGTACATCGATCTTGGGGATCAAGGATATAAAGGTGGCAGAGATGGCAGGATCGAAGGCCCCCAGAGACAAGGCCTGTCGTGCAAAATCCCAGACAGACGAACCCAAGGAGGACCAATATAACTTGTAGAAAATCGCCGGAAAACCATCCGGGCCTGGCGCCGAGAACCCAGCCATGTCCTTCACAGCACAATGGACCTCAGTCATCGATATCTCTTCACCAAGACACGCTGTAGAAGGCATAGGAGGCAAGGGATCCAGTGGCGCTACATTAGCATTGGGGACGACAACATGTCCAAACAAGTGACTGAAATGGTGCCGAGTGTGATCCTGTAGAGTTGCATCCTCAGTAACCCAATGGCCATTAATCTCCAAACCCCAAATTGTTGATCGTTGTCTGCGAATTTTTGCTTGGGCATGAAAATACCGAGTGTTCCTATCACCATGCATGATCCACTTATCCCGTGATTTTTGGAACCAAAATACCTCTTCAAGTTTCAGAATTTCGTCCAGCTCCTTAAGCAACTCATTCTCCAGTAAGATATGCCGAACCGAATCCACCCTACTGAGGAAAGAGCGTACTCCTTCGAGCCTCCGTAATGTGGTGCGCTTCCGCTTGAGAAGGTGACCAAAATGATGAACATTAAAATAGATGGAGGCCTCCCGTACAGATTCCAACCGAGAGCCAATCGGTGTATCCCCACTATGCCAAGCCGCATCGACCACATGCTCATACGAAGGATGGTGCGCCCACATGCCTTCCCATCTAAACGGACGCCTGCCACCAGCATTCACTTGGAGCTTGCATCTCAAGAGTATTCCATTATGGTCCGAAGCACGACGGGGGAGTACTTCGACCACTGCTTCAGGGAAGAGCGATATCCAGCTAGCATTCGCCGCCGCTCTATCCAATCTCTTCCTGGCTAAAGGTCCTCCCGTGGTATTTTTCTGCCAAGTAAACAAATCTCCCATCGTGTGCACCGTTGCAAGGCCACAGTCAGATAACATATCCCAGAATAGATCGCATTGATGGCCCGAGACAGAGAATCCCATAACCTCATTGGAGCTTACGACCTCATTCCAATCCCCGATGGCAACCCATGGTCCCTGAATAGTCTGGGCAATGTCACGCATATCCTGCCAATCTTGTAGCCGCGCACTCATCATTGGATTAGCATAGATGGCAGTTAAATGCCAATATGAGCCCCCAGCTTGCAAAGTTAAGGTGATAATCCGATTATGCATTGAGAGAGTAGAGACTGTAAAGGGTACTCCGATCCGTTTTAGGACCCATATGCCCCTAGCCCTTCCAATACTTTCAATAATGTGAGCAACTTCATAGTCCAAACGGTAGAGAGGCACCCGTAACCGCTCAAAAGGACCTTGCGGTTCCAGGATGCACAAAATAGTAGGCTTGAGACGTTTGATAACATCCCAAATGTGGCGTTGAGTAGTCCTATGCATTGTAACACCCCGATTTAATTAACTCATAATTAATTTAATTTAGTTATGGTTAATTAACAAAAGACTTGGTATGTGGATTATTTTGTAGGAAATGAAGATTTAAGTGGGGGAATAAGTGAGTTCAACTCACTAGATAATAAGAGTCAAGTGCTCAAATGGGTGCAATGTGGTCAAGACAAGTGGTGTAACCCTTTTAACCCACATTCCGACCCGACCCGAGACCCACGACCCGACCCGGATCCATTTTTGATCCTTCAAAAATCTGATTTGGGCATTGAGAAACCCATTTCTTCATCCTCATCTTTCCATTCCCGTCACTCCCTCTCGGTGAAGATAGGGTTCTTCAAATCGGAGGAGAAGTTGTGATTTCTAGCTCAAATCACTTGGGGTTTTGGTCAAGATAGTTGGGGTAAGTGTTTCTCTTGTATCTTCCTTGCTTTTTCTTGTGTTTGGAAGTGATTTTGGGGGCTGTTTTTGAAGTGACGAGAATTGGGTGTTTGTAGCTTTTGGTGTTGAATCGAAGCTTGGATTCTTGTTTGGAAACTGAATAAGTGTTAAAGGAAGCTAAGGTTAGTACTTGAGACCATTTTGGTGTTGATGATTTCAGTTTTAGAGCTTCAAATGGTTTCATGATGATGAAATCATGTTCTTGAATGAATTTTGATGTTTGGAGCTTAATTTCTTGTTGTGTAGCTTGGTATAGGTGTTTGGAGGAGTTGGGGAGCTGTATTGGAAGAGTTTGGATCATCTCAATACCAGGCAAGGGTAGAGATAGGTTCGATCGGGGGCCAAAATCGTCGGAATGGCCGGAAAACGCCATGAGGACAGCCCCTGCTGATGCGGCGCGCAGTTGGCGCGCCGCGCGTGAGATAGCGCGCGACGTCTCTGTCGAGACGTCGCCACCACGCGGTGTCCGCGCGCTGCGCGCGGGCAGCGCGCGGCACCCCTGATGCCCCTGTTTATTATTTTTTTTTTGTGTTTTCTCCATTTTGTCTAATCCTTGCTCCTTGGTCATTCTTATGTCTCTAGCATGATCCTAGCAAGATTGAACTATCATTATGCTCACAATCTTTGAACCTAGTTGCGATTAGCAGTGATCTACTATGCATTAGTTGAGATCGAGTGTTGTTTCGCTTCTATGTTGATGTGAGAGTTGGTGCCGATACGTGGGACTTGGCACACCCGTGATTACACTTAACTCGTGATGAGTTGTTTATTTTGTCATGACACGTAATTTACGTATTGACATGTGTGGAATTGAATCTGATTATGTGTTGGTGCCGATATGTGGGGCTTGGCACACCCTTGATACTTAACTCGCGATGAGTTGTTGATGCCGATACGTGGGACTTGGCACACCCCGGATTATACTTAACTCGAGATGAGTGATTGAATTGAATCTTGATATCTGTGATGATATCTGAATATCTGTGATGATATGTGAATATCTGTAATGATATGTGATATCTGTGATGATATCTGAATATCTGTGATGATATGTGAATATCTGTAATGATATGTGATATCTGTGATGATATCTGAATATCTGTGATGATATGTTGGTGAATCAAATAATGCTACGCGGGTAAGATACGCTATGCTTACATTCGGTATCCGATGGGGCATAGTAGTATCTTTCCCGGGGCATTGAATAATGCTACGCGGGTAGGATACCCTATGCTTACAAATCGGTATCCGATTGGGCATAATGGTATCTTTCCCGGGGCATTGAGACTGAAAAGGATTTATATCCTAGTCTGTATTTGGCTAGAAAGGGCTCATGACCCTTAGCCTGACCCGCTTGCCGTAAGCCACGATCTCAGCTGTTAGTGTCCGCGGCGGGGGCACTGTGGGTATGTCTCTCGACCATTAAGGGGTGTGGACCCTTATATGGGAGGGAATACCGACCATGGTACCTAGGTGCGCGCTAGACATGCTTATGTGTTGCATTTAGGGTAGATAGACATCTTAGGTCATAACATTTCATCTCATCATCCATCATTCATCTTATTTGCAGTGGTTGAAGCACCGGTATGGGACGGTGTGATGTTTACTTATTTGCACTGTTTAATTTTTATGTTATGCCTAACAAATGTTTAATAACGGAATATATCTCCACATATATGTATAAATATACTTCTAGGGAATCAAGTTAATTCTTGTTTCCCCTTATGCCGATTCTTCTATTCTTGCTCAGTACCTTGTACTGACCCTTGCTATGTTTTTATGTATAGATATTCCCGGGGAGGACGCAGAGCCTGAGCACGATGTGGGGTTTGGGGATGAGTGATCTACCTAGAGATGCATTAGCATGTTGTGGACTTATGTGCTTGTCTTGAATAAAATGCTATGACTCTATTACCTTGTCTCGTACTGCTTGTGGTACCGATCGGTACACTATGTTCTGTCTTGTGTGTACTTGATATCTCTGACAGGTTGAGATAAGACTGATATGTCGACTGTTATGTCACATGAATAAGGCTTGTAAGCCGGACATCTGTTATGATGTGAGGTTTCCTTTCTGGATTTGTATTATGATTCATTGGCTTCCTGTTTACTTGGCTACGTGTTATTGATCTTAAATTGATTGGCCAACAGTTTAAGAGAGGTAACACGGCAGTGACGTCACAGAAATTTGGTTTTAAATTTTTGGGGCGTTACACTTGGTATCAGAGCCATGTCTGCTCGTATGTGCTTAGAATTCTAACACAAGCATGCGGTGAGATGTGTGGGGGAAAGCATATAGTGTAGGAATTGCATCTAACTCTGCTTATATTCTGGTAGATTGCATTGTTTTTGGTTATCTGCGTGCCCTATAGGGGTGGATTGTGGTTTGTGAATCAAACCAGGATCAATCCTTGGAGATATTCCGGGAATTCTATACTTAGTAATTGTTGTTCGGTAAAGAATTATTCTTGTTTTCAGAGTATTACTGAATATCTCGTTACGTTATGAATATAGGATGCCGCCGCGCAGGGGTGGAGAGCCCAGGAGGAGGGGAAGGCCTCGTAGGAATCAGGGGCCAGTTATTGGGGGTCGTGGACAGTACCATGAGGATGGTGGACTTGGCTATGATCATGGGGGAAATGTTCCAATTGAGGAACCGGTAGAGGTGGAGGATGACTTGAACTATGAGGACGAACCAGTGCCACCACCACCACCGCCACCTGTGCAGATGCCCATTGACCCTCAGTTTATGCAAAATATGTTTAATGCTATGCATGGGATGTATCAGGGGCAGGCGAATCAACCTGCACAACCACCACCCAGACCCGTGGATTACGTGCATCTAGCAAGGCATTATCAACCGCCGGTCTTTAGTGGAGGAGTAGACCCGGTTGCTCTGACTGATTGGATTTATCATATGGAGGAGATCTTCGAGAATATAGACTGCCCAGAAGATTGGAAGGTCAGAGTGGGACGGCAGTATCTTACTGGACCAGCTCTCCATTGGTGGAGGTCGTGTAAGAATGAGCTTATGGCGAGACCCAACTTTTCATGGGAAGTTTTCTGTCATGCCTTGAGATCCCACTTTTTCACTACACAGATGATGAATGTTAAAAAGAGGGAATTTCTCAACCTAGAGCAAGCAGGAAATATGACAGTGTCTGAATACTATGGTCGTTTTGTGGAACTCATGTCATACGTACCAATGCTAGTTGTTGATGAGGAAGATAAGGTTTCGAGGTTTGTGGATGGATTGAAGGCTGAGATCCGGACTGGGTTTAGCAACCAACACGCCTGCTTAGCTTCAGCTTATGATCAGGCTTTATTCATCGAGAGAGCTCGCACTGATGTGCAGCGCGTGTGGGCCGCTCGTCGCAGAGATTCGGGGGGACCGAGTAGACCCCAGCATAGGCAGATGAGGCCGAGAAGCGGTGGAAGGACCTCTAGACCTCAGACTTATGCACAGCCACCGTACAGGAGCGGACTCCACTGCTGGAATTGCGGACAACCAGGACATTTGAGGCCACAGTGCCCACAGTTGGTAGGTCAAGTAGGAGGATCTACTTCAGGTGCGTCTGGTGGGAATGCGTCGCGTGGACGAGGTGCAGACAGAGGTCGTGGACCACAGAGGGGCCGTGGGGGCCGCCTCAACGTGATTGAGCGGGCTGAGCTAGATGGGCGAGACGATGTCATGACTGGTAAGTTGTTTATTGTTCAACTTCAATCTTGATCGACTTAACCATCTGTAACAAATGCCCAAGTAGTGCCTTATGTTATTAAATGCGTAGGTACTATACTAGTTGATAATGTGCCTGCTTATGCCTTATATGATTCGGGTGCATCATGCTCGTTTATATCATCGGAATTCGTAACCAATAATGATATGGGACCACTGGAGGCTTATCAACTCCCTGTTACGCTACCTTCGGGAGACCTCATGCGAAGCCAGTGGATTAAACCCGATGCACAGATAATCATCAAAGAGCGAGAGTTCAGAGCGAATCTAGTGGTGCTAGATTTGGCCGATTTTGACGTGATTTTGGGAATGGATTGGCTATCTAAGTACCGAGCCAGATTAGACTGCGGGATACCAAGGATTTCCTTCACCGATGAAGAAGGTGAGCAAGTGATTTATTACCCTCCTAACATTCGAGTGGTATCTTCTGTCACTTTTGCAGCTTTAATTAGAAAAGGGTATCCAGTATACTTTTGTTCTGTGCGTGAGATGACGCCAGCATCCTCGAGTTCGACCATTACTCAGATTCCTATTGTCTCGGAGTTTCTAGATGTGTTCCCTGATGAGATACCCGGATTTCCGCCTGTCCGGGGGATAGACTTTGTCATTGACTTGGTACCGGGAGCGGCACCAGTTGCCAAGGCCCCTTACCGAATGGCTCCTGCCGAGTTGAGGGAGTTGAAGGAACAGCTTAAGGATCTACTAGATAAAGGATACATTCAACCTAGCAGTTCGCCTTGGGGAGCACCGGTAATCTTTGTCAAAAAGAAGGACGGAAGCTTATGGATGTGTATTGATTATCGGGGGCTCAATCAGATCACAGTCAAGAACCGTTACCCACTGCCGAGGATTGATGACCTATTTGACCAGCTGAAGGGTGCATCCACTTTCTCTAAGATCGACTTGAGATCAGGATACCATCAGATTCGAGTGGCAGAGGGAGATCGTGAAAAGACAGCTTTCCGAACGCGGTATGGTCATTTCGAGTTCACAGTGATGCCGTTTGGGCTAACTAATGCCCCAGCAGTTTTTATGGACTTGATGCATCGCGTCTTTCGACCTTGGTTAGACGTTTGTGTGGTTGTCTTTATTGATGACATTTTGGTATACTCTTCCAGTGTAAAGACACACAAAGAACATCTCAGGACAGTGTTGCAGGTGCTTAGGGAGCACAAGTTATATGCCAAACTTTCGAAGTGTGAGTTTTGGTTGGATAAGGTGGCTTTCCTTGGGCATATTGTGTCAGGTGAAGGAATTTCAGTAGACCCTGCGAAGGTTGAAGCGGTGTTGGAGTGGAATCCTCCAACTAATGTCAGTGAGGTGCGTAGTTTCCTTGGATTGGTGGGATACTACAGGAGGTTCATTGAAGGGTTCGCTAGCATTGCTCGACCCTTGACTCAGTTATTGAGAAAGGATGTATTATTTCATTGGAGTGAGGACTGTCAGCGAGCTTTTGATCTATTGAAGAAGAAGGTGACAGAGGCTCCGGTCCTAGTGTTACCTGATGAATCGGGGGAATATGAGGTATACACAGATGCATCTTATCGAGGACTTGGGTGTGTGCTTATGCAGTATGGCAAGGTGATTGCATATGCCTCTAGGCAATTAAAGCCTCACGAGCTGAATTACCCGACTCACGACCTGGAGATGGCAGCGGTCGTACATGCATTAAAAATTTGGAGGCATTATCTTTACGGCGCCAAGTGTCAAATCTATTCGGATCATAAGAACCTTAAATGTCTCTACACTGCAGACAAGATGAGCGGTAGGCAAAGAAGGTGGTTAGAGTTTTTGCAGGACTACGACACGAGTATTCAGTACATAGAAGGGAAAGCCAACCGGGTGGCTGATGCACTAAGTAGGAAGGGACATGTACTGAATTCAATTACTCTCCCTTGGAAGTTGAGGCAAGAGTTAGACAAGGAAGGTGTTGTGGTTGTTCCTTACGACACGATAGCGAGGCTGAATGCTATGACGGTGATGCCATCATTACTCGAGGAACTCAGACTAAGTCAAGCTGTAAGTCAAGAGATGATGCATTTGAAAGCTCGGATTCGTAAGGGTAAAGCGGAAGGCTTTGTGATTGATAGCAAGGATATGATCAAGTTTGGGGACCGTTGGTGTGTGCCTCCGAAAGATCAGGCGTTGAAAGGAAAAATTTTGGAGGAAGCACATTGCACACCTTACTCCGTACATCCGGGAGCAGTAAAGATGTACAAGGATTTGAGGCAAAACTATTGGTGGAAAGGCATGAAGAAGGAAGTGGCAGAATTTGTGTCTAGGTGTTCCACTTGTCAGAAGGTGAAAGCCGAGCACATGAGACCTTCAGGCTTATTACAACCTTTGGATGTTCCCACTTGGAAATGGGAGTCCATTGCTATGGACTTTGTCACCGGGCTACCCAAGACACGGAGCAGTTTTGATACTATTTGGGTAGTTGTGGACCGACTAACCAAGAGTGCTGTGTTTATACCAATGAGATTGAACTGGAGCATGCAACAGTTGACTGGCGCTTACATCCAACATGTGGTTAGACGTTTTGGTATTCCTCGAGAAATCATTTCCGACAGAGATTCCAGATTCCTGTCTAGGTTCTGGAGGGAAGTGCAGACAGCCTTTGGGACACAGATCAGTATGAGTACTGCGTGGCACCCTCAGACTGATGGACAGACCGAAAGGACCATTAGAACCTTGGAGGATATGTTGAGGGCGTGTGTGATGGATTTTCAAGGATCGTGGGAGGAACATCTACCTTTGGTGGAGTTCTCCTACAACAATAGCTATCACGCGAGTATTCGTATGGCACCTTTCGAGGCCTTATACGGAAGAAAGTGCAGGACGCCCTTGTGTTGGAGTGATCCTTCAGAGCGAGTGGTGATGGGTCCTGAACTTATTGAACAGACCACGGAAGTGGTACGAGTGATCAGAGACAGAATGAAGGAAGCTCAGGATCGTCAGAAGAGTTATGCTGATTTGTCCAGGAGAGACATTGAATTCGAGATTGGAGATTGGGTACTCTTGAGAGTGTCACCCATGAGGGGCGTGAGACGATTTGGGAAGAAGGGGAAACTGAGTCCCAGATTTATAGGCCCCTATGAGATCACTAAAAAGATTGGGAAGGTCGCTTACCGGTTAGAATTGCCAACTGAGGTGGGAAAGGTGCACAACGTTTTCCACGTCTCTCAGTTGAGGAAGTTTATCTCGGATCCTAACAAGGTTATACAACCGGAGGAGGTGGAGTTGGATGACAACCTAGAATACGAAGAATACCCCGTGGCGATTCTAGACACTAAAGAAAAGATACTTCGCAATAAGGTGATCAAAATGGTGAAGGTACTTTGGTCGAGACATGGTGTAGAGGATGCCACTTGGGAGGCAGAGGAAAGCATGGCGAGGCGTTATCCCGAATTGGACTTAACTCCAATTCAGTGAGGTAATGACCCTAATCCATACTTTTTCATTCGAGGACGAATGATCCTAAGGGGGAGAGATTGTAACACCCCGATTTAATTAACTCATAATTAATTTAATTTAGTTATGGTTAATTAACAAAAGACTTGGTATGTGGATTATTTTGTAGGAAATGAAGATTTAAGTGGGGGAATAAGTGAGTTCAACTCACTAGATAATAAGAGTCAAGTGCTCAAATGGGTGCAATGTGGTCAAGACAAGTGGTGTAACCCTTTTAACCCACATTCCGACCCGACCCGAGACCCACGACCCGACCCGGATCCATTTTTGATCCTTCAAAAATCTGATTTGGGCATTGAGAAACCCATTTCTTCATCCTCATCTTTCCATTCCCGTCACTCCCTCTCGGTGAAGATAGGGTTCTTCAAATCGGAGGAGAAGTTGTGATTTCTAGCTCAAATCACTTGGGGTTTTGGTCAAGATAGTTGGGGTAAGTGTTTCTCTTGTATCTTCCTTGCTTTTTCTTGTGTTTGGAAGTGATTTTGGGGGCTGTTTTTGAAGTGACGAGAATTGGGTGTTTGTAGCTTTTGGTGTTGAATCGAAGCTTGGATTCTTGTTTGGAAACTGAATAAGTGTTAAAGGAAGCTAAGGTTAGTACTTGAGACCATTTTGGTGTTGATGATTTCAGTTTTAGAGCTTCAAATGGTTTCATGATGATGAAATCATGTTCTTGAATGAATTTTGATGTTTGGAGCTTAATTTCTTGTTGTGTAGCTTGGTATAGGTGTTTGGAGGAGTTGGGGAGCTGTATTGGAAGAGTTTGGATCATCTCAATACCAGGCAAGGGTAGAGATAGGTTCGATCGGGGGCCAAAATCGTCGGAATGGCCGGAAAACGCCATGAGGACAGCCCCTGCTGATGCGGCGCGCAGTTGGCGCGCCGCGCGTGAGATAGCGCGCGACGTCTCTGTCGAGACGTCGCCACCGCGCGGTGTCCGCGCGCTGCGCGCGGGCAGCGCGCGGCACCCCTGATGCCCCTGTTTATTATTTTTTTTTGTGTTTTCTCCATTTTGTCTAATCCTTGCTCCTTGGTCATTCTTATGTCTCTAGCATGATCCTAGCAAGATTGAACTATCATTATGCTCACAATCTTTGAACCTAGTTGCGATTAGCAGTGATCTACTATGCATTAGTTGAGATCGAGTGTTGTTTCGCTTCTATGTTGATGTGAGAGTTGGTGCCGATACGTGGGACTTGGCACACCCGTGATTACACTTAACTCGTGATGAGTTATTTATTTTGTCATGACACGTAATTTACGTATTGACATGTGTGGAATTGAATCTGATTATGTGTTGGTGCCGATATGTGGGGCTTGGCACACCCTTGATACTTAACTCGCGATGAGTTGTTGATGCCGATACGTGGGACTTGGCACACCCTGGATTATACTTAACTCGAGATGAGTGATTGAATTGAATCTTGATATCTGTGATGATATCTGAATATCTGTGATGATATGTGAATATCTGTGATGATATGTGAATATCTGTGATGATATGTGAATATCTGTAATGATATGTGATATCTGTGATGATATCTGAATATCTGTGATGATATGTGAATATCTGTGATGATATGTGAATATCTGTAATGATATGTGATATCTGTGATGATATCTGAATATCTGTGATGATATGTTGGTGAATCAAATAATGCTACGCGGGTAAGATACGCTATGCTTACATTCGGTATCCGATGGGGCATAGTAGTATCTTTCCCGGGGCATTGAATAATGCTACGCGGGTAGGATACCCTATGCTTACAAATCGGTATCCGATTGGGCATAATGGTATCTTTCCCGGGGCATTGAGACTGAAAAGGATTTATATCCTAGTCTGTATTTGGCTAGAAAGGGCTCATGACCCTTAGCCTGACCCGCTTGCCGTAAGCCACGATCTCAGCTGTTAGTGTCCGCGGCGGGGGCACTGTGGGTATGTCTCTCGACCATTAAGGGGTGTGGACCCTTATATGGGAGGGAATACCGACCATGGTACCTAGGTGCGCGCTAGACATGCTTATGTGTTGCATTTAGGGTAGATAGACATCTTAGGTCATAACATTTCATCTCATCATCCATCATTCATCTTATTTGCAGTGGTTGAAGCACCGGTATGGGACGGTGTGATGTTTACTTATTTGCACTGTTTAATTTTTATGTTATGCCTAACAAATGTTTAATAACGGAATATATCTCCACATATATGTATAAATATACTTCTAGGGAATCAAGTTAATTCTTGTTTCCCCTTATGCCGATTCTTCTATTCTTGCTCAGTACCTTGTACTGACCCTTGCTATGTTTTTATGTATAGATATTCCCGGGGAGGACGCAGAGCCTGAGCACGATGTGGGGTTTGGGGATGAGTGATCTACCTAGAGATGCATTAGCATGTTGTGGACTTATGTGCTTGTCTTGAATAAAATGCTATGACTCTATTACCTTGTCTCGTACTGCTTGTGGTACCGATCGGTACACTATGTTCTGTCTTGTGTGTACTTGATATCTCTGACAGGTTGAGATAAGACTGATATGTCGACTGTTATGTCACATGAATAAGGCTTGTAAGCCGGACATCTGTTATGATGTGAGGTTTCCTTTCTGGATTTGTATTATGATTCATTGGCTTCCTGTTTACTTGGCTACGTGTTATTGATCTTAAATTGATTGGCCAACAGTTTAAGAGAGGTAACACGGCAGTGACGTCACAGAAATTTGGTTTTAAATTTTTGGGGCGTTACATGCATGGCGCCACGAACATTCCATGCTAGGATCGTACAGTCTTGGAAACTAATCATTAAGAATCAGTAGCTTCATGGACTTTCTGTCCATTCCCTGCCTGATCCTCCTCCATATGATTCTCAGCCCATGTCAAAGCCAAGAACGAGTTCTGCTGCGGTGCACTTTCATGGCCACCCGACTGTGAGGCAGATGGCCCAGCCTCCTCAGAACGCCGTTGCCGTTTGCTTTTGTATTTTTTCCTATCCTCCTTGAGTCCAGACAACTCGGTTCCTTGAACCAAAGGATAACCTTTATACACATTTATCTCAGAAGGTCCACCACCGTTCCGTCTATCCAAGAGGTTGGTGCGATCATTTAAGGGTTTTCTCACCAATCCTTTCTGCAACTCCAGCCGTGATGGGCGTGGCGCCCTCTTGACCACAATCCAATCTCCATGGGTGACTAACGGTTGGGCCGCTGGGAGAGTCACGTCCACATGCCTGGTCAAGGCAGGCGCAGCCTCAGGCCCAGCTGGCAATGCACTGGGGCCAGTATCCATTTTATCCCCTAAATCCGGAATGTAATCTTCCTCAGAAGGTAAGTCCGCTCCCTCAGGATTTGATTTTCCTGATTTCTCGCCAACCACCTCCAACCCTACTTCCACCGTTACAGCCGCAGAATTGGTTTCCGGCGACGTCTGGGGGCCAGTTGCAGAAATCCCCTCCGATCGGGCATCATGAAGGCATTCTTCCATATTGAATCGGTACCGGCCACAGGTTGTACAAAGGTGATGAAGGCCCTCATACTCCACATTTTGCCAACTCTCATTGACCATAACCCTCCCAATCACAGGTTTCTTCAGATCGATTTCTACACAAACACGGCCATAACGGGCCCTCGTCAGGTCTTTTGAATTAGCATCAACTCTCAATGGTTTGCCAACCATCGTCGCAATTAATAGAAGCATTTCTTCTTCATAGAAAATCGGATCAAGGTCGGGAAAGCGGATCCATACTGATGTTTTCGTGATCACACCCGCTGTAGCGTGCGTGTCTTTAGACCATGGTGCTACGGCTAGTATGTGATCAAAGATCGACCACGGCCCGTCATAGAGTGCATGGCGTCTGTCCTGCGCAGAAGCAAATTTCACCAAGAAGTATCCTTTATTACCATCCACGACCCTCATATGTCCCTTAGGTTTCCACAAAGCAGCCAATTTGGTTTGCATAATCGATAGCCCAAGACGCTTACCGAGCACACGCACCACCAATGCATCTGTAAACGGTAGACTCAGGCGCTCGATCGCAACATCAGGAATCGTAATCCTCGGGAGCAGCGGATTGTCATCCACCATATCAAAAGAGACCAATTTCGCTATAGGGGACAGTTGTGACCGGCGGTCTGGAGTCAGTGTGTGGATCAGATAGCAACATATCTCGGAATAGAGGCTTTTCCGGCGTCACACCCGGATCGGGCGGCACCGGAGGTGAAGGTTGAGCGGGGGGGAACGGGAGAGACATGGAAAACCCTAAATTTAAGAATTAATGAAGTATAATATAATACTAAATTTTAAAAACCTCAATCTAACTATTAATATAATAAAATCTTGAGAAAATCTCCATATATATTTTAAAAAGATATGAAAAAATTTATGACACTTGAAATATATATTTTGATTAAAACTATATAATATAAATTATTTGTTTGTATATATATTTTAACAAATATTATTATAATATTATTAAATAAATTTAATTTAGGCTCAATTTATGTCTACAAGTATAATTATATATCAACATAAGGAATATAATAACCGTATTTTAAATAAAAAATACTTCATTAAAATATATATTGAATAATCAAATTAAAAAAAATAGTGAACTATAAAAATTTAATGAAATTTTATACAAGGCTTAATTTTCAAAATTTAATCTCACAAATACTTTTTGATAAACTAAAAAATATAAAGGAAAATGTAAGTATGTGTTTTTTTAATTATAGTAAGTATACTTATCATTTCAAATATTAAGAAATATAAAACTATATAATATAAATTATTTGATTGTATATATAATAATATTTAATAAAGATTGACATATTATAATATTATTAAATAAATTTAAATAGTTTTAAAATGTGTAGCTAATTAAAATATAATCTTATATAAATATAAGGAATTTAATGAAATTAAAATTATAGATTAAGAACATTATTAATTAAATAATATATTTTTAACATAAATATTTCATTTAAATATATATGAAATAATTAAATTTATCAATTTCAATCAATTATAAAAAATTAAATCAAATTTTTTTCATGAGTTTTTTTTATATCGGATCTAATTTTGAAACTTAGTCTCATAAATATAAGTTTGATAAACAAAATAATATAAAGGAAAACAAAGTATTATAACAAACATATAATATTATAGTATTTTATTATATTTAATTATCTATATTTACCTAAATATATAAATTCTAAATATTTTTTAGTTTGTACGGACTATATGTAACACCCCGGATTTGATAACCCAGGCCGGGATGCCACCGCCACACCTCCCTAGCAAGACACGGTTTCTCCGAGCTCACTAAAGAGATGTAAGGCTATGGTTTTTCAGGATTTAAAATATTCAAGTAGCCCATTCATAGATAGTTTAAAAATACTACATAAGAGTTGCAGCGAGAATATATAAAGTACGCAGCGGAAGTAAAGTGTATGCAGCGGAATTTGAAATATAGGGCCGACATGGCCAAACCACGGGTTAAACAGACCCGTTCATGCAAGTCATGTAAAATAAATAATTAAGTGTCCAAATGATCCCCCAATGAATGATCATGCTTCGTACTCTGTAACAGAAAAAAAATGAACAACGGTTTTTATCAGTATTATAAAATACTGAGTAAGTTAATCCTTACATGACAATAAAGGGGTTAGATTTTTAGTAATTAAGATAAAACTCTTTGCCATGCATAAAAACATTTTAAAAAGAATGCGAAGATAATGCATGCTTTAAAGACACATTTAAATTTCATAATTTAAAACTTAAGCATGGGCAATTATTTAAGACATGATTTAAAAACATGAATAATGCCGTAAGAAAGTAATTAAAAATTTGAGCTTTAAAAATTTTCACCGATACGCTACCATCAAAACGATATTTAAATTTAGCCGGCAATCCGGCGGCCGCAGCCAATTTCATAAAATCTGAGCTTTTTAATATATTTCCCGTTACGCCATCATCTCAACAATAGATAGCCGGTGATCCGGCGGCCTCAGCCAATTTCATAAGTAACATATCATCTAGCCGGTGATCCGGCGGCCGCAGCCGATACGCCATACCCAGTACCACTCCGTCGAGCCTCGGGTAACCCATACGGATACACTCGAGAGGGTAGGCAGTTGGTCTCTTGTGACCAAATATGCCATATCCAGTACCGCTCCGTCGAGCCTCGAGTAACCCATACGGATACACTCGAGAGGATAGGCCAAAATAATAACGGCAGATATCAATAGTAACAGTTAGCCGGTGATCCGGCGGCCTCAGCCAATTTCATAAGTAACATCTCATCTAGCCGGTGATCCGGCGGCCGCAGCCGATACGCCATACCCAGTACCACTCCGTCGAGCCTCGAGTAACCCATACGGATACACTCGAGAGGGTAGGCAGTTGGTCTCTTGTGACCAAATATGCCATATCCAGTACCGCTCCGTCGAGCCTCGAGTAACCCATACGGATACACTCGAGAGGATAGGCAATAATATAAGTTGCCGTGTTGTTGATTTTTCGCGCGTGATAGTCATAGCCGTTTTGGCACAAATTGCACAATTAGGAGGGCACCCTGCAGAGCACTCACCCCCTAAATTTTATGTAACCGATATTGTTTCAACTTTAGTATAACGGGATTTTCAAAAATATAGCTTTATCGTATCACAAGATTTCGATCGTTGTTTAAAAGATTTCAAAAATCGATCGATGTCACAGTTTACGCCTTTTCAGTTTAAAAATCCATCTCTTAGGCGATTGATCTGAAATTTTCACAGTAGCTCAAAAACATCTCAATGAACAACTTTCATGTTTTGAGTTTTTAGTAAAAACGATGGGAAGCATGTCAAAAATCAAGTTTTCTACTCAAATAGTATGCTGTCAGGATTCAGGTTTGACACATCTCAAAGATTTGACTTTTTAACATATCAAATGAGCTTCAAAAATTCTGAAATTTTATATGCACATACTAGACATGATTATATGCAACTTTTGTTTAGAACTCAAAGATTGGATCGGACTAGAAATGATAGAAATATGCTCATCAAGTTCGGTTTTGAAATCTGTAAATTTTTGAAAGTTCTTAAAAACGCAGAATATGTCCGACTTGATTTGGGGTATCAAAACTTGATGAAAATGCATGAAATTTTACAGAGGTATTCAAGACTCATAGATCTATAACTTTTGTTTAGATCCTGAAGATTGGTTCGGACTAGAAATGATAGAAATATGCTCATCAAGTTCGGTTAAGAAATCTGTAAATTTTTGAAAGTTCTTAAAACGCAGAATATGTCCGACTTGATTTGGGGTATCAAAACTTGATGAAAAATTCTGAAATTTTTACACAACATAGCTGAAGATCTTAGGATCAAAATCTTAGTTTTGAGTTTTCAGTTTTGAACGCTCGAAGTAAGAGTTTTGTTCGGATTTCAGAAAATACGTAGATTGGGGTTTTTAGGTTTGATTTTAACGTTTCGTTTAAGATTCAATGTTTCGGATGTCTTCAAACCACCCGTATTGATATGTAAGTTATCAACTTACAGTGAGTGAGTTCCTTGAACGTTCTAAGGCTGATCGATTTGTCCAAAATCGCCACAAACGAATCTACGCAACACGTTCTTCTTCTCCTTTGGCTACGAACGTGTTTGCAAGTAAAGATCCGTAAGTTAGAAGGTTGATTATGATCTTAAAGCAATAAGGAAACTTGATTGACACCTTACCAACAATCCAATGTCTGCAAACCCTTGATCTCCACACTACTTTGGTAGGATTTGCTTGCCGGAAAGTTCGCCGGAAGTTCGTCGGAAGGTGTTTGGCTTAGGGAGAGTTTTTGGAGAGTTTGGGAGTGAATGGTTGATTAGAATGGCTGAAAATGGAGTTAGGAATGATTACATAACGTCCAAATGATGTTCCCTCCCGTGATAGATCAGATTCTCGCGTTGGGGTCAAGGAATATGGCAAGAAAGTCGCCAAAACGCGACAATGGCTGTTGTCAGGACCTTGGCGCGGGGTTGGCGCGCGAATCGGCCAAAAGGCGCGCCGGGTGCGCGCCACCCAAAACGCGACAAACGTCGCCGCGGCGACGGCGCGGGGTTGGCGCGCTGTTTGGCTAAACCCCGCGCGGACAGCGCGCCACTCTCGCCTGGACTTCGGTCCGGGCGGGGTCGTGCGATCCGTCGTGCTTTTCCTCCTCTCTTTCGGACTTCTATCCTCTTACGTTTTCGGGCTCGATTTTTCGGGTCATTCTCGGGTCATAAATTCTTGTCTTAAGTTTATCTCGACTCAAATGAACTTCATGTTAAAATCTTAAATCCGTCGGCCTCGGTTTCGTCGGCTTTCAATTCGTCGTCTTTTGATTCCCGTGTAATAACTTGTATCATTAAATTTCTTTCGACTTCACGGGTTCTTGGAATTAAAATTTCTTTCCTTCATGAACTTAACTCCAATTATTTTTACTCAATTCATGGAATGTCTTCGGGCTTCCTTTCCCTCTTTTATTCCATTTTGAATTTAAATCTATCGGCGTTTTATTTCCGAGCAATAATTTATTGTGATAAATTATTTTCTTCTTCTCGGAAATATTTCAACATTGATCGGAATAAATTTTTATTCCCTTGGACGTTGATAAAAATCTGGGGTGTTACACTCTCCCCCCCTTAAGAATCAACTTCGTCCTCGAAGTTGTGCTTCGGCTTTTCTCGCGCGAAGAGTTATGGTCCTTTTTGTTTACTATTTGTGTTATTGAATTATTGTTCGATTGTTGATCATCGTTTGTTGTTTGATTATTGTTTGATTATTGTTTGATTATTGTTTGACTGAACCCAGAATTGAAATTTCCAAGTTGCCTACGTACCCTGTGAAGGGATCAAGTCATTACGTAGTTCAAAATAGTTTGAATTTGTTTTTCCTCGGGTGTTACATCCTCCCCCCCTTAAGAATACAGTTATGTTCCCATAACTGTGGTTGCACTATCTTGGAATAGGGTCGGATGACGCTCTTTCATGTCGGCTCCTAGTCCCCATGTTGCTGTTTCACTTTCATGGTTCGACCAAAGAACCTTGACCATCCTCATGGTTTTGTTCCTTGGTACTCTCTCCTTAACATCGAGTAATTGTACCGGAATTTCCTCATAGCTCAAGTCATCATCTAATTTAATTCCTTCCGGTTGGAGTACATGGGTCGGATCGTGCACATACTTCTTCAATTGTAATATGTGGAACACATTGTGAACTCTAGCCAATTGTGGCGGTAAGACTAGACGATATGCTAGATTCCCGACTTTTACTAGAATTTCATAAGGTCCTATATTCCGTGGACTTAGCTTTCCTTGTTTGCCAAAATGCATCACCCCCTTCATCGGTGATATCTTTAACATGACCTTATCTACGACTTGAAATTCTATTTCTTGCCGTTTCGCACGCTCAGGTGCACACGTATTTTGTAGAGCAGAGGAGGAGTAAATAAATCTTTTTCTTTTTTTTTTTTTTTTTTTTTGTGTCCCGCGCGGGGTCCGCGCGGGTTTTGGGGGATTAGCGCGCGAGGTCCGCGCGGCGCTCCCAGGTTCAGCAAATAGGGCTCGCGCGGGGCGCGAGCCATTCTACTCATTTCCTCTTCCGAAATTCTTCCCAACTTCCTCTCAAATTCGTCCCCTCGTGCTCGGATTCTCCTAGTTCCGACTTCGATTTCTCTTTGTAAGGTATGTATCTTCTATTTTCACTTATCAATTTCAAGTTTTATGCCTTGATTTGTTAGAATTTGATTGAATTGAGGAATTAGGGTTTTGGCATGTAAATTGGGGTTTTGAAGTTTTCGGCTTAATTCTCGCGAATTAGTGGTTGTATGTAGTACTTTGGTGCCATTTCTATTGTTTAGGAAATATTGGTATGTGTATATATGTTTAAGTTGTAGAATTTCTTGCTAGAACTTGGATTTTTAGGGGAACTATGAAATTTTCGATTTTGTTGGTGTTATTGGTGTAAAAGTGGTTTCGTTGGTGTTGTTTGTTGAAACTAGTGATTATGATTTGTTGTTCAAGCAATTGTTTGGTTTTGTGGTTAATTGCCATGTGTTTACAACATATTTTTGAACTTTATTTATTGCGCACACAAGGTGTTCGACAGAATGCCACAATGGGTTTTTGAATTTGTTTGGGCACATTCCTTGGTTTGATTCTCTCCCAATATGTATTGGCAAACTATTGGGTCTAAATTCCTCCTAGATTTTCCCCGTTGGAACTTCATTTTTATGATGTCTTTATGTATTTTTGCTTGTGAATTGATGTGTTGAAAATTAGTCTTACCCTTGATATTGGGTGTTCGCAGGATGTTTCTTTTTCTGTGGTTCATCTTAGCGTTCCTTATGGTCCTTCCGGGGGCCAAGAGACGGGCTTCTCGACTTGATACTGCTGGCCCTAGCACTGCCGCTCCGGGGATGCCGGATGGTGATGATAGCGACGGCGATGACGGCAGTGAGTCCGAGGAGGACGAGGAGCGAGAGCCGAGGCTCAGGGGTCTCCCTTACGAGGTACGTCCTCGCCGGCATGATCGGTTCCGTTTCCATACGATGGCCTCCCAGGACTTCTATTTCGACGAGCTTCGTCGGAAGAGGGCTTACGTTCCCGAGCGAGGCTTGTATCCCGATCATATGGGCGATGACCGGATCAGTGCCGTGTTGGGGCATCTCCAGTGGACCGGTCTTGCACATCCTCCCGAGGGCGTTGCCTCCGGCTATCTAGCCATGGAGGTTATCGCCAACATCAGCGGTCTTGGGGTAGACGACGACCTCTCTCGAGTCTGGGTTCGTGGTCGCTACTTAGACTTCAGTGCTCGGGCGATTAACACCTATTTCGGCCTTCCAGATGATGGCGTGTTCCGTCCGCAGCCAGAGGGTCGGGTTTATGCCCCTGCCTGGGGTGTCTTGTGTACCGAGGTACCCCCGCGGACTGGGGAACCCCACGAGTTGCGACTGACCTCTTTGGATGCTCATTGGCGTGTACTCGCTCAGCTTTGGTTAGGACGCATCCGGCCGATCACCCGTAGTCATATCGTCATCGATCATGTCTTTGAGACTATCTGCTTTATCGCACGGGGCGGCCGGGTAAATGTGGGCGCTTGCATCGCGGACAACCTGAGGGGTTTACGACGGGGGCGAGGGAGTAGGGTGATCACTCACGCACACCTCATTTGTGGCTTATGCGCTGCCCAGGGGATCCGCACGTCTCCCGAGACGGACCCCTATCCCTTAGCTCCAGGTGAGCACTACCGTGTTCCGTCTTATGCAGCCCGGCGCAGCACCTTGCGTCGTGGAGCGCCTCGGGCTATACTGCACCCGCATCCTGAGGATGGTGGTTTGATCTTA
This sequence comes from Hygrophila difformis, assembly GCA_030278955.1. Lineage (NCBI taxonomy): Eukaryota > Viridiplantae > Streptophyta > Magnoliopsida > Lamiales > Acanthaceae > Hygrophila > Hygrophila difformis. Next base: position 44,864,682 of record JAOANR010000004.1, read on the forward strand.
GTTGTTCCTCCTGAGCGACCACTTCCTCCTCCTGTGGTTCCACAGCAGGGCGTGGTTCCACCGCGGGGTCAGGACATGACGCAGATGCTCCAGATGATGCAGGAGATGCGCATCAGTATGGATGCCGGGTTTGCAGCTGGGCAGGCTCGCTATGACGCTTTGGGTGTTAGGATGGATCACTATCAGGAGCGCTTTGACGCCTTAGATGCTAGGATGGATCTCTATCAGGATCGTATGGACACGCTCACTGTGAGACAGGCGGAGCAGCAGGCCACCTTGACGGACATGTACGCCTACATGCGTCAGATGGATGACTACATGCGTCGCCGGTTCCCTCCTCCTGATCAGTGACTCTATGTTTCCTGTTTATGTTTTATCTAGACTCGTGTTAGCAGCTGTTGGTTTAGTATTTCCCATTTGTGTTTTCAGTTAGACTTGGTTTGGTATTTCTTTTAGGATGTTGTACTGTGACGTTACACTGATTTCGTGCATGTCTCTGTTTGTACTGCATAGTTGATGCATCGTGTGTTTTTATGTTTTTATAATTTCGGATTTAAATTTATCTAAATAGATAAATCTCGCATTTTATTTCCTTAAAAGGAATTTCTAGTACAAGTGATAGGATATACCAAAATAGGATCCTCCTATCGTTTCTATGCGTCCTCCGGCACAGTGGTAGGATCCTCTTCCGGATCTTCCTCCACTGGACTTGACGGTAGTAGGTCATCGAAAATGCGGTTCAAGTCATCCCCATGAGCATCGACAAGCTCTTTTAAACATAGATTTTGTGTAGTAAGGGTTTGGATTTGGTCTTCGAGCTGGTTTATGCGGTGGTGGTCCGCCTCTCTTAAGTTTCCCATATGGTGCAGATTTGCCTCCAATTGGGCCATGCGATGTTCCATTTGTTGTATGGTTTGTTGGGAATCAAAGTGAGCGTTCATCATTTTGATCATTAAGTTCATCATGTCTTGGTTAGCCATCTAGCGCAAGGAAAAGATCTAGGTTACAACATAACGCTTCTAGGTTCTCTAAGGTATAGAAATGCAATATGCACATGTAGTGATGATCCCCCCCCGAAAAAAAAATTTTATGCATATATTTATTTATCCATGGGTTTTAAAAATAAATTTATTCCGTGGATAGATTAAAATAAGGATAAAAGATTTGGGCCACTATATTGGGCCGAAAGAAATAATGTATTTGGGCTTTAAATAAAAACAAGGCTATTGGGCCAAGATAATTTCTTGGGCCTCTAAAAAAAAAATTTTTGGGCTAAAAATTTGGGCTTTAACTTCAAAATAATAATTGGGATCTTTAAAACATATTACTAGTTTAAAAATGATAACTTTAAAAATAATAATACTTGAAAATAATAGTTTTAAAAATATTCCGAACTCTTTAAAATAGTAGTTTTAAAATAGTCTGGGCTCTGATACCATTCTTGGTATCAGATATTTTCTTTAAAATAATAGCTTTAAAATAGTCTGGGCTCTGATACCATATTGTAACACCCCGGATTTGATAACCCAGGCCGGGATGCCACCGCCACACCTCCCTAGCAAGACACGGTTTCTCCGAGCTCACTAAAGAGATGTAAGGCTATGGTTTTTCAGGATTTAAAATATTCAAGTAGCCCATTCATAGATAGTTTAAAAATACTACATAAGAGTTGCAGCGAGAATATATAAAGTACGCAGCGGAAGTAAAGTGTATGCAGCGGAATTTGAAATATAGGGCCGACATGGCCAAACCACGGGTTAAACAGACCCGTTCATGCAAGTCATGTAAAATAAATAATTAAGTGTCCAAATGATCCCCCAATGAATGATCATGCTTCGTACTCTGTAACAGAAAAAAAATGAACAACGGTTTTTATCAGTATTATAAAATACTGAGTAAGTTAATCCTTACATGACAATAAAGGGGTTAGATTTTTAGTAATTAAGATAAAACTCTTTGCCATGCATAAAAACATTTTAAAAAGAATGCGAAGATAATGCATGCTTTAAAGACACATTTAAATTTCATAATTTAAAACTTAAGCATGGGCAATTATTTAAGACATGATTTAAAAACATGAATAATGCCGTAAGAAAGTAATTAAAAATTTGAGCTTTAAAAATTTTCACCGATACGCTACCATCAAAACGATATTTAAATTTAGCCGGCAATCCGGCGGCCGCAGCCAATTTCATAAAATCTGAGCTTTTTAATATATTTCCCGTTACGCCATCATCTCAACAATAGATAGCCGGTGATCCGGCGGCCTCAGCCAATTTCATAAGTAACATATCATCTAGCCGGTGATCCGGCGGCCGCAGCCGATACGCCATACCCAGTACCACTCCGTCGAGCCTCGGGTAACCCATACGGATACACTCGAGAGGGTAGGCAGTTGGTCTCTTGTGACCAAATATGCCATATCCAGTACCGCTCCGTCGAGCCTCGAGTAACCCATACGGATACACTCGAGAGGATAGGCCAAAATAATAACGGCAGATATCAATAGTAACAGTTAGCCGGTGATCCGGCGGCCTCAGCCAATTTCATAAGTAACATCTCATCTAGCCGGTGATCCGGCGGCCGCAGCCGATATGCCATACCCAGTACCACTCCGTCGAGCCTCGAGTAACCCATACGGATACACTCGAGAGGGTAGGCAGTTGGTCTCTTGTGACCAAATATGCCATATCCAGTACCGCTCCGTCGAGCCTCGAGTAACCCATACGGATACACTCGAGAGGATAGGCAAAAATATAAGTTGCCGTGTTGTTGATTTTTCGCGCGTGATAGTCATAGCCGTTTTGGCACAAATTGCACAATTAGGAGGGCACCCTGCAGAGCACTCACCCCCTAAATTTTATGTAACCGATATTGTTTCAACTTTAGTATAACGGGATTTTCAAAAATATAGCTTTATCGTATCACAAGATTTCGATCGTTGTTTAAAAGATTTCAAAAATCGATCGATGTCACAGTTTACGCCTTTTCAGTTTAAAAATCCATCTCTTAGGCGATTGATCTGAAATTTTCACAGTAGCTCAAAAACATCTCAATGAACAACTTTCATGTTTTGAGTTTTTAGTAAAAACGATGGGAAGCATGTCAAAAATCAAGTTTTCTACTCAAATAGTATGCTGTCAGGATTCAGGTTTGACACATCTCAAAGATTTGACTTTTTAACATATCAAATGAGCTTCAAAAATTCTGAAATTTTATATGCACATACTAGACATGATTATATGCAACTTTTGTTTAGAACTCAAAGATTGGATCGGACTAGAAATGATAGAAATATGCTCATCAAGTTCGGTTTTGAAATCTGTAAATTTTTTAAAGTTCTTAAAAACGCAGAATATGTCCGACTTGATTTGGGGTATCAAAACTTGATGAAAATGCATGAAATTTTACAGAGGTATTCAAGACTCATAGATCTATAACTTTTGTTTAGATCCTGAAGATTGGTTCGGACTAGAAATGATAGAAATATGCTCATCAAGTTCGGTTAAGAAATCTGTAAATTTTTGAAAGTTCTTAAAACGCAGAATATGTCCGACTTGATTTGGGGTATCAAAACTTGATGAAAAATTCTGAAATTTTTACACAACATAGCTGAAGATCTTAGGATCAAAATCTTAGTTTTGAGTTTTCAGTTTTGAACGCTCGAAGTAAGAGTTTTGTTCGGATTTCAGAAAATACGTAGATTGGGGTTTTTAGGTTTGATTTTAACGTTTCGTTTAAGATTCAATGTTTCGGATGTCTTCAAACCACCCGTATTGATATGTAAGTTATCAACTTACAGTGAGTGAGTTTCTTGAACGTTCTAAGGCTGATCGATTTGTCCAAAATCGCCACAAACGAATCTACGCAACACGTTCTTCTTCTCCTTTGGCTACGAACGTGTTTGCAAGTAAAGATCCGTAAGTTAGAAGGTTGATTATGATCTTAAAGCAATAAGGAAACTTGATTGACACCTTACCAACAATCCAATGTCTGCAAACCCTTGATCTCCACACTACTTTGGTAGGATTTGCTTGCCGGAAAGTTCGCCGGAAGTTCGCCGGAAGGTGTTTGGCTTAGGGAGAGTTTTTGGAGAGTTTGGGAGTGAATGGTTGATTAGAATGGCTGAAAATGGAGTTAGGAATGATTACATAACGTCCAAATGATGTTCCCTCCCGTGATAGATCAGATTCTCGCGTTGGGGTCAAGGAATATGGCAAGAAAGTCGCCAAAACGCGACAATGGCTGTTGTCAGGACCTTGGCGCGGGGTTGGCGCGCGAATCGGCCAAAAGGCGCGCCGGGTGCGCGCCACCCAAAACGCGACAAACGTCGCCGCGGCGACGGCGCGGGGTTGGCGCGCTGTTTGGCTAAACCCCGCGCGGACAGCGCGCCACTCTCGCCTGGACTTCGGTCCGGGCGGGGTCGTGCGATCCGTCGTGCTTTTCCTCCTCTCTTTCGGACTTCTATCCTCTTACGTTTTCGGGCTCGATTTTTCGGGTCATTCTCGGGTCATAAATTCTTGTCTTAAGTTTATCTCGACTCAAATGAACTTCATGTTAAAATCTTAAATCCGTCGGCCTCGGTTTCGTCGGCTTTCAATTCGTCGTCTTTTGATTCCCGTGTAATAACTTGTATCATTAAATTTCTTTCGACTTCACGGGTTCTTGGAATTAAAATTTCTTTCCTTCATGAACTTAACTCCAATTATTTTTACTCAATTCATGGAATGTCTTCGGGCTTCCTTTCCCTCTTTTATTCCATTTTGAATTTAAATCTATCGGCGTTTTATTTCCGAGCAATAATTTATTGTGATAAATTATTTTCTTCTTCTCGGAAATATTTCAACATTGATCGGAATAAATTTTTATTCCCTTGGACGTTGATAAAAATCTGGGGTGTTACACTCTCCCCCCCTTAAGAATCAACTTCATCCTCGAAGTTGTGCTTCGGCTTTTCTCGCGCGAAGAGTTATGGTCCTTTTTGTTTACTATTTGTGTTATTGAATTATTGTTCGATTGTTGATCATCGTTTGTTGTTTGATTATTGTTTGATTATTGTTTGATTATTGTTTGACTGAACCCAGAATTGAAATTTCCAAGTTGCCTACGTACCCTGTGAAGGGATCAAGTCATTACGTAGTTCAAAATAGTTTGAATTTGTTTTTCCTCGGGTGTTACATCCTCCCCCCCTTAAGAATACAGTTATGTTCCCATAACTGTGGTTGCACTATCTTGGAATAGGGTCGGATGACGCTCCTTCATGTCGGCTCCTAGTCCCCATGTTGCTGTTTCACTTTCATGGTTCGACCAAAGAACCTTGACCATCCTCATGGTTTTGTTCCTTGGTACTCTCTCCTTAACATCGAGTAATTGTACCGGAATTTCCTCATAGCTCAAGTCATCATCTAATTTAATTCCTTCCGGTTGGAGTACATGGGTCGGATCGTGCACATACTTCTTCAATTGTAATATGTGGAACACATTGTGAACTCTAGCCAATTGTGGCGGTAAGACTAGACGATATGCTAGATTCCCGACTTTTACTAGAATTTCATAAGGTCCTATATTCCGTGGACTTAGCTTTCCTTGTTTGCCAAAATGCATCACCCCCTTCATCGGTGATATCTTTAACATGACCTTATCTACGACTTGAAATTCTATTTCTTGCCGTTTCGCACGCTCAGGTGCACACGTATTTTGTAGAGCAGAGGAGGAGTAAATAAATCTTTTTCTTTTTTTTTTTTTTTTTTTTTTTTTTTTTTGTGTCCCGCGCGGGGTCCGCGCGGGTTTTGGGGGATTAGCGCGCGAGGTCCGCGCGGCGCTCCCAGGTTCAGCAAATAGGGCTCGCGCGGGGCGCGAGCCATTCTACTCATTTCCTCTTCCGAAATTCTTCCCAACTTCCTCTCAAATTCGTCCCCTCGTGCTCGGATTCTCCTAGTTCCGACTTCGATTTCTCTTTGTAAGGTATGTATCTTCTATTTTCACTTATCAATTTCAAGTTTTATGCCTTGATTTGTTAGAATTTGATTGAATTGAGGAATTAGGGTTTTGGCATGTAAATTGGGGTTTTGAAGTTTTCGGCTTAATTCTCGCGAATTAGTGGTTGTATGTAGTACTTTGGTGCCATTTCTATTGTTTAGGAAATATTGGTATGTGTATATATGTTTAAGTTGTAGAATTTCTTGCTAGAACTTGGATTTTTAGGGGAACTATGAAATTTTCGATTTTGTTGGTGTTATTGGTGTAAAAGTGGTTTCGTTGGTGTTGTTTGTTGAAACTAGTGATTATGATTTGTTGTTCAAGCAATTGTTTGGTTTTGTGGTTAATTGCCATGTGTTTACAACATATTTTTGAACTTTATTTATTGCGCACACAAGGTGTTCGACAGAATGCCACAATGGGTTTTTGAATTTGTTTGGGCACATTCCTTGGTTTGATTCTCTCCCAATATGTATTGGCAAACTATTGGGTCTAAATTCCTCCTAGATTTTCCCCGTTGGAACTTCATTTTTATGATGTCTTTATGTATTTTTGCTTGTGAATTGATGTGTTGAAAATTAGTCTTACCCTTGATATTGGGTGTTCGCAGGATGTTTCTTTTTCTGTGGTTCATCTTAGCGTTCCTTATGGTCCTTCCGGGGGCCAAGAGACGGGCTTCTCGACTTGATACTGCTGGCCCTAGCACTGCCGCTCCGGGGATGCCGGATGGTGATGATAGCGACGGCGATGACGGCAGTGAGTCCGAGGAGGACGAGGAGCGAGAGCCGAGGCTCAGGGGTCTCCCTTACGAGGTACGTCCTCGCCGGCATGATCGGTTCCGTTTCCATACGATGGCCTCCCAGGACTTCTATTTCGACGAGCTTCGTCGGAAGAGGGCTTACGTTCCCGAGCGAGGCTTGTATCCCGATCATATGGGCGATGACCGGATCAGTGCCGTGTTGGGGCATCTCCAGTGGACCGGTCTTGCACATCCTCCCGAGGGCGTTGCCTCCGGCTATCTAGCCATGGAGGTTATCGCCAACATCAGCGGTCTTGGGGTAGACGACGACCTCTCTCGAGTCTGGGTTCGTGGTCGCTACTTAGACTTCAGTGCTCGGGCGATTAACACCTATTTCGGCCTTCCAGATGATGGCGTGTTCCGTCCGCAGCCAGAGGGTCGGGTTTATGCCCCTGCCTGGGGTGTCTTGTGTACCGAGGTACCCCCGCGGACTGGGGAACCCCACGAGTTGCGACTGACCTCTTTGGATGCTCATTGGCGTGTACTCGCTCAGCTTTGGTTAGGACGCATCCGGCCGATCACCCGTAGTCATATCGTCATCGATCATGTCTTTGAGACTATCTGCTTTATCGCACGGGGCGGCCGGGTAAATGTGGGCGCTTGCATCGCGGACAACCTGAGGGGTTTACGACGGGGGCGAGGGAGTAGGGTGATCACTCACGCACACCTCATTTGTGGCTTAAATATATATTTGATATTTAGGACATATTTAGTTAAAGCAGTACATTATAAATTCTTAATTGAATAAGTAATATTTTCAAATATATAGTATATTATTTATATTAAAATTCAAGACTAAAATATTAACCTAAATCAATATAATAAAATAAAAAATGTATAGTTTAGGCTTACACACACATTTGACGACACATAGGTGTCAATATTTACCAAAAAATATAATAAAATAAAAAATGTATAGTTTAGGCTTACACACACATTTTAGGTAATTTATCAAAATATATATAGTTAATAAGAAATTATAATTTGTTATAAAATTTAATCGTGATCTTTTGTATGTGTTTAATTTTTAAATATATTTTTTATCATAAAAATAATTTTAATAAAAGAAAATAATATAAAGAAAAAATAATTATTGAAAAAAATAATTTTTTTCTTATGAAATAATCCAAAATTTTGCATTTTTTTAGTTTCTCAAGAAGGTCAACAAATTTATTAGTCGATTTTACGATATCATTTGCTGATATATTGCCAAGAAAAAAAGAAATCTGAAGTGTTAATTATATGACTATAGAACAGAGCAATTCTGTGCATCGATGCGTGCATAGCATTAATAACATGCATAATACTTTTAATAATGTACCAAAAATGTATTCACTTATATATATATTACTCCTATTACTAAGGAAAATAGGAAGACAATCATTCCATAATAGTTGAAAAACTGCTAATTTTGCTAAAAATGTAAGTATAAAAAGTGGAAACTTCTTTATTGTTTTAACTTATTTTTCTCCACTAATTTTATATTCAATTATTAATCATACATTTTTGGATTCATTTTTCGCAGTTAAATCATTCTTCATATTAAGATGAATGATAAATATAATGAAGTATGATAGTTTGAATTCATTCAATAACAACAAATATGATTGGATAATCATTGTGAAAGTGATTCATATACGGACAGTTACAATACATAAGTAAATAAATAAATCAAATGCCATTACATATTGTTATTGAATGTCAAGATGACTATATACTAATTTCATACATAATCACACCTCCACATAAGTAGTTTTTATACTACAATATTGATATAATGATACTATGGAATCAATTCTCTCATATCATTCTATTTCTATTTGAATTTGATTGATCATACCTCATTCAGTGTGATTGTAGCAATTTCAGGTGATTTTAACAATTTTATACTACAATATTGATATAATGATACTATGGAATCAATTCTCTGCTATCATTCTGTTCCTATTTGAATTCTCTCCTTTTATGATACAAATGATCAAGAATTTTATATTTTGCATAAGATTTAAGGATTCTTGAATGGGGTTTAAGCGCTTTGGTTTTCGTTCAAGTTTGTTTTGATTTGTAAGGAATTCTAGATGCAAATGACAATGAATTTGATATATTTCTACATTTAGGTTGCTCAATGTGTGAATTTTGTATAGGAAATTAGAGAGTATATAATGTGTTCGTAAAAATCCCTCCGTTCCATTTTTGTTTTTATTTTTTTAGTTTTGTTTTTTCTTTTTTTTTTTTAAAAAATTATCTGGAGCCTTTTGAGGAAATAATTAAATTTTGTATATATAATTTTTTATAACAAAAACTTGAAAAATCATTTTAAGCTATTCATTCAAATGCAACAGACAATCTATATCTGCATGCAATGGGTGTAAAAGAGTAATTTATAGTAACATATTAACTCATAAACCTTTGTAATAGCTAATGCTTTCCGATAGTCTTACTGAAGTTTACATTACAATCATCTTTTAATATTTGAGACTATGCATCTTTAGTCCTTTAGGCCATGGTTTCTAATTCTATTTGTTGGGAACAATTAGCTCTTACTGCTTAAGATTTACTCTTACACATTATCTTTTGATCTTCTTCCCCGTTGATTAGCTTATAATTTATAAGAGGACATTATGAATTATAATCCACATTTTAATATGCATCATCATTCATGTCTCATGACATCTTATTATGTTGTGTATCCCGATTCCTCAATGAAACAAGTATGCACGTCTGTCTTTGAATCTTACATTTGGTTTTGAGATTATGGAAGAGATTTGATATCACTGATTGCTTTATTATAGTTCATGGAGAAACATAGATGCTCAATTCTCTTCGAATCTAATAATTGGTTATAGGACTGAGATTTAATTATGAATGTTTTATTTATTGTAAATTTTTAATTCATGACGCAACATTCACACCCAACTCTATTAAAATCTAATATTTTCTTGATCTTCTAAATAATGGTTTGTATAATATAATTAATTGAATCCATCCCTCCTACTATCTTATTGAAATTGTGGAGATTCGTACTCATGGTTTATAATAGCTTGGTTTATTGAAATTTGGTGGATCAAGATATCCTATAGAAATTGATGTTGATTATGTCGAGGTAATGAACTGATTATTTATTTTGTTGCATGTTTTATAATCAAATTGATACAGATTCTTATGGTTTCTTATGTCTATGTTATGAATTTAAAGTAAAGCAAACTTTATGCACAAATAATAATAAGACCACAAATACTTGATTTTATTTGGAAAAAAAATAAAGAAAAAACACCGCCCGCGAAGCGCGGGTCAAAAATTTAGTACACATAAAATTCGGTTTTGTGATACAATTGTATCTATTATCTATTTCTATTTCTATTATACTATATAAACGGGAGAACCAAATCTTCCCAAAACTCCAATTGAACTCTCCACCGTCGGATCCTAATTTCATTTCAATTGTGGCCGTTCATTTTTGAACTGATTTTTACCCGTTTGATTAAAAATTGCAGGTGAGATGAAATGCTGGCCATTAGATCAAACTTTTATTCACATCGGTGTCATCGACTTACTCATTCTTCTTCTCCAAATTCTCTCCGTCGCAGTAAGAAGCTGTAATCGTCCTTGTTCCGTCCTTCGAATTAGGGTTTCGGTCGCTCTTTCTTTGGCCTTGCCGAAAGGGAGAGCCCCACCAATGTGCGGGCCCGGGTTGGTTTTGTGCTGCTTGCTTTGGGCTTTTTCTTCGAATTAGGGCTGTCGGGTTTCACTTATTTGGGGAGGAGAAGGAGAAGCTCAATTGCTCACCAGAGAAGAAGGGCAGGCGCGGTGGTAGAGCGGCGTCGGAGTGGGGACGAAGCTCGCCTTCCGGCGAGCTGTGGCTCCGGAAAGGAGCAGCGCGCTGCTGTGCAGCGGCGATTTACGATCGCAAGAAGGGAGAGAGCGACAGAGAGCAGCGACTGGAATCGGGTTTGGGGGAGAATCGGGTTCGACACTGAGGTAAGAAGTCTCCTTCCTTTCATTTTCGTTTCTTAGATTTATTTATGGATTTGGGGGAGAATCGGGTTTCACTTATTTGGGGAGGAGAAGCTCAATTGCTCACCGGAGAAGAAGGGGAGGCGCGGTGGTAGAGCGGCGTCGGAGTGGGGACGAAGCTCGCCTTCCGGCGAGCTGTGGCTCCGGAAAGGAGCAGCGCGCAGAGGTTGCTTGGTGGTGATGGTGACTGGTGGTGGTGGTTGCTTGGTGGTGGAGATGACAGTGGCCATATCTACAATTTGTAGTCTGTGACCATTGATAGATTGTTGTTACTCTTTGCTTAAGAAATCATTAAAAGTTGGACTTAAAGTATGAAATGAACTTTGAATGACGGTCTGTATTTTTGTTTTGAAGCCTATAGTTATTCTGTACTATATTGGTTGTGTTATTTACTGTTAATTCTTTATGGCTATGGCAGATGTCAAGCCCATCAAGCAAGTGAGTTCGATATTATTTTTGGAGAGGAGGTCAGCAAATTGGTTGGTATTCTGCAGTCTCTGGATCAGAAGAGTGGCAGTTTCCGCAGGCAATGGCATTCCCCGCCTCTGGGATTCAAAGCACAAGGATTGTTTCAATCACTTCGGACAAAGAAATTATCACTGGTGAGAACAAATACATTTTACCTGGTTTGTTTTAGAGTTTTCACTTCAACTATTTTGAAATTGGTGCAGTGATTGTTGTAAAGAAATTATCAATGTTTAGAATAAATCTACATAGTTTGGTTTTAAAGCTTTTGCTTCTCTCCAACTAATATAAAATTTGTGTCGTAGTTCATGTTTCTTTGTATTAGATATTTGGGCATCTCTATCTCATGAGTATGCCCCGTGTTTGGAGTTAAAAATATTGAGCTATGAATTTGAAATCCATTATTAAGAATATGTTTTGTACATTTGGTTGATTTTGGATACCTGTCAAACTGATGTAGATTATCTAGAATCTATACTTTGTTCAATCGTCTGATGAAATGATTACGTACCAGCTACCAGTGGTGGAGTCAGTTGAAATCAGTAGTCCCTTGTGTATGACTTTTAGGATGGTATTTCAGTAATTGGGACACTCCTGTACCTACAGTTTATGGAAATTTTTTTTGAAGTTGCATATGGGCGCAATGGCATGCTAGAACTTCAGAAACAAACCTGCATATTCAACAAACCTGAACATTGAGCGTGTAGTGATTTTCTAAATTCACGCTGACAAATGAGAATTGAAAATGGGCGAAAATAATTTAACCCTTGCCATGTGGATGATGATAGCAGGGGAAATATGTTGGATTGTGCTATATGACTGGTATATTCCTTAAGTCAGTTGTCATTCTACTTTCAGAATTTAGGTTAAACCCCCCTCAAATGTTCTTAGTAACTAACCATACATGATTGCACACAACATATGGTTTGCATGATTATATGTCCTTATTTTGTTATAGTGATTTGTCATATGTATGAAACCTCTAGCAAGGAGTACATCTTTGTGTCTCCCTGTCCCCTGGATGGCTGTTTAAAAATTCTATTTGAACAATTTCTCTTTGGTTTGGGATAAATTTTGTATTGTATTGTATTGTATTGTGCATAGTAATTCATTTTTCATTGATCTACTCTTTTCTCCTTGTTACTTACTGGCTTTGCTTTATCTCTGAAATGATTGGGGTGTTGCAATGTGCATTTTTGTTAACTTGAGAAGAATTGATTATCTATTGTAGGAGGGCACGTGGACAACAGTGTAAGGCTGATTTCAGCTGATGGATCAAAGACATTAGAAATAGCTAGAGGACATTGTGCTCCAGTGACATGCTTGGCTGTATCATCTGATAGCACATATCTTGTGACTGGATCACGGGATACAACAGTATTACTCTGGAGATTACATCGATCATGAATTTTACACACTGTTGGCTCACCAAAGATGTCCAGTAATACAAGCACATCCCATTCTGCTGGAAGTGGTGCAGCAGGCAACAACTTACCAAACAAGAGTAAATGGACTCGAGTTGAGGGTCCCATTCATGTTCTTCGAGGCCATCTAGGTGAAATAACATGCTGTGCTGTGAGTTCCAACCTTGGAATTGTTGCTTCCTGTTCCAACTCTTCAGATGTCTTACTTCATTCAATAAGGCGGGGCCGGTTGATTAGGAGGCTTGTTAGTGTGGAAGCTCATTCTTTGTGCCTCTCATCTGAGGGAATCATAATCTATGGAACAAATATTTACACACCATCTGCACCTTTACACTCAATGGAACTCTAATTACTAAGAAACAACTTCCTCTTTCGTTGACCATTGGTTGCGTAGAGCTCTCTGCTGATGGTCGTAGTGTGGTGATTGGATTGAATCCATCTTTGGAAAATGACGGGGATTCCAATAACATGCATGTGTTGAAGTCAGTGGAATCCAATAGTTCAGATCACGAGTTAACACTGGATGATGGGCTGAGTTTACATTTGCCATCAATTTGCTTCATTGATGTCTATTCTCTGAAGGTGGGGTAACAAAGTCGGTGCAGTTTTTGATCTATTAGAAAAACAATTCGAATACCGCTTCACCATATTTCTTGTTTGAGATTTTAGTATATCATCTGACTCCCAGTTACTTCTACAGGTCTTCCATACAATTGAACTTGCAGAAAGACAAGATATTACTTCAATTGCTTTGAACATGGATAACACAAATCTTTTGGTGTCAACGGCTAATAAACAATTGCTAATAATCACAGATCCTTCTGTAAGTAGTGTTCATTGTCATTTTTCTGTCACTGGTTCTCTTACATTAACTGTTGCACTGCATACATGCTTTTATGCTGCATGATTTCTGGAGGCCTTATTGAAGCAAGTTAATTTCCTGTTTCTTTAGCTTTTCTCATAAGGAAATCATTGGATTGTGCTGGAATGATTAATCAGTTGCATTTCACGGGGGCTTGGTCAAGGGAAGATTCAAGAAGGGGGCTTGTATGTTATAAAATTAATAATTTTTGTCAGCTCCTAAATTATGTGTCAAATGATTAGACTTATTTTGCTATGAAATGCAACTGATTAAACTTATTTTAAGATCGGAAATTGTACCACAATTTCCTAAAGGAGGGCTGGAAAATTGTACCACAGTTTCCCCCAAATTTTAGGTTTAATGCAGCAACTTGTGCTTGCTGTGTTTATTAATTGCTCGAGGATGTGTAGTTTGTTAATAGGATGACTTTGCTCGGGATTAAAATTGAATTGGGATTTGTAAAGATTCGCCATTCCTTTTTACTTGTATGTGTTAAAACCAAAACGTAAAATCGCCCCTTTTGTGTGTCGTGTATTTTTTCTCCTGTTCCTTAAGTTGCCGGTTACTCATACTCACATTATGGAATTAATTGTTTCTTTCCTTGTGCACAGATGCTGTACGGTGTAACTACCTGATTTTTGTTATGGATTCTTCATCTTTTCTCTGTGAAGACCGTTTGGTTGATTGCTTTGTTGAGCCTTGCCCATCCATACTTGGGAAGATCTAGCGTTTGTTATTGCTTCTGTGTCGGCATTTTAAAGGTTTTTTCCATTACCAACAAACTAGGATCAAGTAATTTGCAGCGTCAATAATGCATTTTGATACTTTTGCACCTGTTCGATTATTTGGAGCAAATTGATGCTCACAATCAGACAAGAGAAATAAGAAGTTAGTTGATGAGTGTAAAAAGTTTCATCTTGCCAATATAAGGCCATCATCCCAGTGGAGGTTTACATGGTAATGCCTTATCTTTATCCATCTTTGGTTGTGTTTTATGTGAGCATTTCGATTATCTGTTTCTATACACTGCAGTTTCAATTTTCTTAGCACAACATGGATACAAATTGAATCTCATAACATGATTTTACACTTCATTTTATTACCACATAACTTTCTTAAACATATCTCATTTATATTAGTATGGGTGGACTGTAGATATAATTTTTCACTTCTTTGCTTATAAGAATATGTTGATACATATCCGAGCTTGCTTGAATCTTGGTTACAATTTAACTATTTTTTTGCATTGGTTACAATCCCCAGTCTAGCATGTAGTTCTGTGGAACAAATCTGCTATATATTTTTATTATGCTTCCTTTTGACTGTCAACTTTGATTCAGATAAATCTGCGTTCAAGTTGTCCTCTTATCTTAATCAGCTCCATAATTGGCAACAAAAGTATAAGCACTAAAATGTCATTTATGGGGAGTGGTAGATCCTGAATTTTTAGATTGTCAGGTCACTTGTAGAGTTGTGGAACATACAGCCCATCCCATCATGGTAAAAGATGAGTTGTGCTATGAATATATAGTCCCATCTAAAAGCGGGTCTAAACGAACTAGCTGAAACATGAGAGGGGTTGAGCCCAAAAAGGGCGAACTGGCGAAATTTTATGTTTCTCCTTTTAATTAGTCAACCACACTCCAACTTCAGTTACTTTAATAACGATATGAATGTAGCCCTAATTGCCTAACCCTTTATTACCCTAATCCCTTCAACCCTACTTGGCTATGCCTAATTCAATTCTTCAACATTTCATACTGAATTATTCCTCTATTCATTATCTTGGTCAAATCTTAAACCAAATTACCAATAGAACATTCACCATTTATCAATTGAAATGCATTGACCCTGTATCGCCTCAATGATCGTGTTGATACCTCTAGCTATTAGTACAATTTACTCTAATATAATAATTGTTGTATAATTCATAAGAGTCATTAAATTCAGAGTAATAGAAAATTTAAATACCAAGTAAAATTACATCCAAATACTTATATTGTTCACGATGAGTTTTCATATTTTAAAATTATTGTACAATAGCATCAATATTAGCATCACAGTATTCCTAAAGCTACAATCTAATTCCTAATTATATAAAAATATTAGCACTATATTTTTTTTGGTGGGTTAAGTGACCCACCTTGACCACAAGTACATCCGCCCATGTTCATGGGCCATGGATTACGTATAGTACTGTAGCTATCTGGTGTTGGATTTTTCTTGATTGATCATGTCTCTACTGCAGGCTGTTATTGAAGATATTGCACTGAAACAGAAAATTTTTTCTGATGTCGAGAGAGTATGCCCTCCTCACTGTATTTTGGCTACAAACACCTCCACTATTGACCTTAATATAATTGGAGAAAAGACCAAATCACAAGATCGGATTATCGGTGCCCATTTTTTCAGGTTAACTTCACAATTTCATTTTGACCTTTTATTTGTTTATTTTTGGCCTTAGACCTGTCAAAACCAAACAATCATCCTTCACCTCTGAACCGATGGAAAGTTAACTCTGTTGTGAATGATTAATATTCTAAGACCATGCATTTTTTTACTTTTTTATTTTTATTTTATTTTATTTTTTAAAGCATCATATTTTTATATCCAGTACATATCCCCTAAAGTTTCTGTAGAGTGTACTGTCTTTCAGTTGTTATTTTGGAGGATGAGATGTGTGGCAAAGAAACTTCCAGTGCAATAGCCAAATCATAGAATGATATTTTCTGTATTATGAAATTTGTAGATTATTTGCATTGATTTGTTGAGTACATACCAACAAGTAACTGCCATCCTGCATTTGGAAAATGGTTCATATTGGTTAAAAGATGGCATGTTTTGTCTTTTGTAGCATTTGGAAAATGCTTCATATTGTTTAAAATGCTTCATTGCACTCCGTTCATGCAGAATCCTTCAACTGCTTCTGGCCATAAAATAAAATAGCGACCTTACTGAAATCATGTATAACAGTGATATGTTGTTTTTTTTTTTTTATTGTGATTTCCTTACGACAATTGCCTTGGCAACAGTTCATTATATGGCTTGTTTCTAAATGTATGCAAAATCTATCCTGTACAATTTAGAGTGGGACTTGTAATAACCGAGCAGTTACTTCTGTCTAGAAGAAGTTATTATAATTTGCTTAGATTGGGCAGTTGCTAATAATTAAGTGATTGTTGACAGCCCTGCTCATGTGATGCCTCTCTTGGAGATTGTGCGTACGGAGAAGACTACTGCGCAAGTAATTCTTGATTTAATGACTGTTGGGAAGGCTATAAAAAAGGTCCCTGTTGTAGTTGGAAATTGCACTGGCTTCGCCGTTAATCGAGGCTTCTTTCCATACTCTCAAAGTTCACATCTTTTGGCAAACTTGGGGGTGGATGTCTTCAGAATTGATCAGCTTATCACTGACTTTGGCCTTCCTTTGGGTCCATTCCAGTAATTTTTCTTGCCTTGAAGTGTGTTTACATTAATGCTTTCACAGTCTTTCCTGATAAATTTTGGCATTTTCCTTCTGGAATATCTCAAGGAGATGCATTTTTCGCGTTTATTTTTTTACTATTAGATATTTAATGTTCAACTCATTGTCTATTCTCAACAGCTTTTGAGTGGGTTCATCGACAATATTTAGGACGGGATATATTGCCCTTAATTGTGCTTCTGGTTCTCCTACAGGCTTCAGGATGTTGCTGGGTATGGAGTAGCTCTTGCGACTACAAAAGTATTTGCTTCGTCATTCCATGACCGAACCTTCAAGTCTCCACTGGTTGAGCTTCTTATAAAGCATGGGAGATATGGTACAGAACTTACTATCTTGGGTAATTTGAAGGGTTTTATATTTTCTTCACATGATAGTTATGACACTACCCTCTTGCAGGTAAAAATAATGGGAAAGGATATTACATCTATAAGAAAGGAAGCAAACCAAGACCTGATCCATCGGTGCTCCCAATAATAGAGGAGTCCAGGAAACTCACCAATATTATGCCCGGTGGAAAGGTGTTTACCAGATTTTAATATTTCAGAAAGCACAATATAGGAGTTTGACATTTAGCTTTTACATATACATTGTGGTTAATATGCTTAAGCGGATCGTACCATGCGCAGCCTATATCAGTTACTGATAAAGAAATTGTTGAGATGATCCTGTTTCCTGTGGTGAATGAGGCATGTCGAGTTTTAGAAGATGGGATTGTTGTTCGTGCATCAGATCTTGATACAGCCTCCATTCTCGGCATGAGATTTCCATCTTTCCGGTTAGTGGTCCGCCATAACCTCCCACACGTTGTAAATAAAATTTAGGACTGGTCATTTATTATTTATTTAATATTCAACTACATTTTCATTGCAAGCTTTAATGCCTGTAATGGTATAAGTCCTAGGAAGATTGAGTACTGTTTAGTCCATGGAAAATAACTCCAAATATCATCTTTTATTGCAGTGGTGGTCTTGTTTTCTGGGCGGACACTGTTGGTGCAAATCATATATATCAAAGCCTTCAGAAGTGGTATGAACAATTCGGGAATTCTTCAAACCATCCAGGTTTTTGGAAGAAAGAGCAACTCGTGGCATTCCATTGGTAAATATTCTTTTAAACCTCAAGGTTATGTCATTCCACTGTTAGTCATTGGCAGTTCCCTCTATCTCTATCATTTTCTATAATTAATGAGGCTGCATTAATAAAGCTAAGTTACACAACATATATTATGGGAAAGTCGATACTGTTATGGGCAGAACCAAATCATAGATAGCCATGAGATAAAAAAGGACATATCCTACATTGTTTAGGATTCAAATTCACCATCGATAGATAGGAGATTTTTGAGGTGCCATTTTGTTGAAGTATTGAGCATATACACGCCGGCATGTTTCTCTATACATATACTTAGTTTTGTATTTGTGCAGAGTGCACCTGCTTCTGCATCTTCTGGGGCAAGGCCACGCCTGTAATGCGTTGGCGGTGGAGTAGAATAAATCCTCCCCACCTTTTGTTATCAGTTTGTGTAATAAATGATAGTTGGAGTCGTTTGCTGCTCAGTTTGAAGCTTTTAAGCAAGATATTGCTGCCTAAAAGGCGTTGTCTCAAAAATTGTTACAAAGAACGAAGTTATGCAAGTATTTATTCTATTTTGCTTGCTATATGAAACTGTTGTTATGGGAATTCAAAGTTTTTGGCTGATTGTGCCATTGATCAACTCAATTTTTTTTGAACAGTTGAAGTCTTCACAATTAGTTAGCTGTGTTGAAATTATCTTTGGATTTAAATTATAGGCTTAGCAGGTTTGAAATTATTGTTATATACCAAACCATTGAAAAGCTTTTATGCTCGTCTTTTTCTTTGTTTTCTGTCGAGAATTATTACAAATATCTTCATTGAGTAATTCAACGTGAAACTGAGCTTCAAGAAAGCATACATTACCATCTGTCCAGTTAGATCTTCTAGAACTGATGCAACAATCAAATTCCCTATATTTGTTTCCTGTTAAGTCTTTTAAACTTGAACCCATAATAAATTTTACATAAACTTACTGCTGATTAATATTTGCTAGAATGAGGGAAGAAAGATTAAAGCAGCCATCTGGTGGCGGAGGCATAACTGAAGGTGCTTCGGAGGTTTTATCTTGGGTGAACAGGAGCAGAAAACTTGAAGAGAAAAGGAATGCTGAAAAGGAGAAAGCCTTGCAACTTTCCAGAATTTTTGAGGTACAGGTTATTGTCTTAAACTTGTTACTCTTACAGTGTGGAGAGTGATAATGTTATTTTTATTTGATGAATACTGCAGAACTATGATGCATATTTCATTTCATTGCTCTTGGCTATGTTCTTACTCAGGTAAGGCCTTACTCTTGGATATGTTCTTACTGATAAATTCTTGCTTTCATGCAGATAGTAGTATATTGTTTGTTATACATAAGCAAGAACTCTAATTGTGTGCTGTGTCATCTTCTAACGTTGTGAACAAGTAATATTGATTCAAGCAAGCAAGTTTTGTAGCAGCTGGGAGGCAGTTGAAAAAACTTATTTGCTTAGGTATATCTTGTCAGTTCATCTTTAAGTGAAATCCAATGAGAACTTGTAGTTCTGTTACAATATTCCTGTATGCTTTATTGTTTGGCCTCAGTTGGTTCTTTCATGTATGAAGGATGATACTGGTCATGTCTGTAGTGATAAAGAAAAGTGCAGGAATAAGAATGAAATATATAGATGAGAATCCACGCACACTTACTTATAATTATTTTTTTTCCCTCCATGGACCATTGTACGTCTTCATTCGCTGTGCATCGCACAGAATCACCACTAGTACTACTATAAGTTAAGCATAAAAAGACATGTATACCCTCAAGGTACAAACCGTTAAAGCACGAAAAAAGTATGAGGGGCACTGCATGGCAAATCCCTAAAACTTCTCAAAACAGAAAAGAGAGGCAAAGCGATAGAAAAGACAAAAATTTAGAGGAATGTTTTCTCCTCCAATTTATAAATAGGACTCAATCACACACCCACACGTAAAAGAAACGCTAACAAACCGCCTCCTCGTGCCTGCACTCCCTCCTGCAGCTGCTTCTGCGTGGGTTTGCCGCTCTCTCTTTTCTGCGTTTCCCGCTCCTCATCTTCGTCCGCAGCGAAACCCTTGTTTCCTTCTCAGGTAAGCTTCAATCGCCTCCTCCGTTAGAACCTGGGCAATGTTGCTTTTCCCTTTTTCTTTATTGGGTCTTCGTTGTTCCTTGATAATGGCGATTTACTTGTTGAGAAGGAAATTTTTTGGTTTGTGTTCTCTCTGTTTTGAGTTGCCCATGGTTTTTCTTTTTGTTTTTGTTGCTGATCTTGTTGTTTTAGTGCTGTGTGGAATTGATGGTTATATATGTATAGGTTCTGTGTCAACCCATTTAATTTTTCCATTACCCTGTTCGTTCATTCATGATATATTCTCTCTTCATACTTTTTGTGGAAATGCTAGTGTAATACTATTAACTATTTATTAACTATTTGTTCCTGGATAAGGAGGGTATCCCAGAGTATTTATTCTAAAAGGACAAGTTATGGTAGAATGCTCTTTCTTACTATGAACATCTAAGATGATTTAAACCATCCTGCTGTGACAAGATCTTTAGCAGAACCTTTGTGTCAATTTTCTAGCTAACCCGTCCTTGATATTTAAATAGTAGCTTTTAGGAGCTAAAAAGATACCACTATCTATTTCATACTTGAGTTTGAATTTACCTAATTCTTTTGAAGATATAATCTCTCCTGTTAGAGGGTTTCCAAGAATGACAGGGCTTAAATAGTATAGGTATAATGACAATCTAACCCCAATATAAAAGGATACATGTTAATGCGAGCACTAGCGGTTATAGCAGCTGCCAAGTGAAGGGCTGCATTCTTGGGTGGTTGCCATTTATCGTCGTCTTTGATGGTGTTCTTTATGTTTTTTTATTGTTTGTTTGCCTGCTGTTAGACTACAACTTTTAAAAAACCCTTATGTTAAATGCCTAATGTTAGCGTTCATGTTAATTGATTCTTATGTCTTTCCTTTTCCATTTTGTTCCTCTTTCCATTTTGCAGAATGTCAGCGCTGCCGCCACCTCCGGTAGTGTCGTGAAATGTGGTCTGCAAGAGAGATAAACGCCTCCCGATGACCAGGCCTGGAAGAGCTTCTAGAGGGCAGACCATTTCATTGCTAACAAACCATTTTGGAGTCACTGTTTCCAGGACGACTCACAAATTCTTTTTCCATTACAATGTACGTATTTAACTCTTATTTTTGTAACAATTTCAGTCTCTTGTTTAATAAATCTTATACTTAACCCGGGCTTTCCTTGAAGGTTGAGTTTGCATTTGAAGATGGGACCCCAGTAAATGATGAAGGTGTGGGCCGAAGTATACTGGAGGAAGTATACCGTACTCATGGAGTGACACTTGCTCGTAAAAGTTTTGCATACGACGGGGAGAAGAGTATGTATACTGTTGGTCCACTCCCAAAGGATAGATTTGACTTCTCTGTGATCATGGAGGAGGTCTCGTGGAGCAGGTTATAGTAATGTATTATTATCGAGTATTTATGTTTAAATGGTAGATAAGAAAGTTTGGGATGAATACTATTTTGGATTGAAAATTATATAGGGTATCTGGCAGGAGTGCAATCCCCGGAGGTGATGGCGATGACGATCAGAAGTCTAAGAAAAAGATATGAACACAGCCCCGCTCCAAAACATATAAAGTGACGATAAAATACGCTGACAAGATTCCAAAGAAAGCTATTGCTGATTGCATCAGGGGAAAGGAGTCTGAGCACTCTCAAGTAGCTGTGGCAGTGCTGGATGCAATGTTGCGCCAGCATGCTGCACAACGGTAATTCCTTATTTTGAAACTTTTTTTCCTTTGATCATGGCCTTTTTTCCTTATTTTAAAACATTTTTTCCTTTGTTCTTTGAACAGCGGCTGCCTACTTCTCAGCCAGTACACATTCCCTAAAGCTCGAGTTTTTTTCCTTATTTTAAAACATTTTTTCCTACCTACAAACGTTTTTGATATTGGTGGTGGTGTTCTCGGATGTAGAGGAATTCACTCGAGTTTTAAAGCTAACCGGGAAAGTCTCACACTAAATATGGGTAAGTCTTTTTCTCATTTTAAACCTTAGTTGATAGTTCTCTTATTTATCAAATTATGATCTGTAATGATCAAGAAACTGATTTGTGATTTGTATCTGTGTTGCAGATGTATCCACTACTATGATTTTTAAGCCCATAAATATTGTTGACTTTCTGCTCGAAAATCAAAACATCGATCATCCTTCAAAGATTGATTGGGCAAAGGTAATTAATTCTTCAACGCTTATTTGTATGTGAAACTAGTGTGGAGTCTATGATCAATTGGCCATGCTTCTAAACGAATTATTTCCTCATTGGCAAAACCAGGCGAAGAGAATATTGAAGAACCTCAGGATCAAAGTTGATGACTCCAATGTTGAGTATAACATTAGTGGAGTTATGGAGCAAACGTAAGCAACGGCTGTTATATTTTATCGCACTATCTATCTAAGATTTTATTGCTGTGCTTTATTTGGATTTATAGTTGTCACTATTGAAAGTTATTATCTTCTTTTCTTGTAGGTTCTCCCTGGAACATGAAAACACAAAAGGGAAAGTCTCTGGAGACCTTCCTTGTATTAATGTTGGGACACCAAAGCGTCCAACATACATTCCAGTTGAGGTCTGTACTAAGCTGCTACCTAGGATTTACATAAACGCTTCTGTTCCTTTGAACCTACAGTTAATTACAAGTTCATTTTCCTTATTCTTATAGCAATGCACCTTGGTCTCCTTACAACGCTACACAAAAGGCTTGTCCAAATTCCAGAGTGCCTCATTCCTGGAAAAGTCCATGCTAACCCCCCAGCAACGGATGCTTGCCCTGAAACAGGCGAGGCTACATTTTCCTTTAAAATTTTCTTAGTTTGTCTTGTCTGTTTTAGTCTCTAATTGGTGTTGAGTTTCACTTCAGGCTCTTATAAAGAGTAGATATGCTGATTTTCCACTTCTTCAATCTTCCGGGATAACAATTTCGGAAGAATTGATTCAAGTAGAGGGCCGGGTTTTGCCGCCCCCCATGGTATTTTTTTTTATCCATTTTATGTTTAACTATTTTTCTAAATAACCATTTTTTAACCATTTGTTGTATTATACATAGCTGGGAGTTGGCAATGGAGTCCAACTTATCAGGTAACTTCAACGATAAGGTAACTTGTTTAAGAGTTAAAAGGCCATGTGCATGAAATTACTACTATATTTTCAGTTGCTCAGCACTGAAATTTTTTTTGGACAGCAACTTGTTGAACCCATAGAGCTGGAGCGTTGGGCTGTAGTGAACTTCTCTGCTTGGAACACGACGAAGAAGTTATGCAGAGATTTGATAAGATGTGCCCACAAAAAAGGAATGGTATAAATTTCTTTTTAATTGATCTTGGTAGCTTCCATGAAATTGTACGTTTTTACCTAAATATCTATCCTTTTACACTCAGTCTCTCAGTGATCCTGTGGTGATTGAAGAGGAACCACTGTCCAGATGTAAACCTCCTCAGATGAGGGTCCAAGATATGAGCACAAAGCTCAATGAAAAGTTTAGAAAGCCCCCGAAGTTCATCCTCTGCATTTTACCACAGCGGAAAAACTCTGATATCTACGGTTGTGTGGTTAATTGTTTTTAGTTTTCCACTATTAATTTATTTTGTGACATTATTAATATGATTTTTTTTTCATTTATTCTTATTTAAGGCCCATGGAAGAAGAAATATCTTAATGCAGTTCATTGAGATATTTCTTCTTCCATGGGCCTTAAATAAGAATAAATGAAAAAAAATTATATTAATAATGTCACAAAATAAATTAATAGTGCAAAATTAAAAACAATTAACCACACAACCGTAGATATCAGAGTTTTTCCGCTGTGGTAAAATGCAGAGGATGAACTTCGGGGGCTTTCTAAACTTTTCATTGAGCTTTGTGCTCATATCTTGGACCCTCATCTGAGGAGGTTTACATCTGGACAGTGGTTCCTCTTCAATCACCACAGGATCACTGAGAGACTGAGTGTAAAAGGATAGATATTTAGGTAAAAACGTACAATTTCATGGAAGCTACCAAGATCAATTAAAAAGAAATTTATACAATTCCTTTTTTGTGGGCACATCTTATCAAATCTCTGCATAACTTCTTCGTCGTGTTCCAAGCAGAGAAGTTCACTACAGCCCAGTGCATTGCACCCACATGTGTAAATGATCAGTACTTGACAAGTGTGCTTTTAAAGATCAATGCCAAGGTAAGTCAGCTCACTAAATGTTCTTTTAAACATCGTACACGCATAAATGTTCTTTTATGTTCCTCATCTGCTTATTGTAAAATCTATGTGTAACAGCTTGGTGGAAACAATTCAAGGTTGATCATTGAAGACACTCGTCATGTCCATAAGATTTTAAGTATTCCTACACTTATAATTGGGATGGATGTGTCCCATGGCTCTCCAGGACGACGTTCAGATGTTCCTTCTATTGCTGCGGTATGATGTTTTCTACAATGTCATTGTGCTATACAATTCATCTATACTGAAACTTTAATATTTATATTTGTTTGTCTGTTAAAATGTTAGGTGGTTGGCTCAAGGGAGTGGCCTTGTGTAACCAAATACCGCGCTGCAGTTCGTACTCAGTCGCCAAAACTAGAAATGATCGATTCCCTCTTCAAGAAAGTAACAGGCGAAAAAGGCGATGAAATGGATGAAGGAATTTTCAGGTACACTTCCATTCAATTGAACACAATGGTGACTTTTAATTGATTTTAATGTATTGTAGCAGAGGGAGCTAACATTGAAGCATGATTTGCATAATTCAATATTTCTGTTGATATACAGGGACTTGTTGATGGATTTCTACACAAGTACCAACAAGAAATTGCCCGAACAAATCATCATATTTAGGTATGTTGATTATTATGGATCATCATTTGAGAAACTTTTATATTGAAAGATTCTGAACGCCTACTTTTTTTTTCCCTTTGTTATCCAGGAATGGAGTGACTGAGTCACAATTTAATCAAGTTCTCAACATAGAGTTTGATCAGATCATTGAGGTCATTTTATGATTTCACAGTGATTTTGGTGCTTTTGATTCACTCATGCAGTGTTTGCTCTGATGATATAAGAGTAATTAGTTGTTTTATCTTCAGGCGTGTAAGATGATGGAGGCTGATTGGTCACCGAAATTTCTATTGATTGTGGCACAGAAAAATCACCATACTAGATTTTTTCTAGATAAAACTTTTGAAAATGTCCCACCAGGTTTGTCCCTCAGGATTTCATAAAAGTTGAAGATAGCATTTGTTCTTCCCAAATTTAAGTGTCATTTCATCCTCAGGCACCGTGGTTGATAATGCAATTTGCCATCCGAAATTCAATGACTTCTACATGTGTGCACATGCTTGCATGAATGTGAGTTTTTGATCTAAATTCATTCAATGCTTACTTTGTATGATGTCAAATTGTTTAACATGGAAAAAAATACATTGATCAGGGAACAACGAGGCCAACTCACTACCATGTTCTCCATGACGAGCTGGGGTTCTCCCCTGATGATCTCCAGGAGCTTGTGCACTCGCTCTCCTATGTGTAAGAAAACTCTATTAACTTGATTTCAAGTGTGCCATTATGACCATAGCTTATCCTGATTTATTATATACTTGACTCCTCGGCTTGTGCAGGTATCAAAGAAGCACCACGGCTATCTCAGTTGGTAAGCCTTTTATCCCGAATCTTTATTCTCATCTCTCATTCTCCTTTAGTTTAAACTGATTTTCAAATTTTGATTTTGATATTTTGATTTTGATTGAATATCATTTATATGTTTCAATGCAGTTGCTCCGCTGCAGCATGCATCCGCTGCTGCGAAGAAAATGGTCAAGATGATGACCAAAGGAGATTTGAGGCAAAACACGAATTCATACATCTTTGAATTTTAAATGGATTAATCGCATCACATATTATTGGTTTGTTGTTCTTCATAAAGCTAAGAGGTGTCAAGTTCGATGTTCTTCTGTTGAAGTTGAAGTTCCAACCAAACTGTGTTTGATTTAGTTACCTATGTTATTTTGATGAAAACTATATGGTCTTGAACATTACTGTTATATTGAGCTCTGATGTTACTTTGAATAGCAATTTCTAATGGTATGAATACGATAGGGTACGGTGTTATGGATTTGCTTGGTTCAACTTTTATTAAATGTTTGATTCGGACTTGCATAAAAATCTCATTGTTCTTCCTTCTTGTTCTGATATAGAGTATAACTAAATTAAAGTACTCCTTAAGTTCCATATACGATCATTCTCTAATCTCAATCTAAATATCATAGGTAGAGCTTAAGATCAATCCAGGGTAGGGAATAACAGAGTTATTAGAAACTAATAACACCACAATACAGTTAACAATGTACAGAGACTAACTGTATATAGCAATGACTACCAACTTATCTGTGTTGCGGTCTCTGCTTCATGGACTTCTAGGAGACCATGAAAATCCGCTCTCTCATCATAAACCAAAAGAATATGATGAAAAGTGAAAGAATCTAGGGTACTAATGACTAAAAGATTCTCCACCAATTAGTAGTAGTGAAGTATATTGCAACAACCAGTGACGCCTCAATTATAATGATAACATATAAAAATACAAGTAGTCTGCACACACAGCCACATTAGAAGCAATTTTATCCTTAACATAAATTATAAAGTGTCCATTAAACATATAAAAATAAACTAAGCATAACATCAAATGAAATTGTTCATTGTTGATTCAATCCAAACAAAGCACATAATTAAATCATATGTGAAGCTACACAAACCAGCAGCCGTCGCGCTCCACTTGAGCAATCTTCTCAGTAACAAGACAATATTGATTACGTGTGAAACCCATGTAGCAGAGCTCCAAATTCTTCAAATTTGGTGTAGTTCTAAGAATACCTTCAAGATTGCCAAAACTCCCATGATAACTCAGTAACACAAGGTTTGGCGCCTCCATTTCAACCAACTGATATTTATAATTACACAGAAAAGCACTCCTCAAATTAGCATTACGTAATTGGGCAACCTTGAATCCTTCACAATATCTAATGCTGACTTGTTCGAGTCGACATGAATTAGAAATCAAATTTTCCAAACTTTCCTAATTAATGTAGACATTTGAAAGCTTCAGTTGCCGCAACAAACTTCCCACTCCCAATCTAGTAACTCCGAGATTATGATTAATGAGCCGACAGCCATAAAATTCGATGGTTTCCAAGGATTTTGCTGAGAAAATGGTCTGAGGGAGGGCATAGGGGCATTCATTTTCATCCTTATCCGATCCTCCAAAAAGATATTGATCAATAACCAAATCTTTGACATTGCTTTCCAAGGCGTAGTTTAACCACCCATCAAGTCTTTCCGCCAATCCTCTACAATCCAAAAAATCCATTGCAAAACGGAACTTAACAAGATTATTTACTTGCTGCCGGCGACGCCTTGAAATGGATCCATCAACATAGAGAAAAAATTGCTCCAACAAGTCATCAAACATTCCACAACCATATTTTTGGACAAGAGCTGCTACGTAATTTCCCTGATGGAAATCCAGCACATAAAAAGATTCCCAAGTAGATTTCCAGTCTTTGGAAAGAGCAGAAGTTCTAACAACATCTTCCGAAGGGAGATAAGTAAGAATTTTATGTTTGAGATGTTCAGGTAAATCTGAGATCCTGTCGGGATTGCAGTTCTGCAACTTTGCCATGCTCTTTTTTTTTTTTTTCGGTGACAAAATATTTGCCATGCTGTGTCTTTTTCTTTTTTTCGGTAACAAACATTCTGCCATGCTGTCTCTTTTTCTTTTTTTCGGTAACAAAACTTTTGCCATGCTCTTTCTCATCAGATGCAGTAGGCGTTAAGAGTGGGAACCGCTTCCCAGTGCTCGTGCACCACAAATATATATATATATATATATATATATATATATATATATATATATATAAAGCTACTAACGAAGAACCGCCACCGTGTCTGAAAGCTCCTATGGTCCGCTTTGGCTTTTATAGTGCCTCCTTCACGAGGGAGTAGTTTTAATCTCCTCTATCTATTAGGGCGTGATTTGTATCCTATTTGTTATAACAAACATAGATATACATGGATGAGCACAACAATATCATGAAATAATTTCAAAGATAGTATTATGTATCCATAAAACAACAAAAATAATAGTATTATATAATGGAGTAATTAGTAGTCCGATCCCTATTACTTAAATCTACCGGATTCTTTAGTTCAAAATCAAATTTTCCATAATTAGCGCAGGGGTACAAAAACCTTCTTCAAAAAAAATATATAACTAAATTATAATTATATTTAGTGTATTAAAATATTATCAAATAATTTTAAAGATATGTATCCACAAAATAATATAATATATACGTAATAATTAGTAATCCGTTGCTATTACTTAAATCTACCATTTTTCTTTCCTAGCCTTCATTGGCTGGTCCGCAAAAAAAATAAAAAAATATACCATATTCTTTAGTTCAAATATCACTATACCCAAAAAAAAAAATATCTACCCAAAAAAAAATATCACTATACCCGGTTTGGCAAATAAGCTAATTTAGCTTATTTTAATTAATTTAAGATAAAAAAAGCTTATTTAAAAAGATAAAATAACTTAAAATAGTGTTTAATCAGCTCTCTTTTAAACCGGTTCAAATAGCAGCATTTTAAAATTAACTTATTTTAGGTAAAAAAAATTTGCCTCAAAACTATCAAAAGCTAATTTTAATTAATCTATTACTCAAATTACTCACATAATTAGTTAACAGGTAATTGCCAAACATGCCTTACATATTTCTCTCTCCACTATATATTCCCTCAGTCATTTAATCATATTAACGTTAGCATAACAAACACTATTTATTGAGTAACTTTTATTCGACTTTTTAACATAGTTACATAAGATAAAACATAGTCAAGTGAGATCTTGTTATATTCGTCTAATCACATAGTTTTAGAATATTAAATTTTTATAATTTTTACTTTTACACAATTTGAGATATTAATCGTTAAACATTTGCATTGGATAGCGTGAAAATATGAAATATTAATATCATTTAATGATGGAGGGAGTATAAGATAATACAATTTTCCATAATTAGTGCAGTGTATAAAAACCTTCGTCAAATATAGTTATAACTAAATTATAATTAGTCCATTATAATTATATTATATATGGTGTACTATAATTAGTGCATTATAATTATATTATACTTACCTATGTTCCTAAATAACTGCATCATTTCTGCATTTCACGCAATTCAATAATATTTTTGACCAGTAATAACTCTTATTTTATATAAGTAAAATTTATAAAAAAAATTGATATTTTAAATTTACGTGATTAGACGAATCTAACAAGATCTCAATTGATTATGTTTTTTCTTATATAATAACTATATTAAAAAATTGATCAAAGTTACTTCACGAATAGTAATTACTATGCAACTGTCTCAAATAAATAAGAACGGAGGAAGTATATGGTGTATAATATTAAGATGGTATTATTAAATTAATGTTATATGGTGTGTTATTTTTTGAATAATTAAATAAAAAATTAATTTTTCTGGAAATTGAAGTAGTTAAAAATACTTATATTAAATTAAAAATGTAATAAAACTTTTAAATAATAGTACTACTAGTAAACACAAACAAGACAAAGATTCAAACCCCACACAGCCACACCATATACGTACTTTGTTGTCCGAACCCCCACACAGCAAACTTTAAAAAAGAAGAAAGACAAAGTTTATGGCAGCCAGAGCAAACCTGTGACGCCGCCTGCCGCCTGCTGCTGCCGCCACCCGCCGTTGTCGCCACTCGCCGCTGCCGCCCGCCTGCCTGTGTCCACGGGATTTGGGAAAGGGAGTGAGTCGATTTGGGGTGTTAGTTCGAATGGGAGGAGAAGGATGCGTAGGAA
Organism: Hygrophila difformis; assembly: GCA_030278955.1. Classification (NCBI taxonomy): domain Eukaryota; kingdom Viridiplantae; phylum Streptophyta; class Magnoliopsida; order Lamiales; family Acanthaceae; genus Hygrophila; species Hygrophila difformis. The sequence goes on from JAOANR010000004.1 coordinate 44,894,756, forward strand.
TTGAAAGATAGGACCCAAACCCGCGTTCCATCCGGCTAATAAATTATGCTACTCCACATCTGTCTCATTAAGATAATACTTTAATGAAGTACATTTTTAATGTTTGCTACGGGCCACTCAGCATGCATTTCAATACACATTTGAAATAAGTTATAATTCAAATTTGGTACAAGTAAAAATTCTAAAGATTCGATATCTAAAAATTACAAAACGAGACGGTTATATTTTAACTTGTATAACTATAATAAAACTTTAAGTTAAAGTGTTTGTATGAATAGGCCACATTTGCAAATATAGCTTTCTTTTAAGAACGGAGTAAGTATTTGTACATATCCCCAAAAATATTAAAATATGTAGTAATAAGAGTTAAATTTTTCTAGGCCACTATAAGGAGTCATCTCGGTTTTTAGGCCATCAGTTGTTCATATTATGGTTTTCGGCCATCACAGGGCATTTGGGCCGAATTTATGGCAAGTTTGACCAAATAAACACTCCCAACGGGCCGAGTGTGTTGCACTCTCCACGCGATAGCCTAACTGTAAAAATGATCTCCTTCTAATGGCCAATTTTATTTATTTAATTTTTTTGCATAATTGATACTTCATCCCATTTATGAGTGATATTATTGGCAGCATTGATGCACAACTATAACATCGTACATAAATAATTTCATACATTAATCACCAGACATACACCATCATATTTATGTATGATGTTATAGTTGTGGGGTAAAATTTATTTTTTTTTTGTGAATAATAGGATATCCCCAGGCCACATTGGACCCAAAACTAATCCCTCGAGGATCTGCATGGACAATTAAGGGTGTCTATCCCAAAGCAGTTTTTTGCATATACAATGCTCGAACTCAAGATCTTGTTTAAGCCACTAGAGCCTCAATCTACTCAAGCCAACCATTATTGTTGGTTAGAATTTATTATTGTAGTGGGTTAGAAACTTTAATCATTTATGAGGTAATAACTAAAATAGGCCACCAGAAGGAGTCATTTCCACTTTTAGGCCACCATATTTTGATTTAGGGAAATATGCCATTTGAAGGATTTTGGGCCTGAATTTAGGTCATTGGGCTGGAATTCGGGCCGCGATGGCCTAAAAGTAGAAATGACTCCTTCTGGTGGCATATTTTAGTTTTTTTAATTATTTTTTTTATTTTATATAATTAAAATAAATAATACTCATTCTGTGCCATTATTTATGTCCTACTTTCTTTTTTTTTCTTGTTCCAACATTTTTTATTTCATTTTCATTTTAAAAATAATTAAATATTAATTATCAAACATACCCATGTCCGAAAAATTTCTTGCATTTAATACTAATTATTCCTACATAAAATACCATGTATGTCCGAAAATTTTGGGATACTTATAATAAATTATGTTTATTTTTTACTTTATAATTTATTTGAATATGTATTTGTTTTACTTATTTTATAATATATTTGAATTAATATTTATTTTATTTCTTAAATTACTCCCTCCATCCTATTAATAGTGTTAAAAAAATGTAACTTAAAAATTTATATAATATGATTTTAATGAATTACAATTTTTTTTTGAGGAGCCATTGGAGGTCTGGATTGGGTGGTGGGAGCCAAGCCACACAATTACAAAGGGACCACAAGGGAGGGATAAGTGGCCAGGTGAGGATTCGAACCCCCAACCTATAGGTTGGGAGTTGGGGGACTTACCACTGGAGTAAGTCCCCAACCCCACAATTTAATTTTATTTATTTATTTGTGATTTACTTATATGTGTCTGTAGGGTGGACTGGAATTATTAATGGTAGTGAATAATTTGAAAGTTTAATATATTTATTTATTAATGTGAGGTGATGGGTAGGATTGACGATTAATATTTAATTATTTTTTAAAATGAAAATTAAATAAAAATATTGGAACAAGAAAAAAGAAAGTATGACATAAATAATGACACTTAATGAGTATTATTTATTTTAATTAAATAAAATAAAATAATAATTGAAAAAACTAAAATAGGCCACCAGAAGTAATCATTTTCACTTTTAAGCCATCGCAGCCCGAATTCCAGCCCAATGGCCTAAATCCAGGCCCGAAATCCTTCTAATGGCTTATTTTCCTAAATCAAAATATCATGGCCCAAAAGTGGAAATGACTCATTCTGGTGGCCTATTTTAGTTATTACCTCATCATTTATTGATGTTATGTGATGGTGTATGTTTGGTGATTAATATTTAGTTATTTCTTATAATGAAACTAAGACAAAAATATTAGGGTGGATAAAAAGGAAAATGAAACATAAATAATGGGATGGAGTATATCAATTATGCAAAAAAAAAAAAAAATAAAAAATTGGTCATTAGAAGGAGAGCATTTCCACATTTATGTCATCGCGTGGAGAGCGCAACACACTCGGCCCGTTGAGACGTTGACTTGGTCAAATTGGCCATAAATTCGGCCCAGTTGCCCTGTGATGGCCGAAAACCATAATAAGAACAATAGATGGCCTAAAAACGAAAATAACTCCTTATAGTAGCCTAAAAAAGTATCTAACTTCATTTATAATAAGGCCAGCCCAATAGATCAAACCAAACATGATCTATAAGGACTATAAAAACTTTCTTCGATTATAACTACTTCTTTTTTTGTTTTTTTTGTTTTTTTTTTTTGTGAATGGCGTAGCAGCGTCGGCAAACAAGGATAACTACGAATTCTTTGATTATAACTAAATTATTTACATGATACAATTTTTTCATATCGGGAAATGTATACTAACTTTTCAACACGCAGTCCAATGCATTTATATTAAAATGTAGTGAATCAACTAAACAACAACCTCTTCCAATATATAGGGAGTTGTATCCAAGGAGCAGTTGAGCAGCCCACCATGCCAGTTGATGCTTCTGTTTTATCACCAAAACAAATCCAGTAAACCGAGCAATATTTGTAACGACATCTCCAACTGAAGTTATGATTCGCAGCTTAAGTATACTCTAAGTGGTCCTTCTGCTGATCTGCTGCCTGAACTAGAACTAGAAGTGCCCCTTTATATAGGTACCTGTCAAGCTTGAGTAGTTGTATCTGAATGCATTTGGAAAGTACTGAATTAGTATCCTGTACTATGCTGAATAGTCCACTCCATACCATCTTTGACTCTTTGTGCCTTCAAATTTAGATACATCTACTAATCTTTTAAATACAAATGTTGTTATGAATGAAGGGGGTAGAGTGATGTACCATATTCAAACTCAGTGTATCAGCTGCTGCATCCTTGCCAGTCATAATGGCCTCTCTTTAGTATTATATTCTAGTCGCTTGGATTCGAACAATAACAAAGTTGGGTTTAATGGACGGAGCTTGTGTTGAGTATGGTACTGCTGCTAAGGAGATTGCTGCTGTTAAGGAGGTTGCTGTCACTCGATCATCACAGCAACATGCAGCAACATGTAGTGTAGTCGGGCATGAACGGGTGATGACCGAGCTGGACTTCTCGAATCTTCCAAATCTGCAATGTGTTGCCAAGGAATCACTCAGACTACATCCCCCAACGCCGCTCATGCTCCCTCACATAGCCAATACCAATGTGAAGATTGGTGGCTACGACATACCCAAGGGTTCAAATGTGGACGTCAATGTATGGGCAGTGGCGAGGGATCCGGCTGTATGGAAGAATCCCCTGGAATTCAGGCCGGAGAGATACCTTGAGGAGGAGGACGTGGACATGAAGGGACACGATTACCGGCTTCTGCCTTTTGGGGCAGGGAGGAGAGTTTGCCCCGGTGCGCAGCTGGGTATAAATTTGGTGACATCAATGATAGGGCACCTAATGCACCACTTCGACTGGGCTCCTCCCAATGGGGTGAGAGCGGAAGAGATTGATATGGGGGAGAATCCGACCATGGTGACCTACATGAGGACTCCATTGGAAGCGGTAGCCACTCCCAGATTGGCAGGGCATTTGTACAAACGTATGCAGTGGACATGTAATAACTTGCAAGTGAGTGAATATCTGGAAATATGAGAGCAGTTTTCCTTCCTCATGCCTTGTGGATATGTGGATTGAATTACATACGTGGTGGTGTCGTCGGCTTGAAAACTTGTAACTCGCTTGTTGACAACTTTTTATGTGACTCGCTTGTGTGGGGTACGCCCCGCACTTATCTGAGGTGCTAAATTTGGCAAAGCAGTTGTTTTAAACACTCAGTTACCATACTATGTTTTGCATACTATGTTTTGCACGTATGATATATTTTTTTTAAGAAAAAAATTTATGATTTGGCCAAAAAGAAAATAAATAAAAATAATTGATTATACAAAAGATGATCAAATAACATAATGAATGAAACTTTGACTTCACATTTCACAAGCATTTCCGTACCAGCAATAGACTTTGAAGATAGAAAAGCGTGGTGCCACAGGTGCGACCTAGCATATTATTAAATGAAAGCAAATTTTAGCTCATAGATCAAGGATGTGCAAAATTGTAAATTACTAGTATATAATTACAAAATATTAGTACTACTTAAGCTTGTGGGTGAAACAAAGGCAAAAAAAATAAATTTAAACTCATTATCTTCCCAAAAAGAAACAGATATCAGACAACAAAGAAAGAGTTACAATCATGCAACTTCTTCTACACATGGTTAGTCATCATTATTTGCTGTGCTTTATTTAGATTTATAGTTGTTACTATTGAATGCCATTGTTTTCTTTTCTTGTAGGTTCTCCCTGGAAGAGAGAAGTTTGTATGGAGACCTTCCTTGTCTTGATGTTGGGAAACCAAAGTGTCCAACATACATTCCAATCGAGGTTTGTACTATGCTGCTACCTAGGATTTGCATAATCACTTATGTTCCTTTGAACCTACAGTCAATTACAAGTGCATTTTCCTTATTCTTATAGCTATGCACCTTGGTTTCTCTACAACGCTATAAAAAAGCGTTGTCCAATCTCCAGAGCGCATCATTGTTGAAACAGTAACCCCCTTGCAACAGATGCGTGCCCCGAAACAGGTGAGGCTATATTTTCCTTTAAAATTTTCTTTGTTTGTCTTGTCTCTAATTGGTGTTGAGTTTCAATTCAGGCTCTTATAAACAATAGATACGCTGATTTTCCTCTTCAATCTTCCGGAATAACAATTTCGGAAGAATTGATTGCAGTAGAGGGCCATGTTTTGCCGCCCCATGGTATTTTTTTTTATATTTATAACCATTTTCTGAATAACCATTTTTGAAACATTTGTTGTATTATACATAGCTGGGAGTTCACAATGGACTGCAACTTGTCCCTGATAATGGAAAATGGAATTCCATAATAACAATAATGGAAAATGGAATTCCATTTTCCATCAGGGACAAGTTGCAGTTTATTGCGAACTCCCAGCTATGTATAATACAACAAATGTTTCAAAATTGATTATTCAGAAAATGGTTATAGATAAAAAAAAAAATACCATGGGGGCGGCAAAACATGGCCCTCTACTGCAATCAATTCTTCCGAAATTGTTATTCCGGAAGATTGAAGAAGAGGAAAATCAGCGTATTTATTATTTGTAAGAGCCTGAATTGAAACTCAACACCAATTAGAGACTAAAAGACAAGACAAACAAAGAAAATTTTAAAGGAAAAATGTAGCCTCACCTATCTCCAGTTAATTTCAGTTTTGTGTCCCGATATTGAGCATAATAGTCATAAACGGTTATCTCAAATTCAGTTGGGCTGCCTGTCTCCTTTCTCTGTTCCACAGAGTAACACAATAACATTCGATAGTGACAACTATAAATCCAAATAATACAGCACAACAAATAAAATCTTATATAGATAGTACGACAAAAGATAACAAAAACAGTCGTTGCTTACGTTTGCTCCATGCATATTGGGAGGCGTTTATCTTTCTTGAAGACCACATGTCGAGACAGTACCTGAGGTGGTAAAGCAACAGGAACACTAACATTATGCGTTTAACATAAGGGTTTTTTAAAAGTTATAGTCTAACAGCAGGCTTCTACAATTTATATTCCGTCAACGCGAACCAAGCGAACCAAAACGAAAGGGAGAAAGAGTCCAAACTAAGAATACCTAAATACACTGCCGCAATATCAAAACAAACAATAAAAAAAACATAAAAAACACCATCAAAGACGACATAAATGGCAACCACCCAAGAAAGAATGCAGCCCTTCACTTGGCAGCTGCTATAACCGCGAACGCTCGCATTTACATGTATCCTTTTATATCAAGGTCGGATTGTTATTCCCTTTGGATCTTGGTCCATGATGACCTTTTCATTTATTTTGACGATTGGATCTCTCTATGAATGGAAAAGGGGTGCTTCGGATCGGGAGTAAAATTCCTAACTCCAAAATTTATCCTTCCAACTCACTAATTCAAGGGTCTAAGTAATACCATCAACAATTCATAACTTAAACCATTGTTATACATTTCCATGTCCAATTGCACAATTCAAGAAGAAAGATCCACAATTATTCAAGATTCATCCAAAGCTCCCAACTTCAATATCAAAACTCAAACCCAAACTTAATCAAGAAACACCCACTTGCTTCAAAAATTCAACAACCAAAACAATACATAATTCACCAATTTCCACAAACAACACGACTCCATTCGTATTCTCCATATCACCATTCTTACATTAAAGCCCATACTAATATCCAACAATCGCTCAATTCTTCCAACTTCCATATATAGGATTCAAGAATCAATTTACTAACAACACCCAAATCCAATTAATCCCTTCAACCATACATTTATACAAAAACCAAACTAGCTTATACAAAGTTCCTCGACAACATCCATATTCCAATTTTAAGGCATAATCCAAATCACCCATTGACTATACAATATCCAAAATCAACACTTTAAACTCATTCCAACAATTCAAACCAAAGACAACCAAAATCTAATAACAACAATCCAAGTAATAGAAGAACATCAACAAACAATCATCACCGGACCAATACCACCGCCACCACCACCAGGTCACTGCCAGACCACCGCCACCGCACCAAGGCCGCCGTCGTCGCCGACGGCAGCAGCAGAAGCCTACGACAGAGACAGCGGCAGCAGCCGCATCACCGGCGCACCACCGCGCCCAGGCAGCAGCGGCGCCTCCCATGGCGTCGCCTCCACCACTCCGGCGCCTCCTCTCATCCTCCGACAGGTCGCCGGATTCTTCCCCCAAAAATGAAGAAAACAGCCCCACCGAAGAAAAAAATGGAAGAGAAAAGGAGGGAGCTACAATACCTTGAAGAGTGCTTGAGATGAGCTTCTTTTACTTCTTCTTCCTCCATCCATCCGCTGCCTCACCATCTCCATCGCCAATTCCCCTCTTGTGCCCTAGTTTCCTCCAATGTAGTGTATCCAATGTAGTGTAAGTGACGGGTTTGGAGACAAATCCCCCGAGGCAGCGGTTATATGAACTCAATTTTAGTTAGGCGCACACAAATTTTTATGTGAAATATCATATATATATATATATATATATATATATACCCTTAATTACATATTATGAAGGATTATGGGCACACAATAAAAAACGGAATTGGGGCACTCACTTTAAGGATTTGAGCACACAAATTTACAAATTCTTTATTCTTCCCTCCCTCTCTTCCTTTTCTTCCTCGTTCAAAACAGAATAAATCACAAAACCCAAAACCTTACTTTTCTTAAGCATTTTTATATTCATATACTCCATGGATATAAACGAGCAAGACGAGAAACAATACCGAGATGAAGATATAGGGGAAGAACATAACAAAATATATTAATATATATATGATTTTAAAAAATTGCAAACAAAGAAAAAAGAAAAGAAAAGTATGGCAGGCCATTAATGGCCGGCCCATATAAGAACCTAAAGGCCACTAGTGGCCGTTCATACAACATAGCAAACATTCAGAGCTGGACGTTTGCTAAGGAACGGCCATGGATGTTCATGGCCGTTCAGCGTAAAGGAGCAGAATAAAAAAAAAAAAAAAAGAGGCATGTCCCGGCCGGCCATCAATGGCCGGCCACTATTCAAACCCAACGTCCAATACTGGACGTTCCTTGCCGGCCTCTACTTGACAGATTTGGTTTCTTCTCTTCGGCCTTCTTCTCGTTCTCGTGTTCTTCGTGCTTTTTCTCTTTCAAATTTTGTGTGCCCTCCCCCGATGTGTTGTGTGTGTTAAAAAAGATAGACCTGGACTAAAATAATAAAGACCCGGACTCCAAATTCTATTATATATATGGGTTAAAAGGGTAGAATAGGTAAGAAATTTTGTGTGTGCCCTAATCTAAGTATTTTGTGTGTGTGTGTGGAAAAAACGTGTGTGTACATAACGGGAGCCATCCCCCAATTTAAGGTTCAAGGGCTATTATGCAATTTCCTATTTGCAATTTGGCCCAAGTAATTCCTGAACATTTGAAATTTCCCTTGTTGAACCCCTTTTGACTTGGATCACCAATTAAATGGATTTGGCACTTAGATTATTCACCAATTAATTTAAATTTCATTGAGCCCAATGGGTTCAATAATCATTATTATTTAAATTAATTATGAATTAATTATTCGGGATGTTACAATCCCTCCCCCTTATGATCATTCGTCCTCGAATGAATTAAGGGTATGAACTAGAAGGCTAACTCCCAACTCTGAGCACTTTCTCCACATGCTTCCTTGGTCCATGACACTGTATACTGAACCCCATGTTAGGAACTAGGCTCTTTTGTCATCTGAACCGTGGTATACTGAAGCACTTCATCCTCAGTAATTGATTGCCTTTGGTTATTACTCATATTCTTGACTCGTGTAGTTCCTCGGCATCGGGTTGCATTATTCAATATGAACCATACACCAATTTTGTCTATTGAGATACGGAAAACACATCAACCGTGTTAACTGTAACGCCCCGAAAATTTAAAACCATTTTCGTGACGTCACCGTCGTATTAACTGTTCTAAACTGTTGATCACTCAGCTTAGACAGCCAATACAAAGCGAGGTATGAACAGAAACATATATCACAGTATCAAATGCCAATAAAACAGTACATATATTCCCAGGAACATAACATGGCATATCCGGGCTACAGGCCCTGAAATGAAACAACGACATGCTCACAAATCCAATGCTAGAAATACCCATTAGATAAATCATATGTGACACCGATCACATTTAAGAAATACAAATAGTCTCATCAAAGATCAGGCAAGAGCATATAATATTTATTCTAAACAATAAATATAATGGGTGCAGCCTAGCTAGTCCGCTCAACCCGAACCCCATCACCATGCTCTGCGCTATCCGTAGGAAGATCTATAAAACATACAACAGCAACAAGGTGTCAGTATAACGTACTGGCAAGGAATAGATATAGCAACGGATATGGGGTAAATAACACATATATATATTATATCTTCAAAAGATATAGGTAAATTCAAACTCAACTATGAAATAAATAGTGATATCGTTTTAGCTCCTAAAAGCTACCACCTACGTATTAAGGAGGGGTTAGAAATTTTAAACACAAAGGTTTTGCTAAAGATCTTGTCACACCATGATGGTTTAAATCCATCTTAGATGATCAGAGTAAGAAAGAGCATTCTACCATCACTCGTCCTTTTAGAATACTATGGGATAACCTCCTTATCCAGGAACAAATACTCCCTCCGTCGCACTATTTGTGTCCCATTTCTTTTGGGCACGGTTTTTTATGTTGGGATAGTTAGTATTTAATGTAGGGGTAGATTAATGTTTAAAGTATGGGTAAATTAGAAATTTATGTGATGTGATTGGAAAGTGTTTGAATTTTTAATTGATTTATTTATGTGTGATGTGATAGTTGTGTGTTGAAATTTTAATATATTTGTTTATTTATGTGATATGATGGGGGTGTGTTTGTATTTAATTATTTCCTAAAAAGGAAATGGGACAATTGAAGTGGGACGAACTAAAAAGGAAAGTGAGACAGAATTAGTGGGACAGAGGGAGTAGTTAATATTACACTAGCATTTCCACAATGTAAGAAGAGAGAATATATCATGAATGAACAGGCTAATGGTTGGGTTGACACAAAACCTATACATATAATAGATCTAAGGAATGAGGATGCTAACGTTATTATGCAATTTGAACATAAGAAAAATGCTATAGGTCGGATCACTAAATCTAAAGGAAAATAAAAGATAATTACTGAAGTAGACTTATTATATAGCGCTGTAATCAACAAGGACTTGCCGACATATCCTGGAATCAAGCTTTTATAAACAAAAATAGATTGGACTAGTCTTAGTTTTACTCTGTATGAACTCCCATCATCTTATCAGATACATTCACTTCCTGATTATGTAATCGTAACTTATCTAGATATGAAATAACTAATAATCGTATTGCGGGTGTATGGACAAATTTATCTATTTCTGGTACCATTTTATTTCGATCAAATATACTAGTACTGGGGAAAATTTCATACAATTTGAAGGCTGTAAACATCGACGATTTATACTTCTAAACTAATTTATCTAAAAAGGAAAACCTAATATAATTTGGATTAAAGGTACCATAACTTGCCATTTCTAAATCTACATCATATTTCTTTATGTAAAGGAAATGTGCTATAGCATCCATGATCAAAGAATGAAGCTCACTATCATAGATAAAATTATCAATACAAGACTCTTTCTCATGTGTTGATATATGATCTGTTAAGTTACAGACTTGCTGTAATGATATAGGAGTATATGGATACAACGTACTATTACTCTTAAATATATGCTCAAATACGTTGACGAATATTCTGTCAATTTTCTTTTCATATAAATTCCCTGATTCCTTTAGAAAGTATTAGAAGATTAATAGTATTATATTTTAAACACATATAATGGTTGTTAATCCATAAAAAGTTGGTTTAAAAACCACTACTATATTACTTTGCCTCGTAACCTCTTTTAGTATACTTCCACCGGAAGGGAATATACGTACAGAAATTCAATTCTATTATGACGATAGGAAGAAAGGGAGTGGAACGGGAAATAGCGCAGGAACAGGGACAGGTAATAGGCCAGGATTTTGTACACGGAAAATGAATTGGATGAGTCGACCTATACATCCATACAGAGAGCGGCAAACGCACGCAGAAGCAGCAGCAGCAGCAGTAGGGAGTGCAAGCACGAGCAAGGGAGAAGCAGGAGGTTTGTTAGGGTTTGTTTTATGTATGGGTGTGTGAGTCCAATTTAATAGTACATACTAAAAATGTGAATAAAGAAAAAATGGAATTTAATAAATAAAATTGTTAAAAATTGTTAAATTTTATTATTTCCCAAGTTCTTTAAACTATTTTAAGTATTAATGCGTATACTCCCTCCGTTTATACTCTCAATAAACGGACAATGTCACTCTCAATAATTTATACTTCCTCCGTTTTCCAAAAATTATAATGGACCCACTGTGCACGCCGTCCAATGCACATTTAAATCATTAATAACTGAAATTCGGTACAAGTAAAAATTCTAAAAGCTCAATATTTTAAAACTACTCGATTAGACGAATCTAACATGATCCCAATTGGTTATATTTTAACTTGTATCACTATGATAAAACTTTAAGTCAAAGCACATGTATGAATAGTACCAAATTTGCAAATGTTACAACTAATAAAAACCGATGAAATATATTATACTTTAGCTTTAGTGCCTTAAAAAAATATTATACTGCAAATAACAATTAACAATCTAATAAGAGAAAACAATAAAAGATGAAACATAAAAGACGTTTTACTCATGACTCTAATGCAATACAAATGAAGTATATAAAATCACAGTTGCATACGATAATTGATTATTAATATTGATTCACTCTAATGTCTTCATAAATTAAATATTTCACAAATATATAGATATTTCCAAATTAAATTAGAAAAATATAAGAAAAATATCTTGTGAATGAATCTATTGATAAATTAAAATTTAGAAATGATCTGCAAAAAAATAATTGAATGTACTACTTCCTCCGTTCTCATTTAAATGCTCCCATTGCATAGTAGTAACTATTCATTGAGTAACTTTGATCAAATTTTTTAACATAGTTCTATAATATAAAACATAGTCAAGTGAGATCTTGTTAGATTCGTCTAATCACGTAGTTTTAGAATATCAAATTTTTATAAGTTTTACGTGTGTACAATTTGAGTTATAAATATTTAAAAATGTGTCTTGGACTGCGTGAAATGCAGAAGTGGAGCATTTATATGATAACAGAGGAAGTATCATCACAAATTTCATAATGATATGATTTTATGGATGTAATACCATAGAAATTGCCCGAAATATATATATGAATATATATTTTTGATTAATTCACTAAGTAGATTTTTAATCAAATCTATATATATTTATATGTTCAAATATGTGCTTAAAGATTAGTATATTATTTTCTACAAAACATACTTTGAAAAATTATATATATTTGTCTTTTCAAATAAATATATGGATTTCAATATCAAGTGTAATAAGTATATGGTTCATAGAATATTTTAAATCCATATACAAGTTTATATACACATATATACCTTGGTCTTGAAATAATCTTTCCAAACATGTACACATGTATATACATGTATATATTTACATGTTTAAATTATAATGAGAATTATCTATTTTCTATATATCCTTGATTAATCATTCTACCCATATTTTTTTTATTATGGGATTATTCTAGAATGCCATAATATAATTGGGAATAATTTGACTATGGTTTGAAATTGTAGGGTGGAATATTATTCATATCTTGTCATTTTCAAATAAAGAATATATTCCTTTTTGAAGCTATGTATGACTTACAAGATCACAAAAATTCCCACATTATGATTTTTTTTAAGATAAGAATCTTAATATATATATATATAAAAAAAAAAAAAATTTAAAAAAAAAAAAAAAATTTAAAAGTTACTGTAGCACGTGTCTACTGTAGCAGTACTGTAGCACTACTGTAGCACGTGCGGGTACTGTAGCAGCCGATCACTTGTCGGATTTTTGTCTCTTTAATGGCAAAAATACACCCCCAACACCCCATTATCATCCTTTCAAATCCCTTCTTCATCCCAAACTCTCCCAAAGCCAAAACACCTTTCCGGCGAACTTCCGACGAACTTCCGGCAACTTTCCGGCAACCAAATCCGACCAAGGAAGTGTGTAGATCAAGGATCACAGTGCTTAGATCTTTGTCGGGAACTTTGCGTTTCGTAGATCCGTTCGTAGGTGTTTGGACGACTCAAGAACACAATCTTTGTAAGTTAACCTTACTATGGTTTTGGGTGACTTAAAATGCAACCAAACATAGAGATTCAACTCAAGAAAGTTAATAAAAATCTGTCAACAAGAGAAACCCTCAACGCAGCGTTTTCGTATGAATTTTTCGAACCTCTAAAGCTGCTCAAACAATAAAACTCAAAACATGAAAAGTGTTGCTAAGGCTTTGGTCTAGCTTCTGTAAAAATTTCATAATTTTTCATGATGTTTTGAAACCTGAAACCAACCCAAAACCGAAGAGTATTAAATCTGAATCTTAGAACTTTGGCAGATTTCACTCTCAATCTTGTTGGTTATTTTGAACATGGATCTAGGCCGATCTAGGATTGGTGTTGAACATGAAAGTTGTAGATCTATGAGTTTAGAACATTTCTGCAAGTTTTTAGAATTTTTCGTTGAGATTTGAGCCTCCGAATCTGAGCCGATCCAATCTGCGTTAGTACCGAAATCAAGAACCTTGATAGATTTCATAATCAAACTCGACGAGCAAAACTCTTACTTCGAGTGTTCAAACCTGAAAACTCAAAACTAAGATTTTGATCCAAAGATCATAAGCTATATTGTGTAAAAATTTCAAAGATTTTCATCGAGTTTTGATACCCCAAATCATGTCGGACATATTCTGCGTTTTAAGAATTTTCAAAGGATGACAGATTTCATATCCAATCTTGAGGAGCTTATTCTTATTATTTCTAGCCCGAACCAATCTTTGAGTTCTAAACAAAAGTTGTTGGAAATCAAGTCTAGTATGTGCCTGTAAAATTTCAGAATTTTTGAAGTTCATTTGATATGATAAAAAGTCAAATCTTTTAACGTTGTCAAACCTGAATCCTGACAGCTTTTTGTTTGAGTCGAAAACTCGATTTTTGACATGCTTCCCATCGTTTTTCCGAAAAACTTAAAACACAAAAGTTGTTCGTTGGGATGTTTTTGAGATGCTGTACAAATTTCAGATCAATCGCCTAAGAAATGGATTTTTAAACCAAAAAGGCGCAAACTGTGACATCGATCGATTTTTGAAATCTTTTAAACAACGATCGAGACGTTGGAATTACGATAAAGCTATATTTTTGAAAAATCCCGTTACACCAAATAAAAACATTTTCTGTAAAAGAATTCTTTAGAAACATTGGGGAATTTATGACCAAGTTTGATATGATCAATATGGCCAGACGGCTTGTGGACATAAGGGCCCAAGCGAACGGCTAGTGGACATAAGAGCCCTAGCGAATGGTCGACCAAACGGCTTGTGGACATAAGAGCCCAAGCGAACGGCCAGTGGACATAAGAGCCCTGGCGAATGGTTATTTATAAATATTGATTATGAGGATTGCGGTCACAAGAGCCCTGGTGAATGGTGAACTATAAAAGAAACGAAAAATATTTTTAGAAATGATACTTTTGAAATTGGCTGCGGCCGCCGGATCACCGGCTAAATGATATATTGATGAAATGGTTATGTAACGGGAGAACAAAATATTTAAGGTTTTTAAGTCTTTATGCCTTGCAAATCATTTTCCTACAAGAAATCTTTTTATTAAATTTAACTAAAGGCTTTGAAACCCCTAACCCATGCTATGTGTTAACTTACTCAGCGCGTTTTTGCTGACCCAAACCATACATCTCCTTTTTCTTACAGAGTACGAAGAATATGCATCGTCATATGCATACATGGGAACATTAGGGGAAATCTTTATTTTAAATCCCTGCATTTAATTACGACTTGCATGAACGGGCCTGTTTAACCCGTGTTTTGGCCATGTTGGCCCTATATTTAAATTCCGCTGCAACTTTGATGTATTATCTTTAAATTATATATGAATGGGCTGTTTGAATATTTTAAATTCTGAAAAACCATAGCCTTGCATCTCTTTAGTGAGCTCGGAGAAACCGTGTCTTGCTAGGGAGGTGTGGCGGTGGCATCCCGGCCTGGGTTACCAAAACCGGGGTGTTACAGAGTGGTATCAGAGCCCGGAATATTTTAAAGCTATTATTTTACATAGCCCGGAATATTTTTAAACTACTATTTTAAAGAGCCCAATTATTATTTTGAAATTAAAGCCCAAAAATTTTTTTAGAAGCCCAATAAATTATTTTGGGCCCAATAACCTTGTTTTTATTTAAAGCCCAAATAATTTATTTCTTTCGGCCCAAACCTTTTATCCTTATTTTAATCTATCCATGGAATAAATTTATTTTTTTTAACCCATGGATAAATAAAGGCATGCATAAAATTTTTTTTTTTGGGGGGATCACCTATGCATATGCATACATAAATATTTGCACTAGCTCTTTTTATGCGAATTATCGGTGATAAGGAACACTCCTACCTTAGAACTGGACATGATCTTGACTTAGGAGCGCCAACTAAAGACTAACTTTGCCTTAGTCCTAGATCTTGATCACTTAGAAACTCATCTTCGCGTGCTTCTAGAATGACACCTAGAAGAAAACTGAGGAAGGATCATATGCGATGATACCCGAACATGGTTGTGAATAATACATAGGCAGTTATGGGGACATAACTGTAATCTTAAGGGGGGGAGGATGTAATACCCCGTAAGAATGCATAAGCATTTAATTCGAAACTCGAATATTTTGTATCCCAAATAAATTCTTTTTGAACTACGTAATGACTTGATCCCTTCACAGGGTACGTAGGCAACTTGGAAATTTCAATTCTGGGTTCAGTCAAATAATATTAAACAACAAAACACAATGATACAATCGCAATCAATCAATCGATCAATAAGTCGCGCAACTTCGGGGACGAAGTTGATTTTTAAGGAGGGTAGATTGTAATACCATAGAAATTGCCCGAAATATATATATGAATATATATTTTTGATTAATTCACTAAGTAGATTTTTAATCAAATCTATATATATTTATATGTTCAAATATGTGCTTAAAGATTAGTATATTATTTTCTACAAAACATACTTTGAAAAATTATATATATTTGTCTTTTCAAATAAATATATGGATTTCAATATCAAGTGTAATAAGTATATGGTTCATAGAATATTTTAAATCCATATACAAGTTTATATACACATATATACCTTGGTCTTGAAATAATCTTTCCAAACATGTACACATGTATATACATGTATATATTTACATGTTTAAATTATAATGAGAATTATCTATTTTCTATATATCCTTGATTAATCATTCTACCCATATTTTTTTTATTATGGGATTATTCTAGAATGCCATAATATAATTGGGAATAATTTGACTATGGTTTGAAATTGTAGGGTGGAATATTATTCATATCTTGTCATTTTCAAATAAAGAATATATTCCTTTTTGAAGCTATGTATGACTTACAAGATCACAAAAATTCCCACATTATGATTTTTTTTAAGATAAGAATCTTAATATATATATATAAAAAAAAAAAAATTTAAAAAAAAAAAAAAAATTTAAAAGTTACTGTAGCACGTGTCTACTGTAGCAGTACTGTAGCACTACTGTAGCACGTGCGGGTACTGTAGCAGCCGATCACTTGTCGGATTTTTGTCTCTTTAATGGCAAAAATACACCCCCAACACCCCATTATCATCCTTTCAAATCCCTTCTTCATCCCAAACTCTCCCAAAGCCAAAACACCTTTCCGGCGAACTTCCGACGAACTTCCGGCAACTTTCCGGCAACCAAATCCGACCAAGGAAGTGTGTAGATCAAGGATCACAGTGCTTAGATCTTTGTCGGGAACTTTGCGTTTCGTAGATCCGTTCGTAGGTGTTTGGACGACTCAAGAACACAATCTTTGTAAGTTAACCTTACTATGGTTTTGGGTGACTTAAAATGCAACCAAACATAGAGATTCAACTCAAGAAAGTTAATAAAAATCTGTCAACAAGAGAAACCCTCAACGCAGCGTTTTCGTATGAATTTTTCGAACCTCTAAAGCTGCTCAAACAATAAAACTCAAAACATGAAAAGTGTTGCTAAGGCTTTGGTCTAGCTTCTGTAAAAATTTCATAATTTTTCATGATGTTTTGAAACCTGAAACCAACCCAAAACCGAAGAGTATTAAATCTGAATCTTAGAACTTTGGCAGATTTCACTCTCAATCTTGTTGGTTATTTTGACCATGGATCTAGGCCGATCTAGGATTGGTGTTGAACATGAAAGTTGTAGATCTATGAGTTTAGAACATTTCTGCAAGTTTTTAGAATTTTTCGTTGAGATTTGAGCCTCCGAATCTGAGCCGATCCAATCTGCGTTAGTACCGAAATCAAGAACCTTGATAGATTTCATAATCAAACTCGACGAGCAAAACTCTTACTTCGAGTGTTCAAACCTGAAAACTCAAAACTAAGATTTTGATCCAAAGATCATAAGCTATATTGTGTAAAAATTTCAAAGATTTTCATCGAGTTTTGATACCCCAAATCATGTCGGACATATTCTGCGTTTTAAGAATTTTCAAAGGATGACAGATTTCATATCCAATCTTGAGGAGCTTATTCTTATTATTTCTAGCCCGAACCTGTAACACCCCAGATTTTTATCAACGTCCAAGGGAATAAAAATTTATTCCGATCAATGTTGAAATATTTCCGAGAAGAAGAAAATAATTTATCACAATAAATTATTGCTCGGAAATGAAACGCCGATAGATTTAAATTCAAAATGGAATAAAAGAGGGAAAGGAAGCCCGAAGACATTCCATGAATTGAGTAAAAATAATTGGAGTTAAGTTTAAAAGGAAAAGAATTTTAATTCCAAGAACCCGTGAAGTCGAATTACACGGGAATAAAAAGACGACGGATTAGAAGCCGACGAATCCGAGACCGACGGACTTAAGATCTCAAACATGAA
Organism: Hygrophila difformis; assembly: GCA_030278955.1. Taxonomy (NCBI): domain Eukaryota; kingdom Viridiplantae; phylum Streptophyta; class Magnoliopsida; order Lamiales; family Acanthaceae; genus Hygrophila; species Hygrophila difformis. The sequence goes on from JAOANR010000004.1 coordinate 44,912,887, forward strand.
GTTCATTTGAGTCAAGATAAACTTAAGATAAGAATTTATGACCCGAGAATGACCCGAAAAATCGAGCCCGAAAACGTAAGAAGATGGAAGTCCGAAAGAGAGGAGGAAAAGCACGACGGATCGCACGACCCCGCCCGGACCGAAGTCCAGGCGTGTTTGGCGCGCTGTCCGCGCGGGAATAGGGGGATTCCCGCGCCAACCCCGCGTGGGACGACAGTCGCGTTTGTCGCGTTCAGTGGCGCGCACCCGGCGCGGACTTTGGCCGATTCGCGCGCCAACCCCGCGCCAACGTCCTGACAACAGCCATTGTCGCGTTTTGGCGACTTTCTTGCCATATTCCTTGACCCCATGGCTGGGAATCCGATCTATCACGGGAGGGAACATCATTTGGACGTTATGTACTCAATCATACCTCCATTCTCAGCCATTCTAAGCAATCATTCACTTCCAAACTCTCCAAAAACTCTCTCTAAGCCAAACACCTTCCGGCGAACTTCCGGCGAACATTCCGGCAAGCAAATCCTACCAAGGTGGTGTGGAGATCAAGGATTTGCAGACATTGGATTGTTGGTAAGGTGTCAATCAACCTTCCTTATTGCTTTAAGATCATAATCAACCTTCTAACTTACGAATCTTTACTTACAAACACGTTCGTAGCCAAAGGAGAAGAAGAACGTGTTGCGTAGATTCGTTCGTGGCGATTTTGGACAAATCGATCAACCTTAGAACGTTCAAGGAACTCACTCTCTGTAAGTTGATAACTTACATATCAATACGGGTGGTTTGATGACATCCGAAACATTGAATCTTAAACGAAACGTTAAAATCGAACCTAAAAACCCCAATCTACGTATTTTCTGAAATCCGAACAAAACTCTTACTTCGAGCGTTCAAACCTGAAAACTCAAAACTAAGATTTTGATCCTAAGATCTTAAGCTATATTGTGTAAAAATTTCAGAATTTTTCATCAAGTTTTGATACCCCAAATCAAGTCGGACATATTCTGCGTTTTAAGGCTTTTCAAAAATTTACAGATTTCCTAACCGAACTTGATGAGCATATTTCTATCATTCCTAGTCCAAACCAATCTTCAGGATCTAAACAAAAGTTATAGATCTATGAGTCTTGAATACCTCTGTAAAATTTCATGCATTTTCATCAAGTTTTGAAACCCCAAACCGAATCGGACATATTCTGCGTTTAAAGAACTTTCAAAGGTTCACAGATTTCTTAACCGAACTTGATGAGCTTATTCCTATCATTTCTAGTCCGATCCAATCTTTGAGTGCTAAACAAAAGTTGCATATAATCATGTCTAGTATGTGCATATAAAATTTCAGAATTTTTGAAGCTCATTTGATATGTTAAAAAGTCAAATCTTTGAGATGTGTCAAACCTGAATCCTGACAGCATACTATTTGAGTAGAAAACTTGATTTTTGACATGCTTCCCATCGTTTTTACTAAAAACTCAAAACATGAAAGTTGTTCATTGAGATGTTTTTGAGCTACTGTGAAAATTTCAGATCAATCGCCTAAGAAATGGATTTTTAAACTGAAAAGGGCGTAAACTGTGTCATCGATCGACTTTTGAAATCTTTTAAACAACGATCGAAATCCTGTGATACGATAAAGCTATATTTTTGAAAATCCCGTTATACTAAAGTTGAAACGATATCGGTTACATAAAATTTAGGGGGTGAGTGCTCTGCAGGGTGCCCTTCTAATTGTGCAATTTGTGCCAAAACGGCTATGACTATCACGCGCGAAAAAAATCAACAACACGGCAAATTATATTGTGCCTATCCTCTCGAGTGTATCCGTATGGGTTACTCGAGGCTCGACGGAGCGGTACTGGATATGACCTATTTGGTCACAAGAGACCAACTGCCTACCCTCTCGAGTGTATCCGTATGGGTTACTCGAGGCTCGACGGAGTGGTACTGGGTATGGCGTATAGGCTGCGGCCGCCGGATCACCGGCTAGATGAGATGTTACTTATGAAATTGGCTGAGGCCGCCGGATCACCGGCTAACTGTTACTATTGATATCTGCCGTTATTATTTTGGCCTATCCTCTCGAGTGTATCCGTATGGGTTACTCGAGGCTCGACGGAGCGGTACTGGATATGGCATATTTGGTCACAAGAGACCAACTGCCTACCCTCTCGAGTGTATCCGTATGGGTTACTCGAGGCTCGACGGAGTGGTACTGGGTATGGCGTATCGGCTGCGGCCGCCGGATCACCGGCTAGATGATATGATACTTATGAAATTGGCTGAGGCCGCCAGATCACCGGCTATATATTGTTGAGATGATGGAGTAACGGGAAATAAATTAAAAGGCTGAGATTTTACGAAACTGGCTGCGGCCGCCGGATTACCGGCTAAATCTAAATATCGTTTTGATGGTGGCGTATCGGTGAAAATTTTTAAAGCTCAAGTTTATATTTACTTACTTACGGCATTATTCATGTTTTTAAATCATGTCTTAAATAACTGCCCATGCTTAAGTTTTAAATTATGAAATTAATTGCGTCTTTAAAGTATGCATTATCTTCGCATTTTTAAAATAAAATGTTTTTATGCATGGCAAAGAGTTTTATCTTAATTACTAAAAATCTAACCCCTTTATTGTCATGTAAGGATTAACTTACTCAGTATTTTATAATACTGATAAAACCCGTTGTTCATTTTTTTTCTGTTACAGAGTACGAAGCATGATCATTCATTGGGGGATCATTTGGACACTTAATTATTTATTTTATATGACTTGCATGAACGGGTCTGTTTAACCCGTGGTTTGGCCATGTCGGCCCTATATTTCAAATTCCGCTGCATATACTTTACTTCCGCTGCTATTTTATATATTCTCGCTGCAACTCTGATGCAGTATTTTTAAATTATCTATGAATGGGCTATTTGAATATTTTAAATCCTGAAAAACCATAGCCTTACATCTCTTTAGTGAGCTCGGAGAAACCGTGTCTTGCTAAGGAGGTGTGGCGGTGGCATCCCGGCCTGGGTTATCAAATCCGGGGTGTTACAGTATGGTATCAGAGCCCAGACTATTTTAAATCTATCTATTTTAAAGAAAATATCTGATACCAAGAGTGGTATCAGAGACCCAGACTATTTTAAAACTACTATTTTAAAGAGCTCGGAATATTTTTAAACTATTATTTTCAAGTACTATTATTTTTAAAAGTTATCATTTCTAAACTAGTAATATATTTTAAAGATCCCAATTATTATTTTGAAGTTAAGGCCCAAATTTTAGCCCAAAATTTTTTTTTAGAGGCCCAAGAAATTATCTTGGCCCAATAGCCTTGTTTTTATTTAAAGCCCAAATACATTATTTCTTTCGGCCCAATATAGTGGCCCAAATCTTTTATCCTTATTTTAATCTATCCATGGAATAAATTTATTTTTAAAACCCATGGATAAATAAATATATGCATAGAATTTTTTTTCGGGGGGATCATCACTGCATATGCATATTGCATTTCTATACCTTAGAGAACCTAGAAGCGTTATGTTGTAACCTAGATCTTTTTCTTGCGCTAGATGGCTAACCAAGACATGATGAACTTAATGATCAAAATGATGAACGCTCACTTTGATTCCCAACAAACCATACAACAAATGGAATATCGTATGGCCCAATTGGAGGCAAATCTGCACCATATGGGAAACTTAAGAGAGGCGGACCACCACCGCATAAACCAGCTCGAAGACCAAATCCAAACCCTTACTACACAAAATCTATGTTTAAAAGAGCTTGTTGATGCTCATGGGGATGACTTGAACCGCATTTTCAAAGACCTACTACCGTCAAGTCCAGTGGAGGAAGATCCGGAAGAGGATCCTACCACTGTGCCGGAGGACGCCTAGAAACGATAGGAGGGTCCTATTTTGGTATATCCTATCACTTGTACTAGAAAATTTCCTTTTAAGGAAATAAAATGCAAGATTTATCTATCCAGATAAATTTAAATCCGAAATTATAAAAAAACATAAAAACACACGATGCATCAACTATGCAGTGCAAACAGAGATATGCACAGAATCAGAACAACGTCACAGTACAACATTCTAAAAGAAATACCACACCAAGTCTAACTGAAAACGCAAATAGGAAGTACTAAAACAACCGCTACTAACACGAGTCTAGATAAAACATAAACGAGATACATAAAGTCACTGATCAGGAGGAGGAAACCGGCGACGCATGTAGTCATCCATCTGACGCATGTAGGCGTACATGTCCGTCAAGGTGGCCTGCTGCTCCGCCTGTCTCACAGTAAGCGTGTCCATACGATCCTGATACAGATCCATCCTAGCATCTAGGGCGTCAAAACGATCCTGATAGTGATCCATCCTAACATCCAAAGCATCGTAGCGAGCCTGCCCAGCTGCAAACCCGGCATCCATACCGATGCGCATCTCTGCATCATCTGGAGCAGCTGCGTCATGTCCTGACCCCGCGGTGGAACCACACCCTGCTGTGGAACCACAGGAGGAGGAAGTGGTCGCTCAGGAGGAACGACTAAGATCAAACCACCATCCTCAGGATGCGGGTGCAGTATAGCCCGAGGCGCTCCACGACGCAAGGTGCTGCGCCGGGCGGCATAAGACGGAACACGGTAGTGCTCACCTGGAGCTAAGGGATACGGGTCCGTCTCGGGAGACGTGCGGATCCCCTGGGCAGCGCACAAGCCACAAATGAGGTGTGCATGAGTAATCACCCTACTCCCTCGCCCCCGTCGTAAACCCCTCAGGTTATCCGCGATGCAAGCGCCCACATTTACCCGGCCGCCCCGCGCGATAAAGCAGATAGTCTCAAAGACGTGATCTATGACAATATGACTACGGGTGATCGGCCGGATGCGTCCTAACCAAAGCTGGGCAAGTACACGCCAATGGGCATCCAAGGATGTCAGTCGCAACTCGTGGGGTTCCCCAGTCCGCGGGGGTACCTCGGTACACAAGACACCCCAGGCAGGGGCATAAACCCGACCCTCTGGCTGCGGTCGGAACGCGCCATCATCTGGAAGGCCGAAATAGGTGTTAATCGCCCGAGCACTGAAGTCTAAGTAGCGACCACGAACCCAGACTCGAGAGAGGTCGTCGTCTACCCCAAGACCGCTGATGTTGGCGATAACCTCCATGGCTAGATAGCCGGAGGCAACGCCCTCGGGAGGATGTGCAAGACCGGTCCACTGGAGATGCCCCAACACGGCACTGATCCGGTCATCGCCCATATGATCGGGATACAAGCCTCGCTCGGGAACGTAAGCCCTCTTCCGACGAAGCTCGTCGAAATAGAAGTCCTGGGAGGCCATCGTATGGAAACGGAACCGATCATGCCGGCGAGGACGTACCTCGTGAGGAAGACCCCTGAGCCTCGGCTCTCGCTCCTCGTCCTCCTCGGACTCACTGTCGTCATCGCCGCCGCTATCATCATCATCCGGCATCCCCGGAGCGGCAGTACTAGGGCCAGCAGTATCAAGTCGAGAAGCCCGTCTCTTGGCCCCCGGAAGGACCATAAGGAACGCCAAGATAAACCACAGAAAAAGAAACATCCTGCGAACACCCAAAATCAAGGGTAAGACTAATTTTCAACACATCAATTCACAAGCAAAAATACATAAAGACATCATAAATATAAAGTTCCAACGGGGAAAATCTAGGAGGAATTTAGACCCAATAGTTTGCCAATACATATTGGGAGAGAATCAAACCAAGGAATGTGCCCAAACAAATTCAAAAACCCATTGTGGCATTCTATCGAACACCTTGTGCGCGCAATAAATAAAGTTCAAAAATATGTTGTGAACACATGACAATTAACCACAAAACCAAACAATCGCTTGAACAACAAATCATAATCACAAGTGCCAACAAACAACACCAACGAAACCACTTTTACACCAATAACACCAACAAAATCGAAAATTTCATAGTTCCCCTAAAAATCCAAGTTCTAGCAAGAAATTCCACAACGTAGGCTCATATATACATACCAATATTTCCTAAACAATAGAATTAGCACTAAAATACTACATACAACCATTAATTCGCGAGAATTAAGCCGAAAATGTCAAAACCCCAAATTACATGCCAAAACCCTAATTCCACAATTCAACCAAATTCTAACAAATCAAGGCATAAAACTAGAAATTGACAAGTGAAAATAGAAGATACATACCTTACAAAGAGAAATCGAAGTCGGAACTAGGAGAATACGAGCACGAGGGGACGAATTTGAGAGGAAGTTGGGAAGAATTTCGGAAGGGAAAAGGGAGCAAATGGCTCGCGCCCCGCGCGAGCCCTATTTACTGACCCTGGGAGCGCCGCGCGGACCTCGCGCGCTAATCCCACAAAACCCGCGCGGACCCCGCGCGGGCCAAAAATAAAAAAAAAAAAAAAATAAATAAATAAAATAATAATAAAAATAAAAATAAAAATAAAAATAATTTATTTACTCCTCCTCTGCTCTACAAAATACGTGTGCACGATTCGACCCATGTATTCCAACCGGAAGGAATTAAATTGGATGATGACTCGAGCTGTGAGGAAATTCCGGTACAATTACTCGATGTTAAGGAGAGAGTAACAAGGAGCAAACCGTGAGAATGGTCAAGGTTCTTTGGTTAAACCATGAAAGTGAAACAGCAACCTGGGAATTGGAAGCCAACATGCGGCAACGTTACCCTACCCTCTTCCAAAACGACCGGACCACAGTTATGGAGACATAACTGTATTCTTAAGGGGGGGAGGGTGTAACACCCAAGGAAAACCAAATTCAAATTATTTTGAACTACGTAATGACTTGATCCCTTCACAGGGTACGTAGGCAACTTGGAAATTTCAATTCTGGGTTCAGTCAAACAAAAATCAAACAAAAATCAAACAAAAATCAAACAAAAATCAAACAATAATCAAACAATAATCAAACAATAATCAAACAACAAACGACGATCAACAATCGAACAATAATTCAATAACACAACATCGCAAATAGTAAACAAAAAGGACCATAACTCTTCGCGCGAGAAAAGCCGAAGCACAACTTCGGGGACGAAGTTGATTCTTAAGGGGGGGAGAGTGTAACACCCCAGATTTTTATCAACGTCCAAGGGAATAAAAATTTATTCCGATCAATGTTGAAATATTTCCGAGAAGAAGAAAATAATTTATCACAATAAATTATTGCTCGGAAATGAAACGCCGATAGATTTAAATTCAAAATGGAATAAAAGAGGGAAAGGAAGCCCGAAGACATTCCATGAATTGAGTAAAAATAATTGGAGTTAAGTTTAAAAGGAAAAGAATTTTAATTCCAAGAACCCGTGAAGTCGAATTACACGGGAATAAAAAGACGACGGATTAGAAGCCGACGAATCCGAGACCGACGGACTTAAGATCTCAAACATGAAGTTCATTTGAGTCAAGATAAACTTAAGATAAGAATTTATGACCCGAGAATGACCCGAAAAATCGAGCCCGAAAACGTAAGAAGATGGAAGTCCGAAAGAGAGGAGGAAAAGCACGACGGATCGCACGACCCCGCCCGGACCGAAGTCCAGGCGTGTTTGGCGCGCTGTCCGCGCGGGAATAGGGGGATTCCCGCGCCAACCCCGCGTGGGACGACAGTCGCGTTTGTCGCGTTCGGTGGCGCGCACCCGGCGCGGACTTTGGCCGATTCGCGCGCCAACCCCGCGCCAACGTCCTGACAACAGCCATTGTCGCGTTTTGGCGACTTTCTTGCCATATTCCTTGACCCCATGGCTGGGAATCCGATCTATCACGGGAGGGAACATCATTTGGACGTTATGTACTCAATCATACCTCCATTCTCAGCCATTCTAAGCAATCATTCACTTCCAAACTCTCCAAAAACTCTCTCTAAGCCAAACACCTTCCGGCGAACTTCCGGCGAACATTCCGGCAAGCAAATCCTACCAAGGTGGTGTGGAGATCAAGGATTTGCAGACATTGGATTGTTGGTAAGGTGTCAATCAACCTTCCTTATTGCTTTAAGATCATAATCAACCTTCTAACTTACGAATCTTTACTTACAAACACGTTCGTAGCCAAAGGAGAAGAAGAACGTGTTGCGTAGATTCGTTCGTGGCGATTTTGGACAAATCGATCAACCTTAGAACGTTCAAGGAACTCACTCTCTGTAAGTTGATAACTTACATATCAATACGGGTGGTTTGATGACATCCGAAACATTGAATCTTAAACGAAACGTTAAAATCGAACCTAAAAACCCCAATCTACGTATTTTCTGAAATCCGAACAAAACTCTTACTTCGAGCGTTCAAACCTGAAAACTCAAAACTAAGATTTTGATCCTAAGATCTTAAGCTATATTGTGTAAAAATTTCAGAATTTTTCATCAAGTTTTGATACCCCAAATCAAGTCGGACATATTCTGCGTTTTAAGGCTTTTCAAAAATTTACAGATTTCCTAACCGAACTTGATGAGCATATTTCTATCATTCCTAGTCCAAACCAATCTTCAGGATCTAAACAAAAGTTATAGATCTATGAGTCTTGAATACCTCTGTAAAATTTCATGCATTTTCATCAAGTTTTGAAACCCCAAACCGAATCGGACATATTCTGCGTTTAAAGAACTTTCAAAGGTTCACAGATTTCTTAACCGAACTTGATGAGCTTATTCCTATCATTTCTAGTCCGATCCAATCTTTGAGTGCTAAACAAAAGTTGCATATAATCATGTCTAGTATGTGCATATAAAATTTCAGAATTTTTGAAGCTCATTTGATATGTTAAAAAGTCAAATCTTTGAGATGTGTCAAACCAGAATCCTGACAGCATACTATTTGAGTAGAAAACTTGATTTTTGACATGCTTCCCATCGTTTTTACTAAAAACTCAAAACATGAAAGTTGTTCATTGAGATGTTTTTGAGCTACTGTGAAAATTTCAGATCAATCGCCTAAGAAATGGATTTTTAAACTGAAAAGGGCGTAAACTGTGTCATCGATCGACTTTTGAAATCTTTTAAACAACGATCGAAATCCTGTGATACGATAAAGCTATATTTTTGAAAATCCCGTTATACTAAAGTTGAAACGATATCGGTTACATAAAATTTAGGGGGTGAGTGCTCTGCAGGGTGCCCTTCTAATTGTGCAATTTGTGCCAAAACGGCTATGACTATCACGCGCGAAAAAAATCAACAACACGGCAAATTATATTGTGCCTATCCTCTCGAGTGTATCCGTATGGGTTACTCGAGGCTCGACGGAGCGGTACTGGATATGGCCTATTTGGTCACAAGAGACCAACTGCCTACCCTCTCGAGTGTATCCGTATGGGTTACTCGAGGCTCGACGGAGTGGTACTGGGTATGGCGTATAGGCTGCGGCCGCCGGATCACCGGCTAGAAGAGATGTTACTTATGAAATTGGCTGAGGCCGCCGGATCACCGGCTAACTGTTACTATTGATATCTGCCGTTATTATTTTGGCCTATCCTCTCGAGTGTATCCGTATGGGTTACTCGAGGCTCGACGGAGCGGTACTGGATATGGCATATTTGGTCACAAGAGACCAACTGCCTACCCTCTCGAGTGTATCCGTATGGGTTACTCGAGGCTCGACGGAGTGGTACTGGGTATGGCGTATCGGCTGCGGCCGCCGGATCACCGGCTAGATGATATGATACTTATGAAATTGGCTGAGGCCGCCGGATCACCGGCTATATATTGTTGAGATGATGGAGTAACGGGAAATAAATTAAAAGGCTGAGATTTTACGAAACTGGCTGCGGCCGCCGGATTACCGGCTAAATCTAAATATCGTTTTGATGGTGGCGTATCGGTGAAAATTTTTAAAGCTCAAGTTTATATTTACTTACTTACGGCATTATTCATGTTTTTAAATCATGTCTTAAATAACTGCCCATGCTTAAGTTTTAAATTATGAAATTAATTGCGTCTTTAAAGTATGCATTATCTTCGCATTTTTAAAATAAAATGTTTTTATGCATGGCAAAGAGTTTTATCTTAATTACTAAAAATCTAACCCCTTTATTGTCATGTAAGGATTAACTTACTCAGTATTTTATAATACTGATAAAACCCGTTGTTCATTTTTTTTCTGTTACAGAGTACGAAGCATGATCATTCATTGGGGGATCATTTGGACACTTAATTATTTATTTTATATGACTTGCATGAACGGGTCTGTTTAACCCGTGGTTTGGCCATGTCGGCCCTATATTTCAAATTCCGCTGCATATACTTTACTTCCGCTGCTATTTTATATATTCTCGCTGCAACTCTGATGCAGTATTTTTAAATTATCTATGAATGGGCTATTTGAATATTTTAAATCCTGAAAAACCATAGCCTTACATCTCTTTAGTGAGCTCGGAGAAACCGTGTCTTGCTAAGGAGGTGTGGCGGTGGCATCCCGGCCTGGGTTATCAAATCCGGGGTGTTACAGAACCAATCTTTGAGTTCTAAACAAAAGTTGTTGGAAATCAAGTCTAGTATGTGCCTGTAAAATTTCAGAATTTTTGAAGTTCATTTGATATGATAAAAAGTCAAATCTTTTAACGTTGTCAAACCTGAATCCTGACAGCTTTTTGTTTGAGTCGAAAACTCGATTTTTGACATGCTTCCCATCGTTTTTCCGAAAAACTTAAAACACGAAAGTTGTTCGTTGGGATGTTTTTGAGATGCTGTACAAATTTCAGATCAATCGCCTAAGAAATGGATTTTTAAACCAAAAAGGCGCAAACTGTGACATCGATCGATTTTTGAAATCTTTTAAACAACGATCGAGACGTTGGAATTACGATAAAGCTATATTTTTGAAAAATCCCGTTACACCAAATAAAAACATTTTCTGTAAAAGAATTCTTTAGAAACATTGGGGAATTTATGACCAAGTTTGATATGATCAATATGGCCAGACGGCTTGTGGACATAAGAGCCCAAGCGAACGGCTAGTGGACATAAGAGCCCTAGCGAATGGTCGACCAAACGGCTTGTGGACATAAGAGCCCAAGCGAACGGCCAGTGGACATAAGAGCCCTGGCGAATGGTTATTTATAAATATTGATTATGAGGATTGCGGTCACAAGAGCCCTGGTGAATGGTGAACTATAAAAGAAACGAAAAATATTTTTAGAAATGATACTTTTGAAATTGGCTGCGGCCGCCGGATCACCGGCTAAATGATATATTGATGAAATGGTTATGTAACGGGAGAACAAAATATTTAAGGTTTTTAAGTCTTTATGCCTTGCAAATCATTTTCCTACAAGAAATCTTTTTATTAAATTTAACTAAAGGCTTTGAAACCCCTAACCCATGCTATGTGTTAACTTACTCAGCGCGTTTTTGCTGACCCAAACCATACATCTCCTTTTTCTTACAGAGTACGAAGAATATGCATCGTCATATGCATACATGGGAACATTAGGGGAAATCTTTATTTTAAATCCCTGCATTTAATTACGACTTGCATGAACGGGCCTGTTTAACCCGTGTTTTGGCCATGTTGGCCCTATATTTAAATTCCGCTGCAACTTTGATGTATTATCTTTAAATTATATATGAATGGGCTGTTTGAATATTTTAAATTCTGAAAAACCATAGCCTTGCATCTCTTTAGTGAGCTCGGAGAAACCGTGTCTTGCTAGGGAGGTGTGGCGGTGGCATCCCGGCCTGGGTTACCAAAACCGGGGTGTTACAGAGTGGTATCAGAGCCCGGAATATTTTAAAGCTATTATTTTACATAGCCCGGAATATTTTTAAACTACTATTTTAAAGAGCCCAATTATTATTTTGAAATTAAAGCCCAAAAATTTTTTTAGAAGCCCAATAAATTATTTTGGGCCCAATAACCTTGTTTTTATTTAAAGCCCAAATAATTTATTTCTTTCGGCCCAAACCTTTTATCCTTATTTTAATCTATCCATGGAATAAATTTATTTTTTTTAACCCATGGATAAATAAAGGCATGCATAAAATTTTTTTTTTTTGGGGGATCACCTATGCATATGCATACATAAATATTTGCACTAGCTCTTTTTATGCGAATTATCGGTGATAAGGAACACTCCTACCTTAGAACTGGACATGATCTTGACTTAGGAGCGCCAACTAAAGACTAACTTTGCCTTAGTCCTAGATCTTGATCACTTAGAAACTCATCTTCGCGTGCTTCTAGAATGACACCTAGAAGAAAACTGAGGAAGGATCATATGCGATGATACCCGAACATGGTTGTGAATAATACATAGGCAGTTATGGGGACATAACTGTAATCTTAAGGGGGGGAGGATGTAATACCCCGTAAGAATGCATAAGCATTTAATTCGAAACTCGAATATTTTGTATCCCAAATAAATTCTTTTTGAACTACGTAATGACTTGATCCCTTCACAGGGTACGTAGGCAACTTGGAAATTTCAATTCTGGGTTCAGTCAAATAATATTAAACAACAAAACACAATGATACAATCGCAATCAATCAATCGATCAATAAGTCGCGCAACTTCGGGGACGAAGTTGATTTTTAAGGAGGGTAGATTGTAATACCATAGAAATTGCCCGAAATATATATATGAATATATATTTTTGATTAATTCACTAAGTAGATTTTTAATCAAATCTATATATATTTATATGTTCAAATATGTGCTTAAAGATTAGTATATTATTTTCTACAAAACATACTTTGAAAAATTATATATATTTGTCTTTTCAAATAAATATATGGATTTCAATATCAAGTGTAATAAGTATATGGTTCATAGAATATTTTAAATCCATATACAAGTTTATATACACATATATACCTTGGTCTTGAAATAATCTTTCCAAACATGTACACATGTATATACATGTATATATTTACATGTTTAAATTATAATGAGAATTATCTATTTTCTATATATCCTTGATTAATCATTCTACCCATATTTTTTTTATTATGGGATTATTCTAGAATGCCATAATATAATTGGGAATAATTTGACTATGGTTTGAAATTGTAGGGTGGAATATTATTCATATCTTGTCATTTTCAAATAAAGAATATATTCCTTTTTGAAGCTATGTATGACTTACAAGATCACAAAAATTCCCACATTATGATTTTTTTTAAGATAAGAATCTTAATATATATATATATAAAAAAAAAGATGTGATACCCCGCAGAGAGTCGTCGCACGCCGAGGTAAGAATTTAATTTTCAAACCTCAAATATTTTATGTGTGCGAATCATTACATGCATTACTATCAATCCGAGTGCGACCCAACTTCGAGGACGAAGTTGATTTCTAAGGAGGGTAGACTGTAATACCCGAGAAATCGACATTAAGTTTTAAAATCCGAAGATTAAGAATTTGGATTTAATTATCGAAATCGAATTAATTCCGAGAGAGCGGAATTAAATATTTCGGATAATCGCGACTCGAGATAGATGTATCGAATTATCCCAAAAATCACGGATAATTCATATTATGATTTTTAAGAGATTAAAATCATAATATTTAAAAAAAAAAAAAAAAAAATCGACAGCAGGTGGCCGCGCGGTGGCCGCGCGGAGCGCGCCACCAGCGCGCCACTCTGCTGTTATGGCAGATTCATAACGCTCCATGCGTTTCATGCCATGAATTGGTGGTGGGCGATCCCAAACGACTCTAATTTGATTTTTCAGACGTTGGAGGGTGTGTGGGGATGGTTTTGGATAGATTTTTGGGTGTGTTAACACTCCACAAACTCTGGATAAGGCAATACTTTAAGCACTTTGGAGCATTACTTGGACCATGATGTGTAAGGTGGATAATGGGGGATATGGAGAGCCAATTTTGAGTAATGATTGGCCATTTAACACCCCCACATCCCCTATACTCATGATTACCCCAATAAGAACCGTCCACTCCCCATTATATTAACCAAATCAGTCACCATTCCATCCATTTTCCTCTATATGTCACAAAATCTGAGAACATTGGAGTGTGGTGAGAATTGAGTGTTGTTCATAGGATTTCAGAGGTTTCCTTCGAAGTTGGGCACTTCCAATCTATCATTCTTTAGGTAAGTGAGGATTTCATTCTTGTTCCTTAGTCCTAAACTCGAAATACAGACCCCTAAGTGAAGGATTTTGCTAACCGTTCGAATATAGGATCCATTGTAGGAGGAGGAGACTGTTGAGGCCGATCCGGGCGATCTCAGGCATTCTATCAAGAGGAATTTCGATCCTAAACTCATCTCAAGTAAGTTAGTATTGTGCACGTCGATTTTTAGGAGTTTTGGTTGAGTATAACTCGAGATATTGGATCATCTCTATTTCTTATAAAATCTGTCAAATAGGGTTTTCTTGTGACCAATCTTATTGTTCTATAAATTCGACCATGATCCGTACATTTTTAGGAGAAACTTCCAAAATGAAACTTGTTCCTAACGTCCTAAAGATGCTCTCTGTAAATTTTTATAATTTTTGGACAAGTTTTGGTCACCCAAATTCGATCTGGTATTTTCTGCGCATTTGTGAACAGATTTAATGTATGTATGTAGTCAGTTTTGTTGTTCGATTCACCCTCTCCTATGATCGTTTTTAGTGCTTGATGTCTTCATGAAATTTGTTCCATTATGTGTCTAGAACGTCCCTGTAAAGTTTCATGATTTTTGGAGCACAAATGAAATTGTTATGAATTTTTGAGTTCACTGTGGTCGAATTCACTGAAGCGAGAGAATTTGAATTTCAATAGCTTCCTGAAATCGATTGAATGACCTACTTAGAGTCCGAATTTTGAGATGGCTATTTCTATGAAAAATGCTTATTTTGATGTTTTCTAGCTACTGTAATTTTTCCAGAATTTTTAAAAATCGTTTACTGCATTTTTAAATGCGATTTCAGAAACTGTTATTATGGCATTTTTAATCGGTAAATGCTATTTTGATTATTCGATGAACTATGAGTCGATTGTTACTCATTTTTGAAGAATATGGATTCTGGAAATGTGGAAATATTATGAAGTGATAAAATGTGTTTTTTTTAAACTTTGTAAGTTTTGATCGAGTGGGATGCCAATGTGGTGAATTATGTCGCCCTCTTTTATAGCCAAAACGGCATTGATTATGGTGATGTATGAGTCTATACTCCTAGATGTATCCGTATGGGTTATCTAGGGCTCCGGAGTGTGTCTGTATAGGGTCCGCTGCATGCACTTACCTCGTGGGTACGAGTCCCAGAGGTTGATCCCAAGGGTTCGTCCCTAGGATATGTTTGAGTCCTTGTGGGTATAAAGTCCCAAAGGTTGGTCCTGTGGGTTCGTCCCTAGGATATGTTAATGGGGTGTCCTCGATCATAACTAACATTGGTAAAATGTTCGTGGCATATGTGTAAGAATTTTAATTTAATTTATTTACTCGTTTTTTTAAATAAATATATTACTTTGTATATTCTCCTAAAAACTTTTAAAATTCGTTGTGCTATATATTAACTTACGCAGTACCTTTGTACTGATAAATTGTTGTTTTATTTTCCTTTCAGATTTCGCAGAGTAAGCATCGCATGGAGGGATGGGATTTTCCCTTTTTAAAAAAGAAGACTTGTCGCATTTTATTTATTTTAAATTATGCATTGGACTTAGACTCTGGTTTTGGCCGCATGTTTTGGCCCTGTTTATTTTTGCTTCCGCACTGCTTATTATTATTATTATGCGTGTTATACTCTGATTAAATTCGGGCTTATTTGAATGGTTTTAAATATTTTTAAGTCAATGATGCAACTTAAGCCTTAGCATCCTTTTAAACAAACTCGATTTAATCGGGTCTTGTTTGGAAGGGTGTGGCGGTAGCGTCCCGGCCTGGGTTACCAAATCCGGGGTGTTACAAAGTGGTATCAGAGCCCGAAATACTTATTTTTAAAAGCTATTATTTTTCGGCCCAATATAGAGGCCCAAAGTATTAATTATTATTTTTAAGCTTTTTAAGTATTATTTCCATGGAAAGGAAATTTATTTTAAAACCCATGGAAAATATATCTCAAAAATTCGACAAGTCTCGAAATATTATTTTTGGGGGTTGCATATGCATTAACATATGTGCTTGAAATGTGCAAGATATTGATTCGTTAAATATTTATTTATAGATGGCAGACCCAAAGCTTTTTAACATGATGACCGATATGCTATGTTCGATGACTAGCATCATGCATGAGTTAAGACATAGCCGTGATGAGGTTAGTGCATATAAGGACCATGTAAAAGGTATCGAGAAAGAGTTGGAGAAATTGAGGAATGCTCGACAGGAGGATTTGGGCCGTATCGCTGCTCTTGAAACTCTGTTTCATGAGGAGCAACACAACAACCACATGCTTAGGGGACGTGTGTTTACTTTGGAGCATGAGATTGTTGACCTTCAAAACCGACTCAATGCACCGGAACCTGAGGAGGAAGAGGAAGAAGAGGAGGACCCAGACATGTATATTGATATTGAGGGCGTGGATGAGGAGGAACCGGAGGCCGAGATAGTGGACCCACCGATACCTCTTGACTCCGATGGGGAGTATGAGCATGACAGGGCACTCCTCGGCTATTCTCCCGATTATCTACTAGATTGATTGCATCATATCGTTGGAGTATCTATTGCTTTCCGTATTTTATATTACCTTGATTTGCCTTCCATTGTAGCTGCTTTATAATATTTTTCCTAAATGATCTAGTGAAGCATTTTCCCTTTCCTTTGTTGCGTCGTCTCTTTTAGAATTCTGCGTACTTGAGATGTTGGAACTTACTAACTTGACTACTAACCTACCGTAGAATTTGATTCTTACCCTTGCGTGCTTATCTAACAGAATGCCGCCAAGGGGAAGACCGCGAAGGGAAAACCCCGCTGTTAACAACGCCCACCCTAATGTACCAGCCGAAGGTGGCGCACCACTGAACCCGGACGGGGCAAATGGGCCAGTGGGTGCAAACCCACCTAATGTTGGAGGACAGGCGGGCGCTGTACCCAATGTTGTAGACGCACGGTTGAGGACTGTAGAGCAAGTCCTCATAGCACTGGGCAACGCCGAAGTTAATAGGGCCCAAGCGGCGGTACCTCCGCCGGCAGCCCGTATTAACTATCTGGCAATGGTAAACCCATACCAGCCGCCCCATTACGAAGGACAAGAAGATCCCGCAAAGCTAGAAGACTGGATGAGGACATTTGATAAGCTTTTGAACGCCGTCAGATGTCCCGAGAATGAGAAGGTGAGAGTAGCTACGTACTATTTGAGTGGGGAGGCGGATGAATGGTGGCAGAACCACCAAGGGGGACTAGCGGATGGCGAGCAAGTTTATTTTTGGGAAGAATTCAAGGAGATGATGAGAGAGAGATTTTACCCTCTTAGCACGAAGACGGCTAAATACGAAGAGTTTATCAACTTTCGTCAGGGTACTCAGACAGTACAGGAGTACTATACGAGGTTCAAGGAACTCGTCCGTTTCGCTCCAAGATTGGTACCGACTGATGCTGACAAAGCCCAGAAATTTGAGATGGGGCTGAACCTCAGCATCAGAGAGATTCTAGTTGGCGGACAGCACACAACTCTGCAGGCTGTTTACGATCGTGCAGTGGCAATCGCACGGGTTCAACAGCTGAAGCGCAAGGACCATGGGGAGTCGAGCAAGGGCTCGAATCAATTTGATAAGAGGAATCGGAGCAACAACAATGGTAACAACTTTAGGAGAGGGAACGACCTGGCGAAGAATGAAGGACAGAGAAGAATTGAGAACAAAGGGTTCAACCAAGGAGGGAATGGAAATCGGAGGCCTGGGAATCAGGGTGCTTTCATACCCCGATGCCCGCAATGCAACATTCCGCACCTGGTGCGCGAATGCCCGAAACCTGGGTCTTGTTATAGGTGTGGCAGAGATGGCCACCTGAGAAGGGATTGTAGAATTCGAGAGGAGACAATCGAGAAGAGGCTGGACTTAGTGATTCGTCCAACTGGGAATCACCCAACTGGGCCGAATCAGCATAACAATCAAGGACAAAGGTTCCAACAAGCTCAAGGGCCACCCCAGAATCACAACCAGCAGAGAAATCAAGGCGGAGCCGTGGGACGCTTGAACGTGATCAACCAAGCGGATTTGGCCGCTCAGGGAGAAGTGATCACTGGTACGTTTACTGCTTTAAGCGTACCCGTTAAAGTTTTGTTCGATTCAGGCGCGAGCTGTTCTTTAATATCTACAAGGATTATATCTGCCTTAGATCTACCAGCGCCTACGAACATTAACTTAGGAATTCAATTACCATCGGGAAAGGTGATATCGTGTTTGAAACGATACGATGGAACCCCGATAGTAATCAAGAATCTAGAATTCTTTGCGAATTTAATTGAGTTTGATCTTGGGAATTTCGACGTCATCTTAGGCATGGATTTTCTGACTCAATATAAAGCTGTTATTGAGTGCCAGAAGCAGAAGATTTCCTTAGCCAAGAGTCGAGGGAGGAAGGTTGTGTATTACATGCAGCCTCGAAAGAAAAACGCTAAGGTAGTGAATGCCTTGAGGTTCTACAATCTCATACGGAAAGGCTATCACTTATATGCATGCTATGTGCATAACCTCAACGATGAGGGAAACAAGATCGACGAGATCCCAGTCATAAAAGAATATCCTGACGTTTTTCCAGAAGATATCCCAGGGATGCCACCTGAGCGAGAGATTGAATTCACGATTGATCTGGTACCTGGAACCGAACCGGTATCCAAGGCACCATATCGCATGGCGCCAGCAGAAATGAAAGAGCTGAAGGAACAACTAGAAGAGTTGTTATCAAAAGGTTATATTCGACCGAGTACGTCACCTTGGGGAGCGCCAGTCCTATTCGTTAAAAAGAAGGACGGTGGACTTCGGTTATGCATAGACTACAGAGGTCTTAATCAAGTCACGATTAAGAACAAGTACCCGCTACCTAGGATCGAAGACCTTTTCGATCAACTGAGAGGAGCTTCGGTATTTTCCAAGATCGACCTGAGATCTGGATACCACCAACTGCGTATAGCCGAGAAGGATATACCGAAGACAGCGTTTCGTACGAGATATGGGCACTACGAATTCACCGTAATGTCCTTTGGTCTCACAAACGCTCCCGCAGTATTCATGAACCTCATGAATAGTGTTTTCCGAGAGTTGCTAGATTCTTGTGTCGTCGTATTCATCGATGACATTCTAGTTTACTCAAGGGACGATGAGGAGCATACGAAACACTTGCATCAAGTGCTCGGAACTCTGAGGAGGAATCAGCTGTACGCAAAACTGTCGAAATGCGAGTTTTGGATGAAGGAAGTCGCATTCTTGGGGCACATAGTATCGGCTAAGGGAGTGTCGGTTGACCCGGCAAAAATATCGGCAGTGATTGATTGGCCGGCACCGACGAGTCAGACAGAAGTAAGAAGCTTTCTTGGACTAGCCGGATACTACAGAAGATTCGTGAAAGATTTCTCCAAGATTGCAAGGCCAATGACCCAACTGCTGAAGAAGGGATTAAAGTTCGAATGGACGACAGAGTGCGAAAAGTCTTTCCATGAACTCAAGAAAAGACTCACCACAGCGCCAGTCCTGATACTTCCATCAGAAACGGAAGATTTTGAAGTGTACAGTGACGCTTCAAAAGAAGGACTCGGGTGTGTACTTATGCAGAACCAGAGGGTTATTTCCTACGCATCGCGACAGCTCAAGCCGCATGAGGAGAATTATCCGACGCACGATCTAGAATTAGCCGCGGTGGTGTTCGCTCTCAAGATTTGGCGACACTACTTATACGGACGAACATGTCGGATGTTCACGGATCACAAGAGCCTCAAGTACATATTTACTCAGAAGGAGTTAAATATGAGGCAGCGGAGATGGCTTGAGTTAATCAAGGACTACGACCTGGATATAGCTTATCACGAAGGAAAAGCAAACGTCGTGGCCGACGCATTAAGCCGAAAGGCGAAGCACACGACAAACACTCTTATTTTACCGTCAGGACTATATATGGACTTAGCAAGGTTGGAAACTGAACTAGTCCATTATGGGACTGTGGTAGAAAGGGTGAATGCCGTGACGATTGAATCTACCGTATTTGACGAGATTATGACAGCTCAGCCGGATGATGAGAATCTCAAGAGGATCAAGGAGAAGATGGACGAGGGAAAAGCGGTAGGATTCACAGTCCACGATGACGGGAGTATTCGCTTTAAAGGGAGGTGGTGCGTTCCTCACAAGTGTGAGGAATTGAAGCAGAAATTGATGAGGAAGGCCACAGTACGCCTTATTCAGTACACCCTGGTGGTGATAAGTTGTACAAAGATTTGAAGAAAATCTATTGGTGGCCGAGAATGAAGAAAGATGTTGCAGATTTTGTGGCTAAATGTATAACTTGCCAAAAGGTAAAGGCAGTACGGCAAAAGCCATTGGGATTGGTGAAACCGTTGGAGATCCCAAGTTGGAAATGGGATAGTATTTCCATGGACTTTGTCTCGGGCTTACCAAGATCTCCTCGAGGGATGAACAAAATTTGGGTAATAGTTGATCGATTAACAAAGACTGCCATCTTTATACCAATGAAAGACAATTGGTCGATGGATCAACTCGCCAAGGCATATATCGATAATGTGGTTCGAAGGCACGGAGTGCCACATGACATTATTTCGGACCGAGACAGTAGATTTGTCTCAAATTTTTGGACAAAATTACAAGAAGCCTTGGGAACCCAAATCAAGATGAGCACAGCCTTTCATCCGATGACTGACGGTCAAACTGAGCGGACGATACAAACACTTGAAGATATGCTTAGAGCGTGTGTACTTGAATTCAAGGGAAGTTGGGAGAACCACTTACCGCTAATAGAATTCTCGTATAACAACAGTTACCATGCTAGTATTGGCATGGCACCGTTCGAAGCTCTCTATGGACGCAAGTGTCGCAGTCCGCTATGCTGGACAAAGGATGAAAATTCTGTAGTTGTTGGACCTCAGCTCATTGAAGATATGAGTAAACAGATCCAGATTGTCCAACAAAAGATGAAGGCCGCACAAGATCG
Source organism: Hygrophila difformis (assembly GCA_030278955.1). Classification (NCBI taxonomy): domain Eukaryota; kingdom Viridiplantae; phylum Streptophyta; class Magnoliopsida; order Lamiales; family Acanthaceae; genus Hygrophila; species Hygrophila difformis. The sequence goes on from JAOANR010000004.1 coordinate 44,933,971, forward strand.
CCAAAAGAGCTATGCCGATACGAGGCGACAAGAGTTGGAATTCCAAGTGGGAGACAAGGTTATGCTAAAGGTGTCACCCATGAAGGGGGTGATGCGATTTGGCAAACGAGGGAAGCTGAGTCCTCGTTACATTGGTCCATACGAGATTTTAGACCGTGTAGGTACCTTGGCCTACCGATTGGCTCTTCCACCGGAATTATCACGGGTGCACAACGTGTTTCATGTTTCTCAGCTGAAGAAATATGTGCACGATCCAACTCACGTCTTGCAAACTGATGTGATTGAGCTGGATGATGACCTGACGTATGAGGAGTATCCGATCGAGATACTGGACGTCAAAGAAAGAGTCACAAGAAACAAGACCGTGAGGATGGTAAAAGTACTATGGTCTAATCATGGTACCGAAGAAGCGACGTGGGAGTTGGAAGCGGATATGAAGCAGAAATATCCCAACCTTTTTCAACTCGATTCGTGAGCAGTTATGGGGACATAACTGTAGTCCTAAGGGGGGGAGGATGTGATACCCCGCAGAGAGTCGTCGCACGCCGAGGTAAGAATTTAATTTTCAAACCTCAAATATTTTATGTGTGCGAATCATTACATGCATTACTATCAATCCGAGTGCGACCCAACTTCGAGGACGAAGTTGATTTCTAAGGAGGGTAGACTGTAATACCCGAGAAATCGACATTAAGTTTTAAAATCCGAAGATTAAGAATTTGATTTAATTATCGAAATCGAATTAATTCCGAGAGAGCGGAATTAAATATTTCGGATAATCGCGACTCGAGATAGATGTATCGAATTATCCCAAAAATCTCGGATAATTCATATTATGATTTTTAAGAGATTAAAATCATAATATTTAAAAAAAAAAAAAAAAAAAAATCGACAGCAGGTGGCCGCGCGGTGGCCGCGCGGAGCGCGCCACCAGCGCGCCACTCTGCTGTTATGGCAGATTCATAACGCTCCATGCGTTTCATGCCATGAATTGGTGGTGGGCGATCCCAAACGACTCTAATTTGATTTTTCAGACGTTGGAGGGTGTGTGGGGATGGTTTTGGATAGATTTTTGGGTGTGTTAACACTCCACAAACTCTGGATAAGGCAATACTTTAAGCACTTTGGAGCATTACTTGGACCATGATGTGTAAGGTGGATAATGGGGGATATGGAGAGCCAATTTTGAGTAATGACTGGCCATTTAACACCCCCACATCCCCTATACTCATGATTACCCCAATAAGAACCGTCCACTCCCCATTATATTAACCAAATCAGTCACCATTCCATCCATTTTCCTCTATATGTCACAAAATCTGAGAACATTGGAGTGTGGTGAGAATTGAGTGTTGTTCATAGGATTTCAGAGGTTTCCTTCGAAGTTGGGCACTTCCAATCTATCATTCTTTAGGTAAGTGAGGATTTCATTCTTGTTCCTTAGTCCTAAACTCGAAATACAGACCCCTAAGTGAAGGATTTTGCTAACCGTTCGAATATAGGATCCATTGTAGGAGGAGGAGACTGTTGAGGCCGATCCGGGCGATCTCAGGCATTCTATCAAGAGGAATTTCGATCCTAAACTCATCTCAAGTAAGTTAGTATTGTGCACGTCGATTTTTAGGAGTTTTGGTTGAGTATAACTCGAGATATTGGATCATCTCTATTTCTTATAAAATCTGTCAAATAGGGTTTTCTTGTGACCAATCTTATTGTTCTATAAATTCGACCATGATCCGTACATTTTTAGGAGAAACTTCCAAAATGAAACTTGTTCCTAACGTCCTAAAGATGCTCTCTGTAAATTTTTATAATTTTTGGACAAGTTTTGGTCACCCAAATTCGATCTGGTATTTTCTGCGCATTTGTGAACAGATTTAATGTATGTATGTAGTCAGTTTTGTTGTTCGATTCACCCTCTCCTATGATCGTTTTTAGTGCTTGATGTCTTCATGAAATTTGTTCCATTATGTGTCTAGAACGTCCCTGTAAAGTTTCATGATTTTTGGAGCACAAATGAAATTGTTATGAATTTTTGAGTTCACTGTGGTCGAATTCACTGAAGCGAGAGAATTTGAATTTCAATAGCTTCCTGAAATCGATTGAATGACCTACTTAGAGTCCGAATTTTGAGATGGCTATTTCTATGAAAAATGCTTATTTTGATGTTTTCTAGCTACTGTAATTTTTCCAGAATTTTTAAAAATCGTTTACTGCATTTTTAAATGCGATTTCAGAAACTGTTATTATGGCATTTTTAATCGGTAAATGCTATTTTGATTATTCGATGAACTATGAGTCGATTGTTACTCATTTTTGAAGAATATGGATTCTGGAAATGTGGAAATATTATGAAGCGATAAAATGTGTTTTTTTAAACTTTGTAAGTTTTGATCGAGTGGGATGCCAATGTGGTGAATTATGTCGCCCTCTTTTATAGCCAAAACGGCATTGATTATGGTGATGTATGAGTCTATACTCCTAGATGTATCCGTATGGGTTATCTAGGGCTCCGGAGTGTGTCTGTATAGGGTCCGCTGCATGCACTTACCTCGTGGGTACGAGTCCCAGAGGTTGATCCCAAGGGTTCGTCCCTAGGATATGTTTGAGTCCTTGTGGGTATAAAGTCCCAAAGGTTGGTCCTGTGGGTTCGTCCCTAGGATATGTTAATGGGGTGTCCTCGATCATAACTAACATTGGTAAAATGTTCGTGGCATATGTGTAAGAATTTTAATTTAATTTATTTACTCGTTTTTTTAAATAAATATATTACTTTGTATATTCTCCTAAAAACTTTTAAAATTCGTTGTGCTATATATTAACTTACGCAGTACCTTTGTACTGATAAATTGTTGTTTTATTTTCCTTTCAGATTTCGCAGAGTAAGCATCGCATGGAGGGATGGGATTTTCCCTTTTTAAAAAGAAGACTTGTCGCATTTTATTTATTTTAAATTATGCATTGGACTTAGACTCTGGTTTTGGCCGCATGTTTTGGCCCTGTTTATTTTTGCTTCCGCACTGCTTATTATTATTATTATTATGCGTGTTATACTCTGATTAAATTCGGGCTTATTTGAATGGTTTTAAATATTTTTAAGTCAATGATGCAACTTAAGCCTTAGCATCCTTTTAAACAAACTCGATTTAATCGGGTCTTGTTTGGAACGGTGTGGCGGTAGCGTCCCGGCCTGGGTTACCAAATCCGGGGTGTTACAAAAAATTTAAAAAAAAAAAAAAAATTTAAAAGTTACTGTAGCACGTGTCTACTGTAGCAGTACTGTAGCACTACTGTAGCACGTGCGGGTACTGTAGCAGCCGATCACTTGTCGGATTTTTGTCTCTTTAATGGCAAAAATACACCCCCAACACCCCATTATCATCCTTTCAAATCCCTTCTTCATCCCAAACTCTCCCAAAGCCAAAACACCTTTCCGGCGAACTTCCGACGAACTTCCGGCAACTTTCCGGCAACCAAATCCGACCAAGGAAGTGTGTAGATCAAGGATCACAGTGCTTAGATCTTTGTCGGGAACTTTGCGTTTCGTAGATCCGTTCGTAGGTGTTTGGACGACTCAAGAACACAATCTTTGTAAGTTAACCTTACTATGGTTTTGGGTGACTTAAAATGCAACCAAACATAGAGATTCAACTCAAGAAAGTTAATAAAAATCTGTCAACAAGAGAAACCCTCAACGCAGCGTTTTCGTATGAATTTTTCGAACCTCTAAAGCTGCTCAAACAATAAAACTCAAAACATGAAAAGTGTTGCTAAGGCTTTGGTCTAGCTTCTGTAAAAATTTCATAATTTTTCATGATGTTTTGAAACCTGAAACCAACCCAAAACCGAAGAGTATTAAATCTGAATCTTAGAACTTTGGCAGATTTCACTCTCAATCTTGTTGGTTATTTTGACCATGGATCTAGGCCGATCTAGGATTGGTGTTGAACATGAAAGTTGTAGATCTATGAGTTTAGAACATTTCTGCAAGTTTTTAGAATTTTTCGTTGAGATTTGAGCCTCCGAATCTGAGCCGATCCAATCTGCGTTAGTACCGAAATCAAGAACCTTGATAGATTTCATAATCAAACTCGACGAGCAAAACTCTTACTTCGAGTGTTCAAACCTGAAAACTCAAAACTAAGATTTTGATCCAAAGATCATAAGCTATATTGTGTAAAAATTTCAAAGATTTTCATCGAGTTTTGATACCCCAAATCATGTCGGACATATTCTGCGTTTTAAGAATTTTCAAAGGATGACAGATTTCATATCCAATCTTGAGGAGCTTATTCTTATTATTTCTAGCCCGAACCAATCTTTGAGTTCTAAACAAAAGTTGTTGGAAATCAAGTCTAGTATGTGCCTGTAAAATTTCAGAATTTTTGAAGTTCATTTGATATGATAAAAAGTCAAATCTTTTAACGTTGTCAAACCTGAATCCTGACAGCTTTTTGTTTGAGTCGAAAACTCGATTTTTGACATGCTTCCCATCGTTTTTCCGAAAAACTTAAAACACGAAAGTTGTTCGTTGGGATGTTTTTGAGATGCTGTACAAATTTCAGATCAATCGCCTAAGAAATGGATTTTTAAACCAAAAAGGCGCAAACTGTGACATCGATCGATTTTTGAAATCTTTTAAACAACGATCGAGACGTTGGAATTACGATAAAGCTATATTTTTGAAAAATCCCGTTACACCAAATAAAAACATTTTCTGTAAAAGAATTCTTTAGAAACATTGGGGAATTTATGACCAAGTTTGATATGATCAATATGGCCAGACGGCTTGTGGACATAAGAGCCCAAGCGAACGGCTAGTGGACATAAGAGCCCTAGCGAATGGTCGACCAAACGGCTTGTGGACATAAGAGCCCAAGCGAACGGCCAGTGGACATAAGAGCCCTGGCGAATGGTTATTTATAAATATTGATTATGAGGATTGCGGTCACAAGAGCCCTGGTGAATGGTGAACTATAAAAGAAACGAAAAATATTTTTAGAAATGATACTTTTGAAATTGGCTGCGGCCGCCGGATCACCGGCTAAATGATATATTGATGAAATGGTTATGTAACGGGAGAACAAAATATTTAAGGTTTTTAAGTCTTTATGCCTTGCAAATCATTTTCCTACAAGAAATCTTTTTATTAAATTTAACTAAAGGCTTTGAAACCCCTAACCCATGCTATGTGTTAACTTACTCAGCGCGTTTTTGCTGACCCAAACCATACATCTCCTTTTTCTTACAGAGTACGAAGAATATGCATCGTCATATGCATACATGGGAACATTAGGGGAAATCTTTATTTTAAATCCCTGCATTTAATTACGACTTGCATGAACGGGCCTGTTTAACCCGTGTTTTGGCCATGTTGGCCCTATATTTAAATTCCGCTGCAACTTTGATGTATTATCTTTAAATTATATATGAATGAGCTGTTTGAATATTTTAAATTCTGAAAAACCATAGCCTTGCATCTCTTTAGTGAGCTCGGAGAAACCGTGTCTTGCTAGGGAGGTGTGGCGGTGGCATCCCGGCCTGGGTTACCAAAACCGGGGTGTTACAGAGTGGTATCAGAGCCCGGAATATTTTAAAGCTATTATTTTACATAGCCCGGAATATTTTTAAACTACTATTTTAAAGAGCCCAATTATTATTTTGAAATTAAAGCCCAAAAATTTTTTTAGAAGCCCAATAAATTATTTTGGGCCCAATAACCTTGTTTTTATTTAAAGCCCAAATAATTTATTTCTTTCGGCCCAAACCTTTTATCCTTATTTTAATCTATCCATGGAATAAATTTATTTTTTTTTAACCCATGGATAAATAAAGGCATGCATAAAATTTTTTTTTTTGGGGGGATCACCTATGCATATGCATACATAAATATTTGCACTAGCTCTTTTTATGCGAATTATCGGTGATAAGGAACACTCCTACCTTAGAACTGGACATGATCTTGACTTAGGAGCGCCAACTAAAGACTAACTTTGCCTTAGTCCTAGATCTTGATCACTTAGAAACTCATCTTCGCGTGCTTCTAGAATGACACCTAGAAGAAAACTGAGGAAGGATCATATGCGATGATACCCGAACATGGTTGTGAATAATACATAGGCAGTTATGGGGACATAACTGTAATCTTAAGGGGGGGAGGATGTAATACCCCGTAAGAATGCATAAGCATTTAATTCGAAACTCGAATATTTTGTATCCCAAATAAATTCTTTTTGAACTACGTAATGACTTGATCCCTTCACAGGGTACGTAGGCAACTTGGAAATTTCAATTCTGGGTTCAGTCAAATAATATTAAACAACAAAACACAATGATACAATCGCAATCAATCAATCGATCAATAAGTCGCGCAACTTCGGGGACGAAGTTGATTTTTAAGGAGGGTAGATTGTAATACCATAGAAATTGCCCGATATATATATATGAATATATATTTTTGATTAATTCACTAAGTAGATTTTTAATCAAATCTATATATATTTATATGTTCAAATATGTGCTTAAAGATTAGTATATTATTTTCTACAAAACATACTTTGAAAAATTATATATATTTGTCTTTTCAAATAAATATATGGATTTCAATATCAAGTGTAATAAGTATATGGTTCATAGAATATTTTAAATCCATATACAAGTTTATATACACATATATACCTTGGTCTTGAAATAATCTTTCCAAACATGTACACATGTATATACATGTATATATTTACATGTTTAAATTATAATGAGAATTATCTATTTTCTATATATCCTTGATTAATCATTCTACCCATATTTTTTTTATTATGGGATTATTCTAGAATGCCATAATATAATTGGGAATAATTTGACTATGGTTTGAAATTGTAGGGTGGAATATTATTCATATCTTGTCATTTTCAAATAAAGAATATATTCCTTTTTGAAGCTATGTATGACTTACAAGATCACAAAAATTCCCACATTATGATTTTTTTTAAGATAAGAATCTTAATATATATATATAAAAAAAAAAAAAATTTAAAAAAAAAAAAAATTTAAAAGTTACTGTAGCACGTGTCTACTGTAGCAGTACTGTAGCACTACTGTAGCACGTGCGGGTACTGTAGCAGCCGATCACTTGTCGGATTTTTGTCTCTTTAATGGCAAAAATACACCCCCAACACCCCATTATCATCCTTTCAAATCCCTTCTTCATCCCAAACTCTCCCAAAGCCAAAACACCTTTCCGGCGAACTTCCGACGAACTTCCGGCAACTTTCCGGCAACCAAATCCGACCAAGGAAGTGTGTAGATCAAGGATCACAGTGCTTAGATCTTTGTCGGGAACTTTGCGTTTCGTAGATCCGTTCGTAGGTGTTTGGACGACTCAAGAACACAATCTTTGTAAGTTAACCTTACTATGGTTTTGGGTGACTTAAAATGCAACCAAACATAGAGATTCAACTCAAGAAAGTTAATAAAAATCTGTCAACAAGAGAAACCCTCAACGCAGCGTTTTCGTATGAATTTTTCGAACCTCTAAAGCTGCTCAAACAATAAAACTCAAAACATGAAAAGTGTTGCTAAGGCTTTGGTCTAGCTTCTGTAAAAATTTCATAATTTTTCATGATGTTTTGAAACCTGAAACCAACCCAAAACCGAAGAGTATTAAATCTGAATCTTAGAACTTTGGCAGATTTCACTCTCAATCTTGTTGGTTATTTTGACCATGGATCTAGGCCGATCTAGGATTGGTGTTGAACATGAAAGTTGTAGATCTATGAGTTTAGAACATTTCTGCAAGTTTTTAGAATTTTTCGTTGAGATTTGAGCCTCCGAATCTGAGCCGATCCAATCTGCGTTAGTACCGAAATCAAGAACCTTGATAGATTTCATAATCAAACTCGACGAGCAAAACTCTTACTTCGAGTGTTCAAACCTGAAAACTCAAAACTAAGATTTTGATCCAAAGATCATAAGCTATATTGTGTAAAAATTTCAAAGATTTTCATCGAGTTTTGATACCCCAAATCATGTCGGACATATTCTGCGTTTTAAGAATTTTCAAAGGATGACAGATTTCATATCCAATCTTGAGGAGCTTATTCTTATTATTTCTAGCCCGAACCAATCTTTGAGTTCTAAACAAAAGTTGTTGGAAATCAAGTCTAGTATGTGCCTGTAAAATTTCAGAATTTTTGAAGTTCATTTGATATGATAAAAAGTCAAATCTTTTAACGTTGTCAAACCTGAATCCTGACAGCTTTTTGTTTGAGTCGAAAACTCGATTTTTGACATGCTTCCCATCGTTTTTCCGAAAAACTTAAAACACGAAAGTTGTTCGTTGGGATGTTTTTGAGATGCTGTACAAATTTCAGATCAATCGCCTAAGAAATGGATTTTTAAACCAAAAAGGCGCAAACTGTGACATCGATCGATTTTTGAAATCTTTTAAACAACGATCGAGACGTTGGAATTACGATAAAGCTATATTTTTGAAAAATCCCGTTACACCAAATAAAAACATTTTCTGTAAAAGAATTCTTTAGAAACATTGGGGAATTTATGACCAAGTTTGATATGATCAATATGGCCAGACGGCTTGTGGACATAAGAGCCCAAGCGAACGGCTAGTGGACATAAGAGCCCTAGCGAATGGTCGACCAAACGGCTTGTGGACATAAGAGCCCAAGCGAACGGCCAGTGGACATAAGAGCCCTGGCGAATGGTTATTTATAAATATTGATTATGAGGATTGCGGTCACAAGAGCCCTGGTGAATGGTGAACTATAAAAGAAACGAAAAATATTTTTAGAAATGATACTTTTGAAATTGGCTGCGGCCGCCGGATCACCGGCTAAATGATATATTGATGAAATGGTTATGTAACGGGAGAACAAAATATTTAAGGTTTTTAAGTCTTTATGCCTTGCAAATCATTTTCCTACAAGAAATCTTTTTATTAAATTTAACTAAAGGCTTTGAAACCCCTAACCCATGCTATGTGTTAACTTACTCAGCGCGTTTTTGCTGACCCAAACCATACATCTCCTTTTTCTTACAGAGTACGAAGAATATGCATCGTCATATGCATACATGGGAACATTAGGGGAAATCTTTATTTTAAATCCCTGCATTTAATTACGACTTGCATGAACGGGCCTGTTTAACCCGTGTTTTGGCCATGTTGGCCCTATATTTAAATTCCGCTGCAACTTTGATGTATTATCTTTAAATTATATATGAATGGGCTGTTTGAATATTTTAAATTCTGAAAAACCATAGCCTTGCATCTCTTTAGTGAGCTCGGAGAAACCGTGTCTTGCTAGGGAGGTGTGGCGGTGGCATCCCGGCCTGGGTTACCAAAACCGGGGTGTTACAATGGATGTATGACCATGGTTTGATCAATTTATTTTTGTATTGCGATTTATCTAATTATTTAATCTATCTAACTATTCGGTAGTATTTTTTATCATGATAACTAATGAAATTAAATTATCTAATGTGGAATTCTACTCTAATTTGGTTTTCCTGTATTTTGAAAGTGCATTATGCTTTTATATATTTATTATACAACTTCGACTAATATTTATACAACATCTTGAGAAGAAAAAACATAGTCATGTGAGATCTCGTTGAATTTGTCTAATCTTTTAGTTTTAAAATATCAAACTTTTAGAATTTTTACTGATGGGTGATTTCCACCACTCATATTTTACCACAAGCGGATGGTTGTCATCAAGTAATAAATACCGGTGAATACCGGGTCGAACCCAAGGGAATTCAGAATATTATTTCATTCTGGAGAAAACTTAGTCATTTTAAGTTCATTAATAATATATATTATATTTTCAAAAGATTTGTTTAATTCTAATGGTGATTAAATTAAAATAATAGCATTAAATTTAAAAATAAAGCAAGTTAAAAATTTAAAATAATAAAAATAAAAATAAGATATATGTTTGTAATGATTTAGAACATGGTCGAATCCACAGGGAATTTCAGAATATTATTTCATTCTGGAGAAATTTTAATTGTTCTTAAGTTCATTAATTATATTTAATATATTTAAAAAGATTTTGATTAATTCTAATGGTGAGTTAAATTAAAAACAGTGACAGTAAATTAAAATAAAGCAAATTAAAGTTTTGATTGATAAAAATACTAATGGGAGTTGCTTGTAATATTTTAAATATTGCCATCTTTATTATAAAATAGAAATTGTGTAATAATTTGACATTTCCCAATGTTCTAAAAATCAATTTCTTAAAATTAATTATTTTATAAAGATTAAAAATATTATAATCTGCTAATAAACAAATTTTGCTTAAACAGATTTCATGGAAGTTGGTTAAATTATCTAACATTCTGCAATCATTATTCTAGGCTTAAATTTGAGTCTTTCCCAAGCTTACAAATTTTCCTATAGCAATTAAAAGGCACTTTTCATTTCCCAAATCATTGTGCACATGCTAGAATCCATTTATAATGTAATTTATTCCCAATTCCGGTACTAAAATATTAATTCTACTTTTTATCTCCCGATTTAGCAAAGCAGAATTTATGGAATTAGATTCTAACATTTAAATTATGCAAAACAGTGTAAATAATTTAACAAGTATGGTAAAATAATAGCAAAACATGGTAAACTGGATTTAATTAATATTGTTAAAATGCAGATAAATTAGAATTAATGCCAGATTACTAAAAATAGGGAATTACAAATTGATCGATTACTTCAGGCTTTAGCAGATTAATAATTTGGATAGCAGATTTAGCAAAAACACAGAATATCGATTAGTTTAATAGCATCTAACATATAATTCTAATACAAATTCTAACAGCATATCAGATTACTCCAATTAATCGACCAAAAAGCAAACTACAGCAAAACATGAATTTCACTTCTACCATTTATGCAGAATGGCGCTCAAACTAGATAAATCATAATCTGATATTTTAATCATAATTCCAGATTCCAATAGAAAACAACGACACATTATATTACTTCCATAAAAGATGAATTCGTACTTCAAAGTGATTCTGAACTCCCGTTCTAGAACACTTCTAACACGAACAATACAGAAATCCGTCTACAAATTAAAAACATGATAGCAGATTACATTTAGAGGCAAATTCAATTCATTACAAAGCAAGAAAAAGAAAGGCAACACCTAGAATAAGAAGAACACGCCCAAAACAGCGTCCTTGATGCATTCCTCCGGCATGATTTTGTGTTTCTGGCCTTCTTCTCCCATTAGCAGATGTTTCCCAGAGAGTATTGTTCGAAAATATGAGTCTGGTTATCGAAGAAATGAAGAAAACGATATTTAAAACCGAGTTCGGGAGGTTAAGAAACTGCTCAACCGCGACGTCGGCGCATAAAATGGCGCTCGGAGAGGATTTTAGGCGCCACCAAGTAGAACTGGCGCATACGCTGATTTTCCGAATTTTCCAAAACGGCGCAAAAAGTGGCGTTCCAAGGTGGTTTCAGGCGCCGCCAAGAAGAAGCGGTGCATTCTGACAATTTCCTAAAATTTGACCATCGGCGCAAAAAGTGGCGCTGGAATGGCATTTTATGCGCCGCCAAGAAGAGATGGCGCATCCTGAAGCTTTTTCCATCCGAAATTTTCCCAAGTGTTGAAGTGGCGCATAAAATGGCGATGGAGAGCATTTTTATGCGCCGCCATGCTTATGTGGCGCATTCTGGAGCCTTCCAGTGTTGAAAATTCCGAATTTTGCGTCCTTTGTCCTCCGAACATCTTCTTTCTTCCTTTTAATGCCTGAAACATCATTGCAATGTCTAAGAATTGCCAAAGTCTTATTAAAAAGCATAAAACAAGGTAAATTGAGCTCAAATAGGCTCAATTTAATCAGTCTTATTAATATTTACACATCACATGATATGTACACTAAAAAGCAGTAAAATAGGATCACATGCATGCAATTTAAGTCCATTTTATCATAATTTAAGCTTATTTAAATGTGGTTTCACATGGTGCATCAACATCCTCACACTTAAATATTGCTCGTCCCTTGAGCAATGAGATCAATTAGCACATCAACTTGCCAATCAAGATAATAAAGATAAAGTCTTTATAGTTCTGCCAAATCATAGATTTCAACAATAAAATGAGATAAGAGGGTTCAAAGTTTAATGTACTAGAACTAGACAAATTGGTATGCATCAGCTATTAGAACCAGATATCCAAAGCACTTACAATACAGAAAACAGATTAATTATACCTAGCACTCAATATGGGAAAGCGAATAATGTAAATATGCTTCTCTTTTCCAGTCTTTAAATATGCTCAATCTATGGCTAGGTTTCACTATATTCTAGACACTTTGGCTGAGTTGTAGACGGTTGAATTCCAAAAGCTACTCATGTCACCGAATATGTGCCAGTCATCCAGTCAAGAGTTTATAAATTTTTTATTTAATCACCCTGTTTTTTTTTTTTCTTAATCTTGCATTCTTTAATTTTCTTTTCTTTTTCTTTTTGCAAGATAACTTGTTTTGTTTTGTTTTTCAATACAGGGTTCTTACTCTGACTTTATTTTAATTAAGCATTTAAAAAGACTTGGAACGAGCATATTTGTTTATAAATAATGATAACTCTCCACATTTTAAATAACTAGTCTAATTAATCAAAAAGCTTTCTGCAAGGCAAATAGAATTGTCATCAATAGCCGAAACAACTTGCATAACAATTTGACATAGTCTAGAACTTTAAACTAAGAAACCTAACACTCATTAAGTTGTAAAATCGGATTAGAGCAGAACATTTAGACTTATTTGGATTTTCTCCAGATTGGCATTGATGTGATAATCTCTAAATAATAGCACCACTGGGAAAACACAATTTAAAGTTAAAATAACTAGACATGCATGTACTATTTTATTTAAAGCATAGAAAATAAGAAAATAAACTAAAATTAAATTAACTCAAGCTCTTACCATATTCTTCATGCAAATTGATAACATAATACATGAAAAGATCACACCTGGAGTATGTAGATCCTAGAAATTCTTTCACCGTATTGGATGTTCCCCCTTTGCTTGTTTCTCATGGCATATCCTGCTTCTTTATATATTTATATAGTATTTGCTCATACAAAAGATAATTGTTAGAACCCATGGCAAATTATAAGTTAAAATAATTAAACCTCATCCATAATTTTTTTAAATTCAGATTTTATTATTAAATTTCAGATTTTTATTTATTTTGAGGCACATTCTATCAATTAAATAATTATGGACAGATTTAATTAAAATATTTAAATTTTATAAATTTACCAAAAGCAAAATACCACAAATTCTAGTAACTATTACATAAAGAAGCTAATTAAATAAGCAAAATAGCACCAAAATAGTTCTAACTATTACAATTTAAACCAAAAAGGGAGCAATCCTATCTACTCAAAAATCTAGATTTCTAAAGATCCATTCGAATCATCTACTTCATCTTCCCTAGGAACATCATCATCTCCTGTAGAGCTCGAACTAGTAGTAGGAGGAATATATCGATCACCTAGACTTTCAGACATGAAAAATTCAAGTCTATTAGAAAGTTGTGAAATTTGTGCTCGTGTACTATCTTCCTTCCTCTTCATCTCCTCTCTAAGCTGATGAATCTCATAGGTCATCCTATTGATTGCGATCTCTGCAGGCTCTACCTTAGTACCAGATGTACTAGGTCTATCAGGATGACAAGTGGGTGTCCCACGGGATGTGGTAGGGTAGCCAAGCTCTGCACATCTTACCCTAGGCTTATGATAGAAATTCTTGAAAGAGATAGGGGGCTTTGGCTTCACATCATGAGCATAGGCCGTCATATTCACTCCAGCTCTTTCACAAAGTGTCCAGATCAGTGCAGGAAATCCCAGCACAATCCGTGCAGTGTCAGACGCCATTTTATCCAGCTCATATGCTATCATCTCTCCAATATCAATAGGTAGCCCGTTCTTCACACAATACACAAAATAAAGATCTTCTGCACTCGGTTGTGAAGTGTGTGAAGTAGGAAATACCTTATGCTTGTAGAGCAGGTAGATCTGATAAAGCGGTGCAACCATTAAAGTAGCTACAACATTCGCCTTCTTCTCTCCAATGTAGGCCACCCTCTTTTGAGTTTCAAACATCTCTTTCAAAATTCTTTTCTCCAATTCAGGTCCTCCTTCCTCTTCATAAATAGGGTCATGGAAGTGCTTCTTCTTTGTAGCTGGACAAGAAACATCCACAGTACCATAAAGTTCGTTGATCACTGCAGGACCATATGGCACAGGCACTCCTCTAATCCATGAAGTGTAGTGATCATACTGAGCATTGCACAAGAACTGTCTGGTAAGCTCCCAAGAATAAACTCCTTCCGGATGCGCAGCAAATTTCATCCATCCTCGACTCATGAGAGCATCATGAACCGAAAATCTCTCCATGTCAGCTTCAGTGAACCCTTTGTCTGCAAAAATCCATCTATCCGCCATCTTCTGATAATAAGAATACGCAGTTTGATTAATGAAAATGGCCTGATTAAAAGTATCTCCTGTTAATTCTTCCAGAGGAGTAGTATCGTTCTTTCTATTGTGACTCTTCCTCTTGGTTTTAGATTCACGAGGAATTTCTGGTGAGATTTCCTCCGGGGATTCAGCGACATCTTCTTCTTGCTGTGGATCATCCTCCGTTGGTTGAGCAGAATTGAAGGAAGTATCATAACCATTATACGAGTCGGGAGCTACCAGATTGTTCACAAACTCATCTTCAGCTCCCACAGCAGCCGGCTCCAGAATGGGTTCATTAATTTCTGGTGTCTGTGATGGGGCAGGCTCTGTGGCTTTCAATTTCTTTCCACCATTGTTTCTTGGGTTATTCTTTCTCTTTGGTCTCATGGTGGCAGAATTTTAGGAAGAAAGGATTGGGATTGGAAAGCTAATTAAGCTGGAAGAAGAGAAAAATTGACAGATTTGAGATTGAAGGTGTGACCGATCGGTCATGCCTCTTTTTAAAGAGGTGAAATCTTGATTTTGTTGAGATATGGCGGGATTGATTTAATCTAGATCCAAATATACACTAAACATATGATTTGG
The DNA here is from genome assembly GCA_030278955.1 of Hygrophila difformis. Classification (NCBI taxonomy): domain Eukaryota; kingdom Viridiplantae; phylum Streptophyta; class Magnoliopsida; order Lamiales; family Acanthaceae; genus Hygrophila; species Hygrophila difformis. The sequence goes on from JAOANR010000004.1 coordinate 44,949,045, forward strand.
AGTTAGTATAATGCTGTTTAGGACCCCAAAAATCGAATAGATATGACTTGGATATTTTGGATTCGCGAATTTTTGAAAGATTTGCGTCGATGGCGCAAAAAGTGGCGCATAAGGTCACTTTCAGGCGCCACCAAGCACAACTGGCGCATTTTAAAAATAATATAAATTTTAAAAATTATAATGGCGCAAAAATTGGCGCAGGGAGGCAGATTTATGCGCCACATAGAAGAAGTGGCGCATCCTGAAGCCAACTTGGAAAAACTTTAATTCTGCGGCGCAAAAAGTGGCGCAGGAAGGCAGATTTATGCGCCATCAAGCATGGGTGGCGCATTTTGGAAAAACTTAGAAAAATTTCTAAGTTTTCTGGCGCATGAAATGGCGCTTAAGGGTGTTTTTAGGCGCCACTATGCCTAAATGGCGCATTCTGTGTCAATTCGAGCAGAATGTGTTTTTCCTAAGTTCTTCCCCATGATGTCCAAAATCTCCAAATCGCTCAACAATACCAATTTCACTTCATTTACACCTCAATCTAGTTCAAATAAACTTCATTGATCTTTTAACCAGTTCAAAACACTCAATTAAGCATGTTATTGGTAAGAGCTATTTTATTGAATTAAAAAGCAACTAAAAACCTTAAAATTCATTTAAACTCCATCTACTACTCTATAAAATTACAAGAACATGGATAAAAGAAATAACAAGTCTAAAATAACAAAAGTAATAAAGGAAAATAGAGTTAGGACAATTACAACCCAAATGTAAATAATGAAATGTAGCAAAATAAACTCAGAAGTGCAATAGAGTCAAATACATAGGCCTATCAATACATGTCATCTATAATAATCATAAGCCTATCTATCGCTCATCTCTCTCAGTCAGTCGGAGTCCTCAGAATCATCATCATCGTTGTCACCCACTTCTTCAGACCCATCTCCAGCATCGGCATCCTCAGCATCCTCATCGCTACCATCGCTACCATCTCCAGACCCCACGTAGTCCTCATCATCATCGTCCTCAGAAGGTGTCTGAGGAGCGACATACCGCTGTCCTAAGCTCTGGGACATAAAATACTCAAGTCTGGCTGCATGATACGCCTGGGCTCGGGCATTCTTTTCAATCTGATCGCTCAAGAAGTTTTGTCTCTGAGCTACCAACCTCATTCGTTCATCCGTAGTGTTCATCCAGTTTTGCTGGTTGGTCATCATCGTCTGCTGATCAATCCTCAATGCCCTAGCCCAATTCGGCTCTCCCGGATACTGCTGATGTGACTGCTGCGACTGCTGTGGCTGAGCTCTGCCACGTCCTCTACCTCGACCTCTACCGCCTCGTGTACCCCGGGTAGACTGCGAAGGAGCCTCAGAATGCTCCTGGCTAGCATGTGAAGGTGCAGGTGGCGGTGACTGCCTGGGTAACTCCCTCGGTAGTATCATGGGCTTGCATCTAATCCCAGGCAGCTTGAAGTTTCTCTTCCCAAAGGGAATAGGGGGCCTCATCCTCCAGTCTCTGTCAAACTGCCCCATATCCACTCCTGCCTGTGCACACAGCTGCCATATCAAGCTGGGAAACATGAGAGCAGATCTCTTAGACACCCCTGGTGTCTGTCTCAACTCCAATGCTATAAGCTCTCCCATGTTAACCGGGCTCCCCACCTTGATGCAGTATGGGACGTACATATCCACAGCAGTAGGTCCAGAGGTGTGAGTCGAAGGACTCAGTCTAGATCTGTAGAACATGAGCAGCTGATACATGGGTGCATCCATATCAGGCCCATGTAACCTACTCATGTCATCGTCATCATATGTGAGGACATCCTCTTGACCCTCAAACATAGACATCAAGACCAGCTTCTTGATCTCCTCCCTATCATCAGCCCTCATAACTGGCTCCCAAAAATCCCTGCCATAAGGCACATCCACTACTCCGAAAAACTGGTTGATGTGCTGAGGAGTGATGGGTACTCTAACCCCGAAAATCCAAGAATCCTCCTCCTCAGCGTTGGCAAGAAACAGTCTAGTCAACTCCCATGAATATGTCCCGGCTGGATGTCTAACAAATCTCTCCCAACCTCTGGATCTGATAGCATCACGGAGTAGGGGGTGCTGCAGATCTCTGTCTGAAAATCCTCTATCAGCAATAATCCTCTTCTTGTGAAACCTCTTGTATAATTCATAGGCTCTGGCACTCCTAAACACAGTGGCATCAAATATGCCCGGACTGACATACTGCAAGTCGGGGACATACGCTCTAGGATCCTGCTTTTTCGGTCCTCCCCTATCCTCCTGCTCCTCCTGATCAACCTCCTCCTCATCTTCCTCTCCTCCTACAGCCTCAGGGACAGGCTCCTATATAACTAATGCTGCAGATCTCCCCCTCCTAGGTCGAGAGGAAGTAGAAGTAGTAGCAGGTGCCTTCCCCCGAGAGGCTCTAGTGGGGGCCTGTGAATGATCCGATGCCTCAGGCTGAGGCTGATCGGGCTGGTCAGGCTGATCAGGCTGATTGACCTCCTGATGGTCATCAGCGGGCACTGTAGTGTGTCTAGAAGATGCACCGCTCTTGGACTTACTCTTCCTAAAATAGGAGAGAAGTCCCTTGGACTTAGAAGCGCCACCTGATCCTTGGGGCTGATCCATCTGTGTCGAATTTTTAGTGCGGAGTCTGCGATTTTCAAAAACATGCTCATCAGGAATAGGAGTAGGAACGCTATCCGGTGACTGTGGATCATAAATCCCCAATCTCCCATCGGGCATCGGTATATACCTATAACCCGATTTCTTAGGGAGATTTGGAGGATTATACATTATATTGGCACCTGATTGTACAAAAATGATGGGTTAGTATCATATATATGCATTGCCTCCCATCCTCACACTTAAGTTTAAACCAAAGGTTTAACTTAAGTGTTAAGTATAAAGCAAACATATACATCAACCTAGAATGTGGGATTTATATGACTCAATGACCAAAATGTTGCATTTTAAGGTTCATAAATCCTAAACTTTGTTTAAAGAAATAATCCATTTTATCCCAAAGTTTAAAATTCACATTTAGGACAACTTTTTTAATAAAAACTCTCATTTTATTAAATTTCCAGATTTAATAAATAAAATAACCTAACTTAATAAACTAGTTTATCCTAAATGGTTTAAATTAATATTTAAATCCATTCCAATTTATTTATAGGATAAATTAACCTATTCTAATTATAACTAAAAGAGTTTTTATCAAAAATGCCCAACTTGACTTACATAATGAAAAACATGGAATTCTTGACATAAAAATGAGCTTATAATTTCAATATATTTAAAATGACATATTCTAGTGATGTTTTATCCATTTAATTAGCAAAAATGCCATTTTATTTAATTAAAAGAAATTTTCAGATTTTTTGAATTCTAAAAGTTCCAAATTTTTAATGTTAATCCAAAAATTTCACCAAATGCATTTAATCCATGTTCTACAACATTTTGTTCACGTTTAAACTAGGATTTAAACAATCAAAAATTGAATTTTATCCCACATTCTACAAAAACCCAAAATTCAAGTAACAAAATCAATACCAAAATTAATGCATTCCAAAGTACTAGAATATGATAACAATTGAATTAGGATAGCCATTCTTACCTAGAGTGAAGGATTTGAACACCTTGAAGAGGATTCCCCAAAATTAGAAAACTAGGGTTCTTGAGCCCTAATTTGATTGAACAAACAAAAATTGGGGTTTTTGGAATGAAAATTGACAATGTAGATGAGAATTGATAGGAAGAAACAAGAATTGGAAGAATTCTTACCAAAATGGCGCGGATGGTGTCGCTTGGAAGGGGAGGAATGCGTCGGTCTTTGAGAAAGAAAGGAATAAGTTCGGTTGAATGGATGAAAAATGAGGAGAGGAGGTGAATTTTGGGGTAAAAATCCCGATTTTGGACCCGGGTTAGGGTTCTGACCCGCGGGTCGATGCGCCAAAATGACGCTTGAATGGTGTTTTATGCGCCACTTAGTATAAGTGGCGCATAAGTATTTTCTGAAAAATCCTAAGTCCGAAAATGGCGCATCAAATGGCGCTCCGGAGTGATTTTATGCGCCACCAAGAAGAAGTGGCGCATAACCTGACTTCAATTTTCTCCAAGTTTAAAAGTGGCGCAATTTTTGGCGCTAGGGAGCAGTTTTATGCGCCACAAAGCATATGTGGTGCAAAAACTGACTTAAAACTTTTCCAAGGTCGAAATTGGTGCATAAAATGGCGCCTGAGCTTGGTTTTGGGTGCCACCATGAAGGTGTGGCGCCTAAACTGAGTATGTGACACTCGAATTTCAGCTCAAACTTCACCAAAATGATAGTCAATACACTCCCTAAGGTTAGCAAGTCAGATTTAGCATAAATAGGCTCATCAAATCATTCCGGATCATAATTCTCCTCAATTAAATCAACTAGTTCATACAGATCATTTTCCTTAATTCATCACCGAGTCAAAAATGCACAATTCAAGATCAATCTTCCAAGCACACACGAATCCATCATTTCTCAACATTTTGCTACTTATTCTAATCCAAAGCAATGTCCTACTCAATTTATTGATCACATACAATACATAGCATAACAATTGAACAGCATAATTAAAATGAAAACACGACTTACTTTAATAACAACAGTAAAACAACTAAAAGCACATAAACAATAAAATGCAAAATATTTTTGTCTTTTTCTGCCATTTTATAATTTTTATTGGTTTTTATAAATTTTAATAAATCAAAACTCAACATAATTAAACATGCAATGCATTTACTTCAATAAGCAGATTTAAACAACCAAGGGCTTAACATTAATTTGTTCGATGAATTTAACTTCATCTCCAAAATAATGTTTAAGTCTTTGACCATTTACAGTAAATTCCCTTTCATCTTCAGCTTTTAAAACGACTGCACCATTATCCAACACCTTCGCAATCCTAAAAGGTCCCGACCATTTCGTTTTCAATTTACCAAGAAAGAGTTTAAATCTAGAATTATATAAAAGCACTAATTGACCAGCTTCAAACACCTTAGGCCTAAGCATTTTATCATGATAAAGCTTTGTTCTTTCCTTATAAATTAAAGCATTGTCATAAGCATGACGCCTTATTTCTTCTAACTCAGTAAGATCTATTTTCCTTTTCTCTTGAGCTTCCTTAAATTCAAAATTCAATTTCTTCATAGCCCAAAGTGATTTAAACTCAAGTTCAAAAGGTAAGTGACAAGCTTTACCAAAGACCAATTTAAAAGGAGTCATACCTATAGGTGTTTTAAATGTTGTCCTATATGCCCATAATGCTTCATCTAACTTAAAAGCCCATTCTTTCCTAGATTTTCCTACAGTAGCTTCCAAAATCTTTTTAATCTCACGATTAGTGACTTCTACTTGACCATTGGCTTGAGGATGATAGGGTGTTGTTATCCTATGATGAACATGAAATCTAGATAACAATTGATTAACAGCCCTATTGACAAAATGAGATCCACCATCACTAATGATTGCTTTAGGCACACCAAAACGAGATCACTTGTTTAGCATCATTCAACGCACATGCTTCAGCTTCTACCCATTTTGACACATATTCTACAGCAACTAGAACATATAATTTCCCATTAGAAGGTGGAAATGGACCCATAAAATCAATCCCCCACAAATCAAACAACTCAACAGGCATAATTCCTTTTAAAGGCATTTCGTCTCTTTTAGTGATGTTACCAGCCCTTTGACATACGTCACATTTTTGCACAAATGATCTAGCATCCCTATAAATATTAGGCCAATATAAACCACCTTCAAGTACCTTATGAGCTGTTCTATTCGGTCCAACATGTCCTCCTCCAAGTCCTTCATGGCAAGCCTTTAATACTTTCTCAAAATCTTCATCCGGGATGCATCTCCTTATAATCTGGTCTGCACACAGTCTAAACAAATAAGGTTCATCCCAAATAAAATATTTAGCATCAGTTTTAAATTTTTGTTTCTGGCTATGCCATTTTAAATGATCAGGAATTACACCGCATGCCAAATAATTCACAAAATCAGCAAACCACGGATCAGAGGAAGTGTTATTGATTAAATATAAATTTTCATCAGGAAATGCATCATTAATTAATCTTCCTTCCCCTTTTTCATGCTCAAGTCTAGATAAATGATCAGCTACAGGATTCTCATCTCCTTTTCTATCTCTAATTTCCAAGTCAAATTCCTGTAACAATAATACCCATCTAATTAACCGTGGTTTAGCATCTTTCTTTGCAAACGGATATTTAATAGCAGCATGATCAGTGTAAACTACAGTTTTTGAGCCTATCAGATATGGCCTAAACTTTTCACATGCATAAACAACAGATAAAAGCTCTTTTTCAGTAGTGGCATAATTTTTCTGTGCAGTATTTAAAGCCTGACTAGCATAATAAATAACATGAAGTTTCTTATCCTTTCGTTGACCCAATACTGCACCAACAGCGAAGTCACTAGCATCGCTCATGATCTCAAATGGCAGGCTCCAGTCGGGTGGCTGAATAATCGGTGCAGTTATCAATGCTTCCTTGATCCTATTGAACGCCTCAATACACTCATTAGAAAAATCAAACTCAACATCTTTACATAGCAGCTTAAACAGAGGTAATGCAATTTTTGAAAAATCTTTTATGAACCTTCGATAAAATCCAGCATGACCCAGGAAACTTCTCAAAGTTTTTAGATTATTAGGAGGTGGAATTTTTGCAATCACTTCTACTTTAGCCCTATCAACTTCGATGCCATTTTTAGAAATTCTATGTCCTAAGACAATTCCTTCATTAACCATAAAATGACATTTTCCCAATTAAGAACCAAATTCGATTCTTCACATCTAATCAGAACTTTTTCCAAGTTAATTAAACATTTTTCAAAATCAGACCCAAATACAGAAAAATCATCCATAAATACCTCAATGCATGTCTCAATTAAATCAGAAAATATAGACATCATGCATCTTTGAAATGTAGCTGGAGCATTACACAAACCAAATGGCATTCTCCTATATGCAAATGTACCGTAAGGACATGTAAAAGTAGTTTTATCTTGATCCTCAGGTGCAACTGGAACTTGATTATAACCAGAATAGCCATCTAAAAAGCAATAAAATTCATGACCGGCTAAACGCTCTAGCATTTGATCAATAAAAGGCAATGGAAAATGATCTTTCCTAGTTTTATCATTCAATCTCCTATAATCAATGCAAACACGCCATCCAGTAGTAGGTCTAGTAGGTACTAATTCACCATTTTCATTTCTAATCACAGTCATACCTCCTTTCTTAGGCACTACTTGTACTGGACTCACCCACTGACTATCAGAAATAGGATAGATAATACCTGCATCGAGTAGTTTAATCACCTCTGCTCTTACAGCTTCTTGTAGATGTGGATTCAATCTCCTTTGGGGCTGTCTAACTGGCTTGTCGTCCTCCTCCATGTAAATCCGATGTGTGCACAGTGCTGGACTCAGTCCCTTGATGTCAGCTATTGTCCAACCTATTGCTCTAACATGCTTACTCAACACTTGGGTTAATGCAGTTAATTGATCATCATTTAATTTATTACTTGCAATAACGGGTAAAGTGTCATTCTCACCAAGAAAAACATACCTCAAGTGTGATGGCAGCTCCTTCAATGTCAATGTAGGTGGCTTTTCAACAGACGGGACTAACTTGGATTCTTCGATTGCACATGTTACTTGCACATGTAATCCTCCCTCACACTTACTTTCAGCTAAGTCTTCACAACTCTCCACTAACTGCTCAAATTTCCTATAGGGATCGTGTCTAGCAAAGAACTCTCTCTCAATCACCTCATCCTCCTGATAGATAGCTGTGACTCTATTACACGGGTAGGTGTCAGAACTAGCGTGTTGTGTTTTAGTTGTCTTAGAAATGTCAAACGACACTTGTTCATTACCTACTTTAAGTGTAATTTTGCCATCATCCATGTCTACCATAGCCCTACCAGTTTGAAGAAATGGTCTACCTAAAATCAGAGGGATATCAATGTCCTTTTCCATATCAAGAACAACAAAATCAACAGGGAAAATGAAGCTCTCTACTTGAACAGGAACATCTTCTACAATGCCTAAAGGAGTCCTAATGGATCTATCAGCAAGTTGTAGCTGCATCCTAGTAGGCTTCACAACTCCTACTCCTAGTTCTCTAAAGACATGTAGAGGCATCAGATCAATACTAGACCCGAGATCACACAAAGCTTTGTTGAATTCTTTAGTGCCAATAATGCACGGAATAGTGTAACTCCCAGGATCTTTTTGTTTAACAGGTTGCCTTCTTTGTAAGATTGCGCTGCATTCCCCTGTAAGTGTCACTTTCTCTTCATCATCAACACTCCTCTTCTTTGATAGGATTTCTTTTAAGAATTTAGCATAAACGGGCATTTGTGCTATAGCATCAGAAAAAGGAATATCAATTCTTAAATTCTTAAAGACTTCTAAGAATTTAGCATAATCTTTATCTTCCTTAGCCTTTTTAAGACGCTGTGGGTAAGGGATGGGTGGCTGATATGACTTGACTGGTACAGTAGGCTTTCCCTTATCCTTACTTCTATCAATACTAACTCTCTCACTCTCCTTAGGCTCCTCAGAATCCTTCTGCTGACTTTCTTTCTCTGCATCCTCACCTTGATCGTCTACAGTATCAGCTGAAATTTCTGGATCATCTAAGGTAGGGTAAGGATTAGGTAATTCCTTTTTATTCCTTAAAGTGATTGCTTTACATTGCTCTTTTGGATTAGGATCAGGCATGCTTGGTAGTGTTCCTTGCTGTCTATTTGAAGTGTCCCTAGCAATTTGACCAACTTGTACTTCTAGATTTCTCATTGAGGCTTGCATTTGCTGAATTGTTTGTTGTTGAGACACGATTGTGCTCATTAACTCTTTTAAATTAACTTCATCACTTACTTGATTTTGTTGCAGCTGTTGTTGAGGTTGAAAGTTCCTAGGCTGTTGGTTAGGGTAGAAAGGTTGATTCTGATTTCGGTTTTGATTATAGTTTTGATTCTGATTTTGATTTTGGTTTTGAAAGTTTTGATTTTGATTTGGGTAATTTTGATTTTGGTTCTGTGGATAAGATTGACGGTTGTTTTGTGGATAAGTGTTTTGTTGGAATTGAGAATTTTGATTAGGGTAGAAATTTTGGTTTTGAGGTCGGTTTTGGTTGTAATTTTGCTGCCTATTTCCCATGTAATTCACATCTTCCACTTGCTCCTCAGTGCTCTCACACTGCATAGTCTCTTGAAGTCCTTGATCAAGCAAGTGACAAGCTGATGACTCGTGAGGTCCATGACAAATACCGCATCTCACAACTTTAGCTTGACCTTTTATAAGCGTAGAAACTTCCCTCATCAAAGCATCTAACTTAGAATCTATAGCAACTGCCTTTTCTACCTCATAGATTCCCCCTTTTGTTTTATTTCTAGCATTTTTCTTACCAGGAAATTTTTTCATATTAGAAATCTTTTTCTCAATTATCTCCTTAGCTCTAGAAGGTCCTATAGATAGAAAAGAATCTCCAGCCGCTGCATCCAACAAGTTCCTCCAATGATCAATCAACCCATTGTAGAAAAAGTGCATCTGCTGCCAATCTTCAAAGCCATGATTCGGGCATCTCGCCAGTAAAGTGTTATATCTATCCCATGCTTCAAGTAAAGTTTCACCCTCATCTTGCACAAATTCTTTGATTTTTTTCTTGTAATTCAATAACCTTAGATGGTGGGAAGAACTGTTCTAAGAAGGCTTCTAACATTTTATCCCAAGTAGTGACATCCCTTAATTGAAGTGAGTTGTACCAAGTTTTAGCCTTATCTCTGAGTGAAAACGAGAACAATCTTAACTTAATTTCATCACTAGTAACACCATTTATTTTCACTGTGTCACAATAGTCCAGAAAGTTTCTTATATGTTCTACAGCATCATTCGTAGGTGATCCATTATATTGATTAGCCTGAACCATAGTGATTAGTGCAGGCTGAAGGGTAAAGCTCAAAGCATCTACATCAGGCCTAGGAGTTCTATTAAGCAGATTTCCACTAGTTCCTTGTAAGTGTTCTTCAATGGTCATTTCAGCTTGATCATCGTGCTCCAAATCACCACCGTTACCTCCATTATTACCCTGATTATCATTATCATTCGCTGCCATGTTTAACCTATTGAACTGAGCAACTAATTGATTAGTTAGATTTGTTGAAACTCCAGTCGTTGGAGAATAGTTTTCTTCATCAGAGGATGAATTAATTAAAATTTCCATCTGAGCTGGTCTCCTACGTTTTCCTAATCTAATAGCTCTAAGAGTACGCTCAATTTCAGGATCATAAGCTATTTCTGCTTGTTTGCTTCGCACTGCAAATATTAAATAAAAATAAAATAAAATAAAATAAGTAACAGTTAAATTAATATTTAACTTAATAAATTTAAATTAATAAACTAAAAACAATTAAAAATTCACAACAAATTCCCCGGCAACGGCGCCAAAAACTTGATGGGTGATTTCCACCACTCATATTTTACCACAAGCGGATGGTTGTCATCAAATAATAAAAACCGGTGAATACCGGGTCGAATCCACAGGGAATTTCAGAATATTATTTCATTCTGGAGAAATTTTAATTGTTCTTAAGTTCATTAATTATATTTAATATATTTAAAAAGATTTTGATTAATTCTAATGGTGAGTTAAATTAAAAACAGTGACAGTAAATTAAAATAAAGCAAATTAAAGTTTTGATTGATAAAAATACTAATGGGAGTTGCTTGTAATATTTTAAATATTGCCATCTTTATTATAAAATAGAAATTGTGTAATAATTTGACATTTCCCAATGTTCTAAAAATCAATTTCTTAAAATTAATTATTTTATAAAGATTAAAAATATTATAATCTGCTAATAAACAAATTTTGCTTAAACAAATTTCATGGAAGTTGGTTAAATTATCTAACATTCTGCAATCATTATTCTAGGCTTAAATTTGAGTCTTTCCCAAGCTTACAAATTTTCCTATAGCAATTAAAAGGCACTTTTCATTTCCCAAATCATTGTGCACATGCTAGAATCCATTTATAATGTAATTTATTCCCAATTCCGGTACTAAAATATTAATTCTACTTTTTATCTCCCGATTTAGCAAAGCAGAATTTATGGAATTAGATTCTAACATTTAAATTATGCAAAACAGTGTAAATAATTTAACAAGTATGGTAAAATAATAGCAAAACATGGTAAACTGGATTTAATTAATATTGTTAAAATGCAGATAAATTAGAATTAATGCCAGATTACTAAAAATAGGGAATTACAAATTGATCGATTACTTCAGGCTTTAGCAGATTAATAATTTGGATAGCAGATTTAGCAAAAACACAGAATATCGATTAGTTTAATAGCATCTAACATATAATTCTAATACAAATTCTAACAGCATATCAGATTACTCCAATTAATCGACCAAAAAGCAAACTACAGCAAAACATGAATTTCACTTCTACCATTTATGCAGAATGGCGCTCAAACTAGATAAATCATAATCTGATATTTTAATCATAATTCCAGATTCCAATAGAAAACAACGACACATTATATTACTTCCATAAAAGATGAATTCGTACTTCAAAGTGATTCTGAACTCCCGTTCTAGAACACTTCTAACACGAACAATACAGAAATCCGTCTACAAATTAAAAACATGATAGCAGATTACATTTAGAGGCAAATTCAATTCATTACAAAGCAAGAAAAAGAAAGGCAACACCTAGAATAAGAAGAACACGCCCAGAACAGCGTCCTTGATGCATTCCTCCGGCATGATTTTGTGTTTCTGGCCTTCTTCTCCCATTAGCAGATGTTTCCCAGAGAGTATTGTTCGAAAATATGAGTCTGGTTATCGAAGAAATGAAGAAAACGATATTTAAAACCGAGTTCGGGAGGTTAAGAAACTGCTCAACCGCGACGTCGGCGCATAAAATGGCGCTCGGAGAGGATTTTAGGCGCCACCAAGTAGAACTGGCGCATACGCTGATTTTCCGAATTTTCCAAAACGGCGCAAAAAGTGGCGTTCCAAGGTGGTTTCAGGCGCCGCCAAGAAGAAGCGGTGCATTCTGACAATTTCCTAAAATTTGACCATCGGCGCAAAAAGTGGCGCTGGAATGGCATTTTATGCGCCGCCAAGAAGAGATGGCGCATCCTGAAGCTTTTTCCATCCGAAATTTTCCCAAGTGTTGAAGTGGCGCATAAAATGGCGCTGGAGAGCATTTTTATGCGCCGCCATGCTTATGTGGCGCATTCTGGAGCCTTCCAGTGTTGAAAATTCCGAATTTTGCGTCCTTTGTCCTCCGAACATCTTCTTTCTTCCTTTTAATGCCTGAAACATCATTGCAATGTCTAAGAATTGCCAAAGTCTTATTAAAAAGCATAAAACAAGGTAAATTGAGCTCAAATAGGCTCAATTTAATCAGTCTTATTAATATTTACACATCACATGAAATGTACACTAAAAAGCAGTAAAATAGGATCACATGCATGCAATTTAAGTCCATTTTATCATAATTTAAGCTTATTTAAATGTGGTTTCACATGGTGCATCATTTACTTATACACATTATAACACCCTGGATTTGATCTAGGCCGAGATGTCACCGCCACACCTCCCAAGCAAGACACGACTTCATTCGAGCTCACTTGAGAGATGCAAGGCTAATGGTATAAAATAATTTAAAACAGCCAAGTCCGGAAGTACTTTTATTTAAAAATAATAATCATCCATACCAAGTAATACGCAACAGAAAAATATATGAGTTTATGCAGCGGAATTTAAATATAGGGCCGACATGGCCAAAACACGGGTTAACAAGCCCGTATGCAGTATCATGCAGAAAATAACAAATGTCCAAAAATATTTCCCCACGGATGAATGCTCATGCTTCATACTCTGTCATAGAAAAATATAAACAACATTTATCAATATTAAAGAATATTGAGTAAGACAATTCCTAGCATAGCAATAAAGGGGTATTTAATTATTAAATTAAAAATTCATTTTAAGCATGCATGTTTAGACAATACTAAATCCCACAATTTCTCATAATCGATTTAATTTAAAAACGATGAATTAAGACATAGGCATAAATTTAAAGACATAATTTAAAAACATAATTAATGGCATAAATAAACAATAATTTAAGACATTTAAATTTTCTCCCGTTAACTAAGAAGAGGACGCCACAACCACATATCTCAAGTATCTCGTTTCTCATGTATCAAGTTTCTCATATATGAAGTTTCAGAATTGCCGAAGCAATCCGAGTATCACGCCATAGACAGTACCACTCCGGAGCCTCGAGTAACCCATACGGATACACCCGAGAGTGTAGACTAATTTCACGATCGCCGTTTTGGCACAATTTCACAATATATCACATTTCGTCCACTCGGGCACGAATTTCAAGATAGAGGGGCACCCTGCCGAGCACTCACCCCCTACTCACGTGGAGATCTAGCTCAGCCTAGATTAACGGAATTTCGTAGAAAAAGTATTTTAGTGTTTAGAAATTTCTCACAAATCGTGTGTTTCCCAAAAATCGAGTTTTCAACGTTTCGACCAAGCCATTGCCACAGTTTACGCCATCTCAGTTTAAAAATTCATTTCAAAGGCAATCGACTCGAAATTTTCACAATAGCTCAAAAACACGGTAAGGAACAACTTTCGTGTTTTAAGTTTTACAAAATTATGTGAGGAAACGGGTGAAATTTTACAATCTTTACAAAATACAAAATCTGTCAACATTGTCGATACACAGCGCACTGATTTTCAAAAGAGTTTTTGACATATCAAACGACTTCCAAAATTTATGAAATTTTACAGGCACTTAAAAGACACCAAAGTAAACAAGTTTTATTTGAGGCAAAATATGCTAATTCCTTACGGATCAAGACAGAATAATTCATCAAGTTCGGTCTTAAATCTGTGGACTTTTTCTTCTCGGACATAGTGTATTCAAAACGGGTTTTGACTATCCAAAACTTAATGAAAATGCACAAAATTTTACAGGCATACTCTCAAGACATTTATATACAACTTTTATGTTTTCACCAAAGATTAGTTTTGACCACAAGTGATAGAAAAATGCACAACAAGTTCGACTACATAATCTGTCCAGATTTTCGAAAGGTTCGTTTAATACAGAAACTGTTGGACGCGATTTGGGATAGCAAATCTTAATGAAAACGCATGAAATTTTAACACAAGCTAGATTAAGATGTTAGGAACAAACCTCTAGTTGGAGTTTTTCGTTTCGGATTCTCGAAATAGGGTTTTTCGGTATTTTTCAGAAAACGCGTAAAGATTGAATCTTTTATGTCCGATTTTAGTGTTTAGTTAAAAATTAATGTTTCTAACCATTCAAAACCACCAATATTGATATGTAAGGCTTTATCTTACTTGAATCTCGTCCTAGACTGTCTCGGGGTCGTCCGGGCTCTAAAATTTGACACGAACGGATCTCCTCAACGCAAAGCTTCCAACACAATCTGGAACACTAAAGATCTTGTTCTTCACGCCTCCACCGTCGATTTTCGTCGCCGGAAAGTGATCGAAAAGTTCGAAGTTGGTGATTTCGGGTGTTGGAAGAACTTTGGAGAATTTGGAGAGAAGAGAGGCTGCTAGGGTTTGCTTTGGACGAAAATTATGAGTTCTAAGACTCAAGATCCGTCCATATATCATTCCCATTGCCTAAGATCAAGTTACCAAAGCCGGGGGTCGAAAATAAGGTAAGAAATCGTTGAAAAGCGAAACCTGATCGCACACTGCTCGACCACGCGGCCTTGGCGCGGTCTATCATAATTAAATTAATTAAATTATGAATTAATTACCAGGGATGTTACACTCTCCAGACCGCGCGGCCACCGCGCGGCCCCCGGTAGGGCTGCGTCGTGGGCCTGGCTATAATACCCCGTATAAATGTTAAATAGAAATTTAAATTTTAATAAATAGACATTCAAAATATTTCATAAATTAAATTTTTAGAGGATGAAAAGAAATATTGTTTATTTTTTTCAATGTGTGAATTTATTTAAATCGAACCTAGTTACGAACTAACTTTAAGGAATTAAAACTTTTTAAGTGCAAAATCATTTAATTAACTTCTAAGGAATATATTCCTTTTTGGAGCTATGTATGACTTACAACATACTTGCATAGTTTTTCAACATCCACCAACCTTACCATATAATACTGGATAAAGTATTATATAGTGGCACATTATTAGATACTGGATATATCAAGCATAGTTTTTCAACATCCACCAACCTTACAACATAATGACTATCAAGCATTATTAGATAGTGGCACATGCAGAGACATTCTTGGATAAAGTTTTTGCTAGCTTTGGGATTAGAATAATTAGGATTTATTATTAGGAACCTATAGGGATTATAATACTTATCCTTAGGACCCGTCCCCATCCTATTTATCTAGTCTCCAATATTAAAATCTCATCACCTTGCAAGCTTTCAGCAGACCTTTCTTTCTCATATTTCCTGTCCATTTGATTCGGATTTGATTGGAATCAAATCTGAATTTCCACATCTTGCCGAAGTATAGCCGTCCTTGTGTGTTTTCGAGTTCGTGCTTGATTCTCAAACTACACCAGTTATCACTTCCGAATTCACCCGTTGCTGACCATCAAGGAAGTAAGTTAAATTTCATTCTAAGTGAATTCCATAGTTATAGGACATATTTTTATACTGATACTTCAGCCCTTGTCCAAGTTGCAGCGAGTCGGGTGTGTTGCTGAGTTCGTAGGACTTTTGCTCTAATCCGTAGGATCTCAAATTCGAATCCACCAATCCCAATCACTTCTAATGTAAGTTATGTTGTGCCTTTCAAATTTTATAGCTTTTGGTTGAGTATTCATTGAGGTACAACTCGAAATCCAATCCTTGACAAATCTGTGATTTAGGGTTTCTTCAGGATAGTTTCTTTTGTTCATCTTTGTTCGTCTAGATCCGTTCGTTTTTGGGAAAACGTTTCTAAATGAAAAATGTTTCTAACACCTTGAATATGATCTCTGTAAATTTTCACAATTTTTGGACATGATTTGAGCGTCAAAAATTCATCTGGTATTTTCTGAAATCCTGTTGGCAGAATTCGTTTCATGGTGTAGTCAGTTTTGTTGTTCATATTACTCCTACTTATGATCGTTTCCAATGGTTGATGTCTTCATGAAAGTTGTTTCTTTATGTGTCTAGATCATCTCTGTAAAATTTCATAATTTTTGGAGAATGTTTGGAATTGTTATGAATTTTTAAAGAGACTGTGGTCGAATGAACAGTAGGATTTACACTCTTTGGAAAAGATGGATCTGAAATCATTTTTTTTAGGTCACTTAGAGTCCGATTTTGAAGAAGCCTATTTCTATGAAAAATGTTCATTTGGGTGTGTTCTAGCTCCTGGAAAAATTTCAGAATTTTTGAAGATGATTTGCTAAGTTTCCATATGAGATTTCTGAAACTGCCCAAAGGACTATTTTTGTCGGTAAATCGTACTTGTGTATTTTGATGATCTATGAGTCGAATGGCTCTCATTTTTGGAAATATGTGAAATCTGGACATGTGTGATTTTGTAAAGTGAAAGTATGGTTTTGAAACTTTGTAAGTTTTGATCGAGTGGGATGCCCAATGTTTTAGAGGGAGTATTATTTTAGCTATCATTTTAGTTACTATTATTATTTTAGTTAAAGAGCCATTATAGCATATAAATTAACATTAGAGTATTTTTCTTAGTCACGTAGCTGTAAAGGATTATCTGCTCGTAGCCTGTGCGTGTGTCATCCCCATTCCATCTTCGGTGACAGTAAGTGGATTTTTACTCTTTGGAGTAAGCCCAATTTTATTTTAGCTTGAGCATAAATTTCAATACCGCATTTATATTTTAAATTTATGCTTATTGCTCCCTACTGCTTTTGGAATATTGGTATGCCATTTTAACTGTGCTTAATAATTGTTATAACCATTTCTCAAAATCCTACGGATTTTTGAGCGCGCATTGTTACGGGGGTGGGACTGTGTGTGGGTCGCTGCTGCCCAACTCCCGCGTTTGTTGTGCAATATTTAGCCACACGGGGACCACTGGGATTATTCAGCCCGATGCCATTACCTTATCTCACAGTGGGTTTGAGGAAATTTCTTACCTCCCCCACACCCTTGAGTGTATGTGCGAATTGGGCCCTACGGCGGGGAACCTGCACATCACGGTGGCTGAGATAATTATTTCTCGGTAACGCATATTGCTATATTATCTGTTCCCGGGATATAGAATAATATTTCGTATATGTATAAATTATCCTCGTTTAAGCATGCCTTATTCCATAAATGTCATTTTTAATTATTTCTGCAACTCGACCTCCTCCGGGAGTAAGGGTCTATTTACTCAGCGATTGTTTTCGCTGACTCTACATTTTTCACAATTTTCTTTCAGGATATGAGATCTGCAAGATTCGGTAGAGCATCTTTTGCACGGGCATGGTTTGGGACATTATTATTATTTTAAAAACGTATATTTTAAAATCCCCAATAGGATAAATAATTATTACTTGGCATAGATTTTATTTTTAGCATGGAGAAATTATTTGGGTTTAATCCCACTTGTGCAATTATTGTGACCTACCGGTTTAAACAACGCGCTTCATGTTTTTACCATATTATTAAATGCGAGGTAATAATTTATTTTAAATTAAAATTTCCATTGATTTATTCCATTATTATCATTGCGCGCATTTGAGGAATATATTCCTCCGTGTTGGTTGTGTAAACCGCACAGATTTTATTAAGCTTATTTTATACTTGTTACAGTATTATAAGCTTATGTGAACATTATATGTTAACTTGTCCGGAAAGTGGTTAGCATATACATTAAACTCTGATTTTATGCAAGTATGCCTGCTAGCCTTAGCGTATTCTGGACAATCCGGAATACGTGGCGGTAGCACCCCACCCATTGTTCCCGCTCTTTTCTTCCGCTGCATCCTTAGGGAAAATGGAGGTGTTACACTGGCCGTGCGATCCATCGGGCCTTCCTTCTCTCATTCGGGTTTCTATCCTCCGACGTTCTCGGGCTCGATTTTCCGGGTCATTTTCGGATTCCGATTCCTATCTTAATTTTTATTTCGTCTTTAATCGATTCCATATTCGAATTCTCGAGTCCAATTAATTTAATTTCATTGGTGTCGCATGCGTTGTCTTTCTATTCTCGTGTAATGACTTATTTATCTAGATCATTTTCGACTTCACGGTTCTTGGAATTAAATTTCCTTTGCTATTCGCATTTAATTCCATTTTCTATTATCAAAAGTCTCGGGTATTATACACATTATGAGTAATTAATGACTTATTAAGGTTAAAAATGTGTATAAGATTACGTGCAAAAAGTGAATATTGAGGATATAGGTAAGTTACTGTTCATAAGAGAATTTTTGCGAGAGAAAATTGATAGGTTAGTGTTCATAAGGGGTATTGTTTTTATATATTACTAGTATTAACCCCGCTTAATGGCCGGAATATGAAAAATATGAATAAAATATTTAATTTAATAAATAAAATTGTTCAACTTTATTATGTCGGTTGCATTCTCCAACCTCCTTAAACTATTTTAATCATTATATGAGTACATCTATACATCGCATAGACATCGACCAATAGACATATGTCATTACCAGTATTTATATATTACTACAATTTAGTACCTTAAAAAATACTTATACTACAATTTTTTGCATTTCTTAATTTATCAATTTTAGATTTTCACATTTATTTATTTATTTATTATAAATTTTTAGTTTTAAAAAGATTTGAAATTTAAAATTTTATATATCTTATTTTATCTATATTATTTTGCATTTTTTAATTTACTAATTTTAGATTTTCGCATTTATTTATTTATTCATTATAGATTTTTGTCTACCGTATATAAAATCTATAATTTACTTGTAAATTCTCACTCTATCATCTTATTGTGTCACTATATATTCACTTTTAAAAAGATTTGAAAGATGAAATTTTATATTTTATATTTATCTATATTGGAGTTTATTTATTTGCATTTTTTATTTTATTTTTAAATTTTATTGCTGCATTTTGTATTTATTTATAGATTTTCAGTTTCACACCATAGAATTATTATGAAAAGGTTTTGCACTGGCAACTAAGAATTATGTTGCATTTATGTTTCAATATGGTGAACATATTATAATGCCTATAATTTTGTATAAGTTTGGTCTCAATTTTGGATAAATAAAAAGTTATCCTTAACATGAATAAATAAATCTGATGTGCAATGTACATTTTGTTTACATTATTCACCATAAAGAATATATAATCAAAATTGAGATCAAACTACACAAAATTACCGGCATTACAATATGTTCATCATATTGAAATACTTCTATAAACACAACATAGTTCTTAGTTGCCAATGCAAAACATCGTCATAATAATCCTATAGTGTAAAAACTGAAAATATATAAATAAATACTAAATGCAGCAATAAAATTCAAAATAAATAAAATAAAAATATAAAATAATAAAATCTAAAATAGATAAAATAAAAAATGCAAATAAAAAAAATCCAACATAGATAAAATAAAAATGCAAAATTTTAAATTTCATCTTCAAATCTTTTTAAAAGTGAATATATAGTGACACAATAGGATGATAGAGTAAGAATTAATAAATAAATGATAGATTTTATACACGACAGACTAAAATCAATAATAAACTAGCACACCCGCCCGCGCAATGCGCGGGATGTAATGCTTATCTTTATTGTTTTTTAAAAAAATAGCATAATATTTTAAAAATTAAATATTTTATTGTATAAATACATTATTGAGTAAAATTGTGACAGAAAATGATGATAAAAAATAGACCGTCCGATAAAGGTGTAAAGTAATCTCCAAACCCAAAACGTTCAGAACATAAAATTGTATGATAAATGTTCACCATAATTTATATGAGATAAACAAATTTAAACAAATTTATTTTAGTTTTTTTGTATATAAATTTAAATAAAGTCGATTATTTTTATTAATTTAATATTATGAGAGTAAAATTAAAATAATTTTCATAATATATGATGTTAAACTTAAATATATTTATTTACCCAAAGCCATAGTCGAATTTAATTTTAAAATAATTTTTATTTAGTGGGTTAGGTTATATTTTACATATCATATCAAGATTAATTATATATATATATATATACTCCCCCCACTAATTTGGTCCCACTTTCTTTTTTGATTCGTCCCACTTCAATTGTGTCATTTCCTTTTTAAGAAATAATTAAATACGAACCCACTCCCATCATATCGCATCAATAAATAAATATATTAAAATTTCAAACACACAACTATAACACATTCCAATCACATCAAATAAATTTCTAATTTACCTCACTTTAAACACTAATCTACCCCTACATTAAATACTAACTATCCCCACATAAAAGACTGTGCCAAAAAAATGGACAATATTAGTGGGACGGAGGGAGTATTTAATATTGACATTCAGAAAATTAGGTTATAATATATATCATTTATTATCATTATATATCTTTTTATATAGATATGTATAATTTGAATAATTGTTGCATTTATTCAAAGTCAATTACAAAATAAAATAATAAAAATATGACAATTTAATAATTTCCTAACACGATGCATCATAGTTTTTTAGGCGTATAACAATGGATAATAGCTGAAAAAACAATCGGCATTAAACAAATATTGTTATATAAGAAAAAAAATTATTTATATAAATTTTTTTAGAGGAGCCATTAAAGGTCTGGGAAAAAGGTGGTGGGAGCTCATGCTACAAAAATTACAAAAGGAAAGGAGAGGGATACGGAGTTGGGAGGAGACTCGAAACCCAACCTAGGTTGGGAGTCGGGGGACTTGACTGCTAGTGTAAGTCCCCAACCCCATATAATTTTTATAATTGAGACACAAATGATCTTAATAATAAATTATTAATTAAATTATTCACTATTATAATTATATTATTATAAACTTATTTTTTAAATTCGTTTATATGATTTATATAATATTGACATTAATCAAATTAGGTTATAATATATATATATATATATATATATACATATTTCAACTTAAATATCCTTTTAGAGTTGGAATCTTAATTTGGCCTTCATTCACTCCATTTTCATTCTTTTATTTTGTACTTTTTAATTACTGATGGAATATAAAGATCTTTCAATATTTGATCTTATGACCATATGTATGATACTTTTCTTAAAAAGATATGTTACAATAACATATTATTGATATTATATATGAAATATTTTATAAAAATTAATAACGTATAATTTTCACCTCTATTATTTGAACTTTCCACATTATAGAAGAATATTTGAAATCCACAACAAATTAATTTAAAATTAGGGAATGATTTATTCCAAAATTATTTTATTAATTTAAACACGTAGAATAATTTGTTAATATAAATTTAAAATTTCCTCCCAAAATTCATCCATTTAAATAATTTAAAGTATCTAAGTTAAATTATGATTTTATTGGAAAGTGATTCGCATTAGATATTTCTACTATGTTAGTGTTTTTGGACTATATATTATTTGATAGTGTTTTTGAATACTAGTAAATAACCCGTCGAGACTCGACGGGCATAACTTTAAAGTAATAATATAAATTATATTTTATGGCCGACAATATAAATTATATTTTGAGTAATGAAAAATGTATAATTATTTTTATATATTTCAAAACATGATGTATATGATAATATAATTTAATAATTTTTTAAAACTAACAAAGAAATTATATTATACTGTATTCTTTAGCTTCTGTGGCTTGTCCGGTACAAACGTAACAGATCAATAAAAATAACTATTAAAATAATATTTTTTATTGATTTGGAATTTAAATTAAGATAAAATAAAATTTAAAAGTAAGTATGAAGCATAATATGAAAAATTTTCTAACAATTTGCTGAAAATTTCATTGGTGAAAATTCATTGATAGAAGCTAGTATAACACTATCTTTTAAAATGTTTGAATTTGAAATGGTGCAGTTTATATTTGCATATGTACTTTAAAAAATTACCGCTATAGGATCACTCGTGGAGTTCATAAGAATATCATCCGAAAAATGTCACGTCTAAGTGTACATCTTCAAAATCAATACCCGCTTTACCATCACCTACATCAACTATCCATTTTGCAAATTTTTTATCATATATAAATTTCATTGTAAACAATAATTCTTGTGGTATCTTGAGTTAATCATTCTTAATTGCATATTAATACTTTTAGCCACATCTTGCTAGTAATACGAAATATTACGACATAACTGTTCATGTAACACCCCGATTTAATTAACTCATAATTAATTTAATTTAGTTATGGTTAATTAACAAAAGACGTAGTATGTGGATTATTTTGTAGGGAATGAAGATTTAAGTGGGGGATTAAGTGAGTTCAACTCACTAGATAATAAGAGTCAAGTGCTCAAATGGGTGCAATGTGGTCAAGACAAGTAGTGTAACTCTTTTAACCCACATTCCGACCCGAACCGAGACCCGTGACCCGACCCGGATCCATTTTGACTCTTCAAAATCTAAATTATTGGGTGTTGGAAACCCATTTCTTCATCCTCATCCTTCCATTCCCGTCACCTCTCTTGAAGGAGATAGGGTTCTTCATTTTGGCTTGGAATTGGTGTTTTCTTCCTCAAATCAAGTTGGGGGATTGCTTATATAAGCTTTGGTAAGTATTTTCCTAGCTTCTACACTTGATTTTGATGATGTTTGAGTGAGTTTTGGGGTGATGAAAGTTGGTGACGAAAATTGGGTGTTTGTAGAAATTCTTGCTTTTGGTGTTGAATCGAAGCTTGGATTCTTGTTTGGAAGCTGAATAAGTGTTGAAGGAAGCTAAGGTTAGTACTTGAGACCATTTTGGTGTTGATGATTTCAGTTTTAGAGCTTCAAATGGTTTCATGATGAAGAAATCATGTTCTTGGATGAATTTTGATGTTTGGAGCTTGATTTCTTGTTATGTAGCTTGGTATTGGTGTTTGGAGGCGTTGGGGAGCTGTATTGGAAGAGTTTGGATCATCTCAATACCAGGCAAGGGTAGAGATAGGCCTAAATGGGGGCATAATCGGTGGAATGGCCGGAAACCGCCAATTCCATCGTTTCTGTTGTGTCGGCGCGCAGTTGGGGCGCCCTTTAGCCAAACAGCGCGCGAGCAGCGCGCGATCGAACGTCACGACGAACGAGTCCCGCGCGGGGTTGGCGCGGTTTTTGTGTAAAAACCGCGCCGGGTGCGCGCCACCCCCCCTGCCCGCGCGGTTCGTTCGCTCGTTTTCCGGTTCTTCGCCCTTCGTGTTTCCTTAGTTCTTCTTATGCTTCTAGCATGCCATAACTATCATTATGCTCACAATCTTTGAACTTAGTTGCGACTAGCGGGGATCTACTATGCCTTAGTTAAGATCGAGTCTTGTTTCGCTTCTATGTTGATGTGAGTGTTGGTGCCGATATGTGGGGCTTGGCACACCCTTGACACTTAACTCGTGGTGAGTTGTTTATTTTGTCATGACGCGTAATTTACGTATTGACATGTGTGGAATTGAATCTGATTATGTGTTGGTGCCGATATGTGGGGCTTGGCACACCCTTGATACTTAACTCGCGATGAGTTGTTGATGCCGATACGTGGGACTTGGCACACCCCTGATTGTACTTAACTCGAGATGAGTTGTTTATTTTGTCCTGATGCGTTGATTTACGTATGGACATGTGATTGAATGATATGTGAATATCTGTGATGATATGTGAATATCTGTGATGATATGTGAATATCTGTGATGATATGAAATGCCACGACGGTAGGATACGCTATGCTTACGAATCGGTATCCGATGAGGGACATAGTGGGATCGCTACCCAGAAGCATTGAGACTGAAAAGGATTTATATCCTAGTCTGATTTGGCTAGAAAGGGCTCATGACCCTTAGCCTGACCCGCTTGCCGTAAGCCACGATCTCAGCTGTTAGTGTCCGCGGCGGGGGCACTGTGGGTATGTCTCTCGACCATTAAGGGGTGTGGACCCTTATATGGGAGGGAATACCGACCATGGTACCTAGGTGCGCGCTAGGCATGCTTATGTGTTGCATTTAAGGTAGATAGACATCATAGGTCATAACATTTCATCTCATCATCCATCATTCATCTTATTTGCAGTGGTTGAAGCACCGGTATGGGACGGTGTGATGTTTACTTATTTGCTCTGCTCAATTTTTATGTTATGCCTAATAAATGTTTAAAAACGAAATATATCTCCACATATATGTATAAATATACTTCTAGGGAATCAAGAATTATTCTTGTTTCCCCTTATGCCGATTCTTCTATTCTTGCTCAGTACCTTGTACTGACCCTTGCTATGTTTTCATGTATAGATATTCCCGGGGAAGACGCAGAGCCTGAGCACGATGTGGGGTTTGGGGATGAGTGATCTACCTAGAGATGCATTAGCATGTTGTGGACTTGTGTGCTTGTCTTGAATAATATGCTATGACTCTATTACCTTGTCTCGTACTGCTTGTGGTACCGATCGGTACATTATGTTCTGTCTCGTGTGTTACTTAATATCTCTGACAGGTTGAGATGAGACTGATATGTCGACTGTTATGTCGCATGAATAAGGCTTGTAAGCCGGACGTCTGTTATGATGTGAGGTTTCCTTTCTGGATTTGTATTATGATTCATTGGCTTCCTGTTTACTTGCTACGTGTTATTGATCTTAAATTGATTGGCCAACAGTTTAAGAGAGGTAACACGGCAGTGACGTCACAGAAATTTGGTTTTAAATTTTTGGGGCGTTACATTTGGTATCAGAGCCATGTCTGCTCGTATGTGCTTAGAATTCTAACACAAGCATGTGGTGAGATGTGTGGGGGAAAGCATATAGTGTAGGAATTGCATCTAGCTCTGCTTATATTCTTGAAGATTGCATTGTTTTTGGTTATCTGCGTGCCCTATAGGGGTGGATTGTGGTTTGTGAATCAAACCAGGATCAATCCTTGGGGATATTCCGGGAATTCTATACTTAATAATTGTTGTTCGGTAAAGAATTATTCATATTTACCGAGTGTTACTGAATATCTCGTTACGTTACGAATATAGGATGCCGCCGCGCAGGGGTGGAGAGCCCAGGAAGAGGGGAAGGCCTCGTAGGAATCAGGGGCCGGCTATTGGGGGTCGTGGACAGTACCATGAGGATGGTGGACTAGGCGATGATCACGTGGAAAATGTTCCAATTGAGGAACCTGTAGGGGTGGAGGATGACTTGAACTATGAGGACGAACCAGTGCCGCCACCACCACCGCCACCTGTGCAGATGCCCATTGACCCTCAGTTTATGCAATATATGTTTAATGCTATGAATGGGACGTATCAGGGGCAGGCGAATCAACCTGCGCAACCACCACCCAGACCCGTGGATTACGTGCATCTAGCAAGGCATTATCAACCGCCGGTCTTTAGTGGAGGAGTAGACCCGGTTGCTCTGACTGATTGGATTTATCATATGGAGGAGATCTTCGAGAATATAGACTGCCCAGAGGATTGGAAGGTCAGAGTGGGACGGCAGTATCTTACTGGACCAGCTCTCCATTGGTGGAGGTCGTGTAAGAATGAGCTTATGGCGAGACCCAACTTTTCATGGGAAGTTTTCTGTCATGCCTTGAGATCCCACTTTTTCACTACACAGATGATGAATGTTAAAAAGAGGGAATTTCTCAACCTAGAGCAAGCAGGAAATATGACAGTGTCTGAATACTATGGTCGTTTTGTGGAACTCATGTCCTACGTACCAATGCTAGTTGCTGATGAGGAAGATAAGGTTTCGAGGTTTGTGGATGGATTGAAGGCTGAGATCCGGACTGGGTTTAGCAACCAACATGCCTGCTTAGCTTCAGCATATGATCAGGCTTTATTCATTGAGAGAGCTCGCACTGATGTGCAGCGCGTGTGGGCCGCTCGTCGCAGAGATTCGGGGGGACCAAGTAGACCCCAGCATAGGCAGATGAGGCCGAGAAGCGGTGGAAGGACCTCTAGACCTCAGACTTATGCACAGCCACCGTATAGAAGCGGACCCCACTGCTGGAATTGCGGACAGCAAGGACATTTGAGGTCACAGTGCCCACAGTTGGTAGGTCAAGTAGGAGGATCTACTTCAGGTGCGTCTGGTGGGAATGCGTCCCGTGGACGAGGTGCAGACAGAGGTCGTGGACCACAGAGGGGCCGTGGGGGCCGCCTCAATGTGATTGAGCGGGCTGAGCTAGATGGGCGAGATGATGTCATGACTGGTAAGTAGCCCATTGTTCAATTTCAATCTTAATCGACTTAACCATCTGTAACAAGTGCCCAGGTAGTGCCTTATGTTATTAAATACGTAGGTACTATACTAGTTGATAATGTGCCTGCTTATGCCTTATATGATTCGGGTGCATCATGCTCGTTTATATCATCGGAATTCGTAACCAATAATGATATGGGACCACTGGAGGCTTATCAACTCCCTGTTACGCTACCTTCGGGAGACCTCATGCGAAGCCAGTGGATTAAACCCGATGCACAGATAATCATCAAAGAACGAGAGTTCAGAGCGAATCTAGTGGTGCTAGATTTGGCCGATTTTGACGTGATTTTGGGAATGGATTGGCTATCTAAGTACCAAGCCAGATTAGACTGTGGGATACCAAGGATTTCCTTCACCGATGAAGAAGGTGAGCAAGTGATTTATTACCCTCCTAACATTCGAGTGGTATCTTCTGTCACTTTTGCAGCTTTAATTAGAAAAGGGTATCCAGTATACTTTTGTTCTGTGTGTGAGATGACGCCAGCACCCTCGAGTTCGACAATTACTCAGATTCCTATTGTCTCGGAGTTTCCAGATGTGTTCCCTGATGAGATACCCGGATTTCCGCCTGTCCGGGGGATAGACTTTGTCATTGACTTAGTACCGGGAGCGGCACCAGTTGCCAAGGCCCCTTACCGAATGGCTCCTGCCGAGTTGAGGGAGTTGAAGGAACAGCTTAAGGATTTACTTGATAAAGGATACATTCAACCTAGCAGTTCGCCTTGGGGAGCACCGGTAATCTTTGTCAAAAAGAAGGACGGAAGCTTACGGATGTGTATTGATTATCGGGGGCTCAATCAGATTACAGTCAAGAACCGTTACCCACTGCCGAGGATTGATGACCTATTTGACCAGCTGAAGGGTGCATCCATATTCTCTAAGATCGACTTGAGATCAGGATACCATCAGATTCGGATGGCAGAGGGAGATCGTGAAAAGACAGCTTTTCGAACGCGGTATGGTCATTTCGAGTTCACAGTAATGCCGTTTGGGCTGACTAATGCCCCAGCAGTTTTTATGGACTTGATGCATCGCGTCTTTCGACCTTGGTTAGACGTTTGTGTGGTTGTCTTTATTGATGACATTTTGGTATACTCTTCCAGTGTAAAGACACACAAGGAACATCTCAGGACAGTGTTGCAGGTGCTTAGGGAGCACAAGTTATATGCCAAACTTTCAAAGTGTGAGTTTTGGTTGGATAAGGTGGCTTTCCTTGGGCATATTGTGTCAGGCGAAGGAATTTCAGTAGACCCCGCGAAGGTAGAAGCGGTGTTGGAGTGGAATCCTCCAACTAATGTCAGTGAGGTGCGTAGTTTCCTTGGATTGGTGGGATACTACAGGAGGTTCATTGAAGGGTTCGCTAGCATTGCTCGACCCTTGACTCAGTTATTGAGAAAGGATGTATTATTTCATTGGAGTGAGGACTGTCAGCGAGCCTTTGATCTATTGAAGAAGAAGGTGACAGAGGCTCCGGTCCTAGTGTTACCTGATGAATCGGGGGAATATGAGGTATACACAGATGCATCTTATCGAGGACTTGGGTGTGTGCTTATGCAGTATGGCAAGGTGATTGCATATGCCTCTAGGCAATTAAAGCCTCACGAGCTGAATTACCCGACTCACGACCTGGAGATGGCAGCGGTCGTGCATGCATTAAAAATTTGGAGGCATTATCTTTACGGCGCCAAGTGTCAAATCTACTCGGATCATAAGAATCTTAAATGTCTCTACACTGCAGATAAGATGAGCGGTAGGCAAAGAAGGTGGTTAGAGTTTTTGCAGGACTACGACACGAGTATTCAGTACATAGAAGGGAAAGCCAACCGGGTGGCTGATGCACTAAGTAGGAAAGGACATGTACTGAATTCAATTACTCTCCCTTGGAAGTTAAGGCAAGAGTTGGACAAGGAAGGTATTGTGGTTGTTCCTTACGACACGATAGCGAGGTTGAATGCTATGACGATGGTGCCATCATTATTCGATGAACTCAGACAAAGTCAAGCTGTAAGTCAAGAGATGATGCATTTGAAAGCTCAGATTCGCAAGGGTAAAGCGGAAGGCTTTGTGATTGATAGCAAGGATATGATCAAGTTTGGGGACCGTTGGTGTGTGCCTCCGAAAGATCAGGCGCTGAAAGGAAAAATTATGGAGGAAGCACATTGCACACCTTACTCCGTACATCCGGGAACAGTAAAGATGTACAAGGATTTGAGGCAAAACTATTGGTGGAAAGGCATGAAAAAGGAAGTGGCAGAATTTGTGTCTAGGTGTTCCACTTGCCAGAAGGTGAAAGCCGAGCACATGAGACCTTCAGGCTTATTACAACCATTGGATGTTCCTACTTGGAAATGGGAATCCATTGCTATGGACTTTGTCACCGGGCTACCCAGGACACGGAGCAGTTTAGATACTATTTGGGTAGTTGTGGATCGACTAACAAAGAGTGCTGTGTTTATACCAATGAGATTGAACTGGAGCATGCAACAGTTGACTGGCGCTTACATCCAACATGTGGTTAGACGTTTTGGTATTCCTCGAGAAATCATTTCCGATAGAGATTCCAGATTCCTGTCAAGGTTCTGGAAGGAATTGCAGACAGCCTTTGGGACACAGATCAGTATGAGTACTGCGTGGCACCCTCAGACTGATGGACAGACAGAAAGGACCATTAGAACCTTGGAGGATATGTTGAGGGCGTGTGTGATGGATTTTCAAGGATCGTGGGAGGAACATCTACATTTGGTGGAGTTCTCCTACAACAATAGCTATCACGCGAGTATTCGTATGGCGCCTTTCGAGGCCTTATACGGAAGAAAGTGCAGGACGCCCTTGTGTTGGAGTGATCCTTCAGAGCGAGTGGTGATGAGTCCTGAACTTATTGAACAGACCACGGAAGTGGTACGAGTGATCAGAGACAGAATGAAGGAAGCTCAGGATCGTCAGAAGAGTTATGCTGATTTGTCCAGGAGAGACATTGAATTCGAGATTGGAGATTGGGTACTCTTGAGAGTGTCACCCATGAGGGGCGTGAGACGATTTGGGAAGAAAGGGAAACTGAGTCCCAGATTTATAGGCCCCTATGAGATCACTAAGAAGATTGGAAAGGTCGCTTACCGGTTAGAATTGCCAAC
Organism: Hygrophila difformis; assembly: GCA_030278955.1. Classification (NCBI taxonomy): domain Eukaryota; kingdom Viridiplantae; phylum Streptophyta; class Magnoliopsida; order Lamiales; family Acanthaceae; genus Hygrophila; species Hygrophila difformis. Next base: position 44,978,664 of record JAOANR010000004.1, read on the forward strand.
TGAGGTGGGAAAGGTGCACAACATTTTCCACGTTTCTCAGTTGAGGAAGTTTATCTCGGATCCTAACAAGGTTATACAACCGGAGGAGGTGGAGTTGGATGACAACCTAGAATACGAAGAATACCCCGTGGCGATCCTTGACACTAAAGAAAAGGTACTTCGCAAGAAGGTGATCAAAATGGTGAAGGTACTTTGGTCGAGACATGGCGTAGAGGATGCCACTTGGGAGACAGAGGAAAGCATGGCTGGGCGTTATCCTGAATTGGATTTGACTCCAATTCAGTGAAGTAATGACCTTAATCCATACTGTTTCATTCGAGGACGAATGATCCTAAGGGGGAGAGATTGTAACACCCCAATTTAATTAACTCATAATTAATTTAATTTAGTTATGGTTAATTAACAAAAGACGTAGTATGTGGATTATTTTGTAGGGAATGAAGATTTAAGTGGGGGATTAAGTGAGTTCAACTCACTAGATAATAAGAGTCAAGTGCTCAAATGGGTGCAATGTGGTCAAGACAAGTAGTGTAACTCTTTTAACCCACATTCCGACCCGAACCGAGACCCGTGACCCGACCCGGATCCATTTTGACTCTTCAAAATCTGAATTATTGGGTGTTGGAAACCCATTTCTTCATCCTCATCCTTCCATTCCCGTCACCTCTCTTGAAGGAGATAGGGTTCTTCATTTTGGCTTGGAATTGGTGTTTTCTTCCACAAATCAAGTTGGGGGATTGCTTATATAAGCTTTGGTAAGTATTTTCCTAGCTTCTACACTTGATTTTGATGATGTTTGAGTGAGTTTTGGGGTGATGAAAGTTGGTGACGAAAATTGGGTGTTTGTAGAAATTCTTGCTTTTGGTGTTGAATCGAAGCTTGGATTCTTGTTTGGAAGCTGAATAAGTGTTGAAGGAAGCTAAGGTTAGTACTTGAGACCATTTTGGTGTTGATGATTTCAGTTTTAGAGCTTCAAATGGTTTCATGATGAAGAAATCATGTTCTTGGATGAATTTTGATGTTTGGAGCTTGATTTCTTGTTATGTAGCTTGGTATTGGTGTTTGGAGGCGTTGGGGAGCTGTATTGGAAGAGTTTGGATCATCTCAATACCAGGCAAGGGTAGAGATAGGCCTAAATGGGGGCATAATCGGTGGAATGGCCGGAAACCGCCAATTCCATCGTTTCTGTTGTGTCGGCGCGCAGTTGGGGCGCCCTTTAGCCAAACAGCGCGCGAGCAGCGCGCGATCGAACGTCACGACGAACGAGTCCCGCGCGGGGTTGGCGCGGTTTTTGTGTAAAAACCGCGCCGGGTGCGCGCCACCCCCCTGCCCGCGCGGTTCGTTCGCTCGTTTTCCGGTTCTTCGCCCTTCGTGTTTCCTTAGTTCTTCTTATGCTTCTAGCATGCCATAACTATCATTATGCTCACAATCTTTGAACTTAGTTGCGACTAGCGGGGATCTACTATGCCTTAGTTAAGATCGAGTCTTGTTTCGCTTCTATGTTGATGTGAGTGTTGGTGCCGATATGTGGGGCTTGGCACACCCTTGACACTTAACTCGTGGTGAGTTGTTTATTTTGTCATGACGCGTAATTTACGTATTGACATGTGTGGAATTGAATCTGATTATGTGTTGGTGCCGATATGTGGGGCTTGGCACACCCTTGATACTTAACTCGCGATGAGTTGTTGATGCCGATACGTGGGACTTGGCACACCCCTGATTGTACTTAACTCGAGATGAGTTGTTTATTTTGTCCTGATGCGTTGATTTACGTATGGACATGTGATTGAATGATATGTGAATATCTGTGATGATATGTGAATATCTGTGATGATATGTGAATATCTGTGATGATATGAAATGCCACGACGGTAGGATACGCTATGCTTACGAATCGGTATCCGATGAGGGACATAGTGGGATCGCTACCCAGAAGCATTGAGACTGAAAAGGATTTATATCCTAGTCTGATTTGGCTAGAAAGGGCTCATGACCCTTAGCCTGACCCGCTTGCCGTAAGCCACGATCTCAGCTGTTAGTGTCCGCGGCGGGGGCACTGTGGGTATGTCTCTCGACCATTAAGGGGTGTGGACCCTTATATGGGAGGGAATACCGACCATGGTACCTAGGTGCGCGCTAGGCATGCTTATGTGTTGCATTTAAGGTAGATAGACATCATAGGTCATAACATTTCATCTCATCATCCATCATTCATCTTATTTGCAGTGGTTGAAGCACCGGTATGGGACGGTGTGATGTTTACTTATTTGCTCTGCTCAATTTTTATGTTATGCCTAATAAATGTTTAAAAACGAAATATATCTCCACATATATGTATAAATATACTTCTAGGGAATCAAGAATTATTCTTGTTTCCCCTTATGCCGATTCTTCTATTCTTGCTCAGTACCTTGTACTGACCCTTGCTATGTTTTCATGTATAGATATTCCCGGGGAAGACGCAGAGCCTGAGCACGATGTGGGGTTTGGGGATGAGTGATCTACCTAGAGATGCATTAGCATGTTGTGGACTTGTGTGCTTGTCTTGAATAATATGCTATGACTCTATTACCTTGTCTCGTACTGCTTGTGGTACCGATCGGTACATTATGTTCTGTCTCGTGTGTTACTTAATATCTCTGACAGGTTGAGATGAGACTGATATGTCGACTGTTATGTCGCATGAATAAGGCTTGTAAGCCGGACGTCTGTTATGATGTGAGGTTTCCTTTCTGGATTTGTATTATGATTCATTGGCTTCCTGTTTACTTGCTACGTGTTATTGATCTTAAATTGATTGGCCAACAGTTTAAGAGAGGTAACACGGCAGTGACGTCACAGAAATTTGGTTTTAAATTTTTGGGGCGTTACAGTTCATGATTAAAAACTGGTTTTGGAAGATAAAATCCGACATTCTTTAAAGATTGACATTGACTTTTGTTTATAATCATAGCAGAACAAACTGTGAGTGAGAATTTTCTCATCTCAAATCGAATAAAAAATTTGGTTAATCAAATAGGCTCATAATCATTCTACCAATCAAGAAAATTAGTTTAACCCCAACTATCTAATTCCACATCTTGGTTACTATCAACCTACTTCCATTAAATAATTTATTTGATGGATATATATTTCTAAGAAGTATGATTATGCAACCCTCATTTAACTATATTTCATGATTCAGTAATCCAAAAATTGATCGTGTTTATGCAATCCTCATTTAACTATATTTCATGATTCAGTAATCCAGAACAATTGATCGTGTTTAGATATTCCAGTGAAAATAATTCATTGGCATTATCTATGCTTTCGTCCTTTTGACAAATATTGTTAATTGGTTGTAATAGAGAGGCATTGATGTTTTGGTGGCTGTGAACTCACTTGTGTTTTTGTGGGAATAAAACAGATTATTTCTCAAAAAAATTGTTAAAACTGATATATATATATATATACATTTTCATTTGCATACATACGTTTCATGATCAAATTATTGATTGTAGCAACAATCTCATTGGTAGGGGTTACTATATAAAATTTTTGGATTTGAAGTGGTGCAGTTTATATTTTTATAAGTACTCTCAACAATTGCCGCTATAGAATCTCACGTATAGTTTATAAAATTATTATCTGAAAATGTCACATCTAATTGTACATATTCAAGATTAATACCAGCTTTAGCAATTACATCACGTACATGAAGTATTCATTGTGCGAATTTTTGTCATATATAATTTTCATAGTAAATAACATTTCTTATAGTATCTTAAGTTTTTTGAGGAAAGAATTTTATTGCCATTGCAAAAGCAAAGTACACACAGCAATTCCAAGGTCTGGGATCCAAACTTAGGTAAAGAAAATTACAGCCGCATCAACAACAATCTAATATAAGAAAATAACATTTCTTATAGTATCTTAAGTTAATTCGTCCTAATTACTATTAATACTTTGAGTCCCCTCTTTACAGTGACACGAGATATTGCAATATATCATTGACATGGGTACAAACTGGTTTTTGAAGATAGAATCTAACCTTCTTTAAAGGTTGACATCTACTATTGTTTATTTTGTTTTTTATAGTCATAGTAAAATAAACCTCGACTTGAATTTTTTCCTCTGAAATCGAATGGACAATTTGGTTAATTCATATGGGCTCATAATCACTATACTAATCAAGAATTTTCATTCCAAATATTGAGCTTTGTTTTAATGAAAAGAGAGGTTAAATAATTTTCCGATGTAAGTTTTTTGCAGTTACAATTCTCGTCACAATCTAGTCGAATACCAAATCTAGAATGTGCAGTAATACCTATTAGAATAAGTAAGGGTGCTATTCCATTGGATGCTACAGGCAACATAATTACATATACTATGAAGGCTAAACATAATACTATTTTCTAGATAAATTATCGATAAATGTCTCGTCAGTTCCACCACGTAAAGAAAAATTAATCAACACTCATCACTATCAACTACAGCATTATATTATTATAAACATTCTTTTTATCATTAATCAACAAATGTAATAACTTAGCATGATCCGCTTTCATTTCTTCTTTATTATAATATGTCTCTTATAGTATCAATAGATTATTTGTTTCAGACGTTAAAACTTCATTTATTACCGGCATTCCAGAGAAAATTTTCAAACTTATAGAATTTGCATCAATTAGCCTTTCAATATGAACTTACTTTGATCATTCACAATCACAATTTTCTGAGTATTTGTTTTTCGTTAATTACAAATATGTTAAAATATAGATTAATGAATTGCATCATCCGTTTCTTAAGTGTTACACTTTCGCTTTTTGGGTGTTTGGAAATAAGTGTTACATTACCATATTTGAAATATTTTGAAGGTTAATAATTTTTACTAATTATACTTAAATTATTAATTTTTTATATTCATTAAAATAAAACTCAAAAGGAATAAAGTCAAATGTGACTTATTTTATTTATTTAATTACTTCAACTAAATAAATTTTATTAACTTACCTTAAATTTTGTGTCATTTCCTAGTGTTACACTTATTATAAAACGGATGAAGTATTTCTTAAGAAATATTCCCTCCGTCGCACTCAAAGTGTCTCATTTTGATTTTTTAATACTGTATATTGATCAACTTTGACGTAATGTAATCGTAATTATATACAAAAAAATATAGTCAAAATTTGCTTTTGTTAGATTTGTCTAATCATGTAGATTTAGAATATATATGTATATTTACATAATTTTTATATATGTACATTTAAGATATTAAATATTAAACAAATGTATTAGACGACGTGTCCAAAAGCTTTGAGACAGAAATAATGGGACAGATGGAGTAGATTTAAAAAAATTAAATTTTCCACTTTTAAGCCATCACAGTCCAAATTCGGCCAAATTGCCTAAATTTAGGCCAAAAATCTTCTAATAGCCCATTTGCCTAAATCAAAATATTGTGGCTCCAAAGTGGAGGGACCTACTTCTCGTGGCCTATATTATTTATTATCTCCTTACTTTGTTTACTGATGGATCTATTCACAACTATATAATTGTTTAATACTTTTAAGAGACGTTACATATTTTTTGTGAAAACCTGGCGTATATGTCCATTAATTAATATATACATATATATTTTATATATTCATTAATATATCTTTTAATAATATAAATTCGATATATACACTGCACCATTTAAATTTGAAATTCCATTTTTTTAAGAAAATAAAAATTGTGGGAACTCCATATAAATTGGAAACTAAATATCTTTTAAAAACTAAAAATTGGGTTTTTTTCACATACACATTAACATATCTTTAACATGGATAAATAAATCCAACGTGTAATGTACATTTTAATTACATCATTCACCGTACAAAAAAAAATATAATCGAAGTTGAGACCAAATCTACATAAAATTACCGACATTACAATATATTCACCATATTGAAACATAAATGCAACGTAATTCTTAGTTGTTAGTGCAAAAGCTTGTCATAATCCTATGGTCTATAAATAAATTCTAAATGCAGCAAGAAAATTAAAAAAAAAGATAAAAAATGCAAAATAATAAAATCTAAAATAAATAAAATAAAAAAATGCAAATAAATAAAATCCAACATAGATAAAATAAAAAATATAAAATATAAAATATTATCTTTCAAATCTTTTTAAAAGTGAATATATAGTGACAGAATAGGATGATAAAGTGGGAACTTATAAGTAAATGATTTTATACACGATAGACTAAAATCTATAATGAATAAATAAATAAATGCAAAAATCTAAAATTAGTAAATAAAAAATACAAAATAATATAGATAAAATAAGATACGCAAAATTTCAAATTTCAAATCTTTCAAATCTTTTTAAAAGTGAATAGGAATTTCATATATTTCAAAACGGAAAATCTAATAAATAAATAAATAAATGTAAAAATCTAAAATTGATAAATTAAAAAATGCAAACATTTATAAAAATTAGAAATTTGAAATGGAGACAACACATTAAATATAGGATGAGTTGTTCACTAATGCTTTAATATATATATAGATTATGATAAGGTTTATTGAGAAACCTGAAATATATGTTAATTATATAAAGTTTAAAGATTATATATAAAGTATTAAAGCACAAAAAGAATTAGAATTATTTAAACAAATTTGAGTATACTAAAAATCCTTAACCAAATTTTACATTGGAAATGACCAAATTAGCAAATAATTTCATAACAAAATATGGAGAGCAAATTTTGTAATACTATAGTTCTAACAAAATATGAATGTTAAAACACCATTTGTATCACATCCAAACTAAATGGCTGCGGAGTGGAGAGATAGGGGAATCAGTGGGCGGCGGAGAAGAGTGCTAGGAGGAAGACAGTTAGCAGGCAATGGAATGCATTATGGACTCACAACAGGAGGGAGGGTTTTCCACGGTGGGAGATCTGAAGCTCGTAATAGCTTGTCTGGGGTCTTTTTTGGGAACATTCCGGTGGACTCAAATATTAGAGAGCTAATAGGTTCAATCGATAAGGTGGCAAAAGTGTGTGATTGGTTTATCCCGGCAAGAAGATGGCCGGAAAAGGGTGCTAAATTCGGATTCTTCAGGTTTCTCAAAAGAGAAGAGGCAGAAAAGGTCATTCGGTCCATGAACGGGAGGAACTGGATGGGGAGAAACTTGAGGGTTAATTGGGCTACACCTAGCAGAAGGGAATTCAATGGGAGCAGTAAGCACGTGAGGGTTAATAGAGCACTACACGGAGATATGAATTCAGAAGAGAAGGCAAAGTTTCATACGATTGCATGGCGGGACGAGCGCACGTATGCAGAGGTGATTACAGGAGGGAGGGTTTGGAAAGATGGCGGCGGGAAGGGAAGGAGTGCTGGGCCAGTTAAACTAGAGGCGGTTCAGGCCGATGAGATGAGGTTCCGTCGCTCGGCGATCGCCGAAGTAAGGAGTCTGGAAAACCTTCTCGCATTTCAGGATTGGGTATTTGGCGAGCATCGGGAGTGCAAAGAGATTATTTATGGGGGGGGTCACACGGTGGTTATTGAGTTTGAGTCCATTGAGGCAAATGACTTATTTTTATCGGATCAAAATGATCGACAGTGGATCTCATGGAAAAGGCAATGGGCTCAGGGAGCTTTGGTTCGTAAAATACTAGTTTGGTTATATGTGTTCGGATTGCCATTTGAGGCATGGAGTGAAATGAATTTCCACCGAGTTGTGGAGGGTTGGGGGAAGGTGATAAATATTGATAAGGAAACAAAGGAGAAAAAGAGATTGGACAGAGCCAGACTTTTAGTAGCACTAGAGGACGTTGGTACAGTGCCTGCAGTGAAGGAGATTCAGATAGGTGCTCGTGTGTCGACGATTCGATTAGTGGTAAACTTCTGCGAACCTGTGGTAGAATCGTTTGATGCCAGAGATACTTGGCAGCCGGAAAGTGAGAAGGGGGAGGACGGGGTGGAGCCGGCAGTAAGGTCACCGGAGCTCAAGGCGGGTGGGGGGTCCAGGAGTGGGGTTTGTGGGGAAGCGAGACAATCGAAAGCAGCTGCACAGGGGGGTATGGAATCGGCAATAATTGAGGATACTATTGAAAGTATCGATGAGGGGGGCTTTCAGGATTCCCTAGGGACGGCTAGGTTTAATACAGAGCTTCGAGTTGTTCAAAAAGAGAGGGTGGTGCTAAAGAATGCTTCGTTGATTGGTCGTACTAGTGCAGAGATGGTGGAGGGGGGTTTTGGACCAAATGCAGAATTGGGCCATGGCCCAAAGCGTCCTGGGCCTCCAGAAAGTGGTGTGGGCCAAGAGGAAGGGTGCCCAGCTGGTAAAGAGAATAAAGGGGATAATGTCATTAGTCCAAGCATAGGCCCAAACTCTAATGGGGTGGAGAGTAATCAGGATATTGGTAGTGATGGGGTTGACTTACCTACAGTCCGATTAGGGTGTGAGGACGTGGCGGGGGTGGGAGATACAGGCGGTGGTCATTCGGGAGGGGATGCAAAGGAGGGATTGGAAAATTCGGATTTCGAAAGCTCGGAAGGGCAGATACATGCGGTGGATGCTGAGGCAGTCCCAAATCAGAGGATAGATCCTGCAGTGTCGGGGGGGTATGGCTCAATCGATTACGAAGAGTTAAGGCTGGTTCAGAACGCTTTGTGCAAGGTCATGGAAGGAAGGAAAGGTGCAAGGCGAGGGTGCAGGAAGAAAGGGAGGAGGGCCGGGAATAAAGGTCGGAGGGGTCGAACTAGTCAACAGATAGAATCGAGAGTGGATGAGGATGGGTTCGCAAAATTACAATTTACAACGATCAGATGCAATGGAGGGGTTAAGCTAATTGATATTTCAGAAGCAGAGGAGATACTCGAATTAGCGGAAAAATTGGGGTTAGGTTGTCTTAAGGAGCGGGCAGCGATTGTCGATAGAATTCGGGAGGAGTTGGTTTAGGAAGGTTAGAGGGTGGGATTTCATTGGGGGACTACAGTTTGAATGCGGATTATAACATGTAACTTGAGAGGGTTGAATGGGGGGGTTCGTCGTCGGGCCTTGATTCGATTGTTGAAGAAATACAGACCATTGTTGGCCTGCTTCCAAGAGACCAAGATGGGGGATATTCAAGAGCGCTTGGTGCATAGACTTTGGGGTTCTCGGGGCTGCGGGTTTTGTTTTCAACCTGCTATGGGCAATGCAGGTGGGTTACTAATTGTGTGGGAAGGGGATGTGAATTCATTTAGCGTAGTTGAGAAAGCTCACAACTTCATTTGGGTGAAGGGTGGTTTGAGGGGATTGAGGGGGGCAGTCAATTTCATTTGTGTTCATGCTCCGAATGAAAGGAGAGATAGGGCTGAGCTTTGGGAGCTATTTTTCCAGAAATTCAATGTCTCCAATGGTGAGTTATGGTGTTTAGTTGGGGACTTCAATGCAGTGAGTGAAGGGAGCGAGAGGGTTGGGGCAACTGAGGATGTGGGGTCGATGAGGGACTTCAGGGGGTTAATTGATCGTCTGGGTTTGGTGGATATACCCATGGAGGCAGGGTTGTTTACTTGGGTCGGTAGGGGGGGGAGGGCATGTAGCCGATTAGATAGGTTTCTAATATCGCCGGGGTGGTTTACTGTGCCGGGTGTGATTGTCCAGAGAAGATGCGACTCAGTTCTGTCGGACCATTATCCAGTGAGCTTGGAAGTTGATGAAAAATCCTGGGGGCCAAAACCATTTAGGTTCTTTAATTATTGGTTGGCCGAGCGTGGTTTTTCAGACCTTGTACGCGAGGCTTGGGGAGTGGATGAGTCGGGCAGCGGTGCAGAGGTTTTTGGGAAGCTTAGGGGTTTGAAGAGTAAGATTAGGGGTTGGGAGGGGTATAGCGCGACAGGTTTAGATATTCGCATCAACAGTTTGATGTCGGAGATCAAAACCATTGAAGATTCATTTCGGGGGGGACCGGTGGATGAGGAGGCGAGGGGACATTGGCTATCAAAGAAAATGGAATTAAAGAAGGCCTTGATGTTCGAAGAAAGAAGGTGGTGGCAGAAGTCGAGATTTACATGGTTAAAGGAAGGTGACTTGAATACACGTTTTTTCCATACTGTGACTGCACTAAATCGAAAGCGGAATTATATTGGAGGGGTCCAGGTTGACGGTGCCTGGATTGATGAACCAAGGGAGATTAAAGAAAGGGCCTTTACTTACTTTAAGGACATGTTTGTGAAGCAATCGGAGGAAGTGTTTACTGTTGAGAATATTGGATTGGCTAAGGTGGAGGAGCAAGACAGGGAGTGGTTGACCAGGGAAATTACGGAGGAGGAGGTGCGTTCGGCTGTTTGGAGTTGTGATGGTAGTAAGGCGCCTGGGCCGGACGGGTTTAATTTGGGTTTCTTTAAGACATATTGGGAAATTATTAAGGGAGACATCATGGCAATTTTTAGTGGGCTGGAGAGGGAGGGGCGGCTGCCAAGAGAGATAGGAGGTTCGTTTATTACTCTAATTCCTAAGGTTGAAAATCCTAAGGAATTTGGGGATTTTCGTCCTATTTCTCTAGTAGGGTGTATTTACAAGATGGTGGCTAAGGTCCTAGCTAGAAGGCTTCAGGAGGTTTTGGACAGGCTGGTAGGGATGTCGCAAATGGCATTCATTAAGGGGCGACAGATTCTTGATGGTGTGTTAATTGCAGCAGAGACCATTCATTCTACTAAGATGGCAGGGAGAAAGGGCTTCATATTAAAATTAGATTTCGCAAAGGCCTATGATAATGTTTCGTGGGGTGCTTTGTTTAGGATACTGGAAGGGATGAATTTTGGAAGCAGATGGATCCATTGGATTAAGGAGTGCATAACATCCGCATCGGCCGCGGTTCTTGTGAACGGATCACCAACTAACTTTTTTAAACTTCAAAAAGGTTTGCGCCAGGGGGATCCGTTGTCCCCTTATCTTTTTGTATTGGTAGCAGAGGTGTTAAATAGATTATTGGTTAGGGCGACGGAAGAAGGGCTGGTCAGGGGGTTGGAATCAGGGGAGGGAGGTCCGATGATATCTCATTTACAATACGCTGACGATACCATCATCTTTTGTGATGGTGAGATCGACCAGGTATTACTTATTAAAAGGATATTGAAGTGTTTGTCTTTAACAACTGGGCTAAAGATAAACTATAGGAAATGCAGTCTGCTTGGTATAAACTGCTCTCAGGATTTGGAGAGAGAGGCAGCAGATTTATTTGGATGTGTAGTCGGGGAGTGGCCGTTAAAGTATTTAGGAATTCCAATTGGGGGGAGGATTAATGGTACGACGATATGGCAACCAATCTTGGATAGAGTGGAGAAGAGATTAGCCGGATGGATGGGTCGGATGCTTTCTCAAGCGGGCCGGCTTTGTTTAATAAAATCGGTTTTAAGTAGCTTACCCGTGTATTTCTTATCAATCTTCAAAGTACCGAAAGCCGTGGCAGATCGGTTGGAAGCATTAAAAAGGCGGTTTTTTTGGAATGAGCGCGAGGGGTTGAGGAAATTACATACTGCAGGTTGGGAATTAATTTGTGGTCATAAGGATGATGGGGGGCTACATGTGTGGGATACCAGGAGATTTAACAGTGCTTTGCTTTTAAAATGGAGATGGAGGTTTGGGAATGAGTCCGCACTCTGGAAGTCGGTGATTGATGCAAAATACTACAACAACAGTTCGCCATTGTTACCAGAAATAGTATTTGATAGATCCCTATGGGGCTATATTAGTCGGGCCTGGGAGGGGCAGATTGCAGAAGGTATAGGGGGCGGTCTTCATATTCAAGCTGGGAATGGTAAGTCTATAAGGTTTTGGCAAGACATTTGGGTGGGTGAGGGCAGGACATTGAGGGAGTTATTCCCCCGAATTTTTGCATTAGCTATTAATAAAAATGGAGTTATATCTGAGTTTGGGAGTTGGGTGGGGTTGGAATGGAAATGGGATATTAAATTGAGGCGCTCACTGTTTGGGTGGGAAACGGAAGCGTGGGATGGTCTGATGGGGGTTGTTTCAGGGCAACAAATTAGCAGGTTTGTAGAGGATAAAGTGTGTTGGGTGAAAGATGGGAAGGGACAATTTTCTACGAGCAGCTGCTGGACTCGAAACGAGGATGCCGAGGTGAAGAAGAGTTGCTGGATGTGGTGTCTTTTATGGAAGATCAAGTGCCCAATGAAAGTTAAATTGTTGGTTTGGAAAATTTATCAAAATGTACTGCCAGTTCGCGAGCTGCTAAGTCGACGAGGCTGCTTACATGTTAGTAATGTGTACTGTCAGTGCTGTGGTTTGGAAGTTGAAACTATAGATCATTTGTTCTGTCCATGCGAAATTGCGAGGGATATTTGGTACAAAGGAGTGGCCTGGTTTGGAGTGTCTTGGGCGATACCAGGAAAGGTGACGAACTTAATCCAGTGGTGGCTGGATTTGGAAATTAAATGCGGATTCAAAGAAGTTTGGCTGCTAACATGTTTGGCTATATTTTGGGCTGTTTGGAATGTTAGAAACGGAGTGATTTTTAAAGGGAAGCAAATTGATATCAGGGAGACAATGGACGAAATAAGGTGGAGAATTTGTCTTTGGAGGAAATTGGAGCTGAATGGGATTGACTTAAGTGTGAGCAGTATGGATGATTATTTTCCTTTGGGACTGGTTCAAAGTTGCAGAAGGCAAATTAGGTTACCTCGTGGCAGACTTGTTTGGGAGCGGCCTTGGATTGGGTGGTGGAAGATAAACACAGATGGGTCGTCATTGGGCAATCCGGGGCCGGCTGGAATTGGCGGAGTGATTAGAGATGAAGAGGGGCGGGTGATTTTCACCATATCGGATGGGATAGGATGTATGGATTCGACTGCTGCAGAGATGGTTGCAGTTAACCGGGTGTGTAAGGCGATTCTCCGAGATCAAGGCTTTCCTCTTCCGAAGTTGATTTTTGAATGCGACTCGGCGAACGTTGTGAAATGGTTAAAGGATGAAGGGTCTGTCCCGTGGCGTCTTCATCACTTATTGGATCCAATAATGGCAATAAAGAGATGTGCAGGGGTTGTTAGAGTGGATCATATATTGAGGGAGAGAAACGACTTAGCGGACTTCTGGGCAAAAAAAGGAGCGAAGGGTGAAGAGCCCGTAGAGGAATGGTACTGAGATGTCACTGATGCTGCTGATACTTTTGCTGAGGACGAAGGACCTGAGGACACTTAGCATGGGATTGTTGACTTCTTTCAATATATTTGCCAAGCCAACCGAAAATCCAACAGGTGAGAGCCGAGCCTACGCTTCTCCGGACGTGTATACAGGTGATGTTTTTCCGAAAATCTTGAACTTGATTTAATATTCATGTTGAGCCTGCAGTCATCCATTTCTGTGCATCGGATTGATAAGGGTATTAGGGCATTTTCTGGTTTTGGCCCTTGGCTGATTTCCCCTCTAATCCTTTCCTTAGCCCATGTTAACAACTGATACACCTTATCATGATACAGATTACCATTGTCCTTTAATCCTTGTCTATTACACGTGTCCCATATTCCTTTCCTTTCCCTTGCCTTATCAATACAAACTTTTTTGACTTTTGTAAGTTCAGACACTGTCTATGCATTTCAACAAAGAATTCTTAAGGTGTTGCTAGTAAGTGGTAGTGATTGTTTGGAGTGTTGGGACGAGTTTGAAATGGGAGGATGATATCATCATATGCAATTGATTTTGGCTGGAGGGTTTCCCTTGAAAAAAAAAAAAAAGAGAGTTTTGAAAAAAAAAAAAGTAGAAAAAATATGGTAAAAACGTAAATGTTGCTGGAAGGGTCATATTGAAAAAAGAAGAAGGTTTGAGCTTGTTAAGAGTATGACTACATGAGAAAGCAATTAGATTGCAAGTTTGGGAGCTTAAAAAAAAAAAAAAAGAAAGAGTGTCATGTGTTTTGCATCTATTGGGAAGATTGAGTAACAGATCACTTGTATCATTTCTTGTGCTAGAGGCTGTCTTACTTGGGATGACAGAGTTATCGGTCTTGCAACATGTTTCAGAATTTTTTGGTGTGAAATGTATAGATGGTTCCTCATTCTTCATTTTCTACCTTCCACCCTCTGCCATGTATCTCATTTTCCAACCTTCTCCCTTGACCTCCTTGCGTTCCACACTACATCCTCCTCAACCTCCTTGCTATACACACCCCACTTTATTCGATGCATTGGATTTGATACTAATACAGGGGAGACATGATATTGAAGCAAGTTTATAGACTGGCTCAGGAATTCATCACCTGCGAACTCCACGGTGTTTGCTGTTTGGAAGGAATAGATTGTGCTTGGGGAGCTTATTGTAGAGGACAAGAAGGGCTATTGGCACATTGGGAATTTGTTGGCCGGACTGGTTGGTGAAGGACCTTCAGCATGTTGGTCGAGTGTTTTGAATTACTTCAGAGAGTATCGGTGTTGCTGCTTTTGATGTTAGTATGCCACACGAAGTAGTCAATTGTATCTAGTTTTGATAATGGGTGGGTGTATGACTTTGTTGCTACCATCAGGGTAAATTCACCCCTGTTTTGTTGGGCTTGGATTGTCCTAGTGAGTTTATTGTAATATAACCTTTGGATCCGTATGGAATAAAATGCTATTTCCCTCAAAAAAAAAAAACAAATCACTAAATATGGTAATACTCTATAATACAGTAATAAATAATAATATAAATTACCATACAATTCAATCAATTATACAATGACTAAAATCACCCATAAAACATAAAGTATCATGAAATGATATCAAAAAATCGAAAAAAAAATGCAAAATACAAATAGAATAACAGTATTCATAAGATATGCTACAAACATATACATACCGATTCACATGAGTCAATCACATACATGCTACAAAAAACAAAAGATGAATAAAAATCAGATTAGAGAAAATGAATTATCTAAAGCAATAAAAAAAAATGTGAAATATGAGTTGGAATAGAGATAAATAAAACGAATAAGAATTATGGATGCATTTATAGGTAATTCAAATAGGTGTATTTAATGAAAATAATTTAAAATTTTAATAGTATTATAAATTATAGATTTAGACAGTATATATGATATGATTGAGTTTGTTGAAATTAAATATTAGATTTATATATATATATATAGATAGATATAGATAAATAAATAAATATGAAAATCTAAAATTAGTAAATTAAATATACAAAATAATATAGATAACATAAGATATGCAAATTTTCAAATTTCAAATCTTTTTAAAAGTAAATATGGTAGAAATTGCATATATTTCAAAAATTGAAAATCTATAATAAATAAATGTTAAAATCTAAAATTGATAAATTAAAATTACAAAAATTTATAAAAATTAGAAATTTGAAATGGAGACACCACATTAAATGTAGGATGAGTTGTTTACTAATGCTAATATATATATAGATAGATGATACTGGTTTCATCTTTTTTTTTTTTTTTGTGGTAAACAGATATTGGTTTTCATCCCTTGAATAAAGGTTACATATACATTATTAATTAATTGTTTCGATTTTATAGGCTCTTCCTTATTGTGATGTACAAATCCACACAACTAACTCCATTAGCCATTATAACCTGCTCAAAATGGTGACATACTTAACTCAATAGAAAAGAGAGGCAAAGCGATAGAAAAGACAAAAATTTAGAGGAATGTTTTCTCCAATTTATAAATAGGACTCGTCACACACCCACACATAAAAGAATCGCTAACAAACCTCCTGCTCGTGCTTGCACTCCCTCCTGCTGCTTCTGCTTTTGCGTGCGTTTCCCGCTCCCTCATCATCGTCCCACCCTTGTTTCTTCTCAGGTAAGCTTCAGTCGCCTCCTCCGTTAGAACCCATTGAGATTTTTGGCAATGTTGCTTTTCCTTTTTTCTTTATTGGGAAAAATGGCCCATTTAATCCTTTATGTTTGTGTTTTTTTCAAATCCATCTTTTTAGTTATTCTAGCCCATTTACATTCTCTATGTTTCCTAATTAAATCCCAATTGGTCCTAAGCACCCTTAATTAACCAAAACTAGCAAGTAACCCGTCGAAACTCGACGGGTATAATTATATACTTCCTCCATTTTTTTTGTTAGCTACGTTTGATAAATGGGTACTGTTTACTTATATACTTTGACCCAAAGTTTTATCATGGTTATACAAGTTAAAATATAGCCAAGTGTGATCTTTTTAGATTCGTCTCGTCTTGTAGATTTTAAATATCAAACTTTTAGAATTTTTACGTGTATCGAATTTGAGTTATTAATGGTTTAAAATGTGCATTGGACTGCGTGCTGAGTGTGTCTGTAGCTATCTTTAAAAAACAGAGGAAGTATTTTATATACTCCCTCCGTCACATTCCAAATGTCCTACTTACTATTTTTGGATGTCCCATTATAAATGTCTTCTTTCTATAAATAGAAATAATTTTCCCCTCCAACAACTATGTGGACCCCACCATATACTCACAAACCAACTCTACCTCAATTCCCGTGCCCAACAGTAACCAGACACTTGGAGTGGGACGGAGGGAGTATTATATATACTTATATGAAGTATATAAAACTAATAGAGAAATTATATTAAACCATCTTCTTGTGGCTTGTCCCGTACAAACCTAACAGATCAATAAAAATAAATAATAAAATTATATTTTATTTAATTTGAAATTTTATTTAAAATTAAATAAATTTAAATAAGTATTAAGCATGATATGAAAATTTTCCTTTACAATTTACTGAATATTTCAATGTAAACAACGTTTCTTGTAGTATCTTGAATTAATACATGTAACGCCCCAAAAATTTAAAACCAAATTTCTGTGACGTCACTGCCGTGTTACCTCTCTTAAACTGTTGGCCAATCAATTTAAGATCAATAACACGTAGCCAAGTAACAGGAAGCCAATGAATCATAATACAAATCCAGAAAGGAAACCTCACATCATAACAGACGTCCGGCTTACAATCCTTATTCATGCGACATAACAGTCGACATATCAGTCTGATCTCAACCTGTCAGAGATATTAAGTAACACACAAGACAGAACATAATGTACCGATCGGTACCACAAGCAGTACGAGACAAGGTAATAGAGTCATAGCATATTATTCAAGACAAGCACATAAGTCCACAACATGCTAATGCATCCCTAGGTAGATCACTCATCCCCAAACCCCACATCGTGCTCTGGCTCTGCGTCCTTCCCGGGAATATCTATACATGAAAACATAGCAAGGGTCAGTACAAGGTACTGAGCAAGAATAGAAGAATCGGCATAAGGGGAAACAAGAATTAACTTGATTCCCTAGAAGTATATTTATACATATAGGTGGAGATATATTCCGTTTTTAAACATTTGTTAGGCATAACATAAAAATTAAACAGTGCAAATAAGTAAACATCACACCGTCCCATACCGGTGCTTCAACCACAGCAAATAAGATGAATGATGGATGATGAGATGAAATGTTATGACCTAAGATGTCTATCTACCCTAAATGCAGCACATTAGCATGTCTAGCGCGCACCTAGGTACCATGGTCGGTATTCCCTCCCATATAAGGGTCCACACCCCTTAATGGTCGAGAGACATACCCACAGTGCCCCCGCCGCGGACACTAACAGCTGAAATCGTGGCTTACGGCAAGCGGGTCAGGCAAAGGGTCATGAGCCCTCTCCAGCCAAAATCAGACTAGGATATAAATCCTTTTCAGTCTCAATATATCATCACAGATATTCACATATCATCACAGATATTCACATATCATCACAGATATTCAGATTCAATTCAATCACTCATCTCGAGTGAAGTATTTTCTTTAAAATAGATAGCTTTAAAATAGTCTGGGCTCTTTGAAATATACTACTAGTTTATAAATGATAACTTTAAAAATAATAATACTTGAAAATAATAGTTTTTAAAAAGAATAATTCCGGGCTCTTTAAAATAGTAGTTTTAAAATATTCCGGGGTGTGTCAAGCCCCACATATCGGCACCAACACATAATCAGATTCAATTCCACACATGTCAATACGTAAATTACGCATCATGACAAAATAAACAACTCACCACGAGTTAAGTGTCAAGGGTGTGCCAAGCCCCACATATCGGCACCAACACTCACATCGTCATAGAAGCGAAACAAGACTCGATCTTAACTAAGGCATAGTAGATCACCGCTAATCGCAACTAAGTTCAAAGATTGTGAGCATAATGATAGTTATGGCATGCTAGAAGCATAAGAAGAACTAAGGAACACGAAGGATGAAGAATCGGAAAAACGAGCAAAAGAGACATGAAGACAGCAGAGATGGCGCGGTCCCCGCGCGGTCCCCGCGCGGTCTGGGAGTCGACCGCGCGCCCTGGGCACGGACGGCCGTGCCGTTCGTGTCGCGCGCTACGCGCGCGCTAGCGCGCCGGGAGCGCGCCGATGCGACAGAATCGGTGAAAATGGCGATTTCCGGCCATTCCACCGGATTTGCCCCCCATTTAAGCCTATTTCTACCCTTGCCTGGTATGGAGGTGGTCCAAACTCTTCCAATACAGCTCCCCAACTCCTCCAAACACCAATACCAAGCTACATAACAAGAAATCAAGTCAAATCATCAAAACTCATCTTCAAACATGAGTTCTTCCAACATACATCCAAAGAGTACCAAGAACTTGAAATCAACAACACCAAAATGATCTCAAGTACTAACCTTAGCTTCCTTCAACACAAATTCAGCTTCCAAGCAAGAATCCAAGCTTCAATCAACACCAAGAATCAAGAAATCCTACAAACACCCAATTTTCGCCACTTTGAACAACACCTCCAAAAATCACTTCAAAACTCTTTGAAAATGAGATTAGAGTGAAGAATTTACTTACCAAGAGGTGTATAATCATTTCCCCCACAAGATTTGAGCTCAAGAACACCAAAATCTCTCTACAAAGCCATTTTTCTCCACCCTTGGCCTCTCAAGCGGGAATGCCCTAATTTTCTAAGTGTTGGGTGTAAATGAAAGAGATAAGGCTGATTTGGGGGTTTTTGATGAGATGTGGGTCGACCCGGGTTGGCAAAAGGGTCGGGTCGGGTCGGAATGTGGGTTAAAAGGGTTACACCACTTGTCTTGACCACATTGCACCCATTTGAGCACTTGACTCTTATTATCTTGTGAGTTGAACTCACTTATTCCCCCACTTAAATCTTCATTCCCTACAAAATAATCCACATACCAAGTCTTTTGTTAATTAACCATAATTAAATTAAATTAATTATGAGTTAATTAAATCGGGGTGTTACAATCTCTCCCCCTTAGGATCATTCGTCCTCGAATGAAAAAGTATGGATTAAGGTCATTACTTCACTGAATTGGTGTCAAATCCAATTCAGGATAACGCCCAGCCATGCTTTCCTCTGTCTCCCAAGTGGCATCCTCTACGCTATGTCTCGACCAAAGTACTTTCACCATTTTGATCACCTTATTGCGAAGTACCCTTTTCTTTAGTGTCGAGAATCGCCACGGGGTATGCTTCGTATTCTAGGCTGTCATTCAACTCCACCTCCTCCGGTTGTATAACCTTGTTAGGATCCGAGACGAACTTCCTCAACTGAGAGACGTGGAAAACGTTGTGCACCTTTCCCACCTCAGTTGGCAATTCTAACCGGTAAGCGACCTTCCCAATCTTCTTAGTGATCTCATAGGGGCCTATAAATCTGGGACTCAGTTTCCCTTTCTTCCCAAATCGTCTCACGCCCCTCATGGGTGACACTCTCAAAAGTACCCAATCTCCAATCTCGAATTCAATGTCTCTCCTGGACAAATCAGCATAACTCTTCTGATGATCCTGAGCTTCCTTCATTCTGTCTCTGACCACTCTTACCACTTCAGTGGTCTGTTCAATGAGTTCAGGACCCATCACCACTCGCTCTGAAGGATCACTCCAACACAAGGGCGTCCTGCACTTTCTTCCGTATAAGGCCTCGAAAGGCGCCATACGAATACTCGCGTGATAGCTATTGTTGTAGGAGAACTCCACCATATGTAGATGTTCCTCCCACGATCCTTGAAAATCCATCACACACGCCCTCAACATATCCTCCAAGGTTCTAATGGTCCTTTCGGTCTGTCCATCAGTCTGAGGGTGCCACGCAGTACTCATACTGATCTGTGTCCCAAAGGCTGTTTGCAATTCCTTCCAGAACCTTGACAGGAATCTGGAATCTCTATCGGAAATAATTTCTCGAGGAATACCAAAACGTCTAACCACATGTTGGATGTAAGCGCCAGTCAAATGTTGCATGCTCCAATTCAATCTCATTGGTATAAACACAGCACTCTTTGTTAGTCGGTCCACAACTACCCAAATAGTATCAAAACTGCTCCGTGTCCTGGGTAGCCCGGTGACAAAGTCCATAGCAATGGACTCCCATTTCCAAGTAGGAACATCCAAAGGTTGTAATAAGCCTGAAGGTCTCATGTGCTCGGCTTTCACCTTCTGGCAAGTGGAACACCTAGACACAAATTCTGCCACTTCCTTCTTCATGCCTTTCCACCAATAGTTTTGCCTCAAATCCTTGTACATCTTTACTGCTCCCGGATGTACGGAGTAAGGTGTGCAATGTGCTTCCTCCATAATTTTTCCTTTCAGCGCCTGATCTTTCGGAGGCACACACCAACGGTCCCCAAACTTGATCATATACTTGCTATCAATCACAAAGCCTTCCACTTTACCCTTACGAATCTGAGCTTTCAAATGCATCATCTCTTGACTTACAGCTTGACTTAGTCTGAGTTCCTCGAGTAATGATGGCACCACCGTCATAGCATTCAACCTCGCTATCGTGTCGTAAGGAACAACCACAACACCTTCCTTGTCCAACTCTTGCCTTAACTTCAAAGGGAGAGTAATTGAGTTCAGTACATGTCCTTTCCTACTTAGTGCATCAGCCACCCGGTTGGCTTTCCCTTTTATGTACTGAATACTCGTGTCGTAGTCCTGCAAAAACTCTAACCACCTTCTTTGCCTACCGCTCATCTTATCTGCAGTGTAGAGACATTTAAGGTTCTTATGATCCGAATAGATTTGACACTTGGCTCCGTAAAGATAATGCCTCCAAATTTTTAATGCATGCACGACCGCTGCCATCTCCAGGTCGTGAGTCGGGTAATTCAGCTCGTGAGGCTTTAATTGCCTAGATGCATACGCAATCACCTTGCCATACTGCATAAGCACACACCCAAGTCCTCGATAATATGCATCTGTGTCTACCTCATATTCCCCCGATTCATCAGGTAACACTAAGGCCGGAGCCTCGGTCACCTTCTTCTTCGGTGAAGGAAATCCTTGGTATCCCGTAGTCTAATCTGGCTTGATACTTAGACAGCCAATCCATTCCCAAAATCACGTCAAAATCGGCCAAATCTAGCACCACTAGATTCGCTCTGAACTCTCGATCTTTGATGATTATCTGTGCATCGGGTTTAATCCACTGGCTCCGCATGAGGTCTCCCGAAGGTAGCTAACAGGGAGTTGATAAGCCTCCAGTGGTCCCATATCATTATTAGTTACGAATTCCGATGATATAAACGAGCATGATGCACCAGAATCATATAAGGCATAAGCAGGCACATTATTAACTAGTATAGTACCTACGCATTTAATAACATAAGGCACTACCTGGGGCACTTGTTACAGATGGTTAAGTCGATCAAGATTGAAATTGAACAATGGGCAACTTACCAGTCATGACATCATCTCGCCCATCTAGCTCAGCCCGCTCAATCACATTGAGACGGCCCCCACGGTCCCCCTGTGGTCCACGACCTCTGTCTGCACCTCGTCCACGCGACGCATTCCCACCGGACGCATCTGAAGTAGATCCTCCTACTCGACCCACCAACTGTGGGCACTGTGACCTCAAATGTCCTTGCTGTCCGCAATTCCAGCAGTGGGGTCCGCTTCTATACGGTGGCTGTGCATAAGTCCGGGGCCTAGAGGTCTCTCCACCGCTTCTCGGCCTCGTCTGCCTATGATGGGGTCTAATCGGCCCCCCTGACTCCCTGCGACGAGCGGCCCTCACGCGCTGCATATCAGCACGAGCTCTTTCAATGCATAAAGCCTGATCATATGCTGAAGCTAAGCAGGCGTGTTGGTTGCTAAACCCAGTCCGGATCTCAGCCTTCAATCCATCCACAAACTTCGAAACCTTATCTTCCTCAATAGATCAAAAGCCTGCTGACAGTCCTCACTCCAATGAAATAATACATCATTTCTCAATAACTGAGTCAAGGGTTGAGCAATGCTAGCGAACCCCTCAATGAACCTCCTGTAGTATCCTACCAATCCAAGGAACTACGCACCTCACTGACATTAGTTGGAGGATTCCACTCCAACACCGCTTCGACCTTCGCAGGGTCTACTGAAATTCCTTCGCCTGACACAATATGCCCAAGGAAAGGCACCTGATCAAACCAAAACTCACACTTCGAAAGTTTGGCATATAACTTGTGCTCCCTAAGCACCTGCAACACTGTCCTGAGATGTTCCTTGTGTGTCTTTACACTGGAAGAGTATACCAAAATGTCATCAATCCTCGGCAGTGGGTAACGGTTCTTGACTGTAATCTGATTGAGCCCCCGATAATCAATACACATCCGTAAGCTTCCGTCCTTCTTTTTAACAAAGATTACCGGTGCTCCCCAAGGCGAACTGCTAGGTTGAATGTATCCTTTATCTAGTAGATCCTTAAGCTGTTCCTTCAACTCCCTCAACTCGGCAGGAGCTCCTTATGGCGAGCTACTCGGCTAAATATACCCCTTACTGGTAAGCTCATTCAGTTGATCCTTCAACTCCTTCAGTTCACAGGAGTCATATGGTAAGGAGCCTTAGAACTATGAGCTGCATCAGGCATCAGCTCAACAGTAAAATCAATCTCCCGAGCAGATGGGAGACCAAGAATTTAGTCGGGAAATACATCCCCGAACTCAGAGACAACAGGGACACTCGGTAAACAAGAATAATTCTTTACCGAACAGCAATTATTAAGTATAGAATTCCCGGAATATCCCCAAGGATTGATCCTGGTTTGATTCACAAACCACAATCCACCCCTATAGGGGACGCAGATAACCAACAACAATGCAATTAACAAGAATATAAGCAGAACCAGATGCAATTCCTACACTATATGCTTTCCCCCACACATCTCACCGCATGCTTGTGTTAGAATTCTAAGCACATACGAGCAGACATGGCTCTGATACCAAATGTAATGCCCCAAAAATTTAAAACCAAATTTCTGTGACGTCACTGCCGTGTTACCTCTCTTAAACTGTTGGCCAATCAATTTAAGATCAATAACACGTAGCCAAGTAACAGGAAGCCAATGAATCATAATACAAATCCAGAAAGGAAACCTCACATCATAACAGACGTCCGGCTTACAATCCTTATTCATGCGACATAACAGTCGACATATCAGTCTGATCTCAACCTGTCAGAGATATTAAGTAACACACAAGACAGAACATAATGTACCGATCGGTACCACAAGCAGTACGAGACAAGGTAATAGAGTCATAGCATATTATTCAAGACAAGCACATAAGTCCACAACATGCTAATGCATCCCTAGGTAGATCACTCATCCCCAAACCCCACATCGTGCTCAGGCTCTGCGTCCTTCCCGGGAATATCTATACATGAAAACATAGCAAGAGTCAGTACAAGGTACTGAGCAAGAATAGAAGAATCGGCATAAGGGGAAACAAGAATTAACTTGATTCCCTAGAAGTATATTTATACATATAGGTGGAGATATATTCCGTTTTTAAACATTTGTTAGGCATAACATAAAAATTAAACAGTGCAAATAAGTAAACATCACACCGTCCCATACCGGTGCTTCAACCACAGCAAATAAGATGAATGATGGATGATGAGATGAAATGTTATGACCTAAGATGTCTATCTACCCTAAATGCAGCACATAAGCATGTCTAGCGCGCACCTAGGTACCATGGTCGGTATTCCCTCCCATATAAGGGTCCACACCCCTTAATGGTCGAGAGACATACCCACAGTGCCCCCGCCGCGGACACTAACAGCTGAAATCGTGGCTTACGGCAAGCGGGTCAGGCAAAGGGTCATGAGCCCTCTCCAGCCAAAATCAGACTAGGATATAAATCCTTTTCAGTCTCAATATATCATCACAGATATTCACATATCATCACAGATATTCACATATCATCACAGATATTCACATATCATCACAGATATTCAGATTCAATTCAATCACTCATCTCGAGTGAAGTATTTTCTTTAAAATAGATAGCTTTAAAATAGTCTGGGCTCTTTGAAATATACTACTAGTTTATAAATGATAACTTTAAAAATAATAATACTTGAAAATAATAGTTTTTAAAAAGAATAATTCCGGGCTCTTTAAAATAGTAGTTTTAAAATATTCCGGGGTGTGTCAAGCCCCACATATCGGCACCAACACATAATCAGATTCAATTCCACACATGTCAATACGTAAATTACGCATCATGACAAAATAAACAACTCACCACGAGTTAAGTGTCAAGGGTGTGCCAAGCCCCACATATCGGCACCAACACTCACATCGTCATAGAAGCGAAACAAGACTCGATCTTAACTAAGGCATAGTAGATCACCGCTAATCGCAACTAAGTTCAAAGATTGTGAGCATAATGATAGTTATGGCATGCTAGAAGCATAAGAAGAACTAAGGAACACGAAGGATGAAGAATCGGAAAAACGAGCAAAAGAGACATGAAGACAGCAGAGATGGCGCGGTCCCCGCGCGGTCCCCGCGCGGTCTGGGAGTCGACCGCGCGCCCTGGGCACGGACGGCCGTGCCGTTCGTGTCGCGCGCTACGCGCGCGCTAGCGCGCCGGGAGCGCGCCGATGCGACAGAATCGGTGAAAATGGCGATTTCCGGCCATTCCACCGGATTTGCCCCCCATTTAAGCCTATTTCTACCCTTGCCTGGTATGGAGGTGGTCCAAACTCTTCCAATACAGCTCCCCAACTCCTCCAAACACCAATACCAAGCTACATAACAAGAAATCAAGTCAAATCATCAAAACTCATCTTCAAACATGAGTTCTTCCAACATACATCCAAAGAGTACCAAGAACTTGAAATCAACAACACCAAAATGATCTCAAGTACTAACCTTAGCTTCCTTCAACACAAATTCAGCTTCCAAGCAAGAATCCAAGCTTCAATCAACACCAAGAATCAAGAAATCCTACAAACACCCAATTTTCGCCACTTTGAACAACACCTCCAAAAATCACTTCAAAACTCTTTGAAAATGAAATTAGAGTGAAGAATTTACTTACCAAGAGGTGTATAATCATTTCCCCCACAAGATTTGA
Source organism: Hygrophila difformis (assembly GCA_030278955.1). Taxonomy (NCBI): domain Eukaryota; kingdom Viridiplantae; phylum Streptophyta; class Magnoliopsida; order Lamiales; family Acanthaceae; genus Hygrophila; species Hygrophila difformis. The sequence continues at coordinate 45,004,030 of JAOANR010000004.1, forward strand.
GCTCAAGAACACCAAAATCTCTCTACAAAGCCATTTTTCTCCACCCTTGGCCTCTCAAGCGGGAATGCCCTAATTTTCTAAGTGTTGGGTGTAAATGAAAGAGATAAGGCTGATTTGGGGGTTTTTGATGAGATGTGGGTCGACCCGGGTTGGCAAAAGGGTCGGGTCGGGTCGGAATGTGGGTTAAAAGGGTTACACCACTTGTCTTGACCACATTGCACCCATTTGAGCACTTGACTCTTATTATCTTGTGAGTTGAACTCACTTATTCCCCCACTTAAATCTTCATTCCCTACAAAATAATCCACATACCAAGTCTTTTGTTAATTAACCATAATTAAATTAAATTAATTATGAGTTAATTAAATCGGGGTGTTACAATACATGTCAACTAAATATTAATACTCTGAGTCTTGTCTTGCTAGTGACACGAGATATCGCAACATATAACTATTTATTGCTAAAAACTGATTTTGAAAGATAGAGTTCAACCTTCTTTAATAATTGACATTGACTTTTCTTTATATTCATAGCAAAACAAACTGCGAATGAGAAGTATCTCATCTGAAATCGAATGGAGAATTTGGTTAAATCGGACGGGGCTCATAATCATTCTACCAATCAAGAATTTTCTACTTTCATGGTTTCCCAAAATTAGTTTTACCTCAATTATATAGTTGCGAATCTTGGTTACTATCAACCTGCTTCCACTGTATAATTTATTTGATGGATCTATGCACTTAAAATGAATGACTATAAAACCCTTATTCAACTTTATTTTATAATTCAGTAGTCCATAACACTTGATCGGATTTAGAAATTCTGATGAAAATATTTCATCGTCATTATCCGTGCTTTCATCATCTTGACAAATAATTTTAGAACTGAGATATACATTTTCATTTGCAGACATACATTACATGGTGTACTCATTAATTGTATCAACTCATCTCATTGGAAGGGGCTGGTATAACACCTATATTTAAAAATATTTATATTTGAAGTGATGCAGTTTATATTTGTATATGTACGCTAAAAAATGCTTATATAGGATCACCCGTAGAGTTTATAAGAATATTATCCGGAACTGTCACATCTAACTACATCTCCAAGATCAATACCGATTTTACCATCACCTACATCAAGTATCCATATTACAATTTTTTATATATATAAATTTCATTGTAAACAACATTTCTTGTATTATCTTGAGTTAATCCATCTTAATTAAATATTAATACTTTGATTCATCTTTTGCTAGTGACACGAGATATCACAACTTATAATTGTTCAAAGCTAAAAATTGGTTTTGAAAAATAGATTTCAACCTTCTTTAAAGATTGACATTGACTTTTGTTTATAATTATAGTAAAACAAAGTCAAATGTTCTCCTTTAAATCAAATGGGAATTTGATTAAATCCGACATGCTTATAATAATTCTATCAAGAATTTTCTATTTTAATGGTTTATCAAAATTATTTAGCCTTAGTTATATGGTTCCGCATCTTGTTTACTATCAACGTGCTTCCATTGCATAATTTACTTGATGGATCTATATTTCTAAGAAGCAAGACTATGCAGCCCTCATTCAACTTTATTTCATTATTCGGTAATCTTGAAAGCTTGATCATACTTTGATATTCCGGTGAAAATATTTCATCGTCATTATATATACTTTCATCATCTTATCAAATAATATTAGAACCGAGATATATCTTTTCATTTGCAGATATATGTTCCATGATGTAATCATTGATCGTATCAATATCTCATTTGTAGGGGCTAGTCTAACATCTTTAAAAATGTCTGGATTTGAAGTGGTACAACTTATTTTTGTACATATAATCTCAACAATTGTCGACCCGTAGAGTTCATAAGAAAATCATCTTGAAATATGACACCTGATTGTACATCTCAAGATCAATAACAGTTTTACCAATTACCATCACTTGCATGAAGTTTTCATTTTGCAATTTTTTTGGCATATATGAATTTCATTGTAGACAATATTTCTTATTGTATCTCGAGTTAATCCATCTTAATTGTATATTAATGATTTCAGTCCCCTCTAAAAACCGGTTACGGAAGATAGAGTCCAAACATTTTTAAAGATTGACAATGACTTCTATTTATAGTTATAGCAAAACAAACTGCGAGTGAGAATTTTTTCATCTGAAATCGAATGGGAAATTTGGTTACATCAGATGGGCTCATAATTATTATACCAATCAAGAATTTTGATCCCAAATAATTAGCTTTGTTTTAATTAGAAGAGATGTTAAATCATTTTTTGGGATAATTTTTTGTAGGTAGAATTCTTATCACAATCTAGTGGAATATCAAATCTAAAATGTGCAGTCGTACCTCTTAAGAAGTAGTGATGTTATTCCACTGGATGCTACAAGCAATATAATATCACGACTCCACGAAGGGTAGAACATAATGATTTCCAGATAAATGTATTGTCATTTCCACCACGTAAAGAAAAAAGAATTCACCCTCACCACTATCAACTGTAGACATTATCTTATTATAAATATTCTTTGCTCATCAATCAATAAAGGTAATAGCTTAGTATGATCTGTTATTGTTTTCTTGTTATAATATGACTCTTCTAGTATTAATAGATTCTTTGTTTCAGACGTTAAAACTTTATCCGGTACCGCATTTCAGATAAAAGTTTCAAACTTATAGAATCTGCTGCAATTAGCTTTCCAATTTTTAACAAAGTTAGATTTTTTATATGTTCTTCTGTCAATTGCAAATATGTTAAAGCATAGATTAATGAATTCTTCCTTAAAAAGTGGATTAAATAAATTTGATTTTACTTCTTTATTTAATAATGGATATATTCGCACTCCAATAACTCTTTATACACCCAATTATTTTATTTATAATATTTTTACGGAAATAGTTAATTTAGTGTAAACTAATTATTCACATCTATACTATAATAAATCCTGGAAGCATATTTTAATGTTATGACTATATTACCCTTTTAAGTTATAATTAATCTATTTATAAAAATTATATGTTATGGGTTAAAATAGTAATTTTACCTCAAAGATATGCATATCTTTCATAAAGATACATATCAAAGGTTTAGAAAGTAAAATCACTTCATCCTAAAATTTCATGACCGTAGGATTGAAAATATGTTAATCTCCACCATTTATTCCGTACATTAAATAAATCTTGAAACCACAATTTTATTGTGATACCTATATTGACCTTTTAAGTCATCATTATTTTTCTTTATAAAAATATATATTACGGGTTTAAACAGTAAAAAAAATCCATAATAAATCTTTAAATAAATATACTATATATACTATTTTGACTAAAAATACTTAGGAGTATTAGAATTTAAATTTTTATTGTAAAATGTTTTCTGAAAAACTACATATTATACATAAAATAAAATAAAAAAGCATTTCATGAATAATAAAAATTCAATATACTACTTTATGTAAAAAAAATTAATGTCATTAATCTACATGCATAATTTTTAATACTACTTTGTTCCTTTTGTATAAATATAATATATACCATCAACATATTTTTGCAAGTAATTAAAGTTAATTAGAAAGATGAAAGTTTTAAAGTACTTAATTAATTTAATTATACATATAATATTTATAATAGTAGGGGTGGTAATCATGGATTAGTTTTTCTATTTATATTTTATTTGAATAAAAGATTGAATTATCCTGTGGTATATGTATTATGAAAAAAATTAAAAATTTATTTCTTCTATCATTTAAGAAAAAGATAATAGAAATTATATTTTATTAAAAATGTTTTTTCATAAATACACTAAAATAATAATATCTATATTTTATATTAAAAAAATTAATAACCGTGCGGGTGAAAAATCTAGTAATAGGAATTTTCACAATTTCCTTAATAATTATAAATCTTTTGTATAATATTTAATATAATAAAATATAAATAAGTTTCATATTACTACATCCGTATTTAAATATTGTTGACATTTGTAAATGTGTTATTATTCATATACAGACTTTCACTTAAAGTTTTGTTATAGTTATAAAAATTAAAATATAGCCAATTGAGATCTTGTTAGATTCGTCTCGTCGTGTAGTTTTTAAATATCGGACTTTTAGAATTTTTACTTGCACTGAACTTGAGTTATTCAGTATTAAAATGTACATTGAACTGTGTAAAAATTGGGTACGTAAAAAATATTTGAATATAGAAGAAGTATTTATATACAATTAGAAATGATATAAGTACATACTAATTATATGTTATAAATTTAAAATTCAAATCTTTCAAATCTTTTTAAATTTTAAATTTCAAATCGTGAACAATATTGTGAGATTCCGTATAAATTAAAAATTCCAAATATTTCAAAAATTGAATCTATAATGAATAAATAAATAAATGAGAAACTCTAAAATTAATAAATTAAAAGATGCAAAAATCTATAAAAATTGGAAATTTGAAATGGAGACACCACATTAAATATAGGATAGGTTGTTCACTAATGGTTTTATTAATATATAGATTGCCACATACAAGATAATTAAGAGAAAAGAGTTTATTGTGGACTTCCAGCTGGTTTATTGGTCCGGGTCAACCAACACGCTCTTCCCCCTCCAGCCCTATTTTCTCCCTATTTTCTCCTTTCAATCGCAACAATTTAGGGTTCCAATCTGCTCGTCACTTGCTTTATAGAAGCTGTGCATTTATCTCAAGATGGGCCATAAGAGGTGGCGGTTGTGGCGGTGTTTCCCAGATGGAGCTTGATTTGACGGTCGCAATGGAGTTCCGGGGAATGTCGGAGAAGAAATTGGAGCTTTCGAAAGAAGGCCGCCTTGTCGAGGGCTGTTTGGCTTGGGTTGAGCCAAGGATCTTTTTCTCCTCAAGGGAGGCTATCGGAAAAGGATCAAACCGATTACGGGTCCGGATTAACAATAATGCGCCCACAATTGACTGAATCTTCTTTGAATTGATCAAAAACAACAAGATACAATGGAGAATCTACCTGTTGTTAAGAAACAACGGCGGAATTCACCAAGAACAAGGAACCAAACTACCAGTTACTAAGAAACAACGGTGGATTTGGAAAAGGTAACCGCTACAAACTAAGCTAGATTCTAAGGAAAACTGTAAAGGAAAGCTGTAAAGAAAGCAGTAAAGATAACAAGGAATTAAATTTGATAAAAGGAATTTGGGGGTTGGATTGATCTCTCCGATTTTGTGTGTGTCGACCCCTATTTATAGCCGGAGCTGGAGTAACCGCTCTCCGGCCGATCCTTCTGAGCCGAATTCTCTCTTTCTTCATTTCGGTTGTTTTGGTCTCGGCTGTTCCCTTCCTATTTCGGCCGAAATCTCTATCAGTCTTGGTTCCCTTCCTTCGACTTTTACTATGGACTATCGGCCTTACTGATCTTAAGCCCATCTTCCTCTGGAACTCTCTCTTCTGGCCCATATCTTATGGCCCAATAGCTCTTCGCGGCCCATCATTTCGTATGGCCCCAACAGATGCCCTCCTTACTTGGGCGAATTTCTTTCCTAGGAGAAGGAGCCCAAGTAATCTCCATTTCTTCTTTCTTTGGCGGTTATTTTCTTCTTCTCGAGGGTGCTCTCCATCATTCCTCTATTTACGTAGCCTACCACGTCTTTAGAGTAAACTGTCTTTCCAACTTCTCCTCTTTCTTTCTCTCTTTCCACCTTCTCCAATGGAGGATCCCCCTGCCCCTGTTACTGCTCTTTCTGCTGATCTTCTCAAAGTTGAAAACTCTTTTGCTCCTCAATCCGCAGTTCGTCTCCTCCCGGAGGGCTTCTATTCCTTAGGTCCGTTGGGCATTCCTGAGGATATTGATGAATGTACTGCTCGGATTTTTGATAATCGTTCTGTTCTTCTGTATGAACCTTGTTTCTCTTCCAAGCTTTTCCCCTCATCTTTCACTAATTGGTCTTCGGCCTCTCCCGATTATGTGGCGTGGTACCGTCATCTTGAACCCCACTGTTACGACTCTTGGAATAAATCGTATATTCATCGTATGATTTCTCTTAGTACCTTGCCACTTCCCACGGACCTTCATCCTATTCAAGCCCTTCTTTGTTTTTGGAATCCTTCCGTGAACTGTTTTTGCTTCCCTTGGGGGATGATGACTCCCACCATTCAAGATGTGAAACTCCTCCTAGGCCTCTCTATTCGTGGGGATAACCTTGCCATCATGTCGCTGCCCAAGGAGAAGAATATCGGCTTTTCTTCTGGCGATTCTTTTGACAATTGGATCATTTCTCATCAGAGTGATCCTGTTTCGCCTGCTCCACATCCTTCAGAACCTCTTGCTTTCATGATGTACTTCCTTACGAAATTCTTCTGGTGTGTTCCTTCTAAGGGTGTTCTCCTCGAAACGCACTCTCTGGCTTCGGCGCTTATTAACCATGTGACTCTGCCCTTAGCCGATTTCTTCCTTGCTCATTTATATGCAGGTATTTCGGCTACTGTGTCGGGTTGGGAAAAAGGTCCGTCCGGTAAAGCCCGTGGTCCTTTATGGTTCCTCCATTTGTGGTTGGTTTGGCACTTTCGTGACATTTCTCAATTTCCTCCCCATGATATTTGTCCTAATCGTTTTATCGCTCCTGATCTTCTTAGAACATCCCTTCCTCTCTTGTTGATTCCTCATTGGATCAACTATTTCTTGGGTCGAACTGCCAACCAATCCTTTTCCCACTATTATTATCGGAAAGCTGACTTCGCTTGGGTCAGGGAGATTGCTACTTCCCCCTTCGGGGCTTCCCTTCCTTTAGCTCTTGCCCAAATCTGGAATAGGTGTATATTACCCCGTCCGATCTTTAATGGTTCCACATTTGTATCTGCTAAGTCTGCTATTCCTTTTGAAGTCTACAATCCCCATTTGGTCAGCCGTCAATTCGGCTTCGGTCAAGACTTAGTGGAAGCTCTTAGAGCCGGTAAACGCCCTTCTGCTTCTGCCAGCCGTCAGCAATGCTCCCTCTATCATAAACGTTTAATCTCTTTTAAGGTTTGGAAGTTTGTTGTTCTTCCGGGATGCGTTACCTCCCGCTTTCAGTCTTGGTGGGACGGTGTTGCTTGTGCCTTTTTCAGTGCTAATCTTGATTCGGTTCTGCGGAGGGGTGGTTTTTCTCCTATTCTGGCGTTCTCTTCTTTCCCTTCATCATCTCCGGGTTCCACTCCTCAGCGCATCCTCGGTTCGCCTTCCACTTCTCGCCCAGGTATGTTCCTTTTCTTTCTCCTTTTCCTTTGGTCATTGCTTGTTTCTTTATTTTTCATCTTACTCATTTGATTTCTTCAGATGTTCCTCGATCTTCTACTTCTGAACCTGGTCGAAAGAGGCCTGTTTCGCCTTCAGCTTCCCTTATTGGCTCTCTCCCTCCTACTCAGACTAGGAGGCGTTCATCTCGTTCACCGCTTGGCAAAATCCCTACCACTCTTTTTGCGGTTTGTTACACTACTCTTTTTCTTTTCCAGGTTCCTTTCCTTCGGCTAATTTCTTTTTCTTACTCTTGCCAGGTCCCACCCGTTTTGCCACCATCCGATGTTCCCCCACTTCCAACTGTGGTTTCGGCTCCTCCTGTAACTGAATTTCGCACATCGGCTGGTACCAGTAATTTGGTTGTTTGTGCTGGTTCCTCTTCTGTTAATCCTCGGGGTCTGATTGAAAGTTCTACTCTTGCCGACCCTTTCGTCCCTCCTTCGGTTGATCTTTCTCAACCTATTACTGACTCTGTCACACCCTTGTCTTCGGTTATTCTGAAACCGACTGGCCCTTCATCTAGTGGTATGATTGTTGATGAAGCCCCCGCCGATCAGGTCCCTTTATCACCATTTCCTGATCGGCATGTTTTGGACGATTTCTTTTCTCCTGTCTCCATAGTTTCTCGTCCGTCAGACCTTTCTGTTCACCTTGGCGATTGTCTGGCCAGGCTGTGCAATCTAATCGGCCGGCAATCTGATGTGGAGTTTGTCAATCCTAAACCGATCCTCATTCTCTTGTCTCATCTTGAGCAACAATTTCATGACGAGATGGTGTCTCTGAATCTAAATGACACTCTTCAAATGATTACGAAGTCTGTCCTCTCAATGGATCAGGAACTCATGGCTCATTTGACAATGCGGAACAAACTTGCCGCCGAGCGTGAAGCTGCGGCTTCTTCACGAGCCATTTTTGATAATTATTCTGCAGAGTATCGGACTCAGATGAATACACTATCCGAGGTGGAATCTCAGGAACATAAACAGTCCGAGGACCTTTCTTCGATTCGGTCTGAAATAGCTAAGCTCCAACGACAAGAGAAGGATTTGGAATCGATTTTGGCTCAAACTAAGCGAAAATCGGCCGATCTGAGACGGTCAATAAAAGCCCTTCGTCAATCGGCCGAGGCTCCCAAGGCCAAAATCTTGGATTCTCAGCAGGATGCTTCTTATCTAGCCATGCGGATCAGTTTCAACGATTTCATTCTTGGTACTTTTCAAGAAAAATGGGCCGAAACCCAGTCTTTAGTCGGTCAGCTGGATTCGGCCATCAAAAGCCTTGGTGGGCAAAGTGTTGTTCATGTCTCTTCTCCACATGTTTTATTTCCTTTGGATCCTTCTGAGATAGAGACCTCCCCTTCGGGCGATAATCCACCTTCATCGACCATTACTTCAGGTACTTTGTTCTCCTCCATTTCTTGTTGTGATTCTTCTTTATGCTCTCTTACTTATTATTCCCTTTTTCTTTCCTAGGGAAACCTGGTATTTCCTATGGTGCTGGTTCATCCACCGTTCGCCTCCCATCTGGTGACGGTGTTGGTCCTTCTTCTTCAGCAAGTCCGAATCTGATGACATCTTCGGTTAATCCTTCTATCGCTGCTTCGCAAGGCTTGGATGATGATGTTCCCTTTGATGACCAGGAAGACCATTGATTTGCTTTTGTATATCAACTTTGTGTTTTGACTGATCTTCTGTCAAGTGTGAATTTCGGTCACTCTTTTTTTTTTTGACAGCTGTAATCGGCCCTTTTTGGACTATGTTGGCCGATACATTGTACTTGGATTCGTATCTTTTGTATCTTCTGCAATGCGATTCGTATCCCGTTAATTCCATTATTTTCGGTCTCCTTTATTGCTAATTTCTGAATGTTAGCAGCTTTTTCCGGGAATCAGCTGTAACGTTTTCCCATAAATAACATTTAACATTGACCGTTTCCTTTGCCGAGCACTTATCCCTTCCTATAAATACCCGACATTGTTGATGCTTATCTGTCACTTCCTTCTTTCTTCCTTATAACAATATGGCTTTCTCTTTTCCCTTGCTCGACTCCCTGTCTCCAGTTCCTCCATGGTCTTCGACAAGCATTCCTATGCAAGGATTTCCAGACGTGGTACGAAAACCTTTCGCTTGTGCGATACGAATTCCACTAATACTCTTTTCACCATGTTCGTATGGGCGAGGATCTTTATCTGTTATTCCAAATGAAGGTCTCGACGGCTATGCGGACATATCTCTTTTCGACTTTGCGGTTGCATATCCTGTCGGACCTTATCTAATGGGGGGAATAACTACCCCTAGTTATTCCTCCATCCTTTCCCCCTTCCACCGTTTTTGGGTGACTGCCTCGCTGCACTCCTCCTTCTTCTGTCTGAGGTCGTGCGGATGTTGTACCCGAGTTTGACTTCTACCTCTGGGACGTTGTACTCTTCGTTCTATCGTATCCAAGAGTAGAAGTTCGGTGGTCGGACCTAAATCGACAATACTGTTCTGGGGCAAGCAACTGTGCCCTGTTTCTGTCTTGCCGATAGTTTTAGCGGCATTTCTACAAGGCTGAGTGTCTTTCAAGGACCTTTCCCTTGTATATGCCTGCTTAGTATAGGACGTTTCCCTTGTATATTGTAATTTCGGGCTATCGACGCCGCTTTCGACCGAAGTAGCACCCTCTTTGTACTTATTCGTTCATGCAATAAAATCTTTATTTTCTGCTTACTTATCGTTTAATCCCAAACTGATGGATAATATTTCTTCATATATCTTGCATTTACTGGATTTGACATCTGTTCGCCATTTTCGTCCACTAACATGTATGCTCCATTCGATAATTTGGTATGAACAATAAATGATCCCTCCCAATTGGGACTCCACTTACCTAATCGGTCATCCTTCTGCTTGGGTGGCCATATAACTTTCCAAACTAAGTCTCCAACTTCAAACCGCTTAAGACGAATTCGCTTATTGTACCAATCGGCCACAACATCTTTATTTTTCTGCAAATTCTCAAAGGCTTGCATCCGATTGGAGTTAATTTCCAATAACTCATCTTTCATCGCACAATCGTACTGTTCGGCCGACATTGAATCCGCTTGGTTTGTTCTCAAAGTCGGCACTGTTATTTCGGCTGGCAACACTGCGTCCATTCCATAAGTCAGCCGAAATGGTGTAAACCCAGTGGCTGAAGTTTTAGCATTTCGATAAGCCCATAATGCCTCTGACAGCTTTTCATGCCACTTTCTTGGTTGGTCTTCGATCATTTTCTTTATAATTCCTATTAGCTGTTTGTTTGTGGCCTCTGCTTGTCCATTTCCTTGTGGGTAATATGGTGACGAATGCACAATTTTTATTCCGTATTCATCTGCAAAGGCCTTGACTTTTTCTCCCACAAATACAGTTCCTCTATCTGTTAGAATCGTCTGTGGGATCCCGAATCTATAAATCAATTGTCTCTTGATAAACTCGATCACCTCTTCTTGTGAAATACTGACATACGCCTGAGCTTCGGCCCATTTCGTGAAGTAATCTGTTGCCACTAGCACGAACTCATGTCTTTTAGACGAAGAGGGATGAACTTTTCCAATGATGTCCATGGCCCATCCTCGAAACGGCCATGGTTTGATCATTATGTGTAATTCTTCGGCCGGTAACTTCTGAATCGGCCCATGTTTCTGACATTCACTGCATCCTCTCGCATATTTTTCACAATCAATACCCATATTCGGCCAATAATATCCCAGCCGAATAATACTCCACTTCATCGATTTTCCTGCCCGATGTGCGCCACATATTCCTTCATGAACCTCTCCCATCACCCTTCTGGCATCTTCTTCTCCGACACATCTGAGCAATACTCCATCAATAGCACGCTTGAATAATAATCCTCCTATTATGACGTAATCCATCGCTTTCCGCTTTTCAGCTGGATTAGCCTCCGAAGGATCTTCTAATGTCCGTGCTATCTTCTTTATCCATTCGGCCTTTTCTGTTTCGGCCAAATGTATTTCCACATTTCCTGCTATCGGCATTAGCCGATATCTAGCTGCGTGTTGAGCCAATTCATTGGCCACTTCGTTCTTCTCCCTTGGGATATATTCAATATATACCTCATCGAATTCTTCTAACAAATTAACCGCTTCTTCGTACAATCTAATCAACTGAGAACTCTTAACCGAAAAATCGCCTAATAATTGCTGAACACTACTTGTGAGTCCCCTCTGATAACGATTGCTTTGACTCTTTCTTCTATCAACCGTTGTAATCCCGAAATCAACGCTTTGTACTCAGCTTGGTTATTCGTATATGACTCTGGCAATTGCACGAAATACTTGTATACCTTGCCCTCCGGTGTTTGTAGGGTAAACCCTGCTCCGACTCCTGAAGCGGCTTTAGAACCATCAAACATCATCACCCATGGTTGCAAGTATACAATTCCTATCTCATCGACTTCTTTCGGCCGATCTTGATGATCGATGTCATCGGTCATCGGATGTATCGCATGATCAGCCAGAAAATCGGCTACAATATGTCCTTTCATAGCCCTCAAAGGTTGATATCTCAAATCATATGCATTTAACTTCATGGCCCATTTGGCCATTCTTCGGCTACTGACCGGATCATTCATCATAATCTTGACTATGTCAACCGAAGCCACCACTATCACTTGCCTCGGTTGAATATAATATTCTAATTTCTGGCATGCATGATAAAGACTTAAACATAATTTATGAATCGGCGAGTACCTTACTTCGGCGTCCCTTAGGATTCGGCTTAGATAGTAAATCGCCTGATCCCTTCCTTCATCGTCTTCTTGTGCCAATAATACTCCAATAGATTCTTCGGCCGCTGCTATATACAACTTCAATGGCCGTCCTAAAATCGGACGGACCAACACAGGTGGATTCATCAAATCCTGTTTCAACTGTTTGAAGGCTTTTTGTTGGTCGATTCCCCATTTGAACTCCTCTTCCTTCTTCAACCTCAATAAATCGGTTAGTGGTTTCGACTTTCCAGCCGCATTTGCTAAGAATCGTCTCAAGAAACCGATCTTTCCGAGAAATTTCTGCAAACTCTTCTTATCATGTGGAGGTTTGGCTTCTTGAATGGCCCTGGTCTTGTTCGCATCAACTTCTATACCTTTGTTATGTACCAGGAACCCGAGAAAATTTCCTGCCTGTACTCCGAAAGCACACTTGGCTGGATTCATCTTGACTCCGTGCAGCCTCATCCTCATGAACACCTTTCGCAAATCGTTCAAGTGGCTTTCAATATCTTTGGATCTGACCATGACGTCGTCGATATAAACTTCAACACAATCCCCTATAAGGTCATGGAAAACATAGTTCATGGCTCTCTGGTATGTAGCTCCTGCATTCTTCAGTCCGAACGGCATCACTACCCATTCGTATATCCCTATAGCACCAGGGCACCGAAATGCAGTCTTGTGAATATCTTCTTCGGCTATAAAAATTTGGTTATATCCTGAATATCCATCCATGAAGGACAACATTCCCTGTTTTGCGGCCGAATCAATCAACAAGTCAACAATAGGCATCATATACTCATCTTTGGGAGTGGCTATATTAAGATTCCTGAAATCAATACAAACTCTCAATTTTCCATTCTTCTTTATTACAGGAACAATGTTTGATAACCATTCTACATATTTAGCTGGCCTAACAAACCCGGCCGCTAACAGTTTCTCTATTTCTTCCTTTATTTTTGGGACTATTTCGGGCGCTGCCCTCCTGGCCGGCTGTTTGTGCGGCCTGAACCCTTCTTTAATGGGCAATCTATGTTCCACAATTGACCGCTCCAATCCTGGCATTTCCGTATAGTCCCATGCGAAACAATCTTTAAATTCGATCAGCACTTTCTTGAATCGGCTTGTAACTTGCTGGTCCAAATTTGCACTCAAAGGGATCTCCCTCGGGTGTTCCTCTGTGCCAACGTTGATCATCTTCAGAGGACCTTGCGCTCTGAAGTCTGGTGTTCTTTTTGGAATAGAATCTATGAGTTCGCTCCAATTTGCTTTTCCTTCCGAAGACGCGAGTTCGGCCGATTCGAACTCAATCGCTTGCTTCGGTTGTGGATTCATCATTTAATTTCTTCATCAAGTGGCCGTACATCGGCCTGATATCTGATCTCAAACCCCAAGTCTGTCCAATCGCACTCGACAACCTGCGGGTACCTCTCCCCAACCACTGCTAGGAATGGTTGTATGGGCTCTTCATATAACACCGCATCAATTCGGCCGGCTGAGCTGACTGGGAACGGAGGTTGATCACCCTCTACTTCCTCCACTGTGCCATCCTTTTTCCAGAACCATACTTTCTGGTGAAGCGTTGATGGCAAACATCGGGATGTATGAATCCAGCATCGGCCTAGTAGGGCCGCATACGGGACTTCTGCATCTACCACAAAAAACATGGTCGGAATCGAGATCGTTCCGACCGTTACATCCACTAGAATACATCCTTCAGCCGCAGTTTGAGCTCCCACAAAACTCATTACCTTCATTCTCGTAGGGAGTAAATCTTCCTTCGAACGGCCTATCTTTGTCAATGTGGATAATGGCATGATATTAACAGTTGCTCCACCGTCGATAAACATTCTCCTGAGTGGTCTCCCATTGACCCAACCTCTGACGTATAAAGGCCTCACATGCTGAGACATTTTCACAGTTGGAGGCAAAATCGTGCCTAGTTGAGCTTCTGGAACAAATGCTTTATATCCTTCTTCAATTGATTTCTCTATTTCGGCTTCCGGCCGAAATACCTCAAGTTTATCGAAACAAAAATCCACTATAGGTTCTTCCTCACCATAGTATTCCCCTTCCTTCTGACAGAAAACCACAGCTGGTTCAGAATCCGACCAGTATTCCTCCTTTTCTTCTGTGGTTACTGTCACCATATTCGCGCTAGATCCAAAGTCAAATTTAAACTGCCCGATAGGGAGTGAATCGCTATTCGGGATGATAGTTGTCTTTGGTTTCCATTCCCTGGTTCGGACTGGTCTAGGCTTCCATTCTTCTTTCGATTTCGGCTGCTCACTTTCATCCTTTATCTGAGCTGTTTTCGGCCGAAATTCAGTCTTGTTTTTCATTCGATCTCGTTCTTCTTTCGGCTGCTTCTCTTTCTTCCCTTCGGCTGTCTTCATCCTAGCCGAAAATACTTTATCCAGAATTCTTCCTTCGTTCGAAGAACAGTCATCTGGAAAGTCTCCTTCCATGTGCATCGTCTCATACTCCTCTTCTTCATATGCAGCAGCTGCTTTAAGCCGTTGCATTCTTCGTTTGTAAGTCCGATAGGATCCCTTCCCCTTTGGGACCTTCCTGTCTTCTACCCTCCAGGCTGCATTTTCAAATCGGTGTTGACCGAAATGCCTTGCCTTCGGGGAATTTTGCACCCATTGGCCCACCTGAGTATTTGCTGGTGGCCTTCTGAACCTATTCATTTTTGGGGAAACACCTTCTTCAGGGACAGTAATCTGGATTACTGTCTTCCCATTTCTTTTATCAGCTGTTAGCTTCATCTCAGAATCCCAACCGTTGGTTATGATCTTTAAGGTTGGCCTTTCACTTACGTTCTTGACTTCCCCTTCTGAATATTTGTCCGATTGCTTAACCCATTCCTTAATCTCATAACCTCCCAATCGGTCGAACACATCCGAAGTCTTTTCCTTCTCATTCCCCTTCTGTGGTGATCCTAACCTTTTCCATACTCATGTCTTCTTTTGAGCCGATGGCTGACTCCCAAGCCTATCGTGCACAGAACTTTTACTAGACGATGGTCGGTCTCCCAATCGATCGTGTACAGATCTATCTTGATCAGGATGTACCATTACCATGTTCGCAGCAGGGAATGGATTCTTATCTATTGCCATGAGTCTATCTGGGAACTTCAATTTCCCATCATCTACATGCTTTTGGATCAGCTTTCTGAAGTGTCCATAAACTGCTGTAGAGTGCGTGGCTAATCCGTGGAATCTACACCACCCTGCTTCCAATTGCTCCTTGGTAGGCTGCGGATGATTCGCTTTAAACTCCAATAGCCCATTTTTCTGGCAATAATCAAATATCTCATCCATCTGAGATAAATCAAACGAATAAAACCTTTGAGACTCATCTCTGGCCTCTCCTTCTTTTTCCTTGCCTCTGACTGGCCGAAGAGCTGGACAAGTCATCGGTTTTTTGATTACTAATTCAGCTCTTGCTATTTCGGCTAAGGCAGGAACGTCATCTACGTTGTATTCTTCTTTAACTTCGCATCTATCCAAAGACTCTGCGAAAGAAGCAGCTGATTGGATAGGTTGCGATCTTCCACTCTGACTTCGGCTTGACTTGAAAGCCGCTTGTTCTGCTAAATAAGTTTCCATCCTTATAGCTTCGGCCGTGAGTTCGGCTACAGTTCTTGGTCTAGTAACCATCAACCTATCTTTGATGGCAAACTTCAAATTCTGCTTCAGGATTTGAATATACTCATGTTCCGGTAGCATTGTCTTCAGTTGAGCCTTTACTGCATAAAATCTCTCGATGAACTCAGTAACCGATTCTGTCGCCTTCTGTTTAGTTGACGTAAGGTCAACAACCGATATTTCCGGACTAGTATTATAAAATCGGTCATGAAATAACCGCTCCATTTCGGCCCAAGTATTGACCGATCCTGCTAGCAAATTAATGTACCATTCGAATGCTGGGCCCGTGAGCGATAAACTAAACAATATTAGCTTATGGAAGTCGTTTTGAGCGATCCTGGTGCATTGAGCCGTAAATCGGCCAATATGTTCGATCGTAGATCGACCGACTTCCCCTGAAAATGTGTTGAAATCGGGAACCTTCACTCCTCTAGGCAGTGGATATTGCTCTTCAATATAATCCGGATAAGGCTTCCGGTACATCGGCCGATTCTCCTGGCCGATGAGATTCCCAAACTGTGTGCGAATAATCTCAGCAATAAGCTCTCTATCAACCAACTGTGGCGGATTTGGTTGTTGCGGCACATATTGCTGTTGTACCACTGGAATTGGCGGTTGCACCGCCGGTTGATGCGGTTGATTCTGTTGGTGATCAAATCTCAATGGTGGAGGAGCAAAAGGACGTGGTCCTTGCCCTCCATGCGGCCGGTAGGCCTGCTGCTGGAAATTATGGGGAGTTTGCATCGCAGGTGGCTGATTCTGTGCCATCTGTGCTTGCTGCGTTCCCATCGGATACGTACTCCTTGCCAATTCGGCTCTAAGTAACGCTGGCATTGCTGTCAGGATGTTGCCTTCTATTTGTCTGACCGAATTGGTAACCGCTGCTTCTACCATAAATTGAACTTGATCACGGAACCGCGGGGTTAAATCGTCATTTGAGAACTCTTGGTGGTGGAAGCTTGAAGGTCCGGGGAATCCGGGGGGGAATTCTCCGTCTGTAGTGCGCTCTTCCTGGATCGACGGCAAATCAGTCCTTACCGCCGTGTTAACAGCTGGAGTTGCTTGCGTCTCAAACGTCATTTTGAGTCCCACTGGGCGTGCCACTGTTTGGCTTGGGTTGAGCCAAGGACCTTTTTCTCCTCAAGGGAGGCTATCGGAAAAGGATCAAACCGATTACGGGTCCGAATTAACAATAATGCGCCCACAATTGACTGAATCTTCTTTGAATTGATCAAAAACAACAAGATACAATGGAGAATCTACCTGTTGTTAAGAAACAACGACGGAATTCACCAAGAACAAGGAACCAAACTACCAGTTGCTAAGAAACAACGGTGGATTTGGAAAAGGTAACCGCTACAAACTAAGCTAGATTCTAAGGAAAGCTGTAAAGGAAAGCTGTAAAGAAAGCAGTAAAGATAACAAGGAATTAAATTTGATAAAAGGAATTTGGGGGTTGGATTGATCTCTCCGATTTTGTGTGTGTCGACCCCTATTTATAGCCGGAGCTGGAGTAACCGCTCTCCGGCCGATCCTTCTGAGCCGAATTCTCTCTTTCTTCATTTCGGTTGTTTTGGTCTCGGCTGTTCCCTTCCTATTTCGGCCGAAATCTCTATCAGTCTTGGTTCCCTTCCTTCGACTTTTACTATGGACTATCGGCCTTACTGATCTTAAGTCCATCTTCCTCTGGAACTCTCTCTTCTGGCCCATATCTTATGGCCCAATAGCTCTTCGCGGCCCATCATTTCGTATGGCCCCAACAAGGGCGTAATAGTTGAAGCATGTGAAGGGGTCAATGGAGAGCGACGTGGATGTGTTGGCGGAGATGGCAGCTCCAGAGATCGTCCGGTGGCTTGATGCTACTGGGATTTGGGGAGGGTGTTGGTGGGTGGGATATAGCAGATGGAGGGGCCGAAGCCTTCGTCGAGAGGGTCTGGTAGAGAGGCGACGGCGGCGACGTTATTCCTCCGTCGAAAGATGTTGCGGGAGGAGCAAGGGCAGAGCCCTGGTAACCTTGTTCCCCATTAAATTTTTTTGTAGAATCCTTGAAAATTAAAGTAGAGGTTTCCTCTTAGATTATTATTTATTGTGAAGAATGAAGAAGAAATAATGAACGGAAAAATGACTCAAAAATGACACATTATTGCTATTGAAAGATGATTGTAAGATGATTCTAAAATCTGAACACAGCTTCAATGGAGATCGTGACCAGCAGATTGGAAAGGAGGGGTTTTCTTCTGGATAATGGTATGGATATGCCAGGTCAAATAATCCGACTGGAAGTCCATAAGGAACTCTTTCTCTTAATTATCTTCCATGTGGCAACTTAAATTAATTAAGTATGAATAGGACCAATTGGAAATTAATTATGAAACATGGAGGATGTAAATGGGCTAGAATATCTAAAAGGATGTATTGGGAAAAAAACAAACATGAAGGACTAAATTGGTCATTTTTCCTTTCTTTATTGTGTCTTCATTGTTCCTTGATAATGGCGATTTACTTGTTGGGAAGGAAATTTTTGGTTTGTGTTGTCTCTGTTTTGAGTTGCCCTATGTTTTGTTGGTTTTTCTTTTTGATTTTATTGCTGATCTTGTTGTTTTAGTGCGGTGTGGAATTGTGGATGGATCGGCAAGTCTAGCGGCTGCCTCCTTCTGCGCGGATACTTTTTCCATAACCAGCCCATTGGTGGTGGTGTTTAAATCAAATTTTAGAGCTACATAGGATAGGGATGGACTTAAGAATCATAGGGTCTCTCAATTTTAAGTTGCCCTATGATCTTTTTTTAATTTTTGTTAGACTACAACTTATTTTTAAAAACTAAACCAGCTAAGAATGTTAGCTTCATTTGAGGTTTTAGTTTCAAACTTAGCATAAGAAAGAATCTTAGCAACGTTGATTTTTCTTTACTTATAATTTTCGAGTCACTTGTTGGGAAGGTTCTGGTTTTGTTATTTTTGTGAGAATTCGTGTGTTGGAAGGGCTTTATCACACACCCACTATAGAGAACCTATAACAATTTACTTACATAATAGTAACTCTATAATGTTGCTTTTAACTAACAAATACTTATAAAATGGTACTTAGGTGGCAGTGTCAACCATATATCATTTAGTCGGTATAACCGAACTTAAGAAATTAAGGATTAACAACACTTTTATTAATACACTTAGCACACTCTTTATTTGTTCAACGGCTCACCCCTATTTATAGGATGCCAAGATTTCTAGAATATTTCTAATACACAATAATTATGTAGATAATTGATATAGATAATTCTATACACACCAATTTCTCCAATTTTTTAGAATATTCTATCACTTTAGTTTGCATTGATTTCTAAATGAATGTATATTAGTGTTCTTTAGATCGTTTTATTGTTTCTTTTTATATTCATATTTGCTATGCGTTTTACCTTTTTCGCTGTATACAGTGGACATGTAACTTTTAAGTGAATATCTGGAAATATGAGAGCAGTTTTCTTTCCTCGTGGATGTGGATGGAATTACACACGCGGTCTCTTCGGCTTGAAAACTTTTCTGTTTGTGTACTATAAGTAATTCGTTGAATTCCCAAAACACATTTACATAATTACTAGGATGTTCACAGTGTAGTACTTTCTGAATGTGTTTGTGATCCTTCTCCAGAAGTGTGGTAATAAAAGTTGATGGTACATTATGTTATCGTTATAACTTATATGCCATTCTTATCCCCTTTTACAGTCAGGAGGATGTTGATTGTTGAAGCAAATCTTTGGGATCTTCAAAGTTCATATTAGAAGAATGTGAAGCCCTGGTCCTCAAAATCGGTAAGCTGTTTATATCTTTTCTATG
The DNA here is from genome assembly GCA_030278955.1 of Hygrophila difformis. Lineage (NCBI taxonomy): Eukaryota > Viridiplantae > Streptophyta > Magnoliopsida > Lamiales > Acanthaceae > Hygrophila > Hygrophila difformis. Next base: position 45,023,543 of record JAOANR010000004.1, read on the forward strand.
GATTTATTCAGTTATTTGTATTACTTGTTCAAGCTTTTAATGTTTAATTCAGTACGTGTATATTTTTTTAACTAGTAATTATATGATAAATTGAAATTTAATATACTATATATTTAAACTTGATGAACAAAAATATTTAAATAAAAATATCTTAACCAAGCAGTCCAAGCTTAAGTACCATGGAGAATCAGAATGCTTTAATCTCAAGCAAACCAGACGGAGGACATGAACATATATGCTCATTATCTTAATTCTTAAGTCATCCATACACCAAAGAAAAGGAATAGTTTTCGATTCCATGAACACGAATATAATAAAGCTATACAGAATCCACAACATATCTATATACTATACATTGGACAAATTGAAATTCCTTTCAATAGAAGATATCTATTAGGACGACCTAGCACAGAAGGATATCCATCATTTTGTTCTCCACAGGCACAGGTATGGAATTGGGCAGCAAGAAAGTCGGGTGCAAATGTTGCAGCACAAGGACAAGGGTGCCATCAGGCGCACACATTGGTCACTGCCCATGTCAAGCAACCACCCGAGGCGTGCAACCGAATGACTCCCTGAGTCACACGGTGAACAAGTTCAAGGATCTGGTGAACGCGGTATCCAGTAACATAAACATGATGATGGTCTCCGCGATCAACCACTACCAGCCCGGTCTTGGTGCGTTGCCCCAATCACAACACCCTAGACCGTTGCTGCCACCATTGGCCCTGAATTTAGCACCCCACAAACAGAAAAGAGCCGTCTTGTGTGGAGTCAGCTACCATGGCCAGAGATTTAAACTAAATGGATGTGTGAATGATGTCAAGTGTATGAAGTACCTGTTGATGCACAGGCTCGGGTTCCCTGCTGACTCCATACTTATGCTCACCGGTATGTATTATAAGATCAATAATCCATAGAATGTTTTGTTAGAGAAAAGGGATCAAGAATATTTGATCATGATCCAAATGAATGTGGCAGAGGAGGAGTCCAATCCTCATTTCATTCCTACCAAAAGTAACATTAGAAGGGCCTTGCAGTGGTTGGTGCAGGGCTGCCAACCGGGTGACTCTTTGGTGTTTCACTACTCGGGTCATGCATCGCAGCAAATTGAGTACAACAAGGGAGATGAAAAGGATGGATACGATGAAGCGTTGTGGCCAGTTGATCATCAGACCATGGGAACAATAGTGGATGACGAAATCAATGCCACCATAGTGAGACCGTTGCCTCGGGGAGCCAAACTACACGCGATCATTGATGCGTGCCATAGCGGGACAATTCTTGACCTCCCTTTTGTTTGCAAAATGAACAGGTCAGGAACATGGACCCAAGCTGGGGCTAGTTGGACAGTTACCCCCTTGAAAATTTTAGATTTTCATGTACCTTTTTAATTAGTAAATTTTCCCGAGAAATGATTTCACACCTAAATTAAAAATCATTTTGCACTACAATCTAAAATTTTCAAGGGTTTGTGTCTTCTTGCGTTTTAGTTACAGAATTTCGTGATTTTACACTAAAATGTTCTCCAGTGTGAACACACATACACAAACAAAATCACCCTTTAAAGTTTGAAAGAAAAATGATTTTGTGTGCGTGTGTGTTTATTTAAAATTATTGCAGGGATGGATTTTACAAATGGGAAGATCAAAATTGTTACAAGGGCACGAGTGGTGGACTTGCAGTATCCTTCAGTGCCTGTGCTGATAACCAAGTTGCAATTGATACAACGGTATATTTCTTTGTAATGACAAAGAGATCATCAATAGACAACCTACATACTATATAGTACATGTCTTGATGATGGTGTTTAACGTTGTGTGTAATAGGCTCTTTCTAGTGACAACGCTGCAACGGGTGCCATGACATATAGCTTCATCCAAGCAGTGCAGAATGAGCCTGCAGGGCTAACATATGGTCGCTTGTTGAATGCCATGTATCGAACAATTCGCGAAGCCAGAGGGACAGGATCTCGATTCAATGGCCCTATTGTATCTTTGTTGAAGAAAGTTTTGCATCCTAAGTCACAGGTAATGTGACAACTTTTTAGCATATCAATTTTTCATCATATTTATAATCTTTTGCCTTGTAGTGTGTATTTATTTATAATTTGTAATGTCGCAGGTGCCTCAACTTTATAATTTCTAATTTTTCATCAATCTTTTGCCTTGTAGCTCATCAAAAAATTATAATTTGTAATGTCGCAGGTGCCTCAACTTTCTTCTTCAGAGATATTTGATATTCATACAAGACAGATTGTTATGTAACTGGGAGCAACTAACTGTCACAACTCAAATATATTGAGTGCCAAATTAATAAATTCCTTAATTACCCTATTACTCTTTTTTTGCTGAAGATCCTATACAGATTAGGAAAGTGTTGGGAGTCCATGCCACACAATTACAAAGGAAGAAAGAGGAGGGATATGGGCCGGTGGGAATCGAACCTCAACCTGAAGGATGAGAGCCAGGAGCTTAATCACTTGGGCTAAGCCCCAATCCCCAATTACCCTATTACATATTCCTGCCACAAAAAATAAGAGTATCTTTTTTGGGAGAGCCAGAAAAGAAAATCGAAAAGAAAAAGAGGAAAAGAAAGCCAAACAAGAGAATAACAAAGCAAAGAGCCACTTAGTAGCGGCGAACTATACGCCAGAAGCATCCGCCGCTACGTCCCCTTGAATAAAATTCGATGGGAAGACCCAAGTCGTATAGAAATCTTTAGTAGACGCCCCATGCTTCGCCAGGGTATCCGCCACCTTATTCCATTCCCAAGGACGTGAGGGATAGAAATAGATTCAAATGAGCTCATAAGAGTAATTAACCCTGAATTACTCTCACAAGAAATAATTATGATAATTTCAGTGGTTGGTAGGGTAAATTTAGGTTTGGGCCTACCCATCTGGGCTTAGTGAGCCCACTTCATATTCTTTTTATGTTTTTTTAAATATGTCATCACCAGTCGCCACCGGGCTGCGCAATAGCGACGGCGCTTCCGGCTTCCATCTTCCATGTCGTATAATTCACAAACCTTACCCCCGCAAGCGAAGTGCCTGCTTTGAATCCTCATTCTGCAGGCAAGTTGTTGCATTTTTCTTCAATTGATTTTTGGCATTAATTTTCAAGATGATTGCACTTCTGCCTAAAAAATTTAACGGACTGTTATTTGCGAAGCACAATATTTTATCATACCACACTGTTTCCTGCTTTGTTTTCCGCCGGTTTTTCTCGTCCGACGAAGGAAAATTTGTTCCTTCTCCCGTAATTTTTGATGTATTGCTACATAAGCACCAGTTTTCTACCGAATTCGCTTCAAAAGTTGCCTCTGTTTTGAACCGTCTGGAAAACCCCGAAAATTCCGATTCGGTACTCTCTTTTCTCAAGGAGAGCGGCTTTTCGAATGCCCAATTGGAGAAAATCCTGAATTATAACCCTAAAATCCTCACGCGTAGCCTTGTGGATTCCATTCAACCCAAAATAAGGTGTTTGAAGGACTTGGGCTTATGTTCCGACGACACTGCCCATATCATCTCGAACAATCCTGTCATTTTGTGGCTGAATTTGAACACTAGGGTCATTCCTTCTTTCACCATGCTAAAAGACTTGTTGAGAACAAATGATGCTGTGGCCACAGTACTGAGGAAGTCAACCTGGTTTCTAAGTCTTGATTTGAACAAGACACTGGTTCCCAATATTGAATTCTTGAAGAGTTTCGGTATCCGTATGGACCGCATACTTACACTTCTTTATAGGAAGCCAAGGTATCTGCTGTCTCAGCCAGGAGTTCTCAAGAAATGTGCGGAAAAGGCTGAGGAAATGGGGGCAGATAGAAGCTCCGATATGTTCATTTATGCGATTGAAGTTCTATCTGGGCAGACTAACCAGAATTGGGAGCTCAAACTTCAAGCTTTAAGGAATTCTGGATTTTCAGAAAGTGACATAGCAGCAATATTTCGGAAGGCACCAAAAGTGCTTGGCGGATCTGCTGATAAATTAATACGAGCAAAAGATTTTATTCTTGGCAGTGGGAAGTATAATATGACCTCCATTGTTAATAACGCCTCGTGTCTTGCCTACAGCATAGAAAGGAGGTACGAGCCACGGTTCAAGACGTTAGAAATTTTGGAGAGGAAAAATCTGATTGAAGTTTGGCCTGCTCTTGGTGGAGTTGTCATCATATCAGATAAAAAGTTCATGGAGAGATATGTTGACCCTTATAAGAGTGAAGTTGGTGAAGTGAGCATTGCAAATAGTTCTAATGAGGCCATGAGTGGTACTAAACTTGAAACGCTGGCTTGAAGAATTGGAACTAGTTGCAGTCAATGGGTTACAACTGATGATCAAGTACCATAGTAACATAGTTGTCAATTGGAACTAGTTGCAGTCAATTGAAACTTGCTTGGCGCCTATTGATATTTTATTCGGTTGCTGTTATATTGGTATATATATTATCTATCACCTTTTAAATGTGCTCTACTTTCTCGTGTTTACTAACTACTAAGCCCTGCTGTGATTTTTGAAAATTCTTTTTTAAGTTTTAAGGGAAGGCATTGGACCTGCTGATATCTGGAACATGGTGTTTGCTATCAAAAGAGGATGAAGTTCATACTGGCATGGATACTGAATGTCTCTTTATCCATTGATGCAATGGGCAGCCAGAAGCATTCTTGGAGGACTGGAAAATCAATTTCTCGAGTGCAGTTCCTTTGTCTGTTTGTTAATTGGGGGTGGGCATTTTGCAGCTTATACCACCTCTTCTTCCTCTCATACAGTTAGGAAGAGATATGCATTTTTGATATTGCTTGCAAAGATCTGGATTGGCAAAGTGCCTTGTGTAGCTGCAGCATAACACATTTTTTTGTGTTCACCTGAGTGCCTAGCGGGCGTTCTTATTCAGGCCAAAACCACAGGACATATCTATTGGGGTGTTCACTGCCATATTACTGTCAAAATTAGGGAACTAATGACCTGGAAGTGGGAGCTTAAAATGAAGTCATCATGGGCAAATCATTAGCGAAGTATTACCCCAACAATATCAACCATTCAAAATTATCGGTTTAAAATCCCAATAAGATGGAATTGGGGTTTTGTTTGAGGGAATGATTGTCAATTTAGTCACAAATCCTAGGCTGGATTGCGATTCGCTTAGACAAAGATTCAAGTAAAGCTACACGTCACTAAATGAAATAAATTCAATAGAATTACGAAGAACCGCAGAACACAGAGAACAGACACCCAAAAAGTTTTGAAGTAGAAGGAACTGAAAAATCAAGCAAAAGACACGTAGAACACAGAATCACGAAATACTCACAGCAGAATAGCAGGCTGCAGAAATGAGATCCAGAAGAATGTTCAGCAAGGGGGGCGCCAGTGGACGGACATGATGTAATCTGGAAACAGATCAATGGCTTAGAGTTTTGTCGCTGATGGATGGCTCAGATTCAATGAGACAGATCTAACGGTTCACGGTATGGACACCAAAAAACGGATGACATAACATAATACTCCACTTCCCTTGGGCGAGAAGCGATGCCTTCCCTTTTTTGGACGAGAATCAGCAGCACCACAATCTCGTCGCACAAGCCTTTGATGAGAGTTGTGGCAATCTTCTGCGTTTGATGAAAGCTGTGGCAATCTCGTACAAGCCTTCCGTATCTTCCTTGCGTGAGAGATGAACTCATTGGGCGAGAGAGAACTCCTTGGCGAGAGAGAGCTTGTTGTTTTCTTCCTTTCGCACAGCCAATTCTTCTTTCTCGTATGTGAGCTTTTGGGGGTGTTCCTTTTTTTGTATCAGCTCTCTCTTACGGGTCATTGAGAGTTTATACTAAACAAACTTGGCTAAACACTCAATCCAAACCAAGGGTTCTCTTATGGGTCATTGAGATTTTACACCAAACAACTTCGCTAAACACTCAATCCAAGGGTGACATAACTTAGATTGTATAAAATCTTTGGGATTCAAAGTGGAAGGAATGTGTTGTAACTAGTTTGGATTCATTTCCCAAAGCTATTGAATTACTTGGATACTCTCAAACTCCAACCCCATTTTCCCTTGTTCTTCCTATTTCATATTGGATATTGATTCTAGCTTGTCGGTCCTTGCCAAGATCTCTGAATACCTTCCTCATGTCGCACCTAGCAGAGAAGTTCACTAGTTTCAGCTTTATTGGTTCAACAAGTTGTCCAAAAAAAATTTCAGTGTTGAGCAACTGAAATAGTAATTTCATACACATGGCCTTTAACTCTTAAACAAGTTACCTTATTGCTGAAATTCAATTTTCCATGATCAAGGACAAATTGCAGTCCATTGCGAACTCCCACCTATGTTACAAATAGATAGTAAGAAACTAAGAATTCTGATTCATGAGTTATACAATAAAATGGTTCAAGAATACCTTGGGGGCGGCAAAACATGCCCTGTACAACAATGAAATCTTCAGCAATTGTTATTCCGGAATATTGAATAAGAGGATAATCATAATACTTATTGTTTGTCAGAGCCTAAATTGAAACTCAATAACAATTAGAGGCTAAAAGTGACAAGACAAAGAAAGAATTTCAAAGAAGGATGTATTAAAGCCTCACATGTTTCAAGGCAATCATCTGTTGTTACTAGGGGGTTTTGCCTGGATTTTTCTAACAATGAGGCACTCTGAAGATTGGACAAGGCTTTGCATGGCGTTGCAGAAAAACCAAGTTGCATACCTATAAGAAGGAAAATGAACTTATAATTTGTGAATTTAAAGTGGTTTGTCAACAATGGAATACTCTGCCCTCTAGAAGCTATTCTACGCCTAGCCAGAGGTAGCGACAACACTATTATTCCTACGTGTTTAAAATAAGGCTTTCGCAATTTAGGCGAACAAAACGTAAAGAGAAAAGCGAAAAAGGATCAAAGGATTGCAGCGAAAAAGGTAAAAGGCATAGTAGATATTAATATCAAAAGAAACAATAAAGCAATCTAAAGAACACTAATATACATCTTGTTAGAAATCAATGCTTTAGTGATATAATATTCTAGAATATTAGATAAATTGGTGTGTAAAATTATCTAGATATATGTATTAAATAATATTTACAAAATTATGTATTAGGAAATATTATAGAAATCTTGGCACCCTATAAATAGGGGTTAGCCATTCCATTTTATCGATGAGAAGATGGTGAGTAATGACTGATGAGAGGTGTGAATAAGTAAACAGAGTGCTAAGTGTCTTAGTTATACGAGTACTCTTGTAATTCTATTGTGTATTAATAAAAGTGTTATTCTTTTTTTAGGATGTGTTACCAACATCATAGAGTTGTTAGTGTTGTATGAGTAAATTGTCATATATTCTATATAGTGGATATGTTTGTATGTGTAAGCTCTTCCAACACATCTATAATTCACGAATTAACACAAAAACAACAAAACAGCGGCAAAATATTTTCGGCTTATTTTCCTCAATTGTTGAGCTTTAAATAGAGTTGAGTAAAAAGTGATCTCTCTTGAATTAGTTAAATAAAGCTCAATGACTTCCTTCCTAATTAGTTTTTCCGGAGTCGGAATATTTTTCTGTTTATTCCAAATAACCGGGTCGGGTTCTCAGCCTGTCGGGTTGGCCGAGATATCCCTATTAGATTTGATAAGATATAGTTTCTATGAAATATGTACACTAATATTTGTTTTTACCAAATATCTACTCTTTTACACACAGTCTCTCAAATATCCTGACGTTGTGATTAAAGAGCAAAGACGATCGAGCCAGAACCTGTGATTAAAGAGCAAAGACGGTCCAACCAAAACCTGCTCATATAAAGGGTCCAACCAGAGATCTTTTTCTATGGAAGCAAACGAGCAGGCGAAAAAAAAGTAAAATACTATAGGGGTTTCTGGCAATTGTATAAGTATGGATACTCGTTGGGGGACGTAGAGCAGAAAATTACAAAATATGCCTGAAATCCTACTTAGATGTCCGAATACGCTCTTCCTAAGTTCATAAAATAGGTTATTAGAAGAGAAGGTAGTTTAGTAAAGAAATGTTCTGTAGAAAGATGTGTTGAAGTTCTGCTCATATAAGGATAAGGATAGAGGATATGAGTAGAAAACTCGAGGAAAACTTTGAAAAGCTTCCACAATTGGTTAAAAAAAATACAATGATATGAATCTAACTAGACCCATTTAATTATATTTTACCTTACATAACTACGTTTAAAATTTGTATCAAAGTTAAAAGGAATGGTATTAAAAAGTGAAGCGCAACGCTTGTAACGAGGTAAATAAAATGTCTTTTAAAAGCATATGCGTCTTATACTTTTTTTTATTGATTATAATTGGAACCTTTTGGATTGTTGAGGTACCAGGGATTGTGAACACGACCATGATAATCCTAAATTAAATGTATGTGTGTTGGGGCTTATGAATAGTTATAACCAATTCGTTCCTTCTAGCGTGAGCCCATGCCGTCTTCAGCCCGACCTTCTAGCTCGCATCTCTTCCGTATTCCCTTTTAATAATTCGTTCCTTCTAGCATGAGCCGTTGTCTCTTCCGACCGACCTTCCTCCTCTTCCGGATCCAAAAACCCGAACACTTTCTTATTCAAGACTTTGCAAGGGTAGTTCAATCACCATTGTTTTGCGAGGTGCATCCCCCTGCCGACCCAGCCCCTTTCAGCCCTCATCTAGCCAAACCCTAGCCACACCGCTGTCATCATGCACGAGTGCCATCCTCACCGGCTTACCGCTAGTCTGTTGTTATCAGCCGCCTACCAACATAGTATGTGCTACCAAGTCGCCGCCTTCCATTGCTGCCGAAACACAAACCATCACGAGCCCTTGACCTCGCATCTCTGACTCTGATTGAGGCGCCTCCTGCCGCCGCCAAAGGTATTTACATTACAATTGAGGAAGTCCTCATATTACAAGTACTTACAATTAAAAGCCTGTAGTTAAAATAATTCCATTAACTCATTCGTATTTCTTACATAACATAGTCAGTGGAGTTCTTTTTATCCATTTCATTTTTTCTCACAACTAGAATGTTTTGCCCGCGCGTTGCGCACGGGTAATCTTTGTTTTTTTTTTTTTCCTTTCATTTTTCATGTATCTATAAAATAAAATAATTGAGAAAGAGGCAAGGATCCAATCTCAATCAGAATCCTCTAGAGAGGTTCTAAGTGGTCTGATGTAGGGAGTTCCCGGCCATTTCATCACATTTTTTTGATGTTGTTGCATCGCTTTGGCTAAGGCATGGCATGTTGTAACACCCCGAAATTCATCCTCATAAGGTTTCAGAATGTTACCGCCACACTGTCAGTCAGGCTCGCCCTTTGGCTAAGTTAATTGACAAGTGCTACGGCTAAATATCTTCACATATAAATTTTTGTAATATGGACTTTAAAAATTATTGCCAATTTTATAAAATATAGTCATAAGAAAATTTAAAGTACTTAATACCAAAGCCATTGTTCTTTCTCACGCGGAAGCATAAACTAAAGGCAATATATAAGACATTAATAATTAAAAGTACGTGGTTCCTTAAAGCAACAATCTTTTTGATGAAAGGTAATCCCATCCCCAAATGCTCATGTCATGAGATGCAGTTCACATGTCAGCTCCAATATCTGTAAAAAAATAACACAACAACTTTTTATCAGTACAATGGTACTGAGTAAGTCAACCCGCTCCACTTTAAGAAGTGGATTTTAAAATAATGGTTGACACTCATTTAAAAAAAATAATTTTCACTTTTTCTTTTAAAAAGGATCACACACATTACCTTTAACAAAATAAATAACTTTCATTCTTACCATTGTAGCAACTATGCACAAGAGGACACCATTTTCCATATATCATATCATATCATATCATATCGATCATAAGTCATGATCAGCATGCAGCGGACTCATATACAGACACACTCCGGAGCCTTGGGTAACCCATCACGGATACACCCAAGAGTATAGACTCATACATGCAACAACGCCGTTTTGGCACAATTTATCAACAATGCCGTCCTGGCATATTTAGAGAGGGAGGCCCCGCAAGACACATCCCTAGTGCATTAGCCCTCTATCAAGTATGGCATCTTACTCAAGTTAATAGTGCACAATGAATTTAAAAGAGTTTTTCACAATTTTTCCACATAATATCCTCTTTAAAAGAGTTTTCAACAATTTCACGGGAGTAACCTCATAACAAGGGCATTCAATAATGCCAAATATCATTTCAACATTTAACTCCCATATCAATATCTCATAGATATGAAAATATCATTTCATGGATCTCAAAATCCAACAATTTCTCATTTGGACCAAATATCAAGTCCAATGTCGCAGTTTACGCCAAGTCAGTTTAGAAATTCATATGAAAGGCGATTGCTTTGAAATTTAAACTGTAGATACTCAACACATAGTTGAACAAGTTTCATGTTTTACACTTTTCAAAATAAGGTATGGAAATAGTTCAAAAATTGAGTTCTTTTCAGAACATGTATTCTGTCAGAAATTCAATGGTGACTCTATAATTTTCAACAGGTTTTAAAAATAGTAATTTGCGACCAAAAATTCTAAAATTTTACTACAAGGTAGATAACATATAGATAAATATTTTTCATGAATAAACCATTTAGGTTTGAAACACTTAAGACCTTCAAAAATGAGGATTTCAGAAACACTATCATTTCTTAGATTTCAACAAAAAGAGATTTCGACCTTTCGATAAAGCGGATCCCATAACTTTTTCATATGAGTTCTAAAAATTATAAAAGTTTCCAGAAATATACTCAACTCAATAAGGAACAAGTTTTATGAAGGAACCTTTGAGGTATAATGAACCAAAATATTTTAAAAATATGGATCATTACGTAAACGAAAAACGGACAGATTTTGGTATAATGAGGGAATTCTAATTTTGTACTCTTAAAACATGGATGAGGATCTCCAAACTTAAAGAGAGAGTGTTAACTTACTGAATTGATGTATAAGAGCAAGGAGATTCAAAGATAATGGCCGTTATAACACAAGATTTGCACCACAAATTATGGGTTTCGCTGAAATTCGACAAATAGAGGGAAATCAATTTATAGTATAAAAATAAAAGATTTAGATCTCTAAGATACAAGTTTCAAGGATGATATCTTACTAACCAAGTGTTGAGAAGAGTTAGAACTCTTAGACTGATGAAGGTTGCCAAGCCTACAAGACTCCACAATCCTTAAGATATGCTCACTATGTGGAAGAACTTTGAAGAATAAAACGGGTAGTGAATTTGGCTAATGAGATGGATGAGATTGGTGTGTTTGAAGGCTAGAAACTCCCTCTATTTATAGGCTAAGATTTGAACAATTGAACATGACACATTGTGAGAGTGATTACAACCTCACCATCATCCAATTAAGTGTGTCTTGAGCAATAATGGTCAGAGTATTTGTATCCACTCATTTGGTCCTTATAGCCTAACAAAGAGGCTATTAATTTGGGAGGCTATTAATTTTGTCCATCATGTTGTCTATTAACATAATGGTTTGCCTATTATGGAGGCTATTAATCTTGGTGGGTTCAAGAGATAATTGATCACCTTTCTTTGCTAGCCATTCATCCAAGACACTTGTTAATCATGTGGATTTTTCATCTATTTGTTTAGGAAGAAAATTTATTGCAATTGCTTTTAACCTTATATTTGTGTAAGTAGTGTATCATGAAAATGATTGAAGTATTAGCTTGTCTACAAAAATCATTATTCTTGCCATTATTTAGTGGCATGCATTTATACTCAATAAGTTGGATATGATAATATAATATTTATTTATTTATTTCAAGTATTGTATTTATATTAATGTGCTTTCAAAAAGATAATAATAATATACTTGCATGGTTTTATTTTATTCATAACAATACTCAAACCACAAAGTCTTCATGTCATCATCAAATAAAAATTATAATCTATGAATATATTTTCTTATATATAAAAGCTAATTCTCATATATTCACATAAAAACTCATACTTTTATTTTTATAAAAATTTATTCCATAATGAATATTAAAGTACTTAAAATATTCACATACTATCCTCATAATAATTTTCAAGACCAATGTGTATATATATAAAAACTTATATATATAATTTAAACAATAGATTTAAAAAAAATATTCCATAAACTATATAATTCTATTACCCATGATATTGAAATTCATATTTCTTTTGGAAAAAACAAATTTACATATATAGTTTTTCAAGTGTTGTTTTGTAGAAAAATCAATATACTAATTCTTTAAGCAAGTGATTAAATATTTAATAAAAGTCTCTTTAGTGAATTACAATTATTTCGGGTAATTTCTATGGTATTACAATCCACCCTCCTTAAGAATTAACTTCGTCCTCGAAGTTTTAATGAAAACTACTATGGCAATCTAATATGCGGAATATAAGATAAAAGTTAATGGAAAAGAAAGAAAAAAAAAATTAGGAGATTTTGAACATACCCTATCAAGATTGTGTCGGGTGGTTACATCCTCCTCCCCTTAAGCCTACAGTTATGTCCCCATAACTGTTATTTAGTCGTTTAAAAAGAGATTGGGGTAGCGTTGCTTCATATCATCCTCTAGTTCCCATGTTGCTTCTTCCGTACCATGATTGGACCAAAGTACTTTAACAATCCGGGTGGTCTTGTTCCTTGTCGTTCTTTATTTGATGTCGAGTATTTAGATTGGATACTCTTCATAAGTTAGATCTTCTTTGAGTTCAATTACTTCCTGTTGAAGTACATGGGTTGGGTCATGCACATATTTCTTTAACTGTGAAACATGGAACACATTGTGCACTCGAGATAGTTGTGGCGGTAGGGCTAGTCTGTATGCCAGGGTTCCGACTCGATCCAGAATGTCATACGGTCCAATATATCGAGGACTTAACTTTCCTCGCTTTCCAAAACGCATCACTCCTTTCATAGGTGATATTTTCAGCATAACCTTATCTCCAACTTGAAATTCTAGGTCTTGTCGCCTAACATCGGCATAACTTTTCTGTCGATCTTGTGCTGCCTTCATTTTCCCTTGGATCATCTTGATCTATTGCGCCATGTCTTCAATGAGTTGCGGCCCAACCACAATAGAATTCTCACATTTTTCCCAACATAATGGGCTTCGGCACTTGCGTCCATAGAGTGCCTCAAACGGTGCCATGCCTATACTAGCATGATAGCTGTTATTGTAAGAGAACTCTATCAAGGGTAGATGGTTTTCCCAACTTCCTTTAAATTCAAGAACACATGCTCTCAGCATGTCCTCCAGTGTTTGGATTGTCCTTTCTGTTTGTCCATCCGTCATCGGGTGAAAAGCGGTGCTCATTTTAATTTGGGTACCAAGAGCTTCTTGCAGCTTGGTCCAAAAATGAGAGACAAATCTGCTGTCTCTATCAGAGATTATATCATGTGGCACTCTATGTCGTCGAACCACGTTATTGATATATGCTCTTGCTAATTGATCCATAGACCATGTATCCTTCATTGGTATGAAGATCGCAATCTTTGTCAATCTATCAACAATTACCCAAATTTTATTCATTCTTTTTGGTGATCGTGGTAGTCCTGAAACAAAATCCATTGATATACTATCCCATTTCCAACTCGGGATTTCCAATGGTTTCATGAGTCCTAAGGGCTTCTGAAGTACTGCTTTAACCTTTTGACAGGTTAAACATCTAGCCACAAACTTAACAACGTCATTCTTCATCCTTGGCCACCAATAAACCTTCTTTAAATCCTTATAAAGCTTATCACCCCCTGGATGTACTGAATACGGGGTGTTGTGGCCTTCTTCCATTAATCTTCGTTTTAGCTCTACGCATTTATGCGGTACGCACCATCTCCCTTTGAAGCGAATGCTTCCATCCTCATGGATTGCAAAACCAATTGCTTTTCCTTCAGCAACCTTCTTCTTGATCCTTTCAAGCTTTATGTCGCCTGGTTGAGCACTGCGTATTTCATCAAATACCGTAGATTCAATGGTCATAGCATTAATGACATTTTTCACAGTTCCATAACGGACTAGCTCCGTGTCTACCTTGACCAAGTCCATATACAGTTCCGAAGGTAAGATAAGAGTATTTGCCACGTGTCGAGTCTTGCGGCTCAACGCATCTGCGACCACATTAGTTTTCCCTTCATGGTAGGCGATGTCCAAATCATAATCCTTGATCAACTCTAACCATCTGCGTTGCCTCATGTTTAACTCCTTCCGAGTAAATATGTACTTAAGGCTCTTGTGGTCGGTGAATATCCGACAAGTTCGTCCGTACAAGTAGTGTCGCCAAATCTTTAATGCGAACACTACCGCTGCTAATTCTAGGTCGTGCGTCGGATAATTCTCCTCATGAGGCTTCAATTGTCGTGATGCATATGCAATGACTTGTTGTTGTTGCATTAAAACACACCCTAGCCCCTCTTTTGAAGCGTCACTATACACTTCAAAATCTCCATTCTCTGTTGGCAATGTTAAAATTGGTGCTGTTGTGAGGCGTTTCTTTAACTCTTGAAATGATGATTCACACTTTTCTGTCCATTCATACTTCAAGCCTTTCTTCAAAAGTTGAGTCAGAGGTCGTGCAACTTTGGAAAAGTCCTTGACGAACCTCCTGTAATATCCAGCCAGTCCAAGAAAACTTCTCACTTCTGTTTGATTAGTAGGCGTAGGCCACTCGGTGATTGCTGATATTTTTGCTGGGTCAACAGAAACTCCATCAGCTGATACAACGTGGCCTAAAAATCCTACTTTTTCTAGCCAAAAGTCACACTTGGACAACTTGGCATAGAGTTGGTGTTTCCTTAATGTCTCTAGCACCTGATGCAAGTGTTGCTCATGTTCTTCATTGCTCTTTGAATAGATCAAGATGTCGTCGATGAAAATGACTACACATTGATCTAACAATTCTCGAAACACATCATTCATGAGATTCATGAATACTGCTGGGGCATTTGTTAGCCCAAAGGACATCACTGTAAATTCGTAATGTCCATAACGTGTCCTGAAAGCAGTTTTCGGAATATCCTTTTCAGCGATTCGCAGTTGATGATAACCGGATCGCAAATCTATCTTGGAGAATACCGTTGCACCTTTAAGTTGATCGAAAAGGTCATCAATCCTAGGTAACGGGTATTTGTTTTTAACCGTTACCTGATTTAAACCTCTATAATCGATACAAAGACGTAACCCTCCATCTTTCTTCTTGACGAATAAGACTGGTGCTCCCCACGGCGACGTGCTAGGTCGTATATACCCCTTTTGTAATAATTCCTCAAGTTGCTCCTTGAGTTCATTCATTTCTAGGGTTGCCATGCGATAAGGAGCTTTTGATACAGGTTCTGTTCCGGGAAGTAGATCGATTGTAAACTCGACTTCACGTTCTGGAGGCATTCCAGGAATTTCTTCTGGGAATACATCTGGATACTCCCTCACTACTGGAATGTCATCAATTTTATTCTCCTTTAACTTGAGGTTATGGATATAGCATGCATAAAGCATATATCCTTTCTGCATAAGACTATAAAATTTTAAGGCATTTACTACCTTAGTCTTACGTTTGGGGAGTTGGACATAGTAGTTGACCTTTTTGCCTCTCGTCTTAGACAGTGTAATTTTGTGTTTCTGACACTCAATTACAGCTTTATATTGGGTAAGCCATTCCATTCCCAATATAATATCAAAATCTTTAAGGTCAAATTCTACTAAGTTTGCATAGAACTCAAGGTTCTTAATGACTATAGGAATCCCATCGTATCGTTTGGTGCACGATACAATTTTTCCCAAAGGCAACTGAATTCCTAAGTTAATCATTTTAGGTTTTGGCATCTCTAATTCAGGCAAGATTCTAAAAGAGATAAACGAGCAACTTGCTCCAGAATCGAATAAAACCTTAACAGGCACACTTAAAGCCGTAAATGTACCTGTTATCACATCCCCTTGAGTTGAAAGATCTGCCTGATTAATAACATTGAGCCGCCCTATAGGTGCTCCATGGTTCCCTTGTTGGTTTCTATTTTGCTGAGGCCTCTGTCCTTGATTATTTCCGTTTCGCACATCCTGATTATTTGGCTGAGTGGGGATATTGATAAGGTCATCTCTTTTTGTAATATTTTCAATGCGGGTCTTACACTCCTTCCTCATATGACCTTCTCGGCCACATCTATAACATGTACCCGGCTTGGGGCATCCCCTAGCCAAGTGGGGCTTGTTGCATTTTGGGCATTGTGGTATGTACCCTTCATGGTTTCTAGTACCATTGTTGCCCCCTCCTTTGTTTCCCTGGACGGGTCGATTCTGCCCACCTCGAATATTGTCTTTATTGTTGCTGAGGTGGTTGTTGTTGCTGCTGCTTCCTCGGTTGTCCCGAATCCTCTTGTCCTGTCCTTGGAACCCGCGCCTAGACTCCCCGACTTTTCTCTTCATCTGTTGTACACGAGAAACTGCGACAGCTCGATCGTAGATCGCTTGGAGGGTAGGATACTGAACTCCAGCCACCACTTCTCTAATGGAGAGGTTTAATCCCATTTCGAACTTCTGTGCCTTCTCGGCATCGGTGGAGACTAACTTAGGAGCAAATCTGACTAACTCCTTGAATCTGACATAGTATTCTTGTACAGATTGTGCTCCTTGTCGTAACGATAGAAACTCTTCATACATTGCTGCTTTGGTACTCATCGGGTAAAACCTTTCTCTTAGAGCTTCTGTAAAGTTTTCCCATGTATACTCCTCATCTTCATCTAGCTCTCTCTTCTGTAACTGCCACCAGTCATCTGCATCACCTCCTAAAAAGTACGAGGCTACA
The DNA here is from genome assembly GCA_030278955.1 of Hygrophila difformis. NCBI lineage: Eukaryota > Viridiplantae > Streptophyta > Magnoliopsida > Lamiales > Acanthaceae > Hygrophila > Hygrophila difformis. The sequence continues at coordinate 45,040,343 of JAOANR010000004.1, forward strand.
GTAATCTTCTGCTCATTTGGGCAACGAGTCACTTCGAGTAGCTTGTTTAAACTTTTTATCCAATCCTCCAATTTAGTAGGGTCCTCCTGCCCATCATAACGAGGTGGTCTGTATTGGTTCACCACTGCTAGGTGATTGAGCTAGGCTTGAGGTGGCGGCACAGCTGCTGTGACTTGATTAATTTGACCCTGACCCAAGGCAATGAGCATTTGCTCAATGATCCTTAGGCGATCATTGTCAAGCGAGTTTGGCGTGTTTCGATTCAGAGGGGTTTGGTTGTTGGGTGCTCCCTGATTAGGAGGTACCATGTTGTGTCCAACGCCCTGATTGTTGGTGATGTCAGGGTGATATATGTTGTGTGCAGGTGGTACAGCTTGTTGATTGGATACACCCGGTGCTGCTGGCACTTCGTGGTTAGTCATGTTCGGATTTTGGTGTGGCTCCATGTTGTTGAGGGCATTAACACTTCGGAGGGTTTTTCTAGTCCTTGCACGGGGTGCCATTCTGCTAAGGATGGTTAAGCAAGAGTGAGTTCAAGTCTAAGGGATGATTATGTCCTAAAACTCGTTAGGTCATAGTATAAGGATGAGTTAACGCAGAAATGTCTAAGTTAGGAGTATGACTTTATTTAGAGATTAACCAGAAGGAATGAAATAACAAGATTTATTTCATAAATCTAGAGAATATTACAAGATAAAGAATTTAAAAAGAGCACTTATAATAAGGTCAAATGACTTAGTATATCATAACAATATATATTTTTTTTAAAAAAAATTTTATAAAAAATGATGCATGCTCATGAATGCATATGTCCCCACCCCAAAAATAATTTCAAAGTTTCAAAATTTAACATAGCCTATATGGGCCTTTGAAAAATATTTTGCATATTTCTTTCTCAAAATGGACTTTTTTTTTATCCATAAACCGGAGTTAAACTGTCGCATCCCTTAGTCAAGCTCGCCTTGTTGCTAACTTAACCAAGAAATGCTAAGATTAGAGGGTACCGCCTTCTAAGTAATTTGCCAACTAGTTAAAATATAGAGCTACAAAGTTGATTCCCAGGAAAGACTGGTAGAGCCACCGGCTGACGGGCAATCTTTAAAAACCAGACTCCTTAGACAGAATCAGCTCATGCAGTTCTATATTTAACAGTTTACAAATACTTAGAGTTTAAAAATACGCTCTGTTACCACTCTGTAACACCCCGAAATTCATCCTCATAAGGTTTCAGAATGTTACCGCCACACTTGTCAGTCAGGCTCGCCCTTTGGCTAAGTTAATTGACAAGTGCTACGGCTAAATATCTTCACATATAAATTTTTGTAATATGGACTTTAAAAATTATTGCCAATTTTATAAAATATAGTCATAAGAAAATTTAAAGTACTTAATACCAAAGCCATTGTTCTTTCTCACGCGAAAGCATAAACTAAAGGCAATATATAAGACATTAATAATTAAAAGTACGTGGTTCCTTAAAGCAACAATCTTTTTGATGAAAGGTAATCCCATCCCCAAATGCTCATGTCATGAGATGCAGTTCACATGTCAGCTCCAATATCTGTAAAAAGATAACACAACAACTTTTTATCAGTACAATGGTACTGAGTAAGTCAACCCGCTCCACTTTAAGAAGTGGATTTTAAAATAATGGTTGACACTCATTTAAAAAAAATAATTTTCACTTTTTCTTTTAAAAAGGATCACACACATTACCTTTAACAAAATAAATAACTTTCATTCTTACCATTGTAGCAACTATGCACAAGAGGACACCATTTTCCATATATCATATCATATAATATCATATCATATCATATCGATCATAAGTCATGATCAGCATGCAGCGGACTCATATACAGACACACTACGGAGCCTTGGGTAACCCATCACGGATACACCCAAGAGTATAGACTCATACATGCAACAACGCCGTTTTGGCACAATTTATCAACAATGCCGTCTTGGCATATTTAGAGGGGGAGGCCCCGCAACACACATCCCTAGTGCATTAGCCCTCTATCAAGTATGGCATCTTACTCAAGTTAATAGTGCACAATGGATTTAAAAGAGTTTTTCACAATTTTTCCACATAATATCCTCTTTAAAAGAGTTTTCAACAATTTCACGGGAGTAACCTCATAACAAGGGCATTCAATAATGCCAAATATCATTTCAATATTTAACTCCCATATCAATATCTCATAGATATGAAAATATCATTTCATGGATCTCAAAATCCAACAATTTCTCATTTGGACCAAATATCAAGTCCAATGTCGCAGTTTACGCCAAGTCAGTTTAAAAATTCATATGAAAGGCGATTGCTTTGAAATTTAAACTGTAGATACTCAACACATAGTTGAACAAGTTTCATGTTTTACACTTTTCAAAATAAGGTATGGAAATAGTTCAAAAATTGAGTTCTTTTCAGAACATGTATTCTGTCAGAAATTCAATGGTGACTCTATAATTTTCAACAGGTTTTAAAAATAGTAATTTGCGACCAAAAATTCTAAAATTTTACTAAAAGGTAGATAACATATAGATAAATATTTTTCATGATAAACCATTTAGGTTTGAAACACTTAAGACCTTCAAAAATGAGGATTTCAGAAACACTATCATTTCTTAGATTTCAACAAAAAGAGATTTCGACCTTTCGATAAAGCGGATCCCATAACTTTTTCATATGAGTTCTAAAAATTATAAAAGTTTCCAGAAATATACTCAACTCAATAAGGAACAAGTTTTATGAAGGAACCTTTGAGGTATAATGAACCAAAATATTTTAAAAAGATGGATCATTACGTAAACGAAAAACGGACAGATTTTGGTATAATGAGGGAATTCTAATTTTGTACTCTTAAAACATGGATGAGGATCTCCAAACTTAAAGAGAGAGTGATAGTGTGAATTTTGTGCTTGTTAATGATATTTGTTTTGGATGTTTATGTGGTGTTTTGGTACCTCTTTACTCTTGTTGTGTTTGTTTTGTTGTTTGTAGGAAAATGGCATGGCAATGGAAAATTTTGAGCAAAGTGGAAAAGTAAGAAATAGACATGCAACCATGACTTCCCTAGTCATGGCCATGACTAGGTAGAAGACCCAAGTCCATGTGCCCAAGCCATTACATAATTGAAGATAGGGACCATGCACAAGAGTAGGAGAAGAAAAAGAAGGAAAAGAACAAAAATAATAGGAGAAGAAAAAAGAGAAAAGAACAAAGATTGAAAGGGACATTTGAACTAAAAGGCAAGAATAAAAAGAGAAGAAGAGGACGGTGGAAATGGAGAAAAAAAGGAGAGAAGAAAAGAGAGGAGGAAAGAAAGAAGAAAAGAAAGAGAGGAGGAAGAAAGAAGAAGAAGAAGAAAGAAGGAGAGGAGGCCAAATCAAGTTCTCATCTTTCATATTCACAATTTGGTTGTATCTCTTCTTTACTTTTATTTTCTCTTCTATGGATTTAGAGTAGTTTTTCATTTTCTCTAGTTTAAAGACTTGATTAAGAATGGCTTTGGAATTTGTGAGATGATGTAATTTGTGAACTATGAAACTTGATGTTTGTTGATATTTATGCAATTTCTATATTTAGGGTTGATGATTATTAATTTGGATGAATGTTTTTTGGATCCAAATGTTTGTCTAGATTAATAGTTGAATGCCAATTTAATTTGGGTATCCGTAATTGTACTTGAATTGAATAGGTGGCAACCGGGTTGATTAGTTCCTTCCCGGGGAATTGTGTAATCAAATTGGAAATTACTCCGCGTAGGTAGTAATTGGTTTGAATCGGGCTTTTCTAAATTCTAATGCAATTGAACAATATTTTCTATGGGCGTACCTAGAAATGTTGATTTGATTAGGGATAATTAACGGGCGTACCTTAATTGTCTAATCTGTAAGGAAAAGTTGGTTGTCTAAGCGGACCTGACAACTATAACCGGTTTATTAACTTGTATCATGTTTATGCATCAATGATCTATTCCAATTGCCATTCCAAATCATTCTTTGAACTAGAGGCTTTTAATTCCATAAGTTAAAATCCAATATTTTTAATCTTGTGCTCTTGAACTCATCTTGGTATTTACTTGCTTGTGTATTTCTTTATTTTCTTAATTTTAATATCATAATCTTGTGACAATGCTCAAACCCCCCTTTTTAACTATTGTATATATTATGAAAATGTTGCAATCCAATCCCTGAGGACTCGACCCTTGTCACTGCTATACTATATCTATTTTGTACTTGGTGACATTGGAATCAATTTAATTTTGCAGCTACACGACAAGCTGTCAAATTTTGGCGCCGTTGCCGGGGATTGGCGTTCAACAAAAAAAAAAAAATTCTGTGATATTTTTTATCTTTTTAGTTTTAATTGGTATTTTCCTTGTTTATGCCTCGTTCTTCTCGTACAGGTGAGTTGATATTTGATCCAGAGATTGAGAAGACAGCTCGTAGATTGACAAGGGAAGCCAAGTTAAGAAAAAAATCTAAAGTTTCTACATCAACTTCTGGTTTATCATTGGCTACAGAGCTGGACACTTCTAGTTCCAGTAGTGAAGGAAGTGATACAGAACCTTTAGAAGAAAAAAACATTGTCATGGCTGAAGATAACCGCACATTGAGGGAGTTGGCTGCTCCTGACTTAACACACCAGCCTTTATGCATTACATTTCCTACAATTGATGATGAAACTCCCTTTGAATTAAAATCTGGATTGATCCATTTGTTGCCTGAATTTAATGGTCTTGCAGGTGAAGAGCCTCACAAGCATCTCCAGGAATTTGATGTAGTATGTTCAAGCATGAAACCCCCTGGAGTTACAGATGAACAAATCAAATTGAGGGCATTTCCATTTTCATTGAAGGGGAGTGCAAAAGATTGGCTCTATTATCTCCCGGCAGGTAGCATTACAACATGGACAGACATGAAAAGAAAGTTCTTGGAGAAGTATTTCCCAGCCTCAAGAGCTGCAAATTTGAGGAAGGAAATATGTGGCATCAAACAACAATCAGGTGAAACGCTCCATGAATACTGGGAGCGGTTTAACAGGCTTATAATTAAATGTCCTCAACATCAAATCCCACCCCAATTGTTAATTCAATACTTCTATGATGGTTTGTTGTTGATGGACAGAAACATTATTGATGCTGCAAGTGGAGGAGCTTTGGTGAATAAGACTCCAACACAAGCCTGGGAGTTGATTGATCGAATGGCAGAGAATACCCAACAATTTGGCACAAGGGATGCAATTCCAACCAATATGCCAAGTGATTCTTCAATGCAAACAATGCAACAACAACTTTCAGAGTTGACAAGCTTTGTTCGTAAAATGGCCACAGGAAGTATAAAGCCAACTGTCCAGGTGAAGGCATGTGGTATTTGTACAAGTCCAGAACATCAAACTGATGCATGCCCAACTCTCCAAGAAGATGCACCGGTGGATGTGAATGCACTTGAATATTCCAACAGACGTCCACAGTATAATCCCTATTCCAATACCTACAATCCAGGTTGGAGAGACCATCCAAATCTTCGGTATGGCAATCAACATCAACAACAAAATCATCCATCTTCAGCACCACAACAAGTGCACCCTCCTCGTCAATATGAAAGGCAACCACCTCAAGCTACAACAAGTTCAAGTCCATCTTTGGAAGAATTGGTGAAATCCATGGCCACATCAACTTTGCAATTTCAACAAGACACGAAGGCAAGTATTGAAAAATTGCAAAGCCAAATTAATCAAGTGTCTGAGGAAGTTAGGCAAATTCGAGAGAAAGGAAAGTGGCCAGCTCAACCCGAGCCAAACCCAAAGAACGTGAGTGCCATGATCTTGAGGAGTGGAAAGGAAGTTCAAGGTCCACCTCCAATTTCAAAGGAGCAAAATGAAGAACAAATTGAGAAGGAGATTGAAAAGGAGGCAGAAACTTCTAACAAGGTAAATTCTAATTCAATTCCTTCATATCAAACTAAAGTACCTCCTTTTCCTGACAGGTTAAAGAAACCCCCAAAGGTTGACAAAAGGAAAGAGATGCTTGAAATCTTCAAAAAAGTTGAGTTGAACATTCCACTTTTGGAAGCTATAAATCAAATCCCCAAGTATGCAAAGTTCTTGAAGGAATTGTGTGCCAACAAAAAGAAACTTCGGGGAGATGAGCACATAATAGCAGGTGAGAGTGTCTCTGCAGTCATAAAAAGAAAGATCCCACCTAAAACAGGTGATCCGGGTATGTTTTCAATTCCTTGCAAAATTGGAGCAAAAGAGGTGAGCAAAGCCATGTTAGATTTAGGTGCTGCGATAAATGTTATGCCACGATCAATGTATGATTCCCTAAATCTAGGTCCATTGAAAGAAACAGGAATTATTATTCAACTTGCTGATAGAACAAATGCTTATCCGGATGGTATGCTTGAAGATGTGTTAGTGCAAGTTAATGATGTTATATTTCCTGTTGATTTTTATGTTTTGGACATGAATGATGCTCATTGCTTTAACCCACCTCCTCTTTTGTTGGGAAGACCTTTTATGTACACTGCAGGAGCAAAGATTGATGTGAAGAAAGGCACACTTACCTTGGAATTTGATGGAGAAGAAATTCATTTCAATCTTTTTGAAGCTATTAAACATCATGATGATTCTGAAGCTCTGTACTCTATTGATGTTATTGATCCTTTGGTGCAGGAAATATTTGAATTAGCTAGCAAGGATGAATTGGAAATTGCTTTGACAAAACATCACCAGCTAGAGAATGAAATGGAGACAGCTGTGAGCAAGAAAATACAAAGAGTTGTTAAAGAATTAGACTCACTTCCTCAAGAGCCACAAAGGTACGAAGTAGTTCCAATTTTTATTCCTGAAACTAATGAACGTTTATATCCATCTGTGATGCAGGCACCTAAATTGGAATCGAAGCCCTTACCAGAGAATTTGAAATATGTGTTCTTGGGTGATGAAGAGACTCTGCCAGTGATCATCTCTTCAAAGTTGACAACCGAACAAGAGGAGAAATTGGTTCGTGTGCTTAGAGATCACAAAACGGCTATTGGATGGACAATAGCAGATATAAGAGGCATAGATCCCTCCTTTTGTACTCACAGGATCACACTAGAAGAGAATGCCAAACCAGTCAGACAAGCTCAAAGGAAGTTGAATCCAATTATGACTGAGGTGGTAAAGAAGGAAGTCATGAAACTACTTGATGCGGACATCATCTACCCTATCTCAGATAGTAGTTGGGTGAGTCCTGTTCAAGTTGTCCCGAAGAAAGCTGGAGTGACTGTTGAAGAGAACAAAGATGGTGAGAAACTTCCTGTTCGTAAGCAAACTGGGTGGAGACAGTGCATAGATTACCGTAAGCTAAATGGTGTAACAAAGAAGGATCATTTTCCTCTTCCTTTCATTGATCAAATGATTGAAAGATTGTCTGGACATGCTTATTATTGCTTTCTAGATGGTTTTTCAGGATATTTTCAGATTGCAATAGCACCGGAGGACCAGGAAAAGACTTCTTTCACATGCCCATTTGGAGTGTTTGCTTATAGAAGAATGCCTTTTGGACTTTGCAACGCCCCAGCCACATTCCAAAGGTGTATGATGAGCATTTTTTCTGAATATGTTGAGAAAATCATTGAGGTATTTATGGATGACTTTAGTGTTCATGGTAATAGTTTTGATGAATGTCTAGGAAATTTGGCTTTGATTCTAAATCGATGCATTGAAACTAATCTTGTGTTGAATTGGGAAAAATGTCAATTTATGGTTGAACAAGGCATTGTTTTAGGTCATAAAGTGTCATCACAAGGTATAGAGGTAGATAAGTCCAAAGTTGATTTAATTGATGCTCTACCTTATCCTTGTTCTGTGCGAGAACTTCGTGGATTTTTAGGCCATGCAGGTTTCTATAGGCGATTCATCAAGGACTTTTCCAAGATTGGAGCACCATTGTTTCGATTGCTGCAGAAAGATATGCCATTTGAGTTCAATGATCAATGCAAGCAAGCTTTTAACAAGTTGAAAGAACATCTCACAACCCCTCCAGTGATTCAACCACCAAATTGGGAACTACAATTTGAGTTGATGTGCGATGCAAGTGACACTGCTGTAGGGGCTGTTTTGGGACAAAGAATTGGAAGAGCATCCCATGTCATTTATTATGCTTCCCGAGCATTGAATGGGGCTCAATTAAATTATTCAACAACTGAAAAAGAAATGCTTGCTGTTGTTTTTGCTTTGGATAAATTTAGATCATATCTTTTAGGAACTAAAGTAGTTGTTTTTTCTGATCATGCAGCATTAAGATATTTGATGACAAAGAAAGAGGCCAAGCCAAGATTGATTAGATGGGTTTTACTTTTACAGGAATTTGACATTGAAATTCGTGACAAAAAGGGAACAGAGAACTTAGTTGCTGATCATTTGAGTCGTATAATCACTGAACCTAATGAGATTCCTATTCGGGAATCCTTTCCTGATGAGCAACTTCTTTCTATCTCTGTTATTTCTCCTTGGTATGCTGATATAGTCAATTTCTTGGTTACTAATGAATTTCCTACAGGTTGGCCTAAAGCAAAAAGAGACAAGCTTAAGAGTGATGCAAAATACTACATTTGGGATGATCCCTACCTTTGGAAACGTTGTGCTGATCAAGTTATTCGAAGGTGTGTTGATGAAGGTGAATTTCAATCCATTCTAGCATTTTGTCATTCTATGGCATGTGGTGGACATTTTGGACCTCAAAGAACTGCGAAGAAGGTGTTAGAAAGCGGATTCTTTTGGCCTACTCTATTCAAAGATGCATATATATTCTGTAAGTCATGTGATAGATGTCAAAGAGTAGGTAATATTTCTTCCCGTAATCAAATGCCTCAAACTCCTATGATGTTTCTTGAAATATTTGATGTTTGGGGTATAGACTTTATGGGTCCTTTCCCTAATTCACATGGTTATTTGTATATTCTATTGACTGTGGATTATGTGTCTAAATGGGTGGAAGCCAAAGCCACCCGGACTAACGATTCGAAAGTGGTTGCAGATTTCCTTAGGTCTAACATCTTTGCTAGGTTCGGGATGCCAAGAGCCATTGTGAGTGATAGAGGGACTCATTTTTGCAACAAGACCATCACAGCTCTTTTCAAGAAATATGGTGTTTTGCATAAAGTGTCAACCTCATATCATCCACAAACCAATGGACAAGCAGAAGTGTCAAACCGAGAGATCAAGTCCATTTTAGAGAAAACGGTCCAACCAAATCGAAAAGATTGGAGCTTGAGACTAGATGATGCATTATGGGCCTACCGCACAGCTTACAAGACACCAATAGGGATGCCACCCTATAGGTTGGTATTTGGGAAACCATGTCATCTACCTGTGGAGTTACAACACAAGGCATTTTGGGCGGTACAAAAGTGCAACATGAATTTTCAAGAGGCCGGGATCCAAAGGAAGTTACAAATTCAAGAACTGGAAGAAATAAGAAATGAGGCATATGACAATGCTATGCTCTACAAGGAGAAAAATAGAGTCTTCCATGATCAACAAATTTCCAGAAAAAGTTTTGAAGTTGGCCAAAAAGTTCTTTTATATCATTCAAGACTTAAACTTTTTCCCGGTAAGTTACGTTCTAGATGGATTGGACCATTTGTTGTTACTAAAGTATTTTCCTATGGTGCAGTTGAGATTCAAAGCTTGAAGACGGAGAAGAAATTTGTTGTCAATGGGCACCGTCTCAAACCATATTATGAGGGATTTCCAATTGAGCCTATAGAGTTGGTGTCCCTTGTTGATGCACAAATTGGAAGATAAATTTGGAAGAAGTCTAGCTCAAGGACTTTAAACAAAGCGCTTCTTGGGAGGCAACCCAAGCAATTTAACTATTTTAATACTGTATATTTTGCTATATTGATGAATATATTTTGGTTTAAATTTGATATCTAATAGTCTTTTGTCAATGATTTTGTAGATGTGAAGATGGAATTTGGGATCAAGAAACAAGTGGTGATGTGTGAAAGGGGAATTCTCAGTGAAGAAGGCCATTGGTAGTTATGAGCATGATTAACTAGTATATTAAAAAAAAATAAATAAATAAAAAAATTTAAAATTTAAAAAAAAAAAAAATTAATTAAAAAAAATTAAAAAAAATAATTAAATTAAATAATAATATATATATATATATAATTAATTAAGTTAAATTCAGGAAGGAACATACCTCTTAATCATGCCCATGCCCAAGATCTTGATAGAAGCTTGTGTTGAAAACCAAAATTTCAGGAAACCTCACTACCCTTAGTCATGGCCATGGATAAACTCCATTTGCCTACCTGCATTTGGTTCCTTTTTGAGCTTTAATTTTCAGGAAACTTCCCTATTGTTAGTCATGGTCAGGATTAAGCCTCACTTACTCCACTGTATCAAAATGAATTGAGCTATATTTTTCTGGGCACCCCACTATCTTTATTCATGCCCATGAATAACTCACCCCCACCTTACTGAAACCCAAATTATTTCCTCCTCATCCAAATCAATTGAAACCCAAAATGAATTGAGCTATACTTCTTTCTTCTTCCCAAATTTTCTATCTTTCTTCTTCCCTAAGTCCGGCAGCCACCTCAGTCGCCGGAGCGCCGCCGCCGGCCTTCCCCCTGCTTAGCGAGCGCAGGTTCGACTCCAGCCACACCTCCGCCTCCGCCTCTCTGTCTCGGTTTCGCACCGCAGCCACTCCGCCGCCGGTTGCCGCCGCCGCAGCAGCCCAGTCCTCGCCGGAGCACGCCGCGCACCACCGCCGTCTTCCACCGCCGTCCTCAGCTCAGATCCGGCCGCCTCCACCCTCACCGCCATCAACATCGTCCGACCAACGCACCCAGCGCCGCCGCAGCAGCTCCCGCCGCTCTCTCTCGCATCGCCGGCCACCACCTCTTTCGCGAACCAGTCGCCGTCCCTCCGTAGATCCACCGCCGCCCAACCCTGCCAACTCCAGCCACCCTTCTCTCTCAACCCCACCAGCACCACCATCCGACCACCACCATCCTCATCCTCCAAACCACCACCGCGAGCAACCACAGATCCACCGGATCCTTAAAGCGCCGCCGCAGCAGCTCCCGTCGCGCCGCCTCCAGCCTCCGTCACCCCGAACCACCAGCTCCCGCCGCAGCTCCGCTTTCGCGAGCGCCGCCGTCAACCCTAGCTTCAGCCGCCTCGCTCGCCGCAGCCACCTCAGTAATCGCCGCAGCCGCCTCGTCGTCCAACCTCCGTCGCCGGAGCACACCACCGGCCACCATCTCAGATCCACCGGATCCCTAAAGCGCCGCCGCTCGCTCCGTCGTCCTAAGCTGCCGGTCCCGCCGCCCCTCTATTCAACGCTGCTTCACCTCCATCCTCATTCCGATGCTCTGAAATTGGCTATCATTATCCGGGTAATCTCATTTCAATTTTTGCAAGAAGTGAAATGTGGTAAGTGTTATTTATGTGGTAATTCTTGTCTAATGAACTTGCAAGAAGAACATGCTCTAGATTTTCCGGATTTACTATGATATATTTGTGTCAATTGAATTTTGAAAGTTGAATATCCACTGTGATGTCTTGAGAATTGGTACTGTGAAAAGGGCAAATTGACATACTTTTTGTTGTTGGATTTGACAAAATTGGTGTTTTGTGTGAGATTGGAAATTGTGAAAATTCTATTGTTTTTCTGGTGAAAGGTAAAAGTGGTGGAAGTTAAAATCTGTCCCTGTCTTTGTCATTTTGTGCAAGTAGTGAGAATTAATTGAGAACCTGTCTTGTGCAAACTGTGATAATTGAAAGAAGGAATTGGAATTTGTTTATTGTGTGTGGAGACTACTTTGTTGTGTGGTAATTTTCTGCGTGCAGTACACATGGGTAAAGAAAAAGGAAAAGCTCAGGCCACTTCTTCAAAAAGTGGTACACAAATTGCCAAGTCCAAAGGCAACATTCAGAAAAAGAAAACCACACCCCCAAACTTGATACCCACCATCTTTGTCCAAGGGCCTTCTACTTCTACAACTGGACAACGGTCACGTGCCAAGGCTAGGCAAATGGCGGTTGAAAAAACCATTGGAGGGTTCCTCAAATTCACAAAGGAGAAAGATCAAGAGAGGTATATTAAGTGTCAAGAGAGTAAAAGGAACATCATCACAGGTAAAAGTCTCCATTACCCCACTCTTGAGAAATTGAAAATCACCGACCAGGTACACACATATTTATCTAACATAGGTTGGTCAAAGCTTGCTTCCATGAATGCGCCGGCAATTTCTGAACTTGTGCTTGAGTTTTATTCTACTTTTGAGTTCAATTTGGCCGCTAAATTTGATCTTAACACTCCCGATGTTATACAATTTAGATTGATGAACAAAATTTTTTCTCATTCATTAACCGATTTCAATCTAGCTTTGGGAGTGATTTCTGAAGAGGAAGCAACGAGTGTGGATTACTTAGGAAGTCTGTGTGATTACCATGATAACTTTTCATATAAATTTTGGGATTTCTGGAATGCCATTTCCTCAGAGCCTCTATTCCCATTCACGTACACTCATGCAAAATCTAACACTATAAAAAATGGAGCATTAAAGTTTATGTACAAATTCATTGCATTCAATCTTTTGGGCAGGAAAGAAGGCGCCAGTAATGTAGCCAAAGCAGGGCTATATGCATTGTGGGCAATGATATATAAAGTTCGTCTCAATTTTGCCTATTGGATTGCTATGGAATTTGCTACTGTTCTCACCACGAAAGGGAGGAATCTAATTCATGGCTCTTATATCACACATTTGGCACTTAATTTAGGCTTAATTTCTGATGTTTCTGATTCCTATCTTGCTTCTCTTTCATTGCACAGGGCATGTTCTCCAGCACCTCTTGACATCGCTTGCCTGAAGACATTGCAAGTGATTAAAGCTAAAAAAGGCCAATTGTACTTCAATGACCAACCAATTCCAGGCACTAGCACAGGCACACCCTCCTCAAGCCGTGATGCACCACCACTTCTTACACTTCCAGCTCCTGAACATCCCTCTCCATCGGAGGATGACACTCCAAGCCCACCTTCCACCTACTTCCAGGCCCGATTTGATCAATTAAGTGAGGAGTTAGCACAACAGAAAGAAGAGCTAAAGGAAATGAAAGATGCCCTGAATGCTATCGTCCACCACTTCAACATCCCACCACCACCACCCCCTGCTCGCCAGTGAGCCACACCTTGGCACCCCCACGGATTCCAGGGAAGTCCTATTCTCTTTACTCTTTTTCATACATTGAGGACAATGTTGCATTTAGGTGTGGGGGAGGGAAATGGTATTGCTTGCATTTTCTGTGAAAATTTAAAAAAAAAAAAATTTCAAGCTATTTTGTGTGGATTTTTGTGCATTTGATGTGAATACATGACTGAATTGAATCTATGAGGTTTAAGTTGACAAGTCTTTTGAATATGATTGATGATGTCTGGCATTGAACATGTGAAGCCAACTATTTTGTGAACCTTTGTGAGAATCTGAGCCTCTTTCCAAAATGCTTGTTGTTTCTAAAAGACAAATACACTTATCACAAGCTTTTGGAAATTTCTTTCTTGTGTGAATTATGTGATAATCATTTTGACATTCTAGAATTTGAATGATTATACATGTTGAACTTGCATTGATTGAATCCAATATTCTGAACATGATAAGGGCATTAGGATAAACCTTTTTAGCCTTCTTGTTGGCCTTAACCCATACTTCTATCCCTAGTTTTCCACTTTGAGCCTTTTATCCATTTTCTTTGTTTATATATAACCCTTAGCCTATTAAGCCTTTTCTTTTTGTCATACCATTGCTTTCGAACCCTAGTGATTGAAGTACTTTCATAAGTCATTATGGTTGAATTTTTGTGTTGGTTGCGAAAAAATAAAAAAATAAAAAAATAAAAAAAAAATAAAAAAAAGAGCTTAGAAATTGTGTTCTTTTGGAATTCTCAAGGTATTTTGTTGGATTCTTGTAGTACTTGGTCGATTGTAAAAAATGTTTGTATATACATATTCCCCTAAAAAAAAATAATAATAAAAAAAAAAATTTAAAAAAAAAAATACAAGAGCAGTGGATGGATATAGCTTGACAAGTGTTCCTCTGACCTCAGTGTTATGAACATAGAGTTGAAGTTCCGTCTGCGCTTTTCAGATTATTGAATTCCTCTAATAAACATGTCTAAGCTATTGAAGTTCACGGAAAAAAAAAAAAAAGAAAATAAAAGGGGATATATGTTTGGCAAGTTTTATTTTTTTTTGTTTGGTTTATTGCTTTGGAAATTTTGGGATTGTTTGAAAGTTGCATATAGGATGATCTTTTGGTTTGTTTATTTTAGAAAACTTTGGGAGGATAGAATAGATGTAATTTTTGTTCTTTTGAACCTCTTAGTTTTGTTTTGATTTGGCAACCATGATGTGCTATGAAGTTTTCTATGATGACTCTTTGGAAGTACTTGCATTCACTTTAGCCTTTCTTTTTCCTTTTTCTTCCTACCCCAACCATGGCCCCGTTATAACCCTTTGTGAAAGACCCTTTGATTCTTAATGTTGGATAATATATCTTTGCATGGGAAATGTGATTTTCATTCAAGCCTATGGGATTTTCATTTTGATTTATCATTTGAGTGCTTATTTGTTCACCCACACTTGATATTGAGAGGAGTGCATACACTTTATCCTTGGGAGTTGTTGGCTTAATATGTTTGATGTTGGATTAATTTGATTGTACTTGAATGGACTTGTTGATTTTAAACTCTCTATGATTTAATTTAGTTTCTTTTAAACATATGCTTGAGGGCAAGCATACTTTAGGTGTGGGGGAATTTGATAGTGTGAATTTTGTGCTTGTTAATGATATTTGTTTTGGATGTTTATGTGGTGTTTTGGTACCTCTTTACTCTTGTTGTGTTTGTTTTGTTGTTTGTAGGAAAATGGCATGGCAATGGAAAATTTTGAGCAAAGTGGAAAAGAAAGAAATAGACATGCAACCATGACTTCCCTAGTCATGGCCATGACTAGGTAGAAGACCCAAGTCCATGTGCCCAAGCCATTACATAATTGAAGATAGGGACCATGCACAAGAGTAGGAGAAGAAAAAGAAGGAAAAGAACAAAAATAATAGGAGAAGAAAAAAGAGAAAAGAACAAAGATTGAAAGGGACATTTGAACTAAAAGGCAAGAATAAAAAGAGAAGAAGAGGACGGTGGAAATGGAGAAAAAAAGGAGAGAAGAAAAGAGAGGAGGAAAGAAAGAAGAAAAGAAAGAGAGGAGGAAGAAAGAAGAAGAAGAAGAAAGAAGGAGAGGAGGCCAAATCAAGTTCTCATCTTTCATATTCACAATTTGGTTGTATCTCTTCTTTACTTTTATTTTCTCTTCTATGGATTTAGAGTAGTTTTTCATTTTCTCTAGTTTAAAGACTTGATTAAGAATGGCTTTGGAATTTGTGAGATGATGTAATTTGTGAACTATGAAACTTGATGTTTGTTGATATTTATGCAATTTCTATATTTAGGGTTGATGATTATTAATTTGGATGAATGTTTTTTGGATCCAAATGTTTGTCTAGATTAATAGTTGAATGCCAATTTAATTTGGGTATCCGTAATTGTACTTGAATTGAATAGGTGGCAACCGGGTTGATTAGTTCCTTCCCGGGGAATTGTGTAATCAAATTGGAAATTACTCCGCGTAGGTAGTAATTGGTTTGAATCGGGCTTTTCTAAATTCTAATGCAATTGAACAATATTTTCTATGGGCGTACCTAGAAATGTTGATTTGATTAGGGATAATTAACGGGCGTACCTTAATTGTCTAATCTGTAAGGAAAAGTTGGTTGTCTAAGCGGACCTGACAACTATAACCGGTTTATTAACTTGTATCATGTTTATGCATCAATGATCTATTCCAATTGTCATTCCAAATCATTCTTTGAACTAGAGGCTTTTAATTCCATAAGTTAAAATCCAATATTTTTAATCTTGTGCTCTTGAACTCATCTTGGTATTTACTTGCTTGTGTATTTCTTTATTTTCTTAATTTTAATATCATAATCTTGTGACAATGCTCAAACCCCCCTTTTTAACTATTGTATATATTATGAAAATGTTGCAATCCAATCCCTGAGGACTCGACCCTTGTCACTGCTATACTATATCTATTTTGTACTTGGTGACATTGGAATCAATTTAATTTTGCAGCTACACGACAAGCTGTCAGAGAGTGTTAACTTACTGAATTGATGTATAAGAGCAAGGAGATTCAAAGATAATGGCCGTTATAACACAAGATTTGCACCACAAATTATGAGTTTCACTGAAATTCGACAAATAGAGGGAAATCAATTTATAGTATAAAAATAAAAGATTTAGATCTCTAAGATACAAGTTTCAAGGATGATATCTTACTAACCAAGTGTTGAGAAGAGTTAGAACTCTTAGAATGATGAAGGTTGCCAAGCCTACAAGACTCCACAATCCTTAAGATATGCTCACTATGTGGAAGAACTTTGAAGAATAAAATGGGTAGTGAATTTGGCTAATGAGATGGATGAGATTGGTGTGTTTGAAGGCTAGAAACTCCCTCTATTTATAGGCTAAGATTTGAACAATTGAACATGACACATTGTGAGAGTGATTACAACCTCACCATCATCCAATTAAGTGTGTCTTGAGCAATAATGGTTAGAGTATTTGTATCAACTCATTTGGTCCTTATAGCCTAACAAAGAGGCTATTAATTTGGGAGACTATTAATTTTGTCCATCATGTTGTCTATTAACATAATGGTTTGCCTATTATGGAGGCTATTAATCTTGGTGGGTTCAAGAGATAATTGATCACCTTTCTTTGCTAGCCATTCATCCAAGACACTTGTTAATCATGTGGATTTTTCATCTATTTGTTTAGGAAGAAAATTTCTTGCAATTGCTTTTAACCTTATATTTGTGTAAGTAGTGTATCATGAAAATGATTGAAGTATTAGCTTGTCTACAAAAATCATTATTCTTGCCATTATTTAGTGGCATGCATTTATACTCAATAAGTTGGATATGATAATATAATATTTATTTATTTATTTCAAGTATTGTATTTATATTAATGTGCTTTCAAAAAGATAATAATAATATACTTGCATGGTTTTATTTTATTCATAACAATACTCAAACCACAAAGTCTTCATGTCATCATCAAATAAAAATTATAATCTATGAATATATTTTCTTATATATAAAAGCTAATTCTCATATATTCACAAAAAAACTCATACTTTTATTTTTATAAAAATTTATTCCATAATGAATATCAAAGTACTTAAAATATTCACATACTATCCTCATAATAATTTTCAAGACCAATGTGTATATATATAAAAACTTATATATATAATTTAAACAATAGATTTAAAAAAAATATTCCATAAACTATATAATTCTATTACCCATGATATTGAAATTCATATTTCTTTTGGAAAAGACAAATTTACATATATAGTTCTTCTAGACTGCAGTACTGCACAAACAACTAAATACATATTTATATTTGAATAATAAATAAATACATATAACAAATGCAATGCAGGAGATAGGTAGAGAATGAAGACTTCGATCATGTAAAAGATCTGCAGAATAAGGCAAAATAAAAATTCATATATTAACCAAGCGACAAAGCTCTGCTTTTATGAGAGTCCCGTCCATATGTAGCTACAAATACAATTCGCAGCTTTTATCATCAATTTGTTCTTAAAAATCTCAAAAACTAATGAATTTATTCTGTCACAGAAGAAAATGAAGCGACAACTACAGGTTTGCAGAATTTAAAAAGAAAAAAAAAAGAGGAAAAATAGACCTCGAAGTGACTCAAGCTGAGATACCTGAAACAGCTCATCGAGAAATAGGGTAGCAATTTCTGAGCAATGGAATTTAGAAACAGCTCATCGTCTTCGCAGCAATATTATCCAATGGACTGCACATGAACAATGTTTCCAGAGGCTCATCCAGAGAATGTAAAGACCAAATACGAAAAGTCTGAGGGAAATCGCCATAGATAGGAATGGGGAGAAGATTGAGGGGAGGCGCCATAGCCAGGGGTTCTCCGATAAATATCATTTTGAAATCCAAGGAGCAATGAAGAGGAACGGACGGCGAGAGATGAGTAGCAGGAAATCGGATGGCTCTTGTTTTTTTGAATGAAGTAATTTTACTTGATTGCCCCTGAATTAGGGTGAACATGATGATTTTTAGGGTTAAATTATTTTTATACCCATAATGATATATTTTTTAGAAGGAAGTGGATCAGGATAAAAAGGGTAGAATAGGTAGTTTGGAAAAAATTTCTTTCAAGATTTATTATAGAATAGATAGATTACTTAGCTTGTAATTATGAATACAACGTATGCATAAAATTTTTATGTTACTACAATCAACACAATACAATTTAATAATACAAAAGATTTTTAAATTTTGATATACCTTAAAAAACATTCATTTTTATAAATTACGGTATTTTCCTACATATTAGTTATCATACCATGACACATTTCAACACATTTATTAATTGGAATTTGATTACAAGAAATGTTAAATTCAAATGAATTTCCAATTCAAATGAATATTAGGGTATCTCCAGCCTCATTGGACCCAAGGCTAATCTCTTGAAGATAGGGTGGGCATTGAAGGGTTGTCTCTCCCAAAATAGAATTACTATTATTCTATTCCTATAAATGTCTTATTTGTAAAATCTTTTCTTTGAAAATGATAGTGTATCATGGATGGTCAGTGAAATTATCAAGGGATTTATATTTGAATGATATTCATCTTCTGCCAAACCATTACCTGTTTTATACTTTTATTACTGCTACAGATTTAACAGGAAAGTTATGATTTAAATGAAGACCCATTTAGATTGAGATTACAAAATGATCATATGTGAGACGAATATATTTTAATTTAGTTATACTCTATAGGAAATTTATCAGACCAAAAGGAAAAACAAAGATTTTTTTTATAGAAGTCCGACTTAAAACATTTAACAAAAGTTGAATAAAGCAAATCCATACCCATTTCATAACACCCTATCATAATCATACCATCAGAAATTGCTATTGAAAGCAAGAAAGTGCTAGATAAAACAATAATGTTCAAGACCATATTAATACTATTTTTCATCAAACCAACACAGGGGACCTAAAACATCAGACACATTTGGCTGGAACTTCAACTTCAACAGAAGAACATCGTACTTGACACGTTTTTATGAAGCACAGGCAATTCAGGCATCAATGGACCCTGACCCTGACCCCCGCTATGGGTGGAGGATCCATCCGGGATGTCATTGAGATTAATAAACTGGGACATCTGAGCAGCTGCCAGATGGGCATAGCAAATAGGAGCAACTGTGCGAAATCAATTTGAAAATCAGGTTAAACCAAAGGACAATGAGCGATAAAAATAATAACAATGATAAAGAATCGGTATAAAAGAACTTCTAACCCACTGAGATGGCTGTGGTGCTTCTTTGATACCTGCGAAAGCCAAGGAGTCAAGTAAGTATATAATAAATCAGGACAAGCTATGTTCATAATGGTACACTCAAAATCAAGTTAATAGAGTTTTCTTACACATAGGAGAGTGAGTGCACAAGCTCCTGTAGATCATCAGGGGAGAACCCCAGCTCGTCATGGAGAACATGATAGTGGGTTGGTCGTGTTGTTCCCTGATCGATGTATATATATTTTTTTTTTGTGTTAAATAATATGACATTGTCCAGAGTAAGCAACTAAGAATGAATGAACTTAGATCAGAAACTCACAATCATGCCAGCATGTGCACACATGTAGAAGTCGTTGAATTTTGGATGGCAAATTGCATTGTCAACCACGGTGCCTGAGGACGAAATGACACTTAAATTCGGGAAGAACAAATGCCATCTTCAACTTTTATGAAATCCTGATGGACAAACCTGGTGGGACATTGTCGGGGGATTTGGGTTGGAAAAATCTAGTGTGGTGATTCTTCTGTGCCACGATCAACATAAACTTGGGCGACCAGTGAGCATCCCTCATCTTACACGCCTGAAAATAAAACAACAAATTACTCTATATCATCGGGGAAAAAACTCCATGATTAATAAAAAGCACCAAAAGCGTTGTTATCAAAAGATGACCTCAAAGATCTGATTTAACTCTGTGTTGAGCACTTGATTAAATTGAGACTCACTCACTCCATCCCTGGAAAATAGAGGAAAAAAATAGGCATTCAGAATCTTTGAATATGAATAAAACTTCAGCCAAACGAAGAAAAGTAACTCAAATAATTATCCATACTAATCAACATACCTAAAAATGATGATTTGTTCGGGCTTCCTGTTGGTACTTGTGTAGAAATCCATCAAAAGCTCCCTGTAAATCAACAAAAATATTGAATCATGCTTCAATGTTAGCTCCCCTGTTGCATTACATTAAAATCAAGTGAAAGTCACCATTGTGTTTAATTGAAAGGAAGTGTACCTGAAAATTCCTTTATCCATTTCATTGCCATTTTCATTTGTTACCTTCTTGAAGAGGGAATCAATCATTTCTAGTTTTGGTGACTGAGTGCGAACTGCAGCACGGTATTTGGTTATATGAGGCCACTCCCTTGAGCCAACCACCTAGCATTTCAACAAACAGACAAATATAATATAAATTTTCATTACAGAGGACTTGTATGAAAGAATGACATTGTAGAAAACATCGTACCGCAGCAATAGAGGGAACATCTGAATGTCCTGGAGAGCCATGGGACACGTCCATCCCAATTATAAATGTAGGAATACTTGAAATCAGAGGGAGACGACGAGTGTGTTCAATGGTCAACAGCGAATTTATGCCACCAAGCTGTTACGGAAGATTTAGCAATATAAGTAGATGGGAACATAAACAAATCATACAATAGGCTAAAAAATATAACGAGATGACTTGCCTTGGCATTGATCTTTAAAATAACATTTGTCAAGTACTGATCATTCGGGCGTGTTGGTGCAATGCACTGGGTAACTATCCCCAAGTCACAGAGATTTTTCTTCTTCCATGGACCTTAAATAAGAATAAATCAAAACTATTATATAAATAATGTCTAGTGCAATATTAAAAATCATTAAGCATATGGTACCATAGATATCAAAGTTTTTCTTCTGTGATAGAATACAGAGGATAAAGTGTAGAGGATCATTTCGAAGCTTTGGCCCGAGCATTTCAATCATATGCTCTACCCTTCTATGAGCAGGGCTCTCGCGGAACCGTGGTTGCTCTTTAATCACCGCGACAGGATCTTTTAGAGACTGCGTATAAAAGAGTAGCTATTCGGTAGGAACAAATATTACTAGTACATTTTTCATGGAAGCTACCAAGAGCAATTAAAACTAAATTTATACCATTCCTTTTTGGCGGGCACATCTGATCAAATCTCAGCATAACTTCTCTGTGTCGCAGCTAGTAGAGAAGTTCACCACAGCCCAACGTTGCAGCTCTCTTGGTTCAACAAGTTGCTGTCCAAAAAAAAATTTCAGCCTGAGCTACTAAATAGTAATTTCATGCACATGGGCCATGGCATTAACTCTTAAAAAAAGTTACCTTATTGTTGAAATTCCACCTGCCATTACGAGGGACAAAGTCCTCGCCATTGCCAACTCTCAGCTATAATACAACAAATGGAAAGTAAGAATCCCAATCCTGGAAGAAGAATGTTATTTCATAAGTAGTACATAAAATCGTTCAACAATACCTTCGGGGGTTGCAAAACACGGCCCTGCACGCTAGTGAACTCTCCACGGATTGTTATTCCCGAATATTGAAGAAGAGGATCATGAGCATAGTTACTGGTTGTCTGAGCCTGAAATGAAACTCACACCAGTTAAAAAGCTAAAAGTAATAAAATCCAAACACTGAAAATTTCAAAAGAAAATGTACTAATAAAGCCTCACCTGTTTCAAGACATTCATCCGCTCCTGGGGCTTTTGTCTGGAATTTTCCACCAATAAGGTCCTTTGAAGATTAGACAGGGCTTTCGTATAGCGTTGTAGAGAAACCAAGGTGCATAGCTATATGAATAAGGAAAATGAACTTGTAATCGATGGTAGATTCAAGGAACATAAATAATTGTGTAATTCTTTGTCGCAGTTTTGGTACAAACCTCAACTGGAATGTATGTTGGACGCTTTGGTTTCCCAACATTAATACAGGGAAGATCTCCAGAGAATCTCAGTTTTGTGGCTCGATATTGAGCATAATAGTCATACACGGTTATGTCAATTTCCATTGGTGGGCTGTTTTTTTCCTTTCTCAGTTTCAGCAAGAACCTACAAGAAAAGAAGATAACTTCTAATAATGACAATAATAAAGCACAAAAATAAAATCTTAGATACTTGAGTGCCAAAAAGTATAACAAAAACAGCCGTTGCTCACGTTTGCTCCTTGCATATTTTATCACTGAGTCCACTAATTTTTTGCTCAAGATTGGAGGTAGAAACTGTGACCCTAAGATTCTTCAGCATCCTCTTCGCCTGGTTTGCCAATGCGGAAACAATTCAGTTAATAAGTATGGACCACAATAGTCCCACATACAATTGCAATAGGCAAGGAAGAATTAGTTTATTACCTTTGCCCAATCAATCTGTGCAGGATGATTGATATGTTGATTTTCAAGCAGGAAGTCAATGACAGGGCCAGGCTTAACTATCATAGTGGTGGAAACATCTGCAACAAATACAAATCACAAAACAGTTTCTTGATCATTACAGAGAGTGTAATTTGATGAATAAGAGAACTCATCAACTACGGTTCAAGTTCAAATACTTAAAATGAGAAAAATGACACACCCATATTCAATGAGAGACCTCCCTGCGTAGCTCTAAAACTTGAGTGAATTCCTCTACACCCAAGAACACCATCACCAATATCAACAAAGTTCTTCGGGTGGTCATGGAAAAAGGATTGGCGCACAAGCAAGCAGCCCCTGTTCAGAGCAAAGAACAAAGATGTCAAATAAAAGCCATGATCACAGGAAACACAATTTTGACGATATGACAATTACTGTTTTGCAGCATGCTGGCGCAACATGATGTCTAGCACTGTGATAGCTACTTGAAAGTGCTCAGACTCTTTTCCCCTGATTGCATCAGCAACAGCTTTCACTGGAATCTTGGCAGCGTAGTTTATCGTCACTTTATATGTTTTGGAGCGGGGCTGTGTTCTTATTTTTTTCTTAGACTTCTGATTGTCATCAATATCACTTCCGGGGCTTGCACCCCTGCCAGATACCCTATATCATTTTCAATCCAAAATATTATTCATTCAATCACTTTCTTATCTACCAGTTAAACATAAATACTGACAATAATACACTACTATAACCTGCTCGACGAGACTTCCTCCATGATCACAATGAACTCAAATCTATTCTGCGGGAGAGGACCAACAGTATACATACTCTTCTCGCCATCATATGCAAAAGTTTTACCAGCAAGTTCCAGTCCATATGTACGGTATACTTTGTCCAGTATGCTTCTGCCCACACCTTTAGCATTGATTGGAGTCCCATCTTCATATGCAATCTCAACCTTCAAGGAAAGCCCGAATTAAGTATACGATTTATTAAATATGAGACTGAAATTGTTACAAAAATAGAGTTAAATAAATACACACATGGTAATGGAAAAAGAATTCATCAGTCCTTGAAACTGAGACTTCAAAATGGTTTGTCAGCAACTGAATCTTCTGCCCTCTAGAAGCTATTCCACGCCTAGCCATTGGGAGGCGTGATTTAGCTTTTTGGGGGACCACACCTGGAGACAACGCCGGAGGTGGCGGCAGCGGCTGAATCATCTTTTCCTTACCTGCTCTCCTTGACGAATCCATAGAGCAATGCCTAAGGTTGAAACATTATTGAACAATAAACTTTTAAAAAGACAAAAAAACACTTAATTTAAGTTTGAAAGAAAAAGTAAAGACAGAAAGAATCCAAACTAAGAATACCATTAAAATAAATAAATACACTGCCGCAATATCAAAACACACAATAAAAGAAACATAAAGAACACCATCAAAGACAACAATATATGGCAACCACCCAAGAATGCAGCCCTTCACCTAGTGCTCGCATATACATGTATCCTTTTATATCAAGGTCAGATTGTTATTATACTGATACTATTTAAGCTCTGTCATTCTTGGAAACCCTCTACCAGAAGATATTATATCTTCAAAAGAATTATGTAAGTTCAAACTAGAGTATGAAATAGACAGTGGTATCGTTTTTGCTCCTAAAAGCTACTATCTAAATATCAAGGTGGGATTAGAAATTTTAAACACAAAGGTTCTGCTAAAAATCTTGTCACACCAGGATGGTTTAAATCCATCTTAGATGATCAGAGTAAGAAAGAGCATTACTTGTCCTTTTAAAATACTATGGGATGCCCTCCTTATCCAGGAACAAATAGTTAATATTACACTAGCATTTCCACAAAGTAAGAAGAGAGAATATAGAATGAATAGGCTAATGGAAAAATTAAATGGGTTGATACGAAACCTATACATATAATAGATCTAAGGAATGAGGATGCTAACATTATTATGCAATTTGAACATAAAAAAAAAAAAATGCTACAGATACTTTGAATGAGGAGATCACTAAACCTATTGAAAAATAAAAAATATTGAATTGGACTATTTATATAGGGCTTTAATCAAAGGACTTGCCGACATATCCCGGAATCAAGCATTTATAAAGGAATCAAATTTCTATCTTATGTCGTTCTCAATCCATCATGAAACTATATATCATAAACCTGATATCATATTTCATGCTATGCATTATTGTTCTACTCTGCTTTCTGGACGTGCTCCCACTTCAGCTGTCCGGCATTTATACATCATACCACGCCATGGTCGAAGTATTTTACCTGCCCTACCAGCAGTCTGTTCTTTAACTGATAACCCTTTCTTCTTCTCAGTAAACTAGGCATTATAACAGGCTGCTTCATCATCTTATTGAATTGTGTTATTCCTTTCTTTTGTTCGAATGATACAATAGAAATATTCAAACATCGTTCCCAAAAACACTTGCTTTTACTTCTCAATATCATATCTTTGGTAAACCCATTAATACCGAGATGATCAATAAACAAATGAATTTAATACAAAATATAAAAATAGATTGGACTAATCTTAGTTATACTCTGTTTGAACTCCATCATTTTATCAATCTGAGATACATTCACTTCATGATCATCTACTCGTGAGTTATCTAGATATGAAAAATCGTATTGCGGGTGTATGGATAAATTTATCTATTTCTAGTATCATTTTACCTCGACCAAATATACTAGTACTAGGGAAAAATTCAGAAATTCGAAGGCTGTAAATGTGACGATTTACACTTCTGTATTAATTTATCTAAGAAGGAAAACCTAATATAATTTGAATTAAAGGTACCATAACTTACGGTTTCTAAATTTACATCTATATCATATTTTTGATGTAAAGGAAACGAGCTAAAGCACCCCTGGTCAAAGAATTAAGCTCACTACCATAACTATATGGATATAACTTACTATTACTCTTAAATATATGCTCAAGTATGGTGACGAACGAGGCGACTTCTTTCATTCTCAATTTTCTTTTCATATTAATTCCCTGATTCATTTAGTAAGTATTATATGATTATTATATTTTAAACACATCTAATGGTTGTTAATCCAAAAAAAAAAGTTGGTTTAAAAACCTACCACCATATTTCTTTGCCTCTTAACCTCTTTAAGTATACTTCCACCGGAAGGGAAAAGGGTGTGGAACAGGAAATAGGGTTTGGGACAGGGACAGATAATAGCCCAGGATTTGTACAGAGAAAAGGCATTGAATTAGTCGACCTATACATCCATACATACATACATCCAGCATCCACCAATCCATCCACACAGCAGAAAAACAACAAGATCAACAAAAAAAAATCAGGCAAACTCAAAACAGAAAGAGAGCATACTTGCCCAACAAGTGAATCACCACTATCTATATTTTAAAGGAAGAACAAAGACACAATAAAAAAAAAAAAAAAAAGAAGTAGAAGAAGAAAAAAGCAACACTGCCAAAAATATCAATGGGTTCTAACCGAGGAGGGGTTTGAAGTTTACCTGAGAAGGAAACAAGGCTGCGAAAGCTGAGGAAGAGGAGCGGCAACGGCAGAAAAGGGAGCGGAAACGGCAGAAGATGGAGCGGCAACGGCAGAAAGAAGTGGGAGCGGCAACGGGCAGAAGCAGCAGGGAATGCAAGCACTAGCAGGTAGGAGGAGGTTCGTTAGCGTTTGATGTATGGAGTCCTCTTTATAAATTGGAGAAAAACATGCGTCTAAAATTTTGTCTTTTCTGTCGCTTTGCCTTCCTTTTCTTTTTGGAGAAATTTTTGGGATTTGGCATGCATCGCCCCTCGTGCTTTTTTCGTGCTTTTAGTGGCTTGTACCTTGAGGGTATACATGTCTTTTTACACTTAACTTGTACAATTGTACCCGAAATCAAATTTCAAGAAGGAAAATTTAATACTCCTACTTGTTTCAAGTAATTCTAGCATTTTTTCAGGCTTCGGCTAAGTCAAAAAAAAAAGTAATTCTTGTTATAGAAATAACTATCTTTATTTATGTATGTGTACAATAAAATGGTATATGGCTTATTAGCTTGTGTTTATAGTGGAAGTATTGTAATGGAAATTGGGATTAAACGATGAAAGAAAGGAAGTTTAAAAGTGGGATAATAAAATGGATAAAGTGTAATAATTATGGCTATGAAATGAAACAAGTATTAAGCTTGCATAAAATTTTTCTAACTTAACTTCTCAATACATTTACATAGGCTATTTATAAACTTTTTTATCCTCTCACTATTTACTAACCTCATAATCAAGGCATATACATTTCAAGACTTTCACATGTCTAACCTTATGATCAAGGCATGAACATGGATGTTGAACACTAGACATTCACATGTTTTGTTTACATGCATAATACTCCCCCTTGAATGTCGTCAATACGAAGAATATGCCTCGTTAAAACCTTACTTGGAAAAAACCCAGTGGGAAAAAATCCAAGTGAAGGAAAAAGAGTACAGTATTCTTGTATCAGATGCTCCCCCTGATTTGGACATCATTTTAAATCTCGAAGCCGCCGCATTCCAATTTTCTTCACGAGCTTCTCGAATGTTGCAGTCGGCAATGCCTTGGTAAATAGATCCGCTAAATTATTTTCTGATCGAATTTGTTGCACATCGACTTCACCATTCTTTTGAAGATCATGAGTGTAGAAGAATTTTGGTGAAATATGCTTCGTTCTATCTCCTTTGATATAACCCCCTTTCAACTGGGCTACACAAGCCGAATTATCTTCAAATAAAATTGTTGGGGGCATTTGTGGTTCAATGATTAAACCACAACTCTTCAATATATGTTGAGTCATTGACCTCAACCAAACACATTCTCGACTTGCTTCATGGATTGCTAATATTTCGGCATGATTAGAAGAAGTAGCAGTTAGAGTCTGCTTCATTGACCTCCAAGAGATAGCAGTTCCACCACACGTGAAGATATAGCCTGTTTGAGATTTGGCTTTGTGTGGGTCTGATAAATAACCTGCATCGGCATAGCCAATTAACTCATGTCGAGAGTCTTTTGGGTAAAATAACCCAAGATCAATTGTTCCTTGGAGATAGCGAAAAACATGCTTTATGCCTTTCCAATGTCGTTGAGTAGGGCAAGAGCTGAATCTTGCGAGTAGATTGACTGCAAACGCGATATCAGGTCGCGTGCTGTTTGCAAGATACATTAACGCACCAATTGCGCTTAAATATGGAATTTCTGGGCCAAGTTGCTCTTCATTATCTTCTTTTGGCCTAAATGGATCATTTGCTGGATCAAGTGCCCGAACGACCATTGGATTATTTAGCGGATGAGCATAATCCATTCGAAATTGCTTTAATACCTTTTGGGTATAAGCTGATTGATGAACAAATATGCCCATTTCCAAATGCTCAATTTGTAGGCCAAGGCAAAATTTCGTTTTCCCGAAATCTTTGATTTCAAACTCCTTTTTCAGATATTCGACCGCCTTTTTCAACTCTTCAGGAGTTCCAATTAGATTTAAATCGTCAACATAGACTG
Source organism: Hygrophila difformis (assembly GCA_030278955.1). Classification (NCBI taxonomy): domain Eukaryota; kingdom Viridiplantae; phylum Streptophyta; class Magnoliopsida; order Lamiales; family Acanthaceae; genus Hygrophila; species Hygrophila difformis. Next base: position 45,068,524 of record JAOANR010000004.1, read on the forward strand.
CGACGATCACAAATTCTGACCCATTTTTCTTTATAAATACACAAGGGCTGATCGGGTCATTTGTATAGCATTCCTTTATCAAACTTTCACTGAGGCGGTTGTACCACATTCGGCCAGATTGCTTGAGCCCATACAACGATTTTTGCAGTTTGATGGAATAAGTTTCTCTGGATTTTGAGTTGCAAGACTCAGGTAATTTAAACCCTTCAGGTATTTTCATATAAATATCATTTTCCAATGAGCCATATAAATATGCAGTAACAACATCCATCAGCCTCATTTCGAGATTTTCTCGTACTGCTAGACTCATTAGATACCTGAATGTTATTCCATCCATAACTGGGGAATATGTTTCCTCAAAATCAATTCCCGGTCGTTGTGAAAAACCTTGGGCTACAAGCCTTGCCTTATATTTGGCAATTTCATTATTTTCATTTCTTTTTCTCACAAACACCCATCTGTAACCAACAGGCTTCACATTTTTTGGTGTTTGGACAATAGGGCCGAATACTTTTCGTTTATTCAGTGAATCTAGTTCAGACTGAATCGCATCTTTCCATTTTGGCCAATCATTTCTTTTCCGACATTCTTCAACTGATCTTGGTTCAGGATCCTCGTTATTTTCCATTACATCGAGTGCAACGTTGTATGCAAAGGCATTATCAACGTTTGTTTCTTTTCGGTTCCAACATTTCCCAGTATTGATATAATTGAAAGAAGTTTCAATAACTTCATTTTCTTCTGGGTGAATATTTTCAGGTTCAACCTTTTCGGGGGTTGAATCAATTTCTCCTTCGGGAGTATCATCTGTGATTGATTTATCACCCATATGGATAATTTTCTTCTTTCGTGGATTTTTATCCTTGGAACCCAAAGGCCTACCACGCTTCAGGCGTGCAGTAGGTTCATTCGCACTTGAAATTTGCCCTTCTGGGACATTTATATTGGCTGGTGCATTTGCTGCATCATTTATATATGATTTTGTGACTTTAGCAGCATCATTAAAAGCATCGGGTAATTGATTTGCAATTCCCTGCAAATGCACAATTCTTTGAACTTCAAGTTCGCATTGCCTTGTACGAGGATCAAGGAAATCAAATGGACTTTGCCAAGATATTTCCTTTTTCAGTTGATCATTTCCTCCCCCTAATGTCGGGAATTGAGTTTCATCAAAGTGACAGTCTGCAAATCTTGCAGTAAATAAATCACCCGTTTTTTGCTCAAGATATTTAATAATCGAGGGTGATTCATACCCGACATATATGCCCAACCTTCTTTGAGGTCCCATTTTTGTGCGTTGTGGTGGCGCAATCGGTACATAAACCGCACACCCAAAAATTCGCAAGTGGGATATATTGGGCTCCTTTCCAAACACAATTTGTGTAGGGGAGTAGCTATGATAGCTTGTCGGCCTTATTTTCACAAGTGCGGCTGCATGCAATATAGCATGTCCCCAAGCAGAAACAGGGAGTTTTGATTTCATTAACAAGGGTCTTGCAATTAATTGCAATCGCTTAATAAATGATTCTGCCAGACCATTTTGCGTGTGCACATGAGGCACAGGATGTTCAACAGTAATTCCAATCGACATGCAGAAATCATCAAATGCATGTGATGTATATTCTCCAGCATTATCAAGGCGTATTTTCTTTATCGGATGATCTGGAAACTGTGCTCGCAATTTTATAATTTGTGCAAGTAATCTTGCGAATGCCAAATTGCGAGTTGATAATAAACAAACGTGTGACCAGCGTGATGACGCATCAATTAATACCATAAGGTACTTGAAAGGTCCACACGGTGGATCAATAGGTCCACATATATCGCCTTGAATTCTTTCTAGGAATGTAGGGGATTCAATTCCCACTTTTACTGGAGATGGTCTGGTTATCAATTTCCCTTGTGAACAGGCTGCACAATTGAACTCATTTGGGTTCAATATCATTTGCCTTTTCAATGTATGGCCATTTGAATTTTCAATAATTCGCCTCAGCATTACACTGCCAGGATGCCCAAGTCTATCGTGCCAGGTAATAAATTCACTAGTAGCTTTCAAGCCTACTAGGTTATGTATTTCTGCGGCACATATTTTTGTATAGTATAAGCCAGAGGAGTAACATGGCAATTTTTCATTCACAAATTTTTTGCCATTTTCAATTCGAGTTATCAAAAGATACTCGTGATCTGCCTCTTTTGAAGTTTCAATGTGATATCCATTTTTTCGAATATCATTGAAGCTCAGTAAATTTCTTCGAGCTTTGCGTGAGAACAAGGCATTTTCAATTGCCATTTTTGTCCCTTCAGGGAGAAATATAACAGCTCTACCGGAGCCTTCAATGCATTTTGCATTACCGCTTATAGTTTTCACTGCGGTCTTTTCCAATTTTAAATTGGAGAAATAGCTTTTACTTTTCAAAATGCTATGCGTTGTTACACTGTCAATGAGGCAGATATCATCTCCGACTTTTGAATTTCCAGCATCCATTTCTTTACAAGAATATAAGAATGTTAATAAACATCAGCAATATAAATATTATTAATGCAAAAGCATATTTATATTATACATGGATAATAAAAGGGAAGTACAAGATATCATTATTTATATTAAACAAGAATTATAAAAGACAAGTAAAATATATATAGCTATATAATATATTATTTAGTAACAGTATCTGGCTCAACAAAATCATCAGCTTCCAGGTGCGTGATATTATCATTTAATATATCATCATAAGTATCATCGTGGGCATTATGGTGTGCTTCAACACCTGATATTTCTTTTCGTTTCGAGGCCTGATACAGTTCAGCTAAGTGTTTAGCTGTGTGGCATGTTTGAGCCATATGGCCTTTAATTCCACAACGATCACAAATTTCATCATTTTGTTTATGCTTTCTTGCATAATTTCTTTGTTGTGGTTTGTAAGGCCTTCTGGTATCATATCTGCGATTTTGCTCAAATCGAGGCTTATTTCGATAATTATTTTGACGAGATGATTCACCTCTGCCTCGATTGTGATACCGATTTTGGCCACGATCATCATTTTGATTTTTAAAGTGCCCACGATCACGCACATATTTCGATGATTGAGCCGCGTTCACCTCAGGGAACGGTTTTGCACCTGCGGGCCTAGATTCATGATTTCTCAACAACAATAGGCTGTTTTGTTCAGCCAATAATAAGCAGGTGATAAGATCAGAATATCTCTGAAAACCTTTTTGACGGTATGTCTCACTCAATACTGTGTTTTTAGCATGAAACGTAGAATACGTTTTTTCAAGCATTTCTGCTTCAGATATCTTTTGCCCACATAATTGCAATTGGGCCGTAATTTTGAACACAGCGGAATTATATTCCCGGACTGTTTTAAAATCCTGAAGTCTCAGGTTTGTCCAGTCATCAAGGGCTTTTGGAAGCACCGTCTTTTTAAGATTATCATATCTTTCTTTCAGCTTTTCCCACAATGCCAGTGGGGATTCCACAGTCACGTACTCCATTTTAAGTGCCTCTTCGATATGATGGCACAAGAAAATCATGGCTTTTGCCTGATTTTGATGGCTGGGATTTTTGCCTTCAGCAATAGTATCTTCCAGACCCATTGAAGTAAGATGCATTTTTACATCTCGGGCCCAGGACATATAATTGCTTCCTTCAACGGTTAAGGGAGCAAATTCCTGCTTTGCAAGGTTAGCCATAATCTTATTGAAAATTTAGAAATAAGAGATTATACCTCAAATGATAATCTGGACAGAGTCTCCTCGTGCTGATAACGTGTTATAGAAATAACTATCTTTATTTATGTATGTGTACAATAAAATGGTATATGGCTTATTAGCTTGTGTTTATAGTGGAAGTATTGTAATGGAAATTGGGATTAAACGATGAAAGAAAGGAAGTTTAAAAGTGGGATAATAAAATGGATAAAGTGTAATAATTATGGCTATGAAATGAAACAAGTATTAAGCTTGCATAAAATTTTTCTAACTTAACTTCTCAATACATTTACATAGGCTATTTATAAACTTTTTTATCCTCTCACTATTTACTAACCTCATAATCAAGGCATATACATTTCAAGACTTTCACATGTCTAACCTTATGATCAAGGCATGAACATGGATGTTGAACACTAGACATTCACATGTTTTGTTTACATGCATAATAATTCTAGCATTTTTTGGCAGTTTTAAAATAATGCTAACAGTTTCTTTTTTGAAAAGCTTTTTTTTATTCACACTATTTTTTCTATTTCTTTTCTCTCATCTGCTAAAAATCTCCACCACTTATTTCTCATTTCTTAAAACTCGCGTCACAACCCAATAATAAAATCTTCATTGTTTGTGTCCTACTTTCTTTTTGTTTGTTCAAATTTAAAAAAAAAAAAAAAACCACTTAACAACAATGTGTCAAACCACATCTTAAGGTCAACTGCTAAAATGAGGTTGCTCGATGTGTTGGTACTGGTACTGCTCTGTCACTTATGCTTATTCAAAATCATTACTCTCTCCGTCCCACTAGAAGTGTCTCAAAACTTTTGGGACGTTATTTTATTTGGGGATAGTTAATATCAAATATAAGGGTATATTAGTGTTTAAAGTATGGATAAATTAGTAATTGATGTGATGTGATTGTAATGTATGTGAATTTTTAATTAATTTATTTATGTGTGATGTGGTGGTTGTTAGTTGAAACTTATTAATGATAGTTGATTTAAAATTTTAGTAGTATATTTATTTATTGAAATGATGTGACGGGTGTAGTTGGGTGATAAATATTTAATGATTTTCTAAAATGGAAATGAGACAAAGGTATTGGGACGGACCAAAAGGAAAAGTAAGACATAAATAATGAGACGAATAGAGTATTATTTTTAGGGATTTGGATCTCCTATTAAGGGGAAAATCAACTTTTGGTTCAATATGATTTTTTCCCACCCACTTTTAGCCACGTTTATGAAATTTTCAATTTTAGTACCATTAGATAATTATTCTTTTCCATTTTTGGTCATCTGTCCATTTTTTAATTAAAAAAAATTCATGTATATAGGGTCAATGTGCAATATTTAAAATTTTATTATTTACAGAATGACTCAATTAATTTAAATTCATAACTCATTTAACTAAATCCAAATTTACTCATTTATAGAAACTAAAATTATTTTTGAATTAATTAAAATAATAATATTTATTAAATAATAAAAATTAAATTTTTTAATTAATACTCCCTCCGTCCCACTCCAAGTGTCTGGTTACTGTTGGGCACGGGAATTAAGGTAGAGTTGGTTTGTGAGTATATGGTGGGGTCCATATAGTTGTTGGAGGGGAAAATTATTTCTATTGATAGAAAGAAGACATTTGTAATAGGACATCCAAAAATAGTAAGTAGGACATTTGGAATGGGACGGAGGGAGTATATTCTACGAACTTTGTTAATATATTTAATATTTAAATTAATACTTATTAAATGAAAAGTAAAAAATTATAAATATAAAAAATGCAATACACCTAAACTAAAATAATTTATGGTTATAAAAATTTTAATTTTTCATAACTATTAATCAAAATATTTTATATACTTTTATTTTTTGTGGAACTATATATGCAGTATATTTTGATTCAATACAGTATATACTAAATATTTATAATAAAAATTTTATCTATTCTTATTTAATAAATATTATTTTTTTAGTAAATTTGTAAATAATATTATGTTTTACAAATAAATAAATTTAGAATTAGTTAAATAAATTTTTGATTATCAATTGGATTTGAGACATTTTGCAAATAAACAATTTATGAAAAATTACACATTGATCCCATATGAATAATTTTTGCTAAAAAATTATATGATCAAAAATGGTTGGTACCATATACTGTTGCATTGCAGGGGATACTCGGGTAATGCTTGTTTAGGTGTATGAAACGAGTTTGGAGAAGGCGGCTGAAGTCTAGTCCTGGTTAACGCGTATGAGATGTGCATCGTGCAAATCTAGTTTTGTGCCTGCACGGTGATTATTTGTGCAGGTCTGGTGTCTTAACGTAGGAAATGTGAAGATGCTTGGTTGGATTTTGTTACATTCTGTAGCGAGATTGGAGGATGTAGAAGCGAAAATTTTGTACTTTGTATTTTGTACTTTGATCATTTCCGGAAATAAAGAAAACTTTGCCTCAAAAAAAATATGATCAAAAATGGAAAAAAAATGTTATTTAATGTGAACAAAAGTGAAAATTTCCAAAATGTGAGACCAAAAGTGGGTGAGAGAATTTTATGGGACCAAAAGTGAATTTCCCCCCTTATTCATTCAATGTTCTCAAGTAATATGCTTGAATAATAATAATAATATAAATAATAATAATAATAATAATAATAATAATAATAATAATAATGTACACACATATACATATGGATTACTTTCACATCGGTCGAACCACAATCATAGCCGTGGAGAGACTTAACGCCACTATTCTTGTACAACTTAGAACCAAGGACAGTTGAATATGTATGTGGTGTTATATAGTGTCAAACACAGATCAAAGGTTTTTTTTGTTCGTTTGTTTCTTTTTCTTTCTTTTTTTTTTTTTGCATAAAAAAAGTATAAAAAATAAATGTGATGAAGTGATGATGTACAACTTTGAGATGGCGGAGTTGGTCAAGAATCCTAAGGTTCAGCAGAAGGTTCGAGAGGAGCTAGACTGTGTAGTCGGGCATGAACGAGTGATGACTGAGCTGGACTTCTCAAGTCTTCCATATCTGCAATGCGTTGCCAAGGAATCACTCAACTACATCCCCCAACGCCACTCATGCTCCCTCATTGTGCCAATGCCAGTGTGAAGATTGGTGGGTATGGCATGCCCAAGGGTTCAAATGTGGATGTCAATGTATGGGCAATGGCGAGGGATCCCGCTGTATGGAAGAATCCCCTGGAATTCAGGCCGGAGAGATACCTTGAAGAAGACGTGGACATGAACGTACACGATTATCGACTTCTGCCTTTCGGTGCAGGGAGAAGAGTTTGCCCCAGTGCGCAGCTGAGTATAAATTGGGCGACATCAATGATAGGGCACCTTATGCACCACTTCAACTGGGCTCCTCCCAATGGGGTTCGAGCGGAAGAGATTGATATGGGGGAGAATCCTACTATAACGACCTACATGAGGACTCCATTGGAAGCGGTAGCCACTCCCAGATTGGCAGGGTGTTTAGACAAACGTATGCAGTGGACATGTAACTTGTACGTGAATATCTGGAAATATGAGAGTAGTTTCCCTTCCTCGTGCCTCGTGGATATGTGGATTGATTACACTTGGTGCCGTCGGCTTGAAAACTTTTTCTGTTTGTGTCCTATAGGTTTTATGTTGCATCCCCCAACAATCTAACACACACACACACATATAGGAATATAGGATGTTTACAATGTCCTTGAAAAGGGAGACGTTTCAATATAGATGGAAACTTGTCAAGCATCTAATTAATCGCCAAAAGGGGTGCAGCCCTTATTGAATGTGTAGTGGGACAACAAACGATTCATGCTACATTTAGCAATCAATAGTATTACTCCACCCGGATGGGCGGGGATAGGATCTAATAAGATAGAATATAGTCTATAGTTTACATATAAAGATAATAATATATTGCAAATAATGCCGGTCTTTTGACGAATATGAAATAAAATGCATCTAAACGTACTTGAATTTTCTATGAAATAATTATTATTAGTCCAAAATATTTAGCCCAACAATTCTGTGTATAATTAATTCACTAACAATTAAATATGAAATATTAACTGTTCAAATCTAGATAATTAATACCAAAAGTTTAAACAATAGTGCATTTTTTAAATGTATATAATATTTACCCAATTTTTATTACTGAATATATAAACTCTAAAATATCAAAATTTATTAAGAAATGTAAATATTTTTTCTCGACCAACTTTCACATTATTTTTAATTAATTTATAAGTAAAAAAGTTATTCAAGATTACACTGACGCAATATCAAAACAGATAATAACTTAATATGGGTAAGTCTTTTTCTCATTCAAGATTAGAGCTACACAGGGAGGTCTCGCATTAAATATGGGTAAGTCTTTTTCTCATTTTAAGCATTTGAACTTGAACCTTAGTTGATGAGTTCTCTTATTCATCAAATTATGATCAGTAATGATCAAGAAACTGATTTGTGATTTGTATTTGTTGCAGATGTTTCCACCACTATGATAGTTTAGCCCGCCCTGTCATTGACTTCCTTGACTTCCTGCTTGAAAATCAACATATCGATCATCGTGCACGGATTGATTGGGCAAGGGTAATAAATTAATTCTTCATTGTTTATTACAATAGTATGTGAAACTAGTGTAGAGTCTATGATCAACTGGCATGCTTAATTATTTCCTCATTGGCAAACCAGGCGAAGATGATACTGAAGAATCTTAGGATCACAGTTGATAACTCCAATCTTGAGCAAAAAATTATTGGAGTTGGCGAAAAAAGATGCATGGAGCAAACGTGAACAAAGGCTGTTTTTGTTATCTTTTGTCGCACTGTCTATCTAAGATTTTTATTGCTGTGCTTTATTTGGACTTATAATTGTCACTTTATTATCTTCTTTTCTTGTAGATTCTCCGTGGAATTGACAAAAGAGAGAGGCAGCCCAACTGAAGTTGTGATAACCATCTATGACTATTATCTTCAACATCAAAACACAAAACGGAAAATCTCTGGAGACCATCCTTGTCTTAATGTTGGGAAACCAAAGCGTCCAATATACATTCCAGTTGAGGTTTGTACTTTGTACTATGCTGCTACCTAGGATTTACATAATCACCTTGGTTTCTCTGCAACGCTATACAAAAGCGTTGTCCAATATTCAGAGTGCCTCATTGTTGGAAAAATCCAGGTAAACCCTGCAACGGATAGTTGCACTGAAACAGGCGAGGCTACATTTTTCTTTGAAATTTTCTTTGTTTGTCTTGTCACTTTTAGTATCTAATTGGTGTTGAGTTCAATTCAGGCTCTTACAAGTAACAGATACGCTGATTTTCCTCTTCTTCAATCTTCCGGAATAACAATTTCGAAAGAACTGATTGGAGTAGAGGGCTGTGTTTTGCCGCCCCAGTGGTATTTTTTTTATCCATTTTATGTATAACCATTTTCTGAATAACAATATTTGAAACATTTGTTGTATTATACATAGTTGGGAGTTCGCAATGGACTGCAATTTGTCCCTGATAATGGAAAATGGAATTTCAACAATAAGGTAACTTGTTTAAGAGTTAAAGGCCATGTGCATGAAATTACTACTATATGTTTAGTTGCTCAGCACCGAAATTTTTTTGGGACAGCAACTTGTTGAACCCATAGAGCTGGAACGTTGGGCTGTAGTGAACTTCTCTGGGAGGTGCAAGACGAGGAAGTTATGCAAAGATTTGATAAGATGTGCCCACAAAAAGGAGTGGTATAAATTTCTTTCTAATTGATCTGCGAGGTAACTTCCAACGTTCCAGCTTTATTGGTTCAACAAGTTGTCCAAAAAAAAAAAATTTTAGTGCTGAGCAACTAAATTATAGTAGTAATTTCATGCACATGGCCTTAACTCTTAAACAAGTTACCTTATTGTTGAAATTCCATTTTCCATTATCAGGGACAAGTTGCAGTCCATTGCAAACTCCCTGCTATGTATAATACAACAAATATTTCAAAAATGGTTATTCAGAAAATGCTTATACATAAAATGGTTAAAAAATACCATGGGGGACGGCAAAACACGGCCCTCTACTGCAATCAATTCTTCCGAAATTGTTATTCCGGAATATTGAAGAAGAGGAAAATCAGCATATCAATTATTTGTAAGAGTCTGAATTGAAACTCAACACCAATTACATACTAAAAGAGACTAAGACAAACAAAGAAAATTTTAAAGGAAAATGTAGCCTCACCTGTGCAAGCATCCGTTGCAGGGGGGTTTGCCAGGATTTAGTCCACAATGATGCACTTTGGAGATTGGACAACGCTTTTGTATAGCGTTGTAGAGAAACCAAGGTGCATAGCAATAAGAATAAGGAAAATGAACTTGTAACTGACTGTCGGTTCAAAGGAACAGAAGTGATTATGTAAATACTTGGTAGCAGGATAGTACAAGCCTCAACTGGAATGAATGTTGGACGCTTTGGTTTCCCAACATCAAGACAAGGAAGGTCTCTATACAAACTTCTCTCTTCCAGGGAGAACCTACAAGAAAAGAACACAATAACATTCAATAGTGACAACTATAAATCCAAGTAAAGCAGAGCAAATAAAATCTTACATAGATAGTGAGACAAAAGATAACAAAAACAGCCCTTACTCTCGTTTGCTTCATGAATATTTTTTCACTAAGTCCAATATTTTTTTGCTAGAGATTTGAGTAATCAAATGTGAGCCTAAGATTCTTCAGTATCCTCTTCGCCTGTTTGCCAATGAGGAAATAATTCACTTTAGAAGCATGCCAGTTGATCATAGACTCCACACTACTTTCACATACAATTGCAATAAGCGATGAAAAATTAATTTATTACCCTTGCCCAATCAATCTAAGGATGATTGATATGTTGATTTTGAAGCAGGAAGTCAAGGATTACGATGGGCTTAACAATCATAGTAGTGGAAACATCTGCAACACATACAAATTAAAAAACAGTTTCATTACAGATCGTTATTTGATGAATAAGAGAACTCATTAACTAAGGTCTAAAATGAGAAAAGACTTACCCATATTCAATGTGAAACCTTCCTGGTTAGCTCTAAAACTTGAGTGAATTCCTCTACATCCAAGAACACCACCACCAATATTCAAAAACTTTGTAGGCTGGTTATAGAAAAAATATTGGCTCAAAAGTAAGCAGCCGCTGTTCAGAGCAAAGAAAAAAAGTGTCAAAGAAAAGCCATGATCACAGGAAACAAAGTTTTAAAATAAGGAATTACTGTTCTGCAGCATGCTGGCGCAACATGGTATCAAGCAGTGCCACAGCTACTTGAGAGTGCTCAGACTCCTTTCCCCTGATGCAATCAGCAATAGCTTTCTTTGGAATCTTGTCAGCGTAGTTTATCATCACTTTATATGTTTTGGAGCGGGGTTGTGTTCGTATCTTTTTCTTAGACTTCTGATCGTCATCATCATCACATCCGGGGATTGCACTCCTGCCAGATACCCTATATAATTTTCAATCCAAAATATTATTCATCCCAAACTTTCTTATCTACCATTTAAACATAAATAGTCGACAATAATACACTACTATAACCTGCTCCAAGAGACCTCCTCCATGATCACAGAGAACTCAAAACTATTCTGCGTGAGTGGACCAATAGTATATATACACTTCTCGCCATCATATGCAAACATTTTAAGATCAAGTTCCACTCCATGATTACGGTGTACTCTGTCCAGTATATTTCTGCCCACACCTTCATCATTGACTGGAGTCCCATCTTCAAATGCAATCTCAACCTTCAAGGAAAGCCCGGGTTATGTATACGATTTATTAAACAAGAGACTGAAATTGTTACAAAAATAAGAGTTAAATATGCACATTGTAATGGAAAAAGAATTTGTCAGTCGTACTTGAAACAGTGACTCCAAAATGGTTTGTCAGCAACTGAATCCTCTGCCCTCTAGAAGCCATTCCACGCCTAGCCATTGGGAGGCGTGATTTAACTTTCTGGGGGACCACACCCGGAGACAGCGCCGGAGGAGGCTGCAGCAGCTGAATCATCTCTTCTTTCCCTGCTCTCCTTGACGAATCCATAGAGCAATGCCTAAGGTTGAAACATGATTGAACAATAAACTTTCGGAAAGGCAAAAGCACACTTAAATAAGTTTGAAACAAAAAAAGGAAAGAGAGAGAATTCAAACTAAGAATACCATTAAAATAAATAAATACACTACCGCAATATCAAAACAAACAATAAAAGAAAAACATAAAGAACAACATCAAAGACGATGATAAATGGCAACCACCCAAGAATGCAGCCCTTCACTTGGCAGCTGCAATAACCGCGAACGCTCGCATTTACATGTATCCTTTTATATCAAGGTCAGATTGTTATTATACCGATACTATTTAAGCTATGTCATTCTTGGAAGCCCACTACCAGAAGATATTGTATCTTCAAAAGAATTAGGTAAATTCAAACTCAAGTATGAAATAGATAGTGGTATCTTTTTAGCTCCTAAAAGCTACTATCTAAATATCAAGGAGGGGTTAGCTAGAAAATTTAGACACAAAGGTTCTGCTAAAGATCTTGTCACACCTGGATGGTTTAAATCCATCTTAGATGATCAAAGTAAGAAAGAGCATTCTACCATCACTTGTAAGAAGAAAGAATATATCATGAATGAACAGGCTAATGTAATGGAAAAAATAAATGGGTTGACACAAAAACTATACATATAATAGATCTAAGGAATGAGGATGCTAACGTTATTATGCAATTTGAACATAAGAAAAATGCTATAGGTACTTTGAATGAGGAGATCACTAAACCTTAAGAAAAATAAAAAATATTGAAGTAGACTTATTATATAGGGCAGTAATCAAAGGAATTGCCGACATATCCTGGAATCAAGCTTTTATAAACAAAAATAGATTGGACCAGTCTTAATTTTACTCTGTATGAAATCCATCATCTTATCAATCTAAGATACATTCACTTCACGACTATCTACTCATAATTTCTCTTATATGAAATAACTAATAATCGTATTGTGGGTGTATGGATAAATCTATCTATTTCTGGTATCATTTTATTTCCATCAAATATACTAGTACCGGTGAAAAATTCATACAATTTGAAGGCTGAAAAAGAAAATAAATAAAAAAAATTCATACAATTTGAAGGCTATAAACGTCGAAGATTTATACTTTTGTACTAATTTATCTAAAAAGGAAAACCTAATATAATTTGGATTAAAGGTACCATAACATACCGTTTCTAAATCAACATCTATATCATACTTCTTGATGTAAAGGAAATGTGCTATAGCATCCATGATCAAAGAATCAAGCTAACTATCATAGATAAAATTATCAACAGAAGACTCTTTCTCATGTGTTGATATATAATCTGTTAAGGTATAGACTTGCTGTAATGATATATATGGATATCACGTACTATTACTCTTAAATACATGCTCGAGTATGTTGACCATTACTTCTGTCACTTTTCTTTTCATATAAATTCCCTGATTCATTTAGAAAGTATTATAAGATTAATATTATATTCTAAACACATATAATGAATGTTAATCCATAAAAAGTTGGTTTAAAAACCCACTACTATATTACTTTGCCTCTTAACCTCTTTAAGTATACTTCCACCGGAAGGGAATATATGTACAGAAATTCTATTATGACGATAGGAAGAAAGGGAGTGGAACGGGAAATAGGGCACGGACAGGGAAAGGTAATAGACCAGGATTTTGTACACTGAAAAGGAACTGGATGAGTCGACCTATACATCCATACATCCATCATCCACCGATCCATCCACACAGCACTAAAACAACAAGATCAGCAACATAAACAAAAAGAAAAATCATCGAAATGGAGGGCAACTCAAAACAGAGAGAACACAAACCAAAACAAAAAGAAAAATCATCAAAATGGAGGGCAACTCAAAGCAGAGAGAACACAAACCAAAAATTTCTTTCCCAACAAGTAAATCGTCATTACCATACACTTTAAAGGAACAACGAAAGACACAATAAAGAAAAAAGAAAAAGCATCATTGCCAAAAATCTCAATGGGTTTCTAACCAAGGAGGGGTTTGACGTTTACCTGAGAAGGAAAATAAGGCTGCGAAAGCTGAGGAAGAGGATGAAGGAGCGGCAACGGCAGAAGCAGCAGGAAGTGCAAGCACGAGCAGGGAGGGAGCAAGAGGTTTGTTGGCGTTTGTTTTATGCATGGCCGTAGGGGTGGGGACGGTTCGAATACTCCCACTTTTTTAGGTATTTGCTAACCGAACCGAACCGAACAAATATTCAAAAATACTAACCGAAACTGAATAAAAATTCAGTTAACCGAAAAAAAATCTACTATTTGTGAATAATTCGAACCGAAACGAACCGAGCTATTTTTCCCAACATGTTCCCAAATCCAAAACCCATACAAGCAGAAATCAAATTTGGAATCACCAGAACGATTGGAATCCATGAACAAGAAACTCATTCCCTATCATTTCTTAAAAGTAGAAAGACAACTATGAAAGCATTTGTTACAATTTTTTTACAATGCATAACAGCAAGAAGTCAATAAACATCAAGGCTTCAGGGCATCAAACCACGGCATCATCTCTACTTTTAACCCATAAACCCATAAATTTATATTCAAAGAAGAAAACACAAAATGTTCAATGTTGTAATGAAGAATACACATCCAACAATGCAGACAAGAAAGCCAATATCTACCTCGTAAGGACGACCAGGGGTGTAGAGTAAGAGTCGTGAGAGTAAGGGGTGTCGCCGTGTTAGTCGGAGAGAGGTGCGCGGGCAACGACGGAGGAACGGTGTGGGCGTCAGTCAGCGTCGCCGTGTTTGTCGGAGAAGGTGAGAGGCGTCTGTGTTGGGCGAGCAATGACGGAGGTTTTCGTGGAGGAACTTCTGTCACGCGAAGAGTAAAATCAATTCGTTGTTGCCCGCTGGATGAATCGAACAGAACGAGCGGCGGCCATGAGATTTGATTTAAAAGCTTAGCTTTTGAAGAGTGAAATCGATTTTGTTTGAACGAGCGGCAGCTTTTGGGAGGGGAAGGCGGGATGAGCGGCGTTGGACAGTTGAAGTGGAGGCTTCACAGAATGGGAGAACAAAGAGAAGAGGGCAAATCTGAAGGATTGTTCGCTGCCTTGCCGTCGCCGGAACGTGGAGGCGGATGGATGGTGACTGGCGAGGTGGCTTGGAAGGGAAAGGGATGAGAGGCGAGGGCGGAATTAGGGATAGTGTGGCTTGGAAGGGAAGAATTAGGCGGATGGATGGTTACAGTGTTACGCCAATATTTACTGTTACACTGTCAGTCTTAGGCCAAAACCCTAAACCCTTACACTGTCTCTATTTTACTATTTTACCGTTCACTATTTTTCTCCAATCCACAACTCTATATTTTTCTCTACAATAGAATATTTCATTTTTTTGGGGGGAAGGAGGGCCGAAGCCATTTATTGCAAAAGCTGCAAGTATGGTACAGACCAATGCGGTCAAATTCTAGAACATTATACATGAAATCCGGAGGCCTAACAAAATGTTGGACATTGTCAAGCAAGAGTGGCCTTTGAGAAGGTGATCGGCAGCAGTATTACACTCGCGTGGGATGAAAGAGAAGCGAGTATCCCAATTCCAAGTAGTCATGAGCTTAATTTGAGGAAGCCAAGGAGGGGCAGTACTGGAGGAGTCCAAGGGAGAATTAATGAGATTAATAGCATCCAAGTTATCAGATTCTACTTCAAGCTTGGGAGTATGCAAAGACTAAGCCAACTGCATGGTAATGAAGATGGCCCAAAGTTCAGTGTGCAGAATCTCCATGAGGGGTCTTTTGGAGCGGACGCCACTCAAGCCAGGTACCATTGGGATCACGAAGAAGGCCACCAGCAAAAGAAGCACCACGTTTGATACTACCATCACAATTAGCCTTAATCCAATGAAGAGGGGGACATTCCCAACGAGCTCTTCCACAGGTCCAGGATTTGACACCAAGCTGCTTGAGTTCTCTCCTTGAAGTCATGAATTGAGTGGTAAGGCCACAAATCGTGGTGTGGAAAGAACCCCAGTTGATAGACTGATTCCCATAGAGTTCTTTACAGCGAGACTTCCAAATAGACCAGGCACCAATGCCAGCGAGAGATGCAGGATATTCACCAATAATGTGGCACTGCATAGAAGTGATCCAATCGAAGATATCAAGCGACCAAAAATTATGGGGGAGTGAGATACCTAAATTGGACCAGACAAGGCCAGCAGAAGGGCAATCTCTTAGTGCATGAATACAGGATTCAATCCCACCACATTTCCAACAGTATAATCTGGAGAAATATGCCTCTTGATCTTTCCAGACCAGTCAGCAGACGGTTATGTGCAGCGATCCAAAGGAACATGCGGGTACGTTGTGGAGCGGGCCATCTCCATATAATTTTCCAATTGCGACCATCAGCTGGAAGACTGGTATTGCTCAGGTAGTCAATGGCGCTGCAGATAGTAAATCGGCCTCAGGGGCTGGAATTCAGGTAGGGCGATCATCTTCATAAGGTCTCAGCGGGGCATTCAAATGGCTGATAATATGGAGTCCTTCAGGGTTTAGGAGAGGAGAAAGCTCGTGCATATTCCATGCAGCATGATGGGAGTAAGAAGCCACCGTCCTGGAGAGATCATCATGTGTAAGAGGTAGGGCCGCCACGTCCTGCAAGGTAACATTACTATTAGTCCAATTGTCCTGCTAGAACAGAAGATTCCTACCGTTACCCAATTTCCAACCAATGGAGGCATGGAAGGAGGGTCTGATGGTGTTGAGGTCTTTGGCAAAATGAGAGAAAGTCTAGGGATAGTGGGTGAAATTATGAGCACACTAGCCATAGCGATACTTGAGGAGTTTAGTCTAAAGGGTATCCTTAGTTAAGAGATGCCACCAGCTCTTCATAAGACATGCAGTGTTAACATCCTCGAGTTTTCGAAGGCCAAGACCACCCATGGAGGTATTAGTAGTAATAGTTTCCCAGGCAAGAAGATGGGGTTTGTGGTTAAGACTGTTGGAACCCCAAATGAAGTTTCTACAAAGCTTCTCAAGATCATCAATGGTTTTTTTAGGGAGACGGATAATAAATATGATGTACATGGTAATGGGAGCTAAAACAGATTTAACAAGGGTTGTTCTACCAACCATACTAGGATGACGGTGAGCCCAACCCCCAGTTTAGATTTCACCTTGTCTATGAGAAATTCAAAATCAAGGTGGGAACGTCTGCCAACTTGCAAAGGAACACCAAGGTAAGATCCCAAAGAAGTCACAGTTTAGAAGTTGAGGATATTAGAGATCTCTTGCTTGCAGATGCTGGAGACAATTTTGCCAAAAAGAGTGCGGGATTTAGAAGTGCTAACCACTAAACCTGACAAGGATGAAAAATATGTTAGAATAGATTTGCTATAAGAGGCTTGATCAGGGGTGGCCTTAGCACACAAGAGAATGTCATCAGCAAAACAAATATAAGGGACTGGAAAGCGGCCTCTATCCCAGCAAAGGGCAGTCCAAAGACCATCATTGACGGCTTGGGAGATCATGGCACCAAGTCTCTCCATGCATAGGATAAAAATGTAAGGAGAAATAAGGTCCCCTTGTCGAATTCCTCGAGAGGGGGAGAAAGAAGTTGAAGGACGGCCATTCCAATGGACCTGTATAGAAACTGAAGTAATGCAATTCATAGTTAAAGAAATAAAGGAATCAGGGAAACCAAATAAGAGAAGGGTATCATGGATAAACTCCCATTTCAATTTGTCGTAAGCTTTCTCTAAATCCAATTTGAGAATCATAAACCCTAGCTTGGCTGTAGATTTATCCAGGAAATGAGTGAGTTCTTGAAAAATTATAATATTGTCCTGAATAAGGCGGCCTTTAACAAAGCTAGCTTGAGATTGACTGATGACACGAGGGAGAATATGAGTAAGTCTATTAACCAGGATCTTAGAGATGATCTTGTAAAGTACATTGCACAAACTTATTGGCCGGAATTGAGTCACTGAAATAGGGTTGGCCACTTTGGGGATAAGGATCAAAGAAGTATGATTAATATCAGTCAAGTCCCGTCGACCATAGAAGCAATCCGAGATAAATGTGTACACTGAATTCCCAATGATACTCCAATTATGATGGTAAAACATGGCATGAAACCCATCCGGACCGGGGGCTTTAAGAGGAGAGATGCCCTTGATAGCTTTCCAAACCTCATCTTTGGTCAGTGGGAAATTAAGAGAATCAACATCTGAATCAGAAAGGCGAGGGATTTGACCGAGGGGGATAGGGGAAAACTGAGGGGGAACAGAATGATCAAGGTAGAGATTATAGAAGAAGCTAGTGACCATAGCCTGAATAGCCGACTCCTCGGTGTGGAGAATACCATCAGCATCATTCAAGATGGCGAAAGATTTTTTCCTTTGCCTTACTTTGACAAAGTTATGATAGAACTTTGTATTGAGATCCCCCGACAAATTCCAGTCCCTTGTACTACGCTGTATCCAGTTGATTTCTTCACATTCAAGAATAAATGCTAACTCAGCAGTAAGTTGCGAATGAAGATGTCTAGAAAAAGAATTAAGGAACCAGTCTGAAGCACGTTCAATGCCTTGGAGTCGGCCACGAATTCTGGCTTTCCGGCGGCTCATGGACCGAAATACATATTCATCCCAGCCCATAGCTTGACGTCTGAGAGTATTAAGATGATCCAAACAGGAGCCTTGGTCATTCCAGGCATTAGAAACAAGATTTCTGAAGCTCGGGAAACTCTGCCAGCTTGCTTTATAACGGAACAGCCTGGGAGGGGGAGTAGCAGTGGTGGGATGAACATCATGAATTCGAACTAGGAGAGGAGAGTGGTCAAATTGGATACAGGGAAGGACTTCCATAGTACAATTAGGGAATTTGGAGTGCCATGCTTCATTGCCAAGAAGTCTATCCAGTCTGCGCATTAAATGGCCTCTAGCCCAAGTAAAACGACTACCAAAAGAACGTAGCTCAATAAGACCAGTAGCATCCATCCAATCTCTAAGTTCACTACACTCAAAGAGGTAATGCCACCACTAGATTCATTCATCCTTGCAATACAATTTAAATCACCACTAATTAACCAAGGAACATGGCGATTGAAATTGATTCGAGAAAGCTCTGGCCATAACCAAGACCTGCGGTGTTTGTTAGGAGCTGCATAGATCATAGTAAAAAAGAGAACTTCATCATTATATTTGATACAAAGGTCAACAAATTGGGAATGGACATCCAGGATAGTGACAGATAAAGAATTATTCCAGATAATCCAAATGCCACCAGAAAAACCTGAGGCTTCGACATGAAAAGAAGAAGAGAAACCACTGCGACGAATAAAATTATCAGCGCTATCCCCGCTAATACGGGGTTCAAAGATTGCCATAAGGTCAATTCTTTTAGAGGCAACAAGGTCACGAAATTGTCTCCGAAAAGAAGGGGATCCGGCACCTTGAACATTCCAACAAGCAAAATTAAGATTAAAGGACATGTAAAAGATAAGGGAGAAAGAAAACATAGCCTGAATTCAAGGGGGAAAACTCGCAGCCCGATCGGGTAAATGAACATCTTGGGAATTGACATCTCCTGCATGGGTGGTGGGAAGGTGGCTAGAATTGTCAGGGGACCTTCCACCCATGGAATCAATTATGCTGCGACTCTTCTTACTAATATGAGTGGAGGGATCCATAACCGAGACTGCTACATGCTGAGATGGGGGAAGGGATGAGTGGACCGACTTCATCCATGCACCGGAAGGTTGTTTAGACCAAGAATGGGGTAGAGGGGTGGAACTTTGATCGGGGGGAAGGGGATCGCGGGCTGCGGGAACGTCGGGGGGAGATAGGTGAAGGATTCGAATTAAGGGGAAGGGAGGATGATCGTGGGGGAATAGTGCGAAGGTTAACAGGCCGAGGGTTTGAAGGCTGAGGGTTTGCAGGATAAGAGTTGTCAGGCCGAGGGTTTGCAGACTAAGATAGAGGATGGGTGGGGCGGGTCTGAGAATAATTAGGTTGGCGGGGTGGAGGAACATGGCCTCTGGCAGGGGGGACAGGGCCATTTGAGGACTCCGGCGTATCCATTAAAGAAGCAAAGCGGTTGTTACGATTTACAGGGTTGGAGGAGATATTATTCCCAGGTGCAGTGCGAGGTTTCCGCTTAGACTGCACTATCATCCATGGGCCAAAGCCACTTCTATCTTCTTGAGCATCCATAGTGTCACGCTGGGGAGGTCTACTGATTGATCAACTTTCCGATCTGGGCAAGAATCCTTCCCATGGCCATATTTGCCACATTAAAAACATATCAGTTTGATATTTTCATACTCAATGTTGATAATTTCATCTTCCATCATGACTTGTGGCCGAAGGGGTTTTTCCAAATCAAGCTTGACGGCGATGCGGGCAAAGCGACCACGGGTGTTTGTATCAGTATTAAAATCAATGCTTAAGACATGACCGACTGCCGATGCCGCCCGAAGCAGGTAAGTCCGATTGTACAGATGCATTGGTATTCCAGGGAGGCGGATCCAGGCCACCATGGATGTGATTTTATTGGTGTTGGGATTGAATTTCTCGTCCCATGGTTGGACATGCAGATAGAGGCCCGACACCATCCATGGTCCACCAGTTAGGGCATGGAGAGCATCACATTCATTTTGGAAACGAATGATGAAATACCCGTTATCCACATCAATCAAGGAGAGGGTTTTTGTGGCTGGCCAAATACTCTCCAATTTGGATTTGAGTACTAGGTAAGAAACAGATCGCCCCACAGTTTTAAGGACAACCGCAAAACGCCATTGATGCAGAAGAGTTCTCTTAAAGGCTGGAGAAAGTTGGAACCGCGGGATACCATTAAACTCAGATTGAATAATATCTTCCTCGTTCATATCGAATTCATCATAAAGGTCTTCTGTTGAGACATGAATAAATCCAGCAGCCCGTCGAGCAACATTGCTATAAAGATCACGGGGACGTTTGGTGGCCCTTGCATCATCAAGATCAGGGGAATACCACCATGGTCTTGCATCTCAGAATCCCCCATTGCCGGAGGATGAAGTTAGACAGAAACTATGAAGATCTTGACAGACCTTTCTTGGAGCTTTCTTGGAGCTTATGGAATTTTCTTATAACAAATATATTTTTCTTTAATATACTTAAAAATATAATAGAATATTTCATTTTGATTCTATTACTATTCATATTATATTTTATTTATCAATTAATTTTTTAGTACATAATTTTTATTTAATAGTAATTTTTATACTATTAATATACACATTTAAATTTAATGTTTTAAAATTAAATATCTAAAATTTAATTAAAAGCAAAAAAATTTTAAACAATGTAATTAAAAGCTAAAACATGACAAATGTGCACAACATTCAAAATAAATAAAAAAGAATAAAGAAAATAAAAAAACGAAAGTAAAAAAGAAAAGAAACGAAAGAAAAAAAAGAAAAAATAAATAAAAGGGGAAAAGATAGTGTTGCCGTGAACAGTGCCCACAATACAAAGCGGGGCACTGTTCTGGAACGACTAAAATAGAGTTAGCGGCCTGCAATCGTTCGTCGGTGTTGGAGCTCCCGCATTCACCGGTTTTTATTACTTGATGACAACCATCCGCTTGTGGTAAAATATGAGTAGTGAAAAACACTCATCAGAGGCCAACGTTGAAAATCATAACTAACGGATGGGATTCAGAGATGAAGTTAATAGCTGACAAGCAGAATGGAAAAACTGTGATTCAGATCACAGTTCCTGAAGAAGCTGTCAGTCCCGAAATGAAAAAGCTCAGAAGGCCACCAGCAAATACTCAGGTAGGCCGATGGGTCCAAAATTCTCCAGAAAGAAGGCATTTCGGCCAACGCCGGTTTGACCATTCAGCCTGGAGGGCAGAGGAGAGAAAAGTTCCGAAAGGAAAGGGATCATATCGTACTTTCAAACGAAGAATGCAACGGCTTAAAGCAGCTGCTGTTTCTGAGCAAGAGGAGTACGATATGATGTATATGGAAGAGGACTTCCCAGAAGATTGTTCGTTCTCGGAAGGAAGAATACTCAATAGAGTATTTTCAGCTCGTTTGAAGTCCGAAGGGAAAGAAGAGAGGAAGCCAAAAGAAGGACAGGATCGGCTAAAGAACAAAACTGAATTTCGGCCGAAAGTAGTACAGCCGAAAATCGAAAACGAACAGTCGAAACCAAAAGAATAATGGAAGCCTAGGCCAATCTGAACAAGGGAATGGAAGCCAAAAACAAGTATTGTTCCGAATAGTGATACACTTTCAATCGGACAGTTCAAGTTCGGCTTCGGGTCTAGTGCAAACATGGTAGGAGTGACCACAACAGCAGAGGAGGAGTACTGGTCTGATTCTGAACCAGCCGTGGTCTTCTGCCAGAAAGAGGGAGAATATTTTGGCGATGAAGAGCCCATTGTGGATTTCTGTTTCGCCAAACTTGAAGCATTTCGGCCTGAGGCCGAAACTAAGAAAGTAGCTGATGAAGGCTATGAGGCGTTTGTCCCGGAAGCTCAACCAAGCACGATTCTATCGCCGACTGCAAAAATGTCTCAACATGTGAAACCTTTGTATGTGAAGGGTTGGGTCAATGGGAGACCGCTCAGAAGAATGTTTATTGACGGAGGAGCAACCGTCAATATCATGCCATTGGCTACACTGACAAAGATAGGCCGTTCAAAGGAAGATTTACTCCCTATACGGATGAAAGTATTGAGTTTTGTGGGAGCCCAAACCGCGGCCGAAGGGTGTATTTTGGTGGATGTAACGGTCGGAACGATATCGATTCCGACCATGTTCTTTGTTGTAGATGCCGAAGTTCCGTATGCGGCCCTTTTAGGCCGATGCTGGATACATACATCTCGTTGTTTGCCGTCAACGCTGCACCAGAAAGTGTGGTTCTGGAAAAATGATGGCACAGTTGAAGAAGTGGAAGGAGACCAACCTCCGTTTCCAGTCAGCTCAGCCGGCCGAATTGATGCGGTGTTATACGAAGAACCCATACAACCATTCCTAGCGGTGGTAGGGGATCGGTACCTGCAGGTTGTCGAGTGTGATTGGACAGATTTGGGGTTTGATGTCAGATATCAGGGCGACGAACGGCCAGTCGAAGAAGAAAGTAAATGATGGATGCACAACCGAATCAAGCAATCGAGTTCGAATCGGCCGAACTCGGAGTTTCAGACGACAAAGCAGGATGGAGCAATTTAATGGATGCAATTCCAAAACGAACACCGGATTTCAAAGCTCAAGACCCCTTGAAAATGGTCAATGTTGGTACAGATGAGCACCCGAGGGAGATCCCATTGAGTGCAAATTTAAATCAACAGATGACAAGCCGATTCAAGGAGGTCCTAATCGAGTTCAAGGATTGTTTCGCATGGGACTATACAGAGATGCCAGGACTGGAGCGATCGATTGTGGAGCATAGACTGCCAATCAAAGAAGGGTTCAGGCCGCATAAACAGCCGGCCAGGAGGGCAGCGCCCGAAATAGTTCCTAGAATAAAAGAGGAAATAGAAAAATTGTTAGCGGTCGGATTTGTGAGGCCAGCTAAATATGTAGAGTGGTTATCGAATATTGTTCCTGTAATAAAAAAGAATGGGAAGTTGAGAGTTTGTATCGATTTCAGAAATCTCAATATAGCCACTCCTAAAGATGAGTATATGATGCATATTGTTGATTTGTTGATTGATTCGGCCGCAAAACAGGGGATGTTGTCATTCATGGATGGATATTCAGGATACAACCAAATCTTTATGGCCGAAGAAGATGTTCATAAAATTGCATTTCGGTGCCCGGGAGCCATAGAAATATACGAATGGGTAGTAATGCCATTCGGTTTGAAGAATGCAGGAGCTACTTATCAAAGGGCCATGAATTACGTTTTTCATGATCTAATAGGCGAATGTGTTGAAGTCTATATCGATGA
Organism: Hygrophila difformis; assembly: GCA_030278955.1. Classification (NCBI taxonomy): domain Eukaryota; kingdom Viridiplantae; phylum Streptophyta; class Magnoliopsida; order Lamiales; family Acanthaceae; genus Hygrophila; species Hygrophila difformis. Next base: position 45,092,236 of record JAOANR010000004.1, read on the forward strand.
TGTCATGGTCAGATCTAGAGATATGAAAAGCCACTTGGATGATTTGCGGAGGGTGTTCGCAAGAATGAGATTACATAGAGTGAAGATGAATCCAGCTAAGTGTGCTTTTGGAGTGCAAGCAGGAAATTTTCTTGGGTTCTTGGTACACAATAAGGGCATAGAAGTTGATGCGAATAAGACCAGAGCAATCCAAGAAGCCAGGCCTCCACATGATAAGAAGAGTCTGCAGAAATTCCTTGGAAAGATCGGTTTCTTGAGGATATTTTTGGCAAATGCGGCCGGAAAGTCGAAACCATTAACCGATTTACTAAGGTTAAAGAAAGAGGAGGAATTCATATGGGGAGGTGATCAACAGAGAGCCTTTGAGCAATTGAAGCAAGCCTTGGTGAATCCACCAGTGTTGGTCCCTCCAGTTTTGGGTCGACCGCTCAAATTGTACATAGCAGCAGCCGAAGAGTTTATTGGAGCGTTGTTGGCTCAAGAGGACGATGAAGGAAGAGATCGGGCGATTTACTATCTAAGCCGAATCCTTATGGATGCCGAATTAAGGTACTCGACGATTCATAAATTGTGTTTAAGTCTTTATCATGCATGTCAAAATTTGGAATATTATATTCAACCGCGGCAAGTGATAGTGGTAGCTTCGGTTGATATAGTAAAAATTATGATGAACGATCCCATCAGTACCCGAAGAATGGCCAAGTGGGCCATGAAGTTAAATGCATATGACTTGAAGTATCAGCCACTTAGGGCTATGAAAGGGCAAATTGTAGCCAATTTTTTGGCCGATCATGTAATGCTCCCAGTGTCCGAGGACATCGGGGATCAAGTTCGGCCAAAAGAAATAAATGAGGAAGGAATCGTATATCTGCAACCATGGATAATGATGTTCGATGGTTCAAAAGCCTCTTCAAGAGTTGGAGCAGGGTTTACTCTACATACACCGGAGGGCAAGATATACAAGTATTTCGTACAGTTACCGAAGTCATATACGAATAACCAAGCTGAATATAAGGCATTAATCTCGGGATTACGACGACTTATAGAAGAAGGAATAAGAGCTATCGTAATCAGAGGAGATTCACAAGTGGTTATTCAGCAGCTCTTAGGAGATTTTTCGGTCAAAAGTTCCCAATTAATTGCATTATACGAAGAAGCAATCGGTTTGTTAGAAGAATTCGACGAGGTATACATCGAATATATTCCAAGGGAGAAAAACGAATTAGCTAACGAACTGGCTCAGCATGCAGCTAGGTATCGGCTGATGCCGATAGCGGGAAATTTGGAAATATATTTGGCCGAAACTGAAAAGGCCGATTGGATAAAAAAAGATAGCGCAGACCTAGGAAAATCCATCCGAAGCTAGTCCAGTCGAGAAGCAGAAAGTGATGGATTATATAGTGATAGGAGGGTTACTCTTTAAGCGAGCCATTGATGGAGTGTTACTCAGATGCGTCGGAGAAGAAGATGCTAAAAGAGTAATGGGAGAAGTCCATGAAGGAATATGCGGTGCGCATCGTGCAGGAAAATCGATGAAATGGAGTATTATTCGGCTGGGATATTATTGGCCGAATATGGGAATTGATTGTGAGAAATATGCCAAAGGATGCCGCGAATGTCAGAAGCATGGGCCGATTCAAAAGTTACCGGCCGAAGAGATGCACATAATGATTAAGCCATGGCCATTTCGGGGATGGGCTATGGATATAATTGGGAAGATTCATCCTTCTTCATCGAAAAGGCATGAGTTTGTGCTAGTGGCAACGGACTATTTCACAAAATGGGCCGAAGCTCAGGCTTATGTCAGCATTTCGCAAAGAAGTGATTGAATTTATTAAGAGACAGTTGATATATAGATTTGGAATTCCACAAACGATTCTAACAGACAGAGGAACTGTATTTGTGGGAGAAAAAGTCAAGGCCTTTGCGAAAGAATATGGGATAAAGATTGTGCATTCGTCGCCTTATTATCCGCAAGGGAATGGACAGGCAGAGGCCACAAATAAGCAGTTGATAGGAATTATAAAGAAAATGATAGAATATCAACCAAGAAAGTGGCATGAGAAGTTATCGGAAGCGTTATGGGCTTATCGAAATGCTAAGACTTCCGCCACTGTATTTACACCATTTCGGCTGACTTATGGAATGGACGCAGTACTCCCAGCCGAAATAACAGTGCCGACCTTAAGAACAAGTCAAGCAGATCTAATGACGGCCGAACAATATGATTGTGCGATGAAGAATGAATTATTGGAAGTTAATTCTGATCGGGTGCAAGCTTTTGAGAATTTGCAGAGAAATAAAGATATTGTGGCTGATTGGTATAATAAGCGAATCCGTATGAAACGATTTAAAGTCGGCGATTTAGTTTGGAAAGTTATATGGCCACCTAAAGAGAAGGATGGCCGATTAGGTAAGTGGAGCCCCAATTGGGAGGGGCCATTTATTGTTCAGACGAGATTACCGAATGGAGCATACATGTTGGTGGACGAAAATGGCGAACAAATGTCAAATTCAGTAAATGCAAGATATATGAAGAAATATTATCCATCAGCATGGGATTAAACATCAAGTGAGGCGAAAAAGTAAAGATTTTATTGCGTAAACAAGCATTACAGAAACGGTACTACTTCGGCCGAAGACGGCGTCGATAGTCCGAAATTACAATATACAAGGGAATGCTAAGCAGGCATATACAAGGGAAAGGTCCTAAAAGAAGGAACTGAAGGATTCCCAGCCTCATACAAATGCCGCCTAGAGATATCGGCGAAGGCGAGACCACTGATTTCATAACAGCAGCACCGCCGATTAACCCAACCACCTAGCCTCGGCCCCTGTGAATGCTAGAACGAATAGTACAACGTCCCAGAGATAGAAGTCAAATTCAGGTGCAGCCTCCGCACTATCTCAGAAAGAGATATGAGAAGTGCAGCGAGAAAGTCACCAAAGGTGGTGGAAGGGACAAGAGAATGGGGAAACCACAAAAAGAAGTGGGTTCCCCGTTAGAAAAGGTCCGACAGGATATGCAACCGCAAAGTAGAAAAGAGGAATGCCCGCATAACCGTCGAAACCTTCATTTGGAGTAACCAGTAGAGATCCTCGCACAAATGAACATGGTGGGAAGGATATTAGCTGAACTCGTGCCACATGGGCGGAAAGTTTTCGTATCACATCTGAAAATCGTTGAAGACACATGATCCAGAAACCATGGGGGCACTGGAGATAAGGGATTGAATAAAGGAAAAAGGAAAGTCATACCAAGTTGAAGAAGCGATAGATAAACATGGATAAAAGCCAGGTATTTATAGAAGAAGGATAAGTACTTGGCAGAGGAAGCGGTCAATATTAAATGTTATTTATGGGAAAACGTTACAGCTGATTCCCGGAAAAAGCTGCTAACATCCAGGAATCAATAATGAAGAAGACCGAAGAAATCGTGAAATGAATCAGATACGAATCATATAGCAGAAATAAAAGATACGAGCCCAAGTACATTCCGTCGGCCAATACAATTTACACAAAAAAAAGGCCGACAACAGTTGGTGGAAATAGCCGAGATTTATATGCAAAAGCAAAACAGGGCGAAATTTCGGCATATATACATAGTCAAGTAACACGAAGGAAACTAATGGTCAGCACTGTCGTCGAAATGGATATCGTCGTCCAATCCTTGGAGAGCATCGATAGAAGGGTTAAGTGTAGACATCATCAAATCCGAATCCGCTGCCGAAGAAGGGCCAGGAACGTTGCTTGAAGAAGGACGATCGGTGGCCAAATTAGCGCCAACATCAGACTTCCCTGAGACAAGTAGGAGAAAAGGGACGATGAAGTAAGAAATAAAGAGTAAGCAAACGACAAAAGGGGAAAAGACAGAGTACCTGCAAGAGCTTTTGAAGATGAAGGAGCATCACCTGACGGGGAAGATTCCATCTCCGACGGGTCCAAAGGAAATAAAGTTGGGGGAGAAAGAACATAAGCAACACTTTTCCCACCAAGACTTTTAATAGCCGAATCGAGCTGGCCGATTAAGGATTGAGTTTCGGCCCATTTTTCCTGGAAAGTGCTGAGTATATAGTCATTAAAACTGGACCGCATGGCAAGGTAAGCAGCATCCCGTCGAAAGTCCAAGATCATGGCTTTGGGGGCTTCGGCTGATTGACGAAGAACTTTTATCGATTGCTTTAAATCGGCCGATTTTCGTCTAGTCTGGTCCAAAGCTGATTCCAACTCTCGTTCTTTTTGTTGAAGTTCGGCTATCTGTGAGCGAACTAAAGAAAGATCTTCAGAATGTTTATATTCCAGAGACTCCGTTTCAGAGAGAGAATTCATTGTGGTCCGGTATTCCGCCGAGTAGTTATCAAAGATGGCTTGAGAAGAGGTCGCAGCCTTACGTTCGGCAGCAAGTTTGTTCCGCATTACCAAATGAGCTACTAGCTCTTGGTCCATAGAAAGGACAGACTTCATAATCATCTGAAGAAAACTACTAAGGTTTAGGGAGACCATCTCAGCATGGAAGTGCTGTTCGAGATGAGATAGGAGAACGAGAATCGGTTTTGGGTTGACAAATTCCACATCGGGTTGCCTAGCGATCAGATTACACAACTGGGCCAAACACTCGCCAAGATGAGTCGAGGGGTCCGATGGAAGAGAAGAAGGAGGGACAGGAGAAAAGAAGTCATCCAGAATACGCCGATCAGGAAGTGGAGATGAGGGAATTTGATCAGCGGAGGCATCACCAGTAACTGTGCCACCCAGAGAAGGATTGAGGGGTTCCAAAGAAGCCAAAGATGAAGACACAACAGAGTCTCCAGCAGGTTGGGGAGGATTGACCGAGGGAGAAATAACAGGATCGGTCGAAATAGGGTCTTGGGCCAAATCTGCAGGAATGGCCGAAGAAAAACCAGCACGGACAACCGAATTATTACCATCTGGTGATTTGCGTGGTTCGGTTGAAAGAGGACTCGGAGCAATAGTCAAAATCGGGGAGATACTCGATACTGGTAAGGCAGAAGAGACGTTGCCAAAAGGTGAGCGAGATGAACGCCTTCTAGTCTGAGTTGGAGGGAGAGAGCCGACAAGAGGGTCTAAAGACGAAGCAGCTCTCTTTCGACCAGGATCCGATGTAGAAGAGCGAGGAGCATCTAAAATCAAGAAAGAGAGAGAGAAATGTAAGAATGAGGAAGGACACTCTAAAAAAAAAAAAAAGAGGGAAGAGAGAAATTTACCTGGATGAGAGGAAGAAGACGAACCAAGAGTGCACTGGGGAGTAGAATTCGGCGAAGATGAAAGGTGCAAGGGAAAAGCCAGAATAGGAGAGAATCCACCACGCCGTAAGAGTGAATTGAGATCAGTGCCGAAAAAAGTACGAGCAACGCCGTCCCACCAACTCCGAAAACGAGAAGTAGCAAGTCCAGGACGAACAGCAAATTTCACCACCTTGAATTCAAGTAAACGCTTATGGTACAAAGAACATTGTGCACGGCTAGCAGAAGCAGAAAGGCGCTTATCGGCCCGGAGAGCTACTACCAAGTCTTGACCGAAGCCGAATTGACGGCTAACCAAGTGGGGATTATAAACCTCAGAGGGGATAGCAGTCTTGGTAGACAAAAATGAAGAACCGTTGAAAATGGGGCGGGGAAGTATGCATCTATTCCACATCTGAGCAAGAGATATGTGAAGGATAGTCCCGAAGGGGGCAGTGGCGATTTCTTTCACCCAGTCGAATTCGGTCCTCCTATAATGATACTGGGAAAAAGACTGATCGACAGTTCGGCCTAAGAAATAATTGATCCAATGTGGGATCGAGAGGGCAGGAAGGGATGACCTTAGGAGATCAGGGGCGGCAAAATAACTAGGAGAGATATCGTGAGCAGGAAATTTGGAGATATCACGGAAATGCCACACCAACCATAGATGAAGAAACCATAATGGACCACGGGCTTTATTAGGGAAACCCTTTTCGCAGCCCGACACAGTAGCCGTTATGCCCGCTGATGGGTGATTTTCACCACTCATATTTTACCACAAGCGGATGGTTGTCATCAAGTAATAAAAACCGGTGAATACCGGGTCGAACCCAAGGGAATTCAGAATATTATTTCATTCTGGAGAAAACTTAGTCATTTTAAGTTCATTAATAATATATTTTATATTTTGAAAAGAGTTTGATTAATTCTAATGGTGATTAAATTAAAATTATAGCATTAAATTTAAAAATAAAGCAAGTTAAAAATTTAAAATAATAAAAATAAAAATAAGATATATGCTTGTAATGATTTAGAACATGCAATCTTTATATAAAAGTGAAATTGCATAACGATTTAGCATTTCCCAATGTCTAAAAAGATCAATTTCAGCATAATTAATGATTTTATAAAGATTAAAAATATGCCAATTTCCTAATTTTCATAATTTGTAAAAACAGACTTCATGGAAGCAAATTAAATTATCTAACATTCTGCAATCATCAGTCTAGGCATAAATTTGAGTCTTTCCCAAGCATACAAATTTTCCTATTGTGATTAAATGACACATTTCATTTTCCAAATCAGCGTGTACATGCCGGAATCTATTTTAATGTGATTTATTCCCAAGACCGGTACTAAAATTTAATTTCCACTTTTTATCTCCCGATTTAGCAAAGCAGAAATCATACAGATTAGATTCTAACATTTAATTATGCAGAATAGTGTAAATAATCTAACAATTATGGTAAAATATTGATAAAACATGGTAAAATGGATTCTAATACTAAATTTAGAATGTGAACAGATTAGGATATTGCCAGATTACTGTAAATGGAATAATAGAAAAGATCGATCAATTCTGAATTGCAGATTAATGACATAGACATCAGATTAAAGAGAATACAGAATCATCGATTCATTTTATGCAGTAAAACAACAATCCTAATTCAAATTCTAACATCATTACAGATTTATCCAGATTTAACATATAAACATCGATCATTTTATTGCTTCCATAAAAACATAGATTCGTACTTCAAAGTAATTCCGAACTCCCATTCTAGAACACTTCTAACACGAACAACATAGAAATCCATTTACAAACATGAAAACAGTAGGAAATTATGTTTAAAAGCAAATCCTAAACATTATAAAGCAAGAAAAAGGAAAACAACACCTAGAATGCGAAGAACACAGTCAGAGAAGACGCTCTGATCACTTCCTCCGGCATGGTTCGGTGTTATCGGCCTTCTTCTCCAAAGTTGCTGAGATGTATCTGTCAATGGAATGCGTGTGTAATTGAAGAAATGACGAAAAACGGTGTTTAAAACTGAGTTCGGGAGGTTAGAAAACTGCCCAACCGCGACTGTGGCGCAAAAAGTGGCGCTCGGAAGAGATTTTCGGCGCCACCAAAGAGAGCTGGCGCATCCTGACATTTTCCAAATTTTCTGTTGTGGCGCAAAAAGTGGCGCTCCAAGGGCATTTTATGCGCCGCCAAGAAGGTGCGGTGCATTCTGACAATTTCCTAAAATTCACCCTGCGGCGCATTTTGTGGCGCCTGAAGGGCATTTTATGCGCCACCAAGCTTATGCGGCGCATCCTGAAGCTTTTTCCATCCGAAATTTTCCTAAGTGTTGATGTGGCGCCTGATGTGGCGCCTGAGCATGATTTTAGGCGCCGCCATGCCTATGTGGCGCATTCTGGAGCTTTTCCAGTGTTGAAAATTCCGAATTTTACATCCTTTGACCTCCGAACATCTTCTTTCTTCATTTTAATACCTGAAACAACATTGCAATGCATTAGGTTTGCCAAAGTCTTATTAAAAACACATAAAACATGATAAATTTAACCTAAATAAGCCAAATCTAACCATGATCACTTGAAAGTAAAAACACATGAAATACACCTAAAAGTGCAATGAATTAAGGTAAAATGCACTCATTTTGGACATATTTTAGTACAATTTAAGCTCATTTAAATGTGGTTTCACAGGGTGCATCAACATCCTCACACTTAAATATTGCTCGTCCCTTGAGCAATGAAATTAATTAACACATCGACATGCCAATCAAGATAATAAAAATGAAGTCACTATAGTTCTGCAAAATCATAGATTTCAACAACGCAATGAGCTAAAAGGGTTCAAAGTTTAATGTGCTTGAACAAGGTAAATTGTCATGCATCAGCTGTCAAACCAGATATCCAAAGCACTTACAGTACAAAAGGCGGATCAATCACACATAGCAACTCGAAATGGGAGAGTGAATAATGTAAATATGCTTTTCTATTCCCGTCTTCAAATATGCTCAATTAATGACTCGGTTTCACAATTATTCAAAGACACTTTGGCTGAGTTGTAGACGGTTGAATTCCAAAAGCTACTCATGTCTAAGAATACGTGCCAGTCATATAGCCAAGAGTTTATAAATATTCTGTTTAATACCCCTTTATTCAACATTTTCTCTTTTTTTTTTTTTTGATCTTGCATTTTCTAATTTTTCCTTTTCTTTTCTTTTTGCAAGATTTACTCTTTTTTTTTAATAGGGGTTTCACTCTTACTTTATTTGTAACTAAGCATTTAAGGAGACATGGAACGAGCATATTCATATATAAATAATGATAACTCTCCACATAACAAATAAACCAGTCTAATTAATCAAAGGCTTTCTGCAAGGTAAGTAGAATCGTCACCAAAGTTCGAACAACTAGCATGACAATTTAACAAAGTCTAGGACTTTAAACTAAGAATCATAATGCTCATTAAGTTGTAAAATCGGATCTAAGCAGAACAGTTAGACTTATTCGGATTTTCTTAAGATTGGCTGTGATGTGGTAATTCAAATAATAGCACACTGTGAAAACACAATTTAATCTAACATATTCAACATAACCAACCTAAAGCATTTACCATATTTATTCAAAGCATAAAGAAATATTAAAAACATAACTAAGCTCTTACCAATTTATTCCCATGCAAATTAGTAAACATAAAACATGAAAAGATCACACCTGGAATGTTTAGGACTCTGAATTTCACTTCATCATCACAGCTGTCATCTTGCTCCTTTGTTGGCATATCCTGCTTCTAATATGTATATATAACAATTACTCAAGAAAATATGATTGTTAGTGCATATGGGAATTCCAAAGTAATCAGAATCATAAAACACCATCCATAACTCAAATTATAACATTTTAACAACAATTTCCAGCAACTTTAAGAAGTATGGACAGATTTGATCGATAATAAATTTCAGAATTCACCAAAAGCAAAACATCATAAGTTCTAGAGCAGAATTTACAGCAAAATGCCAACAGCTATAGCAAAATATACCCTCATTCTTTATGATAACTCAACCCTGTATGATGTATTAAATAAATGGTTTATACATTGAATAACTAAATGGACCTGTTGATGAAGAATTTCGGGAATGTGATCATAATAGAAACTCCTCCATCCTCACACTTAAACTGAACTACCAGTTTAGTTTAAGTGCATAATGAAAGATTTAAAATATGGGATTAAAACTTTTTAATTTCAAAAATAAGATTATATCATGCATTTAAAAAGTTAGACTGAATTAGATCATACTTTTTAAATAGATAAAATTTTTAGCTTTTTCTTTAATATGATCTATACATCATAATTTATTTATTTTAATGCATGCATTGTGTAAAATCATAAAAATTCGACACTTCAACAACATTAATCCCGCTTCTTCATCAATTATCATGGTTATTTACTTTCCTGTTATCAAATCAACAGCTCACAACATTCCAGTTTAACATGATTCAAGTAAGAGCTATTTTATTAGAATGAAAAAAATATGCATAAACATAACTTAAACATAAATATAAACTTAACCACGTACTCACCATATTAAATACAATAAACCACCTAAGTAGTGCATAGCAGAGCAAACCAATATTCATATAAAAAATATCCAACCAAGTAGCAAGGTATTTCTTATACATTATTTGTGGAACCTGGTTACACAAAAACTTCGGGTTAGTGTTAAATATATGCATTGCTCCCCATCCTCACACTTAAGTTTAAACCAAAAGTTTAACTTAAGTGCATTGTATAAAGCAAACATATATCAACCTAGAATGTGGGATCTAAACAACACCAATATATTTTTTTTTACAAGCTATAAGTTCTAAGTCTCTTACAAATTTAAGAAAATCACCTTTTAGAACTTAAAACTTATTATTAAAAAGAACACATTTTTAAGTTATAAAAACTCCCTTTTTGTTAAAATTTTCAGATTTAATGCTTAAAGCTAACCAAATTAGCAAACCATTTCTTATTAATGATTCGAATTAATGATCAAGAACTTTTAGTTTATTGTTTTAAATATCATAAGTTTGCCTTTTTAGTTAAAAATTGATAGGATGAGTTTTTATAATAAAAATGTTTCTTTTTCATAAAGTAGAAAAGCATGAAGTTTCAAGCTTTAATGTCACCAAAATTTATTAAATGTAGATTAAAACAACATGGTTAACAATATTCATAGATCAACTTAAAAGATTAAACATGTTATTTTAACTCATTTTAAACAAATTTTCAGAATTCCCAAGCTGTAATTTCAGTTTTTAGAACACTAATTTCAGTTTTTAGAACACTGCAATCCTAAAATTTTGATAAATAATTTGAAACTTTTGAAGTTGAGCTTGAAAACATGTTCTAATACCATATTGTTCACTTCAACCTAACATTCATGCACTTAAACCAAGTTTTAATCCCACATTCTAATAAACCCAAAATCAAAGCAACAACACAAATACCAACAATAATGCATTCTCAATCACAAAATTGGACAGATTATTGAACTAGGATAGCTATACTTACCCCAAATTGAAGCTTTGAAGCACTTTAACAAGAAATCCCCAAATTGAGAAGCTAGGGTTCTTGAGCCTCAATTTCAGCTTCAATTATCGAGTACATTTCAGCTTCTACTTTCACCACATAACATGCACTACTTAATTATTAAATTAGAAATATGGTGGGGCATATTTTATTAACAAAATTAAAGACTAAACAATTAAGCATAACGTGACATCAAATGAAAATAAAAACATGCATAAACCATAAATATGATAATAAAGACAAACAAAAACATATTATTATTATTTTTATTTTTATTATTATTTTTATTTTTATTTATTTATTTTAAAGGAACTGTGGTGGAAAGGTAATTGAGGATGATGACTGCGGTTGTGAGATTCAATAGAGAGAGGACTGTGAAAGAGAGAACAGGATGGAGATGACTATTTTATTATTATTATAATTATTATTTTTTTTAAGGTTTACATTAAATGGGTAGGTCTTTAAGCCCAATTAGAAGATCTATGATTAAATTTGAGCTAATTGGAGATGAATTAGAATGGACTTTTGTAAAAATTCAAGTTTGGCACAAACCCAACGATTCCATTTAATACTACATGTGGTGTTCAAACAAGTTTTTACGCATTATTAGTATGAATGAAACCCAAAATGCCTTGTTTGTGCTACTTTCGGTGCTTAACTGAGTTTTTGAAAACCATTTACGAAGAGTGGCATCTAAAACTCAATATTTGTACAGACTTTGTAGCAAAAATACATTGCGTGATTTGTTTAAATGAAACCTAATATTGCATCCATATTCCTATTCATCTGTTTAGTAAAACTACCCTAATTAGTTCTAATCATCCCCTATAAATATCTATGAGATTCTGTTCGTTTTCGTCAACCCCTCTATCAATTTATTTCAGCATTTCTCCTATTCTACTTAAATCACCACAAAAGTCTTTCAGTTATTGATCACTCAAATTCTTATTTCGTCTCAGTTCAATTGCATAAGAATCATTTCAAATTACATATAATGAAAATCATGCAAGAACCATTTTTATATATTTTGTTTTTGCTTTTAGTTGTAAGTAAAACATATAAACTAAAATAAAAGAAAATCAAACATATTAAGCAAAAGATTTAAAAAACTATTGCTAAGCATGCAAAGGCAGTATGCGAATTCCCTTTCCTAATTAGCTTTGAAAGACAAATGCACCATTTTCTAAATTAAAGGTCTAAATGGTGGGTGCACTTCCATGATCCTGTCATTCATGAGTTATAAGGTCAAATTGCACATCTTTATACAACAATTTAAATAAAGGTAATGCAATAATAAGAAAATTATTGATTAACATTCTAATATATCAGCATTCTCTCAAAAAAACTCATTAAAGTTGTAATGTTGTCAAGAGGTGGAATTTAATCTCAAATTTTCTAGCATCCAATATCAACACTTGATGTAATGCATTTAATTAAAAGTAATCTAATTTATTGAGAAATACTTACCTCAAGTGTGGTGCTAATACCTTTAAATAACGTGTAGGTGGTTTTTCAATCGAGGGTATCCATTTGAAATCCTCAATTATATATGCTGTATACAACGCGCCACCATCCTCACACTTGTTCTCTTGCAAATCTTCATCTTTGTCTGATGAGAACTCAATATTCTTTCAACTTTCAGGAAAACACACTAATTTAGCTTGATGCCCTTGCACGGCATAGAATAGCAAAAAGTTATAACAATATTTAAAAAGTAGAAATAATATAAATATATCTAAATGAACTCAAAACAACATAATTTTCACAACAATTCCCCGGCAACGGCGCCAAAAACTTGATGAGTGATTTTCACCACTCATATTTTACCACAAGCGGATGGTTGTCATCAAGTAATAAAAACCGGTGAATACCGGGTCGAACCCAAGGGAATTCAGAATATTATTTCATTCTGGAGAAAACTTAGTCATTTTAAGTTCATTAATAATATATTTTATATTTTGAAAAGAGTTTGATTAATTCTAATGGTGATTAAATTAAAATTATAGCATTAAATTTAAAAATAAAGCAAGTTAAAAATTTAAAATAATAAAAATAAAAATAAGATATATGCTTGTAATGATTTAGAACATGCAATCTTTATATAAAAGTGAAATTGCATAACGATTTAGCATTTTCCAATGTCTAAAAAGATCAATTTCAGCATAATTAATGATTTTATAAAGATTAAAAATATGCCAATTTCCTAATTTTCATAATTTGTAAAAACAGACTTCATGGAAGCAAATTAAATTATCTAACATTCTGCAATCATCAGTCTAGGCATAAATTTGAGTCTTTCCCAAGCATACAAATTTTCCTATTGTGATTAAATGACACATTTCATTTCCCAAATCAGCGTGTACATGCCGGAATCTATTTTAATGTGATTTATTCCCAAGACCGGTACTAAAATTTAATTTCCACTTTTTATCTCCCGATTTAGCAAAGCAGAAATCATACAGATTAGATTCTAACATTTAATTATGCAGAATAGTGTAAATAATCTAACAATTATGGTAAAATATTGATAAAACATGGTAAAATGGATTTTAATACTAAATTTAGAATGTGAACAGATTAGGATATTGCCAGATTACTGTAAATGGAATAATAGAAAAGATCGATCAATTCTGAATTGCAGATTAATGACATAGACATCAGATTAAAGAGAATACAGAATCATCGATTCATTTTATGCAGTAAAACAACAATCCTAATTCAAATTCTAACATCATTACAGATTTATCCAGATTTAACATATAAACATCGATCATTTTATTGCTTCCATAAAAACATAGATTCGTACTTCAAAGTAATTCCGAACTCCCATTCTAGAACACTTCTAACACGAACAACATAGAAATCCATTTACAAACATGAAAACAGTAGGAAATTATGTTTAAAAGCAAATCCTAAACATTACAAAGCAAGAAAAGGAAAACAACACCTAGAATGCGAAGAACACAGTCAGAGAAGACGCTCTGATCACTTCCTCCGGCATGGTTCGGTGTTATCGGCCTTCTTCTCCAAAGTTGCTGAGATGTATCTGTCGATGGAATGCGTGTGTAATTGAAGAAATGACGAAAAACGGTGTTTAAAACTGAGTTCGGGAGGTTAGAAAACTGCCCAACCGCGACTGTGGCGCAAAAAGTGGCGCTCGGAAGAGATTTTCGGCGCCACCAAAGAGAGCTGGCGCATCCTGACATTTTCCAAATTTTCTGCTGTGGCGCAAAAAGTGGCGCTCCAAGGGCATTTTATGCGCCGCCAAGAAGGTGCGGTGCATTCTGACAATTTCCTAAAATTCACCTTGCGGCGCATTTTGTGGCGCCTGAAGGGCATTTTATGCGCCACCAAGCTTATGCGGCGCATCCTGAAGCTTTTTCCATTCGAAATTTTCCTAAGTGTTGATGTGGCGCCTGATGTGGCGCCTGAGCATGATTTTAGGCGCCGCCATGCCTATGTGGCGCATTCTGGAGCTTTTCCAGTGTTGAAAATTCCGAATTTTACATCCTTTGACCTCCGAACATCTTCTTTCTTCATTTTAATACCTGAAACAACATTGCAATGCATTAGGTTTGCCAAAGTCTTATTAAAAACACATAAAACATGGTAAATTTAACCTAAATAAGCCAAATCTAACCATGATCACTTGAAAGTAAAAACACATGATATACACCTAAAAGTGCAATGAATTAAGGTAAAATGCACTCATTTTGGACATATTTTAGTACAATTTAAGCTCATTTAAATGTGGTTTCACACGGGGTGCATCACCCGCGTACAGATGGGCGAGGAAGAAATCGGCTAAAGGCATAACAACAAGGTTGAGAATCGCCGAAGCCAGGGGTTGAGCCTCAAGAAGAACTCCTTTCGAAGGAGTACACCAAAAGAACCTCGTGAGGAAATACATCATGAAGGCCAGGGGCTCCGAGGGATGCGGAGCAGGTGAAGCAGGATCACTCTGGTGAGTGACAATCCAATCCTTGAAAGAATCACCGGAAGAAAAGCTGACATTTTTCTCCTTGGGAATGGACATAACACCGAGGTTCACCCCACGAACAGAAAGGCCTAAAAGGAGCTTTACATCTTGGATAGTGGGGGTCATCATACCCCAGGGGAAACAAAAACAGTTTACAGAAGGATTCCAGAAACAGAGGAGAGCCTGAATGGGACGAATGTCCGACGGAAAAGGCATAGTACTGAGAAGAATCATGCGACGAGTACAAGATTTAGACCAGGATGCACGGCAATGAGGTTCAAGGTGACGGTACCATTCCACATAATCAGAGGAATCCAAAGGCCAACTAGCAAGCGACGGGGAGAAAAGCTTAGAAGAAAAATAAGAAGAATATAATGGTATGGAGCGATTTTCGAAGATACGAGCAGTACACTCGTCAATCTCTTCGGGGGATCCCTAATGGACCAAGGGAATAATAGCCTTCAGGAAGGAGACGCATAGCGGAGGTAGAAGCATACATATTCTCGATCTTGAGAAGATCTGAGGAAAGAGCAGTGACGGGAGGAAGATCCATCGAGGAAGACAGACAAAGAGGAAGTTGAAAGGGCGGTTTATTACGAAGACAGAACGGGATATGTAAATAGAGTGATGATAACAAGAGCCCTTGAGGGAAAGAATAACCGCCAAAGAAAACAAGAGAGGAGTTACTTGAGCTCTTTTCCAGACGAAAAACCGCCCAAGTAAGGAGGGCATCTGTTGGGGCCACAAAGGATAGTGGGCCACGGAGAGAAAAATTGGGCCATAAAAGATGGGCCGAAGAGAGACTTCTAAAGAAAATTGAGTTTGAGATCCATTGGGCCGAAGAATCAAAAGAGAACAATCCAGAACAGCAGGAGAGACCCAAAAGGAAGAAAGCTCCGGAAGGGAAGGATTTCGGCCGAAATGATATCAAATCAGCCGATTGAAGCGAACAGTGGAGTCGGCTTAGGGGAATCGGCCGGAGAGCGGTTGTTTCAGCTCCGGCTATAAATAGGGGATACCGTGCACAAAATCGAAGAGATCAATCCAACCCCCAAAATCCCTTTATCAAATTTACTTCTTTGTATCTTTACTGCTTTCCTTTACTGCTTTCCTTTACAGTTTTTCCTAGATTCTAGCTTAGCTCATAGCGGTTACTTCCAAGTCCACCGTTGTTTCTCAACAACCGGTAGTTTGGTTCTAGTTTTTCCGGTGAATTCGCCGTTGTTTCTTAACAACCGGTAGATTCTCCATTGTATTTTGTTGCCATTTGAATACTAAAGAACATTCAATCAAGTTTGGGCGTAATTAGTCAAGTTTGGGCGCATTATCATTAATCCGGACCCGTAACCGGTTTGATCCTTTCTCCGGTAGCCTCCCTTGAGGCGAAAAAGGTCCTTTTGGCACACCAAGGCCAAAAACAACATGAATAAGAAATCAAATTTTCAAAAGTTTCCTGACTAATATAGACGTTTGAAAGCTTCAGTTGCCTCAACAAACTTCCCAATCCCAATTTCTAGTAATTCCAAGATTATGATTGATGAGCCGACAACCACAAAACTCGATGGTTTCCAAGGATTTTGCAGAGAAAATGGTCTGAGGCATGACATAGCGGCATTCATCTCTATCCGTTTCAGACAGCCAATTAAAATCGTATTGATCAATAACCAAATCTTTGACATTGTCGTCTCCCATCCAAAAGAGCCAACGCAAAACGGAACTTAACAAGATTATCAACCCGTTTCCGTCGATGACTTGAAATGGATCTATCAACATAGAGGAAAAATTGCTCCTCCAAGTCATCAAACATTCGATAACCATATTTTTTTCGAGAGCCTCTATGTAATTTCCCTGGTGAAAATCGACCACATAATAGGATTCCCCAGTAGATTTCCAGTCTTTGGAAAGCGCAATGTTATAACATCTTCGGCAGGGAGATAAGTGAGTATTCTATGTTTGAGATGTTCAGGTAAATCTGAGATCCTGTCTTCGTGGTTGATGTCGTGCAATTTTGTCATGCTCTTTCTCATCTCTCTCATGATTTGTAGTATTAGTTATACAATAACCCATATATATATAATTACCATATATACTAGTATGACCCCTAGCCCGAATGGAATGAGATGTGATAATAATAGAATAATATAATTTGAAGAATAAAATACTGAAATTTAAAATTTATTTGTTTAATGAACAATAATTAATTCGTTAACAATTAAACATGAAATATCAATTTTTCAAATCTAGGTTATGAATCTTATTAGTTTAAAAAATAGTGTATTATTTAAATATATATATAATATATATTTTTTTAATTTCACAACCTATACATGGAAAGCCTTTCCCATAAATTATAAAAAGACAAATATGATGGATAATGGACATATATGGTGGGGACTCGAACCACCACATAAGGTTGGAAGTAAAGATACTTGATCACTTAACTAAGTTCTTAAATTATAAAAAAATTATTACATTTAATAAATTAATTATCACGTATAAGCATAGATAATTTTATTAGAT
This sequence comes from Hygrophila difformis, assembly GCA_030278955.1. Classification (NCBI taxonomy): domain Eukaryota; kingdom Viridiplantae; phylum Streptophyta; class Magnoliopsida; order Lamiales; family Acanthaceae; genus Hygrophila; species Hygrophila difformis. The sequence goes on from JAOANR010000004.1 coordinate 45,109,571, forward strand.
GTAGTTAATTGTATTATATTAAACACTATTTACGTCTATAAAACTACATACTTTTTTTTATAAACCATATAAATAATTTTTAGCAATCTATATTAACATTCTTACTGAGTGAAATTATAAAAACTCTAAATATCTAAATTTCATCCAAAGTTTTGAAAAATGTGTCTTTAGGCAAAAAAGAATCCTTATAAAACAAAAAAATTGGTAGAGAATATCACAATTAATTTGACTTTAAATATAAATCATTGTTTTTAATATAAATATAAATAATTTGCGTACATTCAATATAGCTCATTTAATTTAAAAATATTAAATTATTAGTTTAAAAACAATTATTCATAAAGCCCAATTAATTCACAAAACTAACAATTTATTACGTAAGTGCATTATTTTTGTTGTCTTCGTGACCAAGGAAATCTCCACCGGCATTGACAGTCTTGAAGGCCACGGAAATGTTGTTGCTATTAATAGATTACTTAGTCTAATTACTTTCCTCTCATGGCGGTAAAGATCACCTATAAATAAAGGTGCTTAGTCCATTGCAATGTACAAAAAAATTAAATACAAATCAAGACTTCCAATGCAATTCTCGACTGTCATATCTTTTCATTACCAATTTCCATTCTAATATCCTATATTGCCTATATCCCGTATATACATATATTTATATCACACATACTCGGTCTAATAGGCCTACATAAATAATTATATACACAACACGTTATCAGCGCGACTGCACGAGGAGATTCTGCCGGAGTTCTGTCTTTAGGTATAATTTTCTATCACTACTTTTCAATATAAATTATGTCTAACCTGGCGAAGCAACTGTTTACGCCCCTTGAAGTTTCCGGAAGAAACTATCAACTATGGGCAATAGATGTGAGGATGCATCTTGAATCAATGAATTTGGAGAGAACTATCGAAAAGGGAAATGATATGGCTAATTCTGAAAAAGCCAAGGCGATGATTTTTCTGCGCCATCACTTTGATTCAGCCCTGAAGTCTGAATATCTGACTCTCCAAGATCCTGCAGATCTTTGGGAGGATTTAAAAGAAAGGTTCGATCACCTGAAGATGGTCAACCTGCCAAAGGCAAGAAATGATTGGCTGACGCTGAGATTGCAAGATTTTAAAACGGTCAGCGAGTATAACTCTGCCATGTTTAGAATCACTTCACAGCTGAAATTGTGCGGTGAAAAGGTATCTGATCAGGAGATGCTTGAAAAAACATTTACTACATTTCACGCCTCGAATATGCTCCTGCAGCAGCAATATCGAGAAAGAAGATTTACGAGATATTCTGAACTCATTGTGTGCTTATCGTTGGCTGAACAAAACAATGAGTTATTATTAAAGAATCATGAAACACGACCTACTGGTGCTAGTCCATTCCCAGAAGCGAATGCGACCCAAATTTCTAGAAACCACCAAACTTGGGATAATACACGAGGTGGTCACCGCGGACGTGGTCGCGGTCGTGGTTATGGTCGTGGTCGTGGTCGAGGTAGTGCACGTGGCCGAAATCACAAATCCAGAAGATTTGAGCCATATAATCAAATGAATGAAAAACGACAAGATGAAAGAGATAAATGCCACAGATGTGGAATGGAAGGACACTGGTCCCGGACTTGTCGTACCGCAGAGCATCTTGTGAAATTATATCAAGATTCAGTAAAGGGGAAAGGCAAAATGGCAGAAACAAATATGGTTACAAATGATGATATTATTATGCCTATCATTCCAGCTCCTGAAGCAGCTGACCCTTTCAACATGGATGCTGGACCATCTTTCACGGCCAATTTTGATATAGATGATTTTATGGAAAATATTGATTAATGTTTGTGTTATGTTTATTTCTAGTATATTTTTCTTTGTATTTTTTTGTTATATTTTGTTATCAAATTTTGCTATGTACCCGTTGTACTCTTTTGGCATGGATATTAATATAGTACTTTTCTTCCAGAAGAAGAAATGAATACAAGTTATAATGAGACATGCCTAATTGATAGTGTCAGTACGCACACAATATTAAAAAATGAGAATTATTTCTCTTATATAAAATTGGGAGATGCACCAATTAATACAATATGTGGAAGTGCAAATATGGTCAAAGGCTCCGGAAGAGCCGTAGTGTTCCTTTTGAATGGGATAAAACTTATTATTGAAAATGCACTATTATCTCCCAAGTCTCGAAGAAACTTGTTGAGTTTCAAAGATATTCGCAGAAATGGATATCATATTGAGACATTGACCGAAGGGACTGATGAATATTTATTGATCACAAATACAGCTCTTGGTATGAAGCATGTATTGGAAAAATTACCGTCCCTTTCATCTGGGCTATATTATACGAATATATATATATCAGTGAAGCCCATAATATAATAGACCAGAAGTCTATAATGCCAACTGAGTTTATGATTTGGCATGATCGTTTTGGTCACCCTGGTTGTACAATGATAAAGCGAATAATTGAAAATTCGCATGGTCATCCCCTGAAGGGAAAGCCGGGTTCTAATGAATTTACATGTGTTGTGTGTTCACAAGGAAAATTAATTATTAGACCATCAACAAGTAAAGTGGGAATTGAATCTCCTGTATTTCTTGAACGAATTCAGGGTGATATATGTGGGCCTGTACATCCACCATGTGGACCATTTAAATATTTTATGGTGCTAATTGATGCATCAACAAGATGGTCTCACGTTTGTTTATTATCTACTCGCAATCAAGCATTTGCAAAGTTACTTGCACAGATAATTAAATTGCGAGCACAATTCCCTGACTATCCAATTAAGAAAATAAGATTGGATAATGTTGCTGAGTTTTCATCACGTACATTTGATGATTATTGCATGTCCATTGGAATAACTGTTGAACATCCAGTAGCATATGTTCATACACAAAATGGCCTGGCAGAGTCATTTATCAAAAGATTGCAACTTATTGCAAGACCAATATTAATGAGGTCGAAGTTACCTACATCGGCTTGGGGACATGCTATATTGCACGCAGCAACACTTGTAAGAATAAGACCGACAAGTTATCACCAATATTCTCCCCTACAATTGGTTTTTGGTCATGAGCCCAATGTTTCACATTTAAGAATTTTTGGGTGTGCGGTATATGTTCCAATTGCACCGCCCCAATGTACAAAAATGGGCCCCCAACGGAGATTGGGAATATATGTCGGATATGAATCACCATCTATAATTAAATACTTGGAACCGAAAACAGGTGATTTATTTACTGCAAGGTTTGCAGATTGTCATTTTGATGAATCAAATTTTCCGACATTAGGGGGAGATATGAATCAACCGAGAAAAGAAATTAATTGGAAAATGGCATTTGATTTCCTTGATCCTCGTGTAAAGGATTGTGAACTTGAAGTTTAGAAAATTATTCATTTACAAGGAATTGCAAATCAATTGCCAGATGCATTGTGTGACTCCGGAAGAGTTACTAAATCACATATCCCAGCAGTGAATGTTCCAATTAAATTAAAAGTCCCTGAAGGAAAAATAACAAGTGCTAATGAATCCAGTACACGCCTGAAGCGTGGTAGACCAATTGGTTCTAAAGATAAGAATCCTCGAAAGAAGAGAGATTCAAATGATCAAAATTTACATAGTGACAAAACTCAATCTCTTGAAGAGAAAACTCCTGAAGAGGAAGAAGTTATAGAAACTTCAATAAATTTTGTCACTAATTGGAAATACTGGAATAGGAAAGATACTGATGTGAATAATGTATTTTCCTACAATGTAGCACTTGAAATTATGGAACAAGGTGATGATCAAGAACCCAGATCGGTTGAAGAATGTCAACAAAGAATTGATTGGACAAAATGGAAAGATGCAATCCAATCTGAATTGGATTCGCTGGCAAAACGAAATGTTTTTGGACCTGTAATCCAAACACCTGAAGGTACAAAACCCGTGGGTTATAAATGGGTTTTTGTTAGAAAAAGAAATGAGCAGAATGAAATTATTAGATATAAAGCAAGATTGGTTGCTCAAGGTTTTTCTCAAAGACCAGGCTTTGATTATGATGAAACATACTCCCCAGTGATGGATGGAATTACATTCAGATTTCTGATCTGTTTGGCAGTACACCAAAGGCTTGAAATGCGCCTTATGGATGTTGTTACTGCGTATTTATATGGGGAATTAGATACTGATATCTATATGAAAGTGCCCGAAGCATTTAAAATGCCTGAAGCATTTAAATCAAAGCCTAAGCAATTATATTCTGTGAAATTGCAAAAATCATTATATGGGCTTAAACAATCAGGACGAATGTGGTATAACCATCTTAGTGAATGTTTGATTAAAGAAGGTTATACAAATGATCCAGTCTGCCCATGTATTTTTATAAAGAAATCTGGATCAAATTTTGTGATTATTGCATTATATATTGATGATATTAATCTAATTGGAACTCCTGAAGAGTTACATACTGCAATCGAATATCTGAAAAAGGAATTTGAAATAAAGGATTTCGGAAAGACAAGATTTTGTCTTGGTTTACAAATTGAACATTTTGAGAATGGAATATTTATTCATCAAGCAAATTATACCCAGAAGGTATTAAAACGATTTTATATGGATAAAGCACATCCATTGAGCACCCCGATGGTGGTCAGATCGCTTGATCCCTTGAAAGATCCATTTAGGCCTAAAGAAGAAAATGAAGATATACTTGGTCCTGAAGTACCATATCTCAGTGCTATCGGGGCACTTATGTATCTTGCTAATTGTACAAGGCCTGATATAGCATTCTCAGTTAATTTATTGGCTCGCTTTAGTGCTTTCCCCACAAAGCGACATTGGCAAGGTATTAAGCACATTTTTCGATACCTTCAAGGTACATATGATCTCGGCTTATTTTATTCCAATAAGTGTGATAATGAACTGATTGGATATGCTGATGCTGGGTATTTGTCTGACCCGCACAAAGCCAAGTCCCAGACGGGCTATATATTTACTTGTGGCAGTACTGCAGTTTCCTGGAGATCTGCTAAACAAACATTAACTGCCACATCTTCCAATCATGCTGAAATATTGGCCATTCATGAAGCCAGCCGAGAATGTGTTTGGTTAAGATCAATGACCCATCATATCCTGAAGAATTGTGGGTTAATATCTGAGGAAAAACTTGCCCCAACATTATTGTATGAAGATAATGCAGCTTGCATAGCTCAACTGAAAGGAGGATATATCAAGGGAGACAGAACAAAACATATTTCACCAAAGTTCTTCTTCACTCATGATCTTCAAAAGAATGGTGAAATTGAAGTGCAACAAATTCGATCAGACAATAATCTGGCGGATCTATTGACAAAGGCATTACCAACTGCGACGTTCGAGAAGCTCGTAAAGAAAATTGGAATGCGACGGCTTCGAGATTTTAAATAATGTCCAAATCAGGGGGAGCAATATATACAAGAATATTGTACTCTTTTTCCTTCACTAGGATTTTTTCCCACTGGGTTTTTTCCTAGTAAGGTTTTAACGAGGCATATTCTTTGTATAGAAGACAACAAAGGGGAGTATTACGTAAGTGCATTATTTTTGTTGTCTTCGTGACCAAGGAAATCTCCACGGGCATTGACAGTCTTGAAGGCCACGGAAATGTTGTTGCTATTAATAGATTACTTAGTCTAATTACTTTCCTCTCATGGCGGTAAAGATCACCTATAAATAAAGGTGCTTAGTCCATTGCAATGTACACAAAAAATTGAATACAAATCAAGACTTCCAATGCAATTCTCGACTGTCATCTCTTTTCATTACCAATTTCCATTCTAATATCCTATATTGCCTATATCCCGTATATACATATATTTATATCACACATACTCTAATAGGCCTACATAAATAATTATATACACAACACAATTCAATTATTTTTTAAGCCATTGGCCATCATTATTCCTAAGATCAAGAGTATTTATATCTTCTTCTATCCTATAAGAGAAACTCTGGCCAGATGCGAATTTGATTATTGGCCGTTGGATCCAAATTTCAATTGCAATTGTTGCCGTTCGATCAAGTTCTTTTTTCTTTATTTCAGTTTTTACTTCAGGCTCGGTTTTTTCAAGCATTTGTTTCTCTTCATTTTTTCCCGTCTTCTCCGGCTACGATCCTCTCCGACGCCGGATTCCGTAGGTCGATGCCCGCTTGTCGTTTCCGTGTTCCGGTCGACCGGTATGTGGGTGTCGGGCAAGATTTCCAGTTCGCTTTGTTCATTCGTTCTCGCACGGTCGCTCAATTGCAAATTTCAATTGAGCAACAACGGAATATCTGCATTAGGTTAGGGTTTTACAAAACTCGCCTCCAATAACGCATTATCAAAGGTTGTGGTAATCGGAAGGGAGGCTATTTTGAAGATGGGATTGGGCGCCTTTGTGAATCCTAAATTGGAAATCTCCACTTTCAGCTCTGCTCGTCGGGCGCCCGTCTTCTCACCTATCTCGTTGCTTGGTCCCTTGCCTGTCCGCGCTCTCTTCCCGTCGCACTTAATCGGCTCGGAATTTTCTTCTTCACTGGTGTAATTGAGGTTCTAATTTTGTTAATTTATTTTTATTTTTTTAAAGGTGTGTGATTCCATTTTGGGATTGGGGATTGGGGAGCTAGGAATGAAACCGCCGAGTCGTTAGGCACTTTTTCGGAACGTAATCATTTCTTGCGGCTTTTTAGAAATTTGGGTTTTCTGTTGGAGTATTCTGTGCTTGCATTTGGGGGTCAACGTGTGGATTTTGGTTAAGTTTGTGTGATATTGATTTATGATTTTAATTCTGGTTACAATTTTGAATCTTGATTATCAATGAAACTGTTCTTGTTTGTTTGCTGATGAATCAAGAGATTATTTACACGTTAATTTATTCTGACTGGTCATTTTAGAATCTTCATTCCTGCACATTTTGTATTGCCCTGTACATGCATACTACGTGTTCGATGAAATGCCTTAATTGATTTCATGTATTTTTGCGGCTGCTTTGTGTAACACTTATTACCATTGCTATAAAAATATTCAAGATTACTGGTGAAGAAAGGTTCTTACTATGGGGCGTTTGCAACATTCAGTGTCCTACATAGTCTAACTCATTTTGTATGAAGGTGTTTTGTGTGGGCCTTTAGTAAATCTTTCGACCAAGATTCTTGCATAGAATCCACTGCTCCGTTGTCTGTCTGTCTGTCATGATGTATGCTTGTAATCTGATTTTTTTTTTTAAGAAAAGAAAAGAATTATTATTATTATCTCATTTTATACTGACTGGAGTCGTTGTATGAGCTTCTCAGCAGAATGCACCGGGCAAGTGAAGGTTTGTGCTTTTCTTTTTAAAAAAAGAATCTAGGCCCAATTTTGATTGGCTTGAGATTTTAGTTGTTAGGGTTTACCATGTTGCAAGACGTGTGTCGAAAAATCACTCTAAACCTGAGAATATTAGTTTCTTTTGTGGTACTATAGTACTTTACCAGTATGCGAAGCTTGTGGAATTTGATTGCCTGATGGATTTTAATCTATCTATCTATCTATATAGCTCGGTTTGTTGCTGCCTTGCTGGAGTAGGTTTTCAACTCTCTTTGTTGTTTGGTGTTCATTGGAAATAGATTAGGCAGTTTAGAGGATGTTTTATTCGAACCGACTTGTTGTTTTCTTGAAGCTGTTGGTCAGATATCCCACTCGGAGAATTTACTTTCTAAATACCAAATCAGACCTCTTAGATGAAACTAAAATGTTGTATCATAGCACTTATAAAATCCGTCTTGTCTACATAGGCAGATTGTGAGTGGAATGGATTAAGCAGTTGATGATTTTAACATTTTGATTAAATCCCTAAATTGGATCCATATATTCCTAAATTGATTTTAACATTTTGATGATTAAAGTCCACACCCTCTCTTCAATTGTAGCCCTAATTCCGATTCCAACGCCCATTTCTGTCAAGGGTTTCGCTTCTTTAAGGCGAGTTATAGGTGCAATTTTTCATTCCCCTCGGTTTTAATTTTCCGGTCAATTTGGGCATTAGTTCCTTGCGTTTATGTCGGTCTTCCTGTCGATTTTATTAATTTTCCAATCAGTTTTATTACTTTAATTGCCTTGTGTTTATGTGCCTCGTGTCATTGTTTGTTTTTGTGTGCACAGGTACTGCTCGTGTAATTACATTCTGTGTCCTGATATGCTTTTATTATGGATTGTTCATCATCTTGTCTCTTTGAAGACCGTTTGGTCGATTGCCTTGTTCAATCTTCTCCATCTATGTTTGATCTGGGTTCTCAAGGTGTTTCTCATGCTGGCGACCCATGTACTTTTCTCCTTACTCTTTGCTTTTTGCTTCACCTTTTGTTAAAAGAAAACTTTAGTTTCCATTTTATGCTCGTTCAAATTGGTATGGCCTGTTTTAACTGTTTCCTGGTGTTTTTTAAAAAGGTGTTCTTTCAAGCATTGATCTAGCAACAAATGTCCCTGTTGTAATGCACATTGGGCCTGCCATTTCTTTAGGTTTGTTGAATTGTTTCCTCCATGCTTCTTAAGTGGTATTAATTGTTTCTGCATGTTGGGGTTTGTTATTATCTATGCTTTATATGACTTTGTTTCTCCTATGTTGGTTCCGTCATTTGTGCAGACAAACCAAAACGGCGGAAAAGGAATGGTCAGGGGTTCGGTCTTACATTAGTTTACGATTTTTGAATTATCTTTTACAATATTTGTCAATTTGTGCAATGGTATTTATTGTAGCTCCCATGGCGTTCCCTGGACAGAGCATGCATTCCCCACGAAAAATTCCCCGTTGTAAAGTTTTGACTATTATACAAAGGTTCCTTACATGCTTTTGTAGTGGTGTTGTACCAATCTTATAGCTGTCCCTTTCTTTCTTTCTGTCCAGCTAAAGTGACAGCTACCATTCCTGATTCTCCTACCATGCCCTCATTTCGAAAAAGTTCCACAACATCTGGTTAGCTGCGGAGTTGCTATATAATTTTATGCAACTTTGTTTTTTTTGGTCGTTTCTATACTTTTACAAATTCAATATCACATTCTTTGCATTCTCCTCATTGCTTTCTTTCATGTAGGCGTCGCATGTTCTTCGGGTTGACATTTGCCTTCAGAGCCATTTGTTTTGCAAAAGGTTCCAAGCTGTTTTCATTGTGGTGCATTGAAATTCCCCCGAGAATTGGCACACTTTTGTTGCATGGATGGGGATATCAGTATTTGTTTTAACCAGGTGTTTGCTCCGCTCAAGGAACTTCTATTTTCGCCTCCCCAGAAGCTGTTGCCTTTAGGGAATATATCCGTGCAGTAAATAATGAGTTTGCATTCACTTTATTGGGTGTTAGGTATGACAAAGATTTGGCAAAGAATAATAAAAGTGTTTATACTTTTAGGGTTCAGGGCCAACTTTTCCATTTCATTGATCTTGTTGCTACATCAAAAAATTTGCAATTATATTTTTATGATACTGAACATCAATGTGCTGAACGTTCTAATTCTTTTCCACGCATTCATCCATGTGTGAAAAAAAAATTGTTCAAATCCTTTTAGAAAATCCATACTCAAAGTTCTTCCGATCATTGAATGATGTTTTTAACTTGCCAGACTATACTATTATTCTTCATGCTAATCCCATAATTGACCAGAAGACTTTGAACAAACCCTCAGTTTCCCAGGTTGCTGCGTTGTGGCTTGAAGATGAGGGTGATGCAGTTACCACAATACGTCATATTAAAGTGCATAGCCACAGTGGTGGGAGCTATCCTATTTCATATTATTATGGGTGTTATGATCCTCTGCAGTACCCATTGTTGTTTCCATTTGGTGAAAGTGGATGGCATCAAGGTATACAAAAAAATAAATGTAGACTGCATGGAACACAACAATCAGTAAATAGCCCTGGTGCATTTGGGAATTTCGGTCTTGTTTCCTGCCTGGATGAGGTCCTTGCGCATGAGGCACAGTGTCAGTTCTTTCTCTTCTAATTGTATAGTGTTTATCCAGCCCCCTATTTGTTTCTGACTTTAAGTTTTATAACTTCTTTTACAGTGGGTCATGGTGTTGCTCATGCTGTATTCTTCTGCATAAGCCTTTTAACGTCTGCGTTTGGGCCAGCAACACATTATGTGGATAAATACTCGCAGCTTCCATTTTTTCTCGTCTCCTGTAAGTGCTTGGCTTCCTTGAAGGTTGAATGATGCATGAACTGGTGGCATTTGATGTGAATGGTGACAATAATCATGGTTTTTAAAACTGAACTAAGTGAACTTTCACAGAGGCATTAGTCAATAACTTATCATAGTATATATAACTTGGTACCAGTAGCTGAAATTCCAAGAATAAACAAATAAACAAAATTAAGTAATTTAAGGCTGTCCACTACTGATTGATTAGAGTGGGAGTTCATCACTATGCTTGTCTATTTCCATCAAGCATTCTGACATCTTTCTACTGCAATGCTACTGATGTTTGTCTTTTCTGTTTTCATTCTTTTTCTCCTTTTCATCCCTTATAGCACTTGCATTTGTTACGATCCATACTTTCTCTATGGTTGTTGCTTTAAGTGGATATGCTGAAGGAAACAGAATAGACCAGTATTTTGTTCCCATTATCCATGTTGCTGAAGGAATGTTTGTGAGTATTTCTTCTCTTAAATGATTTCTACATGATCTATTGATTTACTTTGGTTTTATAGAGGGAGGGAAAGTTTGTATTTGGTAGTGCCTCAAGAGATTTTAGACTATGCAAGTCATCCTTATTTGTGTTGTTGAAGTGGTCAACCATTAGACCATATCATAAATTGCATTGAGCATGATGTGTAATTAAACAATGCACACAGTTATACCACCACATATTTCCTGGTTTTCATGATTAGGAGTGCACGAGTATTACATTTCAGAAGTTATGGATGCTTCGCTGTCAATTTTTTGCTGGATTATGTTAATATCACTTAGGTTGTCCTAATGATTTACATATTCGTGTTTTCATTTGTCAGTTTTTTAACCATTACTGTATGGCTAATCCTCTGCACATTTTTATGGCTTCTGTCCATCACTAGAAATATTAAATGAAATATCTATAGACCCATCGTATTGTGGTTGCCTGTGCATCTCTGGGGACTGATGTAACTCTTAGCAGAAGATTATAGAAACTGCTTGTTTGTTGTTCAATCCAGTGAATATATGGTAGATCTGGAATATAAATTATACGTAATTTTGTGTCACCTATATAACTATGTTTCCAATACTTATCATTATCTGTATTGAATTTTTTAGATTTAGATATTATTTGTGACTCCATTCAACAATTAATGGCTTTCAAATGTTAACAAAATCTAGGCCATCTTAACTTATAAAGTGAGTCTAAATTTCTCAAGAATTTGGGCAAAGATATAAAGTATTAACTCAGGTTCTCGAGGTTTTGATTTAGTGCTTGAATACGGATATAGTAATATTATTCAATTGAGTTATAAATCCATTTGTTTTATGAAGGCATGCTATCGATATTTAGCTGCGTTTCTCCCTGTAGTTGTTTTAACCCTTGCAAATTCAATGGGTTGAATTTACCATTGGATGGGTTGAATTTATCATTTCCTGTTTTCTGGTCTAATTGTGTTTAGGCCTGCAGATTCTTGCTCTTCCATGCAATCAATCTGGTGAAGAAGAACCAGGAAATCATGATCAAATTCTTGACTTTGTTTGTACTCAATTGAAGTCAGATTCCCACATCTTTCGTAAGGTAAATACAAAGTTGATTCAGTACAAAGTCATATTCGGACGTCTTTATTTAATATTGTGGTACCTCACTCCCTGACCAGACCCTTGTTCTTCTAATTTGGGATTTCATGTCATGTCATTGAAGAAAGTTGATCCACAGGCACACCATTCTGAACTGAAAAGGGATATTTTCGGGAATCATTTGGGTCGCCCTCCAGTGGAATTTCACTAAGTTTTCGGTTGGCACAAGTGGCCAACTTCTAGAACGCTACTACTCCACAACATCACCCCTTATAATTGAGGTTGAATGTACACTTGACTCTGTCTACTCTACATTTCATATTCATCATGCTTCTTATCATTTTCCTTGTTGAAAGCAAATTTTGTCCGTTATTAATACTTTGTGTTTATATCAATGTTGCCCATAGACCCTTTGTGTCGATAAATGTTTCGTGTTCATATTGTATAGAGACATCAAAAGCCTCTTGGAACTCTCTTAAACAGATCATGATGCATGTTCTCTGTCAAGACTTCACCATGTTAACGTGATGCTGCAGCTACCGTAACAGACAATTTGGAGTTTGACTGAAGAGGCTGCACTTGCCTTTTGATCAACTATAATGCCATTGCCGTGTGAGGGTGTTGCTGAATTAAAGTTCTTTAGTATAAGATGGAGGATTTTTACCTCTCTGTTTCGGTTATCATTAATTTTGTATATGCAGGACATGATGCCCATTTTGTTATCAAGCCAACAGTTGCCCGCTGTGTCCTGTCCAGTACATAGTTGTTTGATGTATTGCAATGTTCACAATAATCACAAACATAGCTTCGATCTACATACACAATTGGGACCTCCCAACAAGTAACTTCTTTCCCCATTGAACCATATTGTTCCATATATATGTCCGTATATATTGCCTGTCAATACTAATGCTAATAGAATACACGTATCAATTAGCATGATTTTTTCCCCAGGAATATTCTTACCGTGTGTGAAGGGAGCTCGAAGGATTGGGGTGATTTTACCTCAAAAGAATTTGCCAGCCTCCCAGGTCAATCCATGGTTAATGTTCGATGAATCGTGTGATTGATGGGATTTACTTAACTTTTTCTTTTTGCCTTAGACTTCTATTAGTAACAATTTAAAATGGATATTACATCATGTATTGGTATGTCTATATCTATTAATAACAAACATAGAAAGTGTTATTCGTAATCTATGTTTGGTGACAGAGTTGCAAATCACTGGTGGATCATGCGAGTGTAATATTGACAACTTATTCGACACTAGATCTTCCATTTCAACACAAACATGTATACATAATGGACAAGGGACAAGCGAGGACGCTTAATCATCAATTGATTACAAAAGACGTACCAACATCAGCCATCCAGCATGTATACTTACCTTCTTCAGAATTGAAGATCGATCAAGTAATCCACAGATTTTGAACAATTGCTTTCCACCACAGTTTCCGCCTTTGTAACTGCAAAATTAAAGATCAGCACATTTACTTACAACTAGAAATAGGCAATGGATAATAGTCTAATACCTTTCCAATCATGCAAAGAAGCTTACACTAGCATCAGGAACACAATTAAATCACAAGCCTGGAGTAAATTCACCCAATTCAGCAAACAAGAACAACAAAAACTCCACAAATGCTCAGATATATTGAAGCCAAGGTAGAAGCAAGCTAACAACAAGTCACCTTAATTTGTGTAAAAGAAGAAAAAATTGCAGTTCAATGATGAATTGAAAAGCTTAAAACTTTAGAACTAGGCTCTCTTGCTTTCTAGAAGCTCAGTTTTCATTTCCCTCTCTTGCTTGCTTTCGCCATTTCCTCAGTTTGGCCGGGTCTCGCTTGCTTTCGCCATTTCCCTCTCTTCCTTTCGAAGTGAATGGGTGGAGTGGTATTCTTTCCGAATCTTTCTTACCAATATGAGATATTTTAAGAATTGTCGGGGTCTAATTTAATATAAGTATTATAAAAGATTGGACTGTAGATTTTTTCAAAGTTCAGGTGTACCTTTTGTCAAAGAAATTAGTGTATCATTCGTGATTTGCTCTAGAAAGTTTACATGATTATTGCTTTAATTATGCTTTTGTTTTTAATATGGCCAGAACTACTGTATAATATGTCATCATATGGGAATTTCTTGCGATTAAATGATGGAATAAACCGCGGTTGTGAATCATTTGTTGAAACCCTTTGATACACAAGTTGGGCCTATCATCACTGAATTGAGGCATTAGAGGAGATCATGTCTGTCATAAACAGGGAACATCGCGCCCAACTCACTACCATGTTCTCCATGACGAGCTAGGGCTTTCTCCTGATGATCAATACGACCTTGTGCACTAATTGTCCTATGTGTAAGAAAAAAACTCAATTAACTTGATTTTAAGTGTGTCATTATGACCATAACTTGTCCTAATTTATTATATACTTGATTCCTAGGCTTTTACAGGTATTAAAGAAACACCACCGCCATCTCAGTTGGTAAGAAGCTATTTTTATCCCGGTTCTTTATTTTAATTATTTCTTTTTCCTCCATGGGCAGTTGTAGACACTAAATACACTGTGCACAGTCCGCCAACTAATATTATTGTCTATTCATTAAACGACTTTTATTAATTTTTTCAGCATATGCATATAATAAAAAATACCCATATCCAAATACACTCTTATTGCGTTTGGCTAATCACGAAATTCAAAAAAAACAAATTTTAATAGTGTTTGCTAATACTTATATTATATAGTAAATTTTTATAATTTTTACTTTTATACAATTTGAGCCATGCAGTTTTAGAAAAGTGTATTAACTAACGTGAAATAGACCAATGTTATAGTTTTGCGAGAACCGAGGTAGTTCATAATATTTGTGTCACTGTTGTCGCAAAATATTTATTGGCTTGTGCAAAATTTGGAAATAGTGTTGTTGGTCCCTCCAATCCTGTTCAGTTGTATTTTATGCACAAAAAATGTTTATAAAATAGTTGTCACTTTATCATAAAAGATATTATATTATCATAAAATATATTCTTAAAATTCTGTGCATTATCCTTCCATTTTTTTCCATTTTCCATTTTCTCCCCTGCTCTATAAAAAAGTTAGAGTGAAGTTAAGAGAAAATGTACAATATTCTAAGAGTTATATTAATTAAAATATAAGAGTACTATTGAAAAAGTCTAACAGAAATGTAAAATGACAACTATTTTTGAATGTTTTTTTGTTTCTAAAATGATAACTAAAAAGAACAGATAGAGTTTACAAAATGGCATATTTTCTTGATGGGAGTGACTAATTATAGCTTTACAAAATGGCACATTTCCTTGATATGAGTGATTAATTATAGCTTTGCATCCTTTGCCAGGCATTAATATCAAGCAAAGCTTCCATATAATTGGATGTCCTCCTTCAAGTTAACTGCTTCTCTACCATTCCATCTAAATTCTTCCCCGCCCTGGTCCGTTGTATTTCCAACTTACCTATGCACATTACATCATTGCATGTCCATCATTTACTACACGACTGATTCCGAAATGCCCAGTGTTCTTATTTTATTTTATATCTTCACCCCTTCATAAATTGAAACCAAACCTGCTTTAAAATTTTTGTTTACCGCTGGGTGTATGACTTTTCCTTTGAAATTAATCCTACCAATCGAAAGCATTTTCTAAAATTGCATATAAAATCCTTTGGCTTTTAAAATGTATATAAAATCTCCGAACATACGCCTTATACATAAATCCAAATTACGAATGAAGCTATTCGGCGTTCGCTGGAATGACTAAAAGGCATTAATAACAAATGAATGCTATAACTGGTTGAAGATTATTCTTATATTAAGAAAAATGGGTTAAATTGAATTTACTTCTTTCAATAGCCCATACGTTGTAACATGGGCAATGCATTTCACTACTCTCAATTGAATATTATAGGTAAGTGCTTGGCTTGGCTTATTTTGTTGAATTTTAATTTAGGGGAGGTTTTTGTTTATATCTTACAGTATTATAAGTGAATCCTGGTCTTTGATTCAAGCAAGCAAGTTTTGTGGTAGCTAGGAGGCAGTTGAAAAAGGCTTATTTGCTTTGGTATGTCTTGTTAGTTTATCTTCAAGTGAAATCCAATGAGAACTTGTAGTTCTGTTGTAATATTCCTGTATGCTTTATTATTTGGCCTCAGTTAATTCTTCCTTGCATGAAGGATGATAATGGCAATGTTGGTGGTGATAAAGAAAAGTACAGAAATAGGTGAGATATATGTTACTATTAGTAAATCCTATGTAAAAAAATTATTGTCGGTGGGAACCCACGTACACTTACCTATAATTATTCTTTTTTTCTCCATGGGCAATTGTACGTCCTCATTACGCTGTGCATCGCACAGCTTCGCCACTAGTATTATAGATATGGAAGAGCCCGCCATGTAATATAATTACCATAAAACAATAGTAGTTATCTATCTATATAATAAATCCTGGATACTTTTTGGCTTGTGCAGACTGTATTGTCCTTATTCAATATAACTAAATTTTTTTAATCTTTAGGGTTTTATCAGTAATTATACCATCATTTTTTAATCAATGGCTACAATTAATCCACGTCAACGCTGATTAATCATGCATGATACACGTCAGCACCGATTAATTATACTTGCTATATCATCAACTTTTAATACTATATTTAGATCATAAATCTATATATTATAAACAAATCTTTAAAAAATCTTTCTATATATTTTCAAAAGATGTATATCATCAACTTTTAATACATATATATTCAATATTATATTAGTTGTATTAAAATTTGAGCATAAAGTATTTTTTTGCTATGCACAACCTACATGCTAACTAAAGTATTAATAAGTATTCATCTAAATCAATATAATAAATTAAAAATTTAATTAATTCTAACCATACTTTAGTTAATTTATCAAAATATATATTTAGAAGAAATTATTATGCTATAGAAAATTTTAATCAAATTTTAATTCTAATTTTTGGTATTATGTTTAATTTTGAATTTAATTCTTATCATAATAAAATAATTCTTAGAGAAACCGGGTATCCCAAGCCACACGGGCAATTAGGAGCGCCTCTCCTAAAGTAGTTTTTTTGCATACACAAGGCTCAAACCCGAGATCTTGCTTAAGCAACTAAAGCCCCAATTCACTCAATCAAACTACTGTTGGTCATAAGAAAATAATTTTAATAGACCACATAATATAAAGAAAAAATAATTATTAAAAAAATATTTTGAACATATATATTTAATAATTAAATCTAAATTTTTAATCAATTATAGTAAAAGTTAACCAAAAAGTTATTTAAAGTTTTCATTTCACTTATTACTCAATATATATCGATATTATTATAAAAAATAATAGCATAATGTAAATACAAAATATAGCGTTATATTATACTCAAACAAAAAATATATAATAATATATTCTATTAATCTTTATGTATTAACTATCCGTAACATAACATAATAAAAAGAAAAGCATAATATTATATATTCAAACAGAAAAATAAAAATTTAGTTTTTTTTTTGCTGAACAGTCTATACAAGCTAGGAAATGATTGTGGGAGCCCATGTCACATAAATTACAAAGGGATAACGGGGAGTGAAATGTTGGCAACTACCTTCTCTGCATGTAAATATATCACATAGCTTTTCTGTTTTACTTAATTTCTTAGATTCTGAAATAGATAAAACAAAGCATTGAATCGAACAGAATCAACAATTTGCCCTTATCAATACAATAGAAATTCTGACACAGAAGTACATGATTTGCTTTCCTTAAAATAAAAAAGTAAAGAGGGAAAATGACAGATAATTCAATCGATCAATTCTAGAAGGAATAGCAATTTCCTTGATAGAGTTTTCTTATTTCCTTTTTCATTGTCGATTTTGATCATCTTGCATAAGACGTTGTACTCCAGTTTCTACTGTAGGCCTTACTCTTAAAAACTACATGTTCGTTTTCGAATGCTTGTTGTGCTCAGGAGTGATTAACTTTAATCCATTTTTATCAATTTGGCGTTGTTTGATTTTTGCTTGGTAATTAGTATTTATTAATAATTGGATATGACTTTCATTTCCTATTTTTTTCTCCATTCTCGATTTTAATCATATTGAAGAACATTTTTTGATTGAGTTTGGATGATCTTGCTTGGATTTTGATTACATTTTTTGATTTATGGTTGTCAAGAGAGGATTTTATTTATAGTTGATCTGTTCCCTATCTCTATTTGTTGCCAATTTACTGTTAGTTTTTTGTTTGTATTTGCATCTATGGGGAATGTGATTTAAAGCTGGAAATCGATAAGATGATCTATGGTGTGTATCACATCTCTGTGTTATAAATTGATTTGAATAAGAAAGCCAGAAATCTCGAGTAAAGGAAAATTTGTGTTGATTTATCCATAATCCCATTTAAATGAACAATTGTGTTTTATTAATGAATAAACCTCACCTTATTGTAGTAAAAACCTATTCTGAATGTTGTATGTGTAGTTGTTTTATAATCAATACCACTGTTGATAGAACAAAAATGAAGGATTTTTCTAATGGTAACCGGAACCTAATTCTAATTTTAGGGCTCAATAGTTTTATAAAGAAATGAGTGGTGCCCTATCATGTTCTATACCATGTAGCAGGTGAATTGAAGCTAAGTGACATATTTGTTGCCTTTAAACTGCAAGAAGATATGCAAGCAAAGTGGTTCCCACCTGATATGATTATGTACAATATCTTTGTTGATGGTATTTCTAAATTGAGCAATTTAGGGGAAGCTTATGATCCACTGCAGAAAATGATTCGGGATAGAATTGTGCCTGATCATGTTTCATATACAAATATTATCCATGATTGCTTAGAATTCGGGTACCTTATGAAAGCCAGAGAGGTATTTCAGTAAATGATGAGAAGAGGGTGGCCTCTGACATTTGTGGAATACCTATATTAATCATGCACATGCTGCTGAAGAACCATTAGAACAAGCATTTGTATATTTTTCAATAATGCTTGAGAAAGGTATTTCCCCGAATGTGATCACATATAATGTATATTGAATGGTCTTTGCAAAATTGAAAAAGTAGATGATGGTTATAAGCTGCATCCTGAAATGCAAATGAAAGGGAATATCTCCTAATAAGTACACATACACCATTTTAATGAATGTGTACTGTCACCATGAGGTTTTCAAGTTGTACAAGGAATTGTTCGATCGGGGAATTCAACTTGATCCGTTCACATATAGTACATTGTTTAAACATTTGAGAAAAGACTATCCAGCATTGGCAGCTGAAGTGCTTGAATTTATAATTTGAGAAGATGGAAAACTCAGCTGAATTAGATAGTCGACATGCTATTAGCTTGATAAATAATAAATATTTTCTATTTTAACAATGAAATTCTAAACTCAATTATTAAACTCTAAACTCTATTCCCCTCAACTTTTAACTTTTGAATTCTAAACTCTAAACCATTACTCAAAACTATCACAATTTAAACTATTATTCGTTATGAATTCCAAATTCGAAACTCTAAACTTCTTCCTATTTATTTTGTTCATCCAATTAAAAAAGTTATTGGTTCTATTCATAACAAGAAAGAAAGCAACACGCCCGTGCGCAACGCGCGGGTCAAGAAAGCTAGTAGTAATAATTAGTAGTATTAAGTAAGGCAGAAATCTACAAGATACTTCCCTTCAAATATCAATCTTTTTTTTTTTTTTTGAGGAGCCATTGAAGGCCTGGGAAAAGGGGTGGAGGGAGCCCATGTCACACAATTATAAAGGGGAATAAAAGGGAGGGATAGAGGGCCGGTGGGGAATCGAACCTCCAACCTTCCGTTGGAAGTCAAGGGACTTAATCACTTGGGCTAAGTCCTCATCCCCAAATATCAATCTATTTAGTTCTCTCTCTCTCTCCATATATCTCCATATATATTTATATATATCTATATCTATATCTATATTTATATTTATATAATATAACATTATCCCTTATAAACAGTAACCTACTCTTATGAACAGTAACCAATCAATTCTCTCTCACAAAAATCCCCTTATGAACAGTAACATATCTATTTTCCTCAATATTCACTTTCTGCATGCAATCCAATACACATTTCTAATGATCAATAACTCATCAATAACTCAAAATGTATACAAGAAAAAATTCTAAAAATTTGATATTTAAAAACTACATGATGTGACGAATCTAACTAGATCACACTTGACTATGTTTTTTCTTATATAGATATTGTATAAACATTAGTCAAAGCTGAATAATAAACAGTAGCAAAAGTCAATTCTTTTCACTATAAAAATGAAGGAATTATAAATAAATAAAAAAACATAGTGCACTTTCAAAATATAGGAGAACGAAATTCGAGCGAGATTCACGTTAGATAATTTAATTTCATTAATTATTATATACAAAGAATACTAACAAATAAAGGATGTAACAAAAACTTTATGGGTTTATATTATATTTATTCTTTAATTATAATTTTAATATTTTTTATTATTCTTAACCAATACTATATTAATTGAAATTATAATTAAAGAATATATTGTAAATTATTAATAACTTTTTTATATACTGATATTACATTCATTAATGGATAGCAAATATTTGTATTAGATAAATTAACTAAATTAGATAAATTGCAATACGATAATAAGTTGCTGACAATATAATTATTTTAATTTGTCAATGAATTCATTTACAAGAGTATTTCTTATATTAGTCTAATTTAATTTGAAAATATCTACATCTTTATGAAATTTATAATATTTCAACACTTTAGGGTGAATCAATTTCAATAACCAATTATCGAGTACTGCTAGCTCGTCGCAAAGCTGCAAATTAAATATTAGTCCTACACCACAGAAGAAGATTAATAAATGTAATATATATAGTGAGTAGGGTCGTCTCCACAGGGAACTTGCTCAAAGAGTTTATTTTCAATCACTTGATTAATTATATTTATATTTATAAAGATGGGGGGATTTGATTTCAACTAAACTAGTAAAAAGATAGTAAAAAGAAAATAACAATTAAACAAAAACAAAAACAAATGCAAGGTAACAAGTGAGCTCTTTAGGATAATTAAAACTCTAGTTTAGGCATGAATTATGTATTGGATATGGAATTGATCATTGACATGCATTTAACTTAATTGGCTAATTGACTAAATTGGTTAAAGTTGGTCTACAAGCGTTTCCCAACCAATTTTTCCATACTTATTCGATGATTTAGGTACGACCATAAACCATTCCCCTAATCAAGTGTGAATACTAGGTACGACCATAGCATATCATGACTTGATAGCATTTAGCACAAGAAAAACCCAATTCGATTCAACACTAATCCTACGAGGTAGTGTTTAAAACCGATTTTAATCCCTCACTAGAGTATTCTTCCTCTAGTTTGCTACTTGATTGGAAAATTACACAATTACGGATGCACTTCCCAATCTAGCAATAAATAGCTCAATCAACACGCGGCCGCTATATCAATCAAGCAATTCAAAACATAATTAATAGAGGAATTAAAAATACCCAATTCAATTAAGCATAAAAATATGTCAACAAAATAAGTCTCACAATTCCATATCCACACACAAATTCAAAACCTAAACTAGATAAGAAAACTACTCACAATCCATCCAAAACATAACCAAATCCATACAATCCAACATGGTAATCAATTATGGAAATAGAACAAGAAAATCACCCACGAAGGATCGAATCCTTATTGCCCTTGGAATCCTCCAATTTTGTAAGTGCCAACAAAAATGGAGTATCCTCTCTAGTGTGTCTCCAATGGTTGGAACCTCTTTTTGGTGGAAAATTGGCCAATGTCTTGTGTTTTGTGGAATAATGGCCAATGTGTTGTGTGTGTGTTGTATGGCTTGTATGTTGTGTGTCCTTTGCTCTTTGGTCTCCTCCTATTTATAGCAAAACAAGACCAATTTTTAATTCTTCTTTCTCCCTTTTTGCATGTTCATGGTAGTAGCCTCCTCAATTGCATCCAAAAGCCTCCCTCAATTGCATCCAAAAACATCAAAATCATGCATTTGATTATTCTTTTGTAATTGATTCCCAAGGATTTGATGCCCAAAGATTTGATGCCATGAAGAAAAATCTGAAAATTGATGCCCAAAGATTTAGATGCTTCAATTTAGCCCCAAGGATCTTTTTGCAAATTTTGATGCTTCACACATAGACCCCACAGCTGGGAATTGGTCCTTAGGCGTGGGCACGCCCAACACTTCAAAATAGGCTGCCCAATGTTGGAAATTTTGCCACCTTTCCTACAAAACCAATGTCCCAAAAATCAATCCAATCAAGGCCATTTTTATTAATTTTCTCCAACAATTTAAGTTGACATATGCATAAAAATATCATCAAATACAACATATATCAACTCCCCCACACCTAATCCATGCTTGTCCTCAAGCATATATCAAGACCAAATATCAAAAGTGCATGCCAAACCAAGTATCATTCAACCATGTCAAAGTTTCATCAAAATCAAGGTATGCAAAGCCAACTATCCTTACAAAATGGGAAAATATAATAAGAGATCACTCACCCTCAAGTGTTTAGGCTAGATTTCACTCAATATGCATAGAGAACTATCAATCCCATAGGCTTGCTATCAAATCACAGTAAATTCACATCTCAAATAAGAACATGATGCTCATAATCAAAGGGTCTTTATTAGGGTTGTAACGGGGCTAAGGTTGGGGTAGGAAAATATGGAATATGTAGGTTAAAAGGAATTGAGGAAATTGTCTAACCATCAAAACATGCTACGAAACATAAGTTGCACAAATTCTCTTTGACATCAATGATCATGCTGCTCTCAAAATAAAGAATTACACTTGCAGCTAATACAAACATGTCTGCCTCTCTCTCTTTTTTCTTTTCTTTTTTTTTTTCTTTTTTTTTTCTTCTTTTTTTTTGGTGGCTTTCAATAGCTTGGTACGTTTATGAGAGGAATTCCATTGTCTGAAAATTGCAGACAGAACTTCAACTCTTTGTTCATAACACTCCGGTTAGAGGAACACGTTCCAAACTATTTATTTCCACTGCCCTGGTATTTT
This sequence comes from Hygrophila difformis, assembly GCA_030278955.1. Lineage (NCBI taxonomy): Eukaryota > Viridiplantae > Streptophyta > Magnoliopsida > Lamiales > Acanthaceae > Hygrophila > Hygrophila difformis. The sequence goes on from JAOANR010000004.1 coordinate 45,132,416, forward strand.
TTTTTTCATTTTTTTCATTTTTTTTTTTAGAGAGAGAGGCAGTACAATAACAAAATCAAATGTCGAATACAAAAACTTAATCAACTCACATCAAGTGCAACCTTTAACCAAAATCATATCTAATGATACTTAAACAAATTTCCTCATGTTCCTAGGGTTCAAATGAGTGTATGGCCATAATCGAAGAAAAAGGTCTCAGGCTAATGGGTTAAACATGAACCAAGAAAAATGGATATATCATCAATAGGCTCAGAGTGGTTCACTAAAGGATAAACATGGGTCAAGGGAAAAACAAGGCCAAAATGGGGTATTCCTAGTGCCCTTATCATTTTATTTGCATCAAGATTCAAAAATGAGAGTACAATCAACTATGTACAATCAAGCAAGTTCTAGAAAATCAAGTCTCATGCGTTTCACACAACAAGAAAATTTGAGCAAATATGTGATGGGTTTTTTTTATTTTTTATTTTTTATTTTTTTATTTTTTATTTCATGGATTTTTTTTTTTTTTAAAAAGGCTCAAATTTAAAAAAAAAGGCTCAAATAGCTCACTTAGGGTTAAGTGATAGAAAACTAAGCATACCCCTCAATTAATTTGACTAAGAACATGGCAAACTCTACAAAATTCAAGCAATGCATATAAGACTTGGCAAGACAACACAAGAGGACAAGCTAGGAAGTTCAAAGATCATATTAACATATAGGCGTAACCTAAAACCTCCCCCACACCTAAATTATGCAATGTCCCTATTGCAAAATAAAGATGAAATTAAGAGGAGGAGATAAGAACTTCCCTGGATTAGGTGGAGGCGCCCGCGGGGCCGATTGTCTGGCCCGGAGGATCTCTAAAATAGAGTCCATCCTTGCTTCAAGGCGAGCCTGTGAAGTTTGAATTTCGGTCTGAGATGCTTTCAAGGTGGCAACTTTATTGGACCTTTCTTTGTTGGGGGTTTAGAAACCCCTTTTGAAGTAGGTGCCAGAACAGTTTTTTTTTTAGATCGAGTAGACGGGGTGTTGTTTCTCCCCATTCGAAAATCCCTGCACTCAGAAAATACCAACAATGCCAAGAACAAATATGCAATCTAATATATCATGTCCAATGCTAAACCATGACAAAACAAATCTCAATTAATTCAGAACTCCCTTGATTCAATTATCCAACAAACCAACAAGCAACACGATTCCACAATTATCTAACTTCTATTCCTCAATCAAATTGAATCCAATTATGCGATGTGCAAAAACCTTAGCAACACAGTGATAAGCAACAAGCCCAAATCAAATTTTCCAATTGTTAATCCAGTTTCAACACTCACCACAGCAATTTTAACAATTCAGATTTGGAATTTTGAGTATTGAAGAACTAGGGCATAAATTGAAATCAAGAAGTTGAAGAACAACTTACAATCAAATTTGGGCACAAGGGCGGCGGCGGCTGTTGGTGGAGGGCGTCGGCTGCCTGGAGATGGCGCTGGTTCAGGCGACGTGGAGTCGGCGGTGGACGAGCGAAACTGTGGCGGCGCTGGTTGAGCTCGAACGCGGAGGAGCGGCGGAGCTAGGGTTCCGGCGAGGGGCGGCTGCGCTCGGAGGACGATGGAGGAAGGACGGCGACGGGCGAGGTTCAGAGAAGGGTGGTGGCGGGTTGCGTTGGCGCTCGCGAGGGCTTCCGGCGAGGGGCTGACAGCTTGTCGTATAGCTGCAAAAGATAATTTAATTCCTGTGTCACCAAGCACAAAATAAATATAGTATAGCGGTGACAAGGGTCGAGTCCTCAGGGATTGGAATACCACATTCTCATAATATTTACAATATTTAAAGGGGGGGTTTTGTATTTTGAGAACAAGAAAATGATAACAAAAACTAAAAACTAAGTAATTCTACAAACTATGAAAATGATGAGTGAGATCAAGAACATATATTTAAAACAAAGTATTGGAATTAAAAACCTCTAGTTCAAAGATTGATTTGGAATGGCATTTGGATAAGATCATCGATGCATAAACATTGTGCCAATTGATAAACCAGTTATAGTTGTCAGGTCCGCTTAGACAACCAACTTTTCCTTTCAGTTTAGACAATTAAGGTACGCCCGTTAATTGCCCCTAATCAAACTAACACTCCTAGGTACGCCCGTAGAAGATGTTGTCTAATTGCATTATAATCTAGAAAAGCCCGATTCGAACCAATTACTACCTACGCGGAGTAATTCACAATTCGATTACACAATTCCCCGGGAAGGAACTAATCAACCCGGTTACCACCTATTCAATTCAAGTACAATTACGGATACCCAAATTGAATTGGCAATCAATTATCAAACTAGACAAATATTTGGGCCCTAAACATTCATCCAATTCAACAATAGTAAACCTTAAACATAGGAATTGCATAAATACCAACAAACATCAAGTTTCATAGTTCACAAATTACATCATCTCACAAATTCCAAAAGCCATTCTTAATCAAGTCTTTAAACTAGAGAAAATGAAAAACTACTCTAAATCCATAGAAAAGAAAAGAAATGTAAAGAAGAGATTTTACAACCAAACCAAGAGAAGAGATGAGGATGGATGAGTTTTCTTCCTTTTCCTTCTTGCTATCCTCCTTCTCTTCCTTCTTCTTTCTCTTGCTTCCTCCTCTTTTCCTCCTTGTTAATTTCCACCCTCCTCTCTCTTTTTTTTTTTCTTCTTCTCTTTTTATTCTTGCTTTTTAGTTCATGTGTCCCTTTCTTCCTTTTTGTTTTCTTCTTCTTTTTCTTGCCCATCCCTTTCATTCTTTGTTTCTTTCTACCTTTTTCTTCTCCTACTTCTTTTTGTTCTTTTCCCTCATTTCTTCTCCTACTCAAGTGCATTGTCCCTTTCTTCAATTATGTAATGGCTTGGGCCCATGGACTTGGGTCTTCTACTAGTCATGGCCATGACTAGGGAAGTCATGGTTGCATGTCATTTTCTTTCTTTCTTTCTTCCACTTTGCTCTAATTATTCCATTGCTATGTCATTTTCCTACAAACAACAAAACAAACACAACAAGAGTAAAGTGCTACCAAAATCACCATAAAATCATCCAAAATATATATCATTAACAAACACAAAATTCACACTATCAAATTCCCCCACACCTAAAGTATGCTTGCCCTCAAGCATAGAGTCAAAAGAAACCAAATTAAATCATAGAGAGTTTAAAATCAACAAGTCCATTCAAGTACAATCAAATTAATCCAACATCAAACACATTAAGCCAACAACCTCCCATGGGTAAAGTGTATACACTCCTCTCAAAATCAAGTGTGGTTAAACAAATAAGCACTCAAGTGATAAATCAAAATGACAATCCCATAGGCTTGAATGAAAATCACATTTACCATGCAAAGATATATTATCCAACATTAAGAATCAAAGGGTCTTTCACAAAGGGTTTTAACGGGGCCATGGTTGGGGTAGGAAGAAAAAGGGAATAAAAAGGCTAAAGTGAATGCAAGTACTTCCAAAGAGTCATCATAGAAAATTTCATAGCACATCATGGTTGCCAAACCAAAACAAAACCAAGGGGTTCAAAAGAACAAAGATTACCTCTATTCTATCATCCCAAGGTTTTCTAAAATAAACAAACCAAAAGATCATCTATATACAACTTTCAAACAATCCCAAAATTTCCAAAGCAATAAACCAAACAAAAACAAAACTTGCCAAACATATATCCCCTTTTATTTTCTCTTTTTTTTTTTTTTTTTTTTTTTTTTTCCGTGAGCTTCAATAGCTTAGACATGTTTATTAGAGGAATTCAACAATCTGAAAAGCGCAGACGGAACTTCAACTCTATGTTCATAACACTGAGGTTAGAGGAACACTTGTCAAGCTATATCCATCCACTGCTCTTGTATATTTTTTTTTTTTATATTTTTTTTTTATATATATATTTTTTTTAGGGGAATATGTATATACAAACATTTTTTACAATCGACCAAGTACTACAAGAATCCAACAAAATACCTTGAGAATTCCAAAAGAACACAATTTCTAAGTTTTTTTTTTATTATTATTATTTTTTTTTTTCGCAACCGACACAAAAATTCAACCATAATGACTTATGAAAGTACTCCAATCACTAGGGTTCGAAAGCAATGGTATGACAAAAAGAAAAGGCTTAATAGGCTAAGGGTTATATATAAACAAAGAAAATGGATAAAAGGCTCAAAGTGGAAAACTAGGGATAGAAGTATGGGTTAAGGCCAACAAGAAGGCTAAAAAGGTTTATCCTAATGCCCTTATCATGTTCAGAATATTGGATTCAATCAATGCAAGTTCAACATGTATAATCATTCAAATTCTAGAATGTCAAAATGATTATCACATAATTCACACAAGAAAGAAATTTCCAAAAGCTTGTGATAAGTGTATTTTTCTTTTAGAAACAACAAGCATTTTGGAAAGAGGCTCAGATTCTCACATAGGTTCACAAAATAGTTGGCTTCACATGTTCAATGCCAGACATCATCAATCATATTCAAAAGACTTGTCAACTTAAACCTCATAGATTCAATTCAGTCATGTATTCACATCAAATTCACAAAAAAATTCACATAAAAAAAATTCAAATAAAACAACTTGAAAAATAAAAAAAAATAATTTATTATTAATTTTTTTAAATTTTAAATTAAAATTTGGCAGCTTGTCGTATAGCTGCAAAAGATAATTTAATTCCTGTGTCACCAAGCACAAAATGAATATAGTATAGCGGTGACAAGGGTCGAGTCCTCAGGGATTGGAATACCACATTCTCATAATATATACAATATTTAAAAGGGGGGGTTTTGTATTTTGAGAACAATAAAATGATAACAAAAACTAAAAACTAAGTAATTATACAAACTATGAAAATGATGAGTGAGATCAAGAACATATATTTAAAACAAAGTATTGGAATTAAAAACCTCTAGTTCAAAGATTGATTTGGAATGGCATTTGGATAAGATCATCGATGCATAAACATTGTGCCAATTGATAAACCAGTTATAGTTGTCAGGTCCGCTTAGACAACCAACTTTTCCTTTCAGTTTAGAC